>CM052701.1:99362518-99406929 GCA_028551405.1 Uromys caudimaculatus
GTCATTTTCATGAAGTTTCTCTTGTTGTCACAAGACTATTTTATTACTTAACAAAGGAACAGGATGTCCCCAGTTTGTTTTCTCTCTCTGTCTCTCTGTCTCTGTCTGTCTGTCTCTGTCTCTGTCTCTGTCTCTCTCTTTCTCTCTTCTCTCTCTCTCAAATCATGGTACCTTTGTCACATTGTTCAGGTTGAGGGTGAAAATTCAAGTTCAGGATATGACTCACTTATAACCCCAGCAATCAGGAGGCTAAGACAGAAAGAAACCTTGTTAGGATTTTGGGCTACCGAATAAGACTTTGTCTAAAAAAGAGAGAAAGAGAGAGGGAGGAGGAGTGGAAGGGGGAGGAGAAGGAGGAGGGAGAGGGGGAGGGGGACAGAGTTCACAAACAAACCCCAAGCCAGCATTCTACCCACAGAGTTTCCTGTGGTTTCCATTTTCCTTACACGAAGCTAGCAAAGTAGGAGAGGACAATTTTGCTGAATCATTACCTGAGGAAATCAGCACAGCTCATGGGACGACAGCAGTGATCTGCGTCAGCCCAACAGCCACTGGAGACTTCGTAGGAGAACCTGTTCCTTCAACAAGGTTGTTGCTGCCATTACTTGTGACAGTGATAGTATTTAGAATTCAAACCCTCTGTGAATTGATCTCAGTGGCGGAAGATGAAGCTTCTCACCTCAAAAGAAAGGCTAGAGTTGCTTTCTGGAGAGTGTTGGCAGGAGAGGCCGATAGTCCCGACCGCTACCCTGGCTCTAAGCTGTAGGGCAAATTGTGAAACCCACCTGGCTCTGCTTTTCTTTATAGGAATTTTGCAAGGTTGTTGTATAAAGATCAAATGAGATAAGCAGGCATGCAATTAACATAGTTTAATTGACAATCACCTACTATACCATATAGAACCTTGTTACATAACAGTTGCTCAGCATCGGGTATCGGCCACCGTCATTATTGTCACAACTGTCATCACCATCGTCCTGTTTCTGCACGTATTCAGGGAGCAGATGCTAGGCTTACTTTTCTATTCTGGTCACTTTCTGAGGTCAGTTTCCTTACTATGCAACAGAACCCTCCTGTCTTTCCCCAACTAGAAGAAACCCATCTCTTCCCGCCCAAGTCTAACCCTGCCCTTAATCTAACAAAGAATGCGTCTCCAGTTCCCCCACTTTTCCGGTACACTGTTCCCCTTTCTTTGAAATTACATGGCACAAATTTCTCTGAAACTCTTGAGGTGAGTGAGAGATTCAGGGGCCTTGCTGTTCGGCAACCCTCGGTCCTACTGTCCCTTTGCAGCCAGTCCTCCAGCCTCCAACTCTACTTCCCTGTGTCACAGTCTCACAGGTGGGACTGTTGAGGAGATCCTGAGAAAATGATGGCGGTTGGTGCTTTAGCTCACAGACCTTGAGCTTTTTCTATCATCCTGTTGGCTCTTTGTGCCACACTTGTGAAACAGAGAAGAACAGACGCCAAAATACATCTCTTGTTCTTGTCTTTGGCCAGCCTATCCAAGTAACAGATCGAGACAGGTTCGGCCATGAACCTAAGCTCATTTTACAATGTGCCACTACATGAAGAATACCTGGCATTCCCTAGCAGTATGCTAAGATTTGACACACGCCACTGCTCCATTTCTAAGACTGAGGTAGTTACTTTCCTAGTCCCCACTTTCCAGCTAATGTTCAAGCCAATGTGAAGGGCAGAGCTGTTTCCACTATGGGTGTTTCACCTCCGAGTTCTTCTTCAGGACCCCATGTGAAGGGCCCTCACATAGATTCCTCGTGAAGAGTTTTTTAGAGATAGATGTTTATTATCTCTAAGTTATATGTACATGTATGTGCACATGTCTGTGGGGCACCCATGGAGTCCAGAAGACGGCATTAGACTCTCTGGAATTGGAGTTATAGGTGGTTGTGAGCCACCCGATGCATGCAGGAACTGATCTCTGGTCTTTTTCAAGAGCAGAGTGTGTTTTTAACCACTGTGTCATCCCTCCAGACCCTCACAAGGATTTTAAAAGAAATTACTGAGAAAGAGACAAGAAGATAAAGATATTTTTATTCCACTAGTGGCTTAAATAACAGAAATTTATTGTCATACTTCTGGAGATTAAAAGTCAGAAATCCAGATGGGGTAACATTGGTTCCTTAAAGGCTGGGTGCAACTGTCTGTTTAGGCCTTCCTCTGTATCTTGTATATAACTACTTCACCCTGTGTATATTAGTTTATCTCTTCCTCCTCCTCCTCCTCCTCCTCCTCCTCCTCCTCCTCCTCCTCCTCCTCCTCCTCCTCCTCTTCCTCCTCCTCCTCTTCCTCCAAGCACGTCTATCTTTATGTGTTAGGTCTAAATGTCTTTCTTATGAATACACTGATCCTATTAGATTAAAGTCTACTCTAAGACTCTATTTTGCTTTGTTTTGCTTTTGAGACACTCTCTCACATAGCCTTAACTGTCCTGAGACTCACTATGTAGATCAGTCTGGCCTGGACCTCACAGAGATCTGCCTGCCTTCACCTCTCCAGTGCTGGGATTAAAGGAGTTAGCCACCATGACTGACTCTAAGACTTCATTTTAACTTGACTATCTCTGTAAAGACTCTGTCTTCATGTAAGGTCAGCTTCTGAGATACTAGGGGTTTGGAATTTCAGCATACTGTTTGGTGGGGACACATTTCAACCCATACAGCTTCCACCTGTCATTTCCAGCATGGTGGCACCATTTCATCATATCGGGGAAGTGGTTTGTTAAGACAGAAGTGTCAAAAAAAATGTTGACCTTTCTTTTGGCTGTATTTTGAGACAGGGTTTCCCCATGTAGTCTTGGCTATCCTAGAACTCACTCGTAGGCCAGGCTGGTCTCAGACTCAGAGATTGACCTGTGTCTGCTACCCAAGTGCTGAGACTGAAGGTGTGTGCCACAACATCTGGCTAAAAGTTGAGCTTTGAACAACTTTGTTGGTGGTGTTTTTAATTAATAGTCAAGTGAGTTATCTCTGTGTATTAGTATACAAAATAGAAAGGGTGAGCCTAAGGAAAGAAAAATACACGGAGAGTTTCAGTAAATGTCCAACTTTTACTTTTTTTTTTTTTTTGGAGGTAGGCATATGAGTGGAGGTCAGAGGACAACTCTCAGGAGTCAGTTCTCTCCTTCCACCATGTGAATTCTGGTGATCAAATTCATGCCATTAGGCTTGGTGGCAAGCAGGTAAACACCTGGTGAGCCATATCACTAGCTCCAGGGTCTAATATTTTGAAGTCATGGCTGCCCATGTTATGGATTTGCCTCTCAGTGAATCACTCTTTGGGAACTAGACAGCCCCGCAGGGCAATGTAGCATTTTCTAAATGGATGCCTGAAATAATTAACTGGATTTGAATAGAAGTACCGCTCACCTTGAATATCACTTATTAATGGATGGATGATTCCACTAGTAGACACAAGAAAGATTTTGTACACATGCAGTACAGGTGCATTTTCCAAAAGTTGTTCTCTATCTGTGAGTGGTTGAATTCATTGTTGCAGAAGTACAAGAGGGAACCACCTTTGACAACCATACACACAGAGGAACTACCATGCTTCTCAGGTTGGGAGCTGCTCCAAGAGTACTTCCAGCTCCCTTTTCCTGTGCTAACCTTGGGGTTTCCTCTAAAGAAGATCAGAAGGTAGCTTAATCTTGCAAAGATTTCTGTTCTATCCCTTTTCAGCACCACAGACTTTTCTCCTATTGGAGGCTAAGGCAAGCTTTCATAGCTTGGGGGAATAAAATTTCACATCTTATGACAGCTGGCATGAGAGATGTCTGGAATGTTGTTCCCTTAGGCTTTAAAATCTAGAAATTCTTAAGTACAGGCGTGTGCCATATCTGAGGAAAGCCCCTCCGGCAGCGATAGAATCAGAGGAATTAAGAATCTATTTCAACAGAGACAGCAAGCTCCACCCATCTTCCTTGACTCCCCTTTTCAGCATCCTTGTGTTCCAGAGTAGCCTTTAAGTCTATGCTCACTCACGGTAGCTGATGTCTGTCAACCCACTGGTACAAAAGTCTTCCCTATGTAATGCTGAACATGAACCTGTGCAGTTTCTCCCCATGGTCCTCGTTCTATTGCTTGTCCTCCTTCAAGTGGGCTAGTCTGTCTCCCCTGTTTCCTAAGAGAATTGCCCCAGCTTCTTCATCTCTTCTGCACCTGGACTTCAGCTAACCCTGCTCTCTTGTGTACAATGAATAGTTATTTATGAGTAGGACTCCCATGACTGCTCTGAACATGTAAGAGTAGATAACAGCCTTTGCCAACCTTCTTCTGTGTGTTGTTTATTTAAATTTTAGGCCAAGCAGACATTAAGAAAACATGCTGGTGAGCATGAGGACCAAAACAAATCTTTATCTTATATACTACTGGTTGGGAATGTACCACTTTATTTTTAAAAATTGAAAATATATCTGCGATATGATCCTACTATATCCCTCCTGGGTATTTTTCCAAAGGACTTCAAGTCAACACATCACAGAGATACATGAATATTACTGCCTCTTGTGTCACCAATCACAGTAGCTACATTATAGAACCAACCTAGGTGTTCAGCAACAGAGATGAATGGATAAAGAAAACATTGCATATATAAACAAGGGAATTGCTTTTCAGCCATGAAGAACAAAGGACATTATTGCCAGGAAAGTGGATGTAACCAGAGATAATCATGCTTCCCTAATTAAGCCAATTTTAAAAAGACAAATATTATTTTTTTTATTTGAGTTCTCGATTTTGTACAAATACATAAAAGCATATCTGTCTAAATGACATAAAAGCGAACTTGAAGCTGTCTAGGGGAACAAAAGGGATCAACAGGAGTTGGGAAGGATGAGGAGAGGGGACAGAGTGTGAGAGAGCATGTTCAATGTCCATTGTATGAAAACACCTTTACACAAATAGTGCCACATACGATGAACACACATACACGCTGACACTTCTAAAAAAAGCTAAGTCAAGGTCAGGGCCTCTTGTGTTTTTCCTTATGGAGGTAGAGGGCTGGTTACACCACATCATTTCATCACTCTATTGACTCATTTTGAGCTGCCTCTTGCAAAAACTCTTTAGTGTGTTTGCAATGAGGCTCCGAATCCTAGAATTGAATTTTGGAAGCACAAACAAAACTCTGTGTCTTTACCATGTTAGCCCATGGTTTGAACTTACAGAAGTATTTTTACCAGGGTTCTGTCTCCTCTTATCTCCTGCTGTGCCAACACATCTGTCTCTGTGTCTAATGGAACCATGGCTGGAATGCTCCCCTCAGACTTGATCCCTTACCCATTTGGAGGTAAAGGAGTGGCCAGAAGTGGAGGGGGGGGCAAGATCTAAAGAAGAATTGAAGGTTTGGAGGTTAAGGATCTGGCCAGGGAACTTTTTCTTCTTTTGTCCTGAAATCAATCTATGAACCCTGAAAATGCCAGTTTGTATTGATGCTAATTGACGAGAAGCCAAGTTTCTTACACAGATTCTTGCAGTAGGGGTTGGAGAAAGCACTTGCTTGCCTTTCTCTACCATCCTCTTAGAGGACAAGGGCAGGGGACCTTCCAGTTAGCTCAGTGGCTAACAGCAATTGCTGCTAAGCCCCAGTATCTGATTTCCACACAGTGGGTCTTCCGGACTCAGAGAGTGGAAGGAGAAAACTGATTCTCACAGGTTGTCTCCTGATTTCCACACACATGCAGTGGTACACTCAATCATACATACACACCACGCACATGCACGCATGCATGCACGCACACAGTCACACAGGCACGCACACAAATTAAATGTGGAAATTTAAAAAAAAAAAAAAAAAAAAAAAAAGAGTTGCAGGGAATGGAGAAAGTTGAGCCTCTAGCCAAGAGTCTTGTCTTATACAATTTTCAGTACTGGGTTTGCAAACTGCTAATTTACAATGGCTCCAGCATGCTAGAAAGAATTCCCAGGAAGCCTGTGTATTTAAAATTCATTGTGTGATATATGGCTTTTCTTTCTCCCTTTCCCCATTTCTTCCTTTTTTCCTCACTCTTCAAGGATGAGGAATTTAGCTCAGATCATTATACATGCAAGAATTTGGACATTATGTTTTCTATCTGTAAAAGAGTACAGTAAATGTATCTTCTGTGTGACAGCATAAAGACTTCATAGGATATACAAGGACTGCGCTCTGGGGTGGAGCATGGCTGTTTGAAAAGTTGAATGAATGAGAATCCTTCTTATGATGATGGAAGCAGGAGCAGGAACCCAAAAGTGTTCTAGTAACTGGAGCTAGTTGGCAAAGCAACTAGAAGGTAGTGACCTTTCCTTCTTCAGTGGTGTCAGAGCAGAAGAGTGTGACATCGTGAACATGCTCCATGAAATGTCCCTGAGACAGACGCTGGGTTATTCCTATCAAATCATATTGTTCAGCAATTTACTGGCATTTTCTTGGATTGTAGTGTGGCAGCGATGGAGGCTCTGAACTCATCCTGTATCTTTCCATTCTTCCAAAGCCTAGACTAGCCCCAGCTACAGGGACCACAGCACACTGCCAATATTTTTCATTCAAAACAAAAAGCAAAACAAAACAGCATTCAGAGACTTGGTATTTGTGTCTTTCTTTTTGTTTGATCTCAAAAGCTAAAAGATTTTAACTCTTGACTTTGGGTGAGGAGAGATTAACAAAGAGCAATCACAAACAAATTCCTCAAGCAAGTAACAGTAAGCAAACATGATCGAGGGTAACAAAGAAGAGAGGGAAAGGGGAAGGAAATTCAGAAATGATCTGAAACACTGTGTAAAAATGCTGTTATTATTTATCATAAGTGAGAATAAATAGAAGTAGAATTTACAAAAACAAAAATGAGTGTATCTCTACATGTTTCTCAAAATTATATACCACTTGTACTTAGGATCATTATTGAGTAGGCAAGACTGATGTCAGGCTGGTTAATAAAGGTTTTTGCTTTTGTATAATCAGAATCAAGGTTTAGGAAGATTTGGAGAGCCTTGGGTTCTTTATCATACAGCAGTGTTCTGAGTTTTGGAATGTGGCTGCGGGGGTGAGCCTTAACCCAAGATGATTAGCACTCTAAAATACAGAAAATTACCCAAGTGGCTGAGTTCATGTCCCCAAGTCTAAAACACACAGCTGACTGAAATGTAGTGAGGGTTGGATGAAACTGTTCGCGCAAGGCATAGCAACTGTAGTAAGACTCCATGTCGCAGGAAGCATCCGCTAAGTCACCGGATGCATTACTTTTCCAGTTGGATTACATTTATTTATTGGTTCACCTTTCGCTATGTGTGACTGTTGCCCACAGTTTAGGTTACAGATCATAGTGGAATCCTTTCTGTCTCCAGTTTCTCCAACGGAAGTGAAATGGGTCAGTTTAGGGATGTTGCTGACTGCCCTGACTAGAAAATGATAGAAGGTTGTGTTGTCCTTGCCTAATCCACTTCAGGTTACATCCTATTTCCAGGTACCAAGTGGGGCTGCGGATCTGCATCTTTCTCAGGCAGGTTTCCCAATGGAGAGAGCTTGGAAGTTGTTAAACGACGTAGGGCAGCGATGCTCTGGCTAGGACAATGCTTCATAAACTAACATGGAAACGATTGCACTTTCCTTTTTAAAAATAAATCATGAACTGGGGTGTGGTGTAGCTCAGTGGTATAGTCTGGGCTCATGCATGAGATTCTGGATTTGCACCTCCGTAACAAAAAGAAGGGCGAAAGGAACCACAGAGTTAGGGGAAAGTGTAAGTCAGAACTGTCTCCTTTGGCATGCAAGAATTCAGGAGGCCATCACTTAGATATAAATCACTTGTAGGTAGCAGTTTTCCATATTTGGCTATTTCTACATATCAGTAAATGAGTCTGTGATGTCTTATGCCCCCAAGAACTATTGGGATGAATACTATGGAGAAAGACAAAACTTGAGCATCCCTTAGCAGCTCCCTGGGAATTTTCCTCATTATGTCCTAGGCTGAGCTACCCACGGATGTTTTAGGGTCTTGGAGATAGTTCAAATGGAAGAGATTCTCTTTAGTCCGGACAGTTTACACAAGCCCCACGTTCAGCCACAGACATTAGTAATTAATTCTTGACACTTGGCCTGTCCGGTGACCCCCTGGCCTCAGGATAGCTTATTATGACAGCAGGCTCCTTCACAGTATCTCTGAACCAACAAGTGAAGAGCAGCCACTGTGCTCTGCTGAGTGAGCCATCTCTGAGTGGAGGCTGAACTACAGCTAAGAAGGAAATACTCAAAGCTTAACAGAAGTGCAGCTGGCATACTGCTAACATGGATGCTGCAGCTGGCAAGCTTGCTCTCAATAGTGGACTGCATGACACTTGGTTTTTGGTTGGAAGAAAGAGTAAGCGGAATGGTAGCTACTTAAAGGAATAAGAAGAATAGAAAGCATCTCAGGATGGGGTGAAACAAAGACAGAATTTGAAGGTTGAGTGATTGGATTAGCATGATAGGAAGATCAGTGAAGGAGTTCCCTTTGGATTTAGCAAATCTTGGTAGCCTTGGGACATCAGTAAAGACAAAGGGCAGCAAGCAAGCCACAGAGTCTGAAGCCATGAGATGGAGCCAAGAACCTGGCCCTTGTAGTAGGAGCAGTTGTAGCCAACAGAACTGGTGTGCTTCCACTGTGATGTAGCTGACTGCAACTAGAGGAAGCCAGAGGTGAAGTGACTCTACGGCTAGGACCGGATGCTGTGACTTCATGTAACAGCAGTAGTGTGTCCTCTGTGTCCCTCTGGCGTATGCGGCTTGTGTTGGAGTCTCCCTGCCTTTCATTCCCTGTCTTTTTCTGCCTTTCTTTTTCTACTCCATTTCTAACCGCCTCTCAGTTCATACCAGTGCTCTGTGTAGCACCTTTTATGTCTTTCTTGTTCTTATCAAAGCTTATCAGAACATAGTAAGTCCCAGCCAGAGTCTTGTTCTCTGCCAGATAACAGAGCCATTGAATCCACTTATTAAAGACTTCTTCTTATCGCTTAACATTTTGATAAGAGACAAAGCTTAACATTCTGGATTACTGAACCAGTAAGGGGCAGGTAGCAGCACACCTATTTTGGATGGAGACTTTCAATTTCTCTTTTATCTTGCCAGTCAGGCACAGCTTCAGTATCAGGCAAGACTGGCTTATGTGATAGGCCTTCTCTGTCCTTCTTTTCACAGAAGACTTAAGAAGGGACCATGGAATATCTTCTTTTATAAACAGAAACATGGTCTAACTGAGTCCAAGTTGGATCTGGTAAAGAATGAGATCACCGTGATAAGTCTCTGAAATTAGTTAACTCGAAGCTGGGGCAGGCATTTGTGGTCAGTTGAGTCACACAGCTTTGGGATTTGCCAGCTCTACTTTCTGTTTCAACAATAAAAAGTCTTGTAAAACTGCTGGCATGTGAGACAGAGGTATCCAAAATGTCTTGGCATCTTTCCCAGCAATGTATCGAGTCTTGGGGAAGAGACTTGTTAGAGCATGGTCCATGCACTCTACCACTAGAGAGAGGTCCAAGTTCACAGAAGAGGTATTGCTTTTCAGTTTGTGTAGACCTATAAAAAAAGAGACAAAATATGTTCACTCTTGGGCAGAAAAGGAGTCAGAGTGGGAGGCTAGGGTGCAAACAGAAAGACACATTACAGGGACTTTATTTTGAATTTGTCATTATAATGGAGGCTTGATGGAATGGTTTTCCATTCTCTAGAAAAGGATGCTGGAATGTCTTCATTAGGCTAGTTAGATCTCATCTCAAACTTGGAAGGGCAGCAGAATCTCCTTACAATGCTTGTTGAAACCCAGACTTCTAGGTTTTACATACAGAATTCCTGAGCTAGTAAGTATGATGTAAGTCTTAGCATTTGTATTTTCCACAAGTTTTCAAGTGGTGCTGCTGGTCTGAGGACTTTGAGGACTATTTCTTTAAAGGCAGTAGAGAAAGGATACTGTAGAGCCCATGAGGGCCTTATCTCTAGAAAGTCATGAGTTTGATTTCTAATCTATCCTGAAGAGTACTTTGTTACAGAAAATATGATTATATACATAACCTTGTGTGTAAGTGTACATGCAGGCATACAAGGGTAGGAGAGGGAACTTAGACACCACACATCTCTACAATTTTGTCCTGAACCAGAAATTAAACATCTCCGGTTGTTGGGCAAATGAAGGGTTTGAGTCACGACCTAAAATCCCACCAGAAAGTGAAATAATCTCACAAGGGATTGGGAATGATTTGGAACCCTGGATTCTTCAATTAAAAAATGTTGGAAAAAATAGCCATTCACACTCAGGAGAATGAAATTGGAATTTTATCTTATCCTGAAAGTAAAAGTCAACTCAGAACAGATTAAAGACTTGGAAGTAGAATCTAACACTATAAAACACAGAGTAAAGCTTTCTGAAATTGGACCAAGCAATAAGTTTTGAAGATGATCCATACAGCCTAGACTACAAAACCCAGAAAGGATGGAGAGAACTGTGCATCAAAGGAAGCAGTTAAAAGAGCAAAGAGATAACTCATAGATTGGGAAAAAATATTTGCAAATCACACATTGATAAGGGGTTAATATCCAAAAAGAAATATAAAGGGAATTCCAACAACTCAATAGAAAAAAAAATCTGATTTTTGAAACATGAAAAGGAACCAGACAGATATTTCTCAAGAGGCCATAAGCAGGGTCAGTGGGTATACATTCAAATGTGTTAGTCACAGTGCATGAATTGCTCTAGGGCTTCAATTTAACCCACAGCAAGACATCATATTGGACCATTAGAGTGGCAGGTGGTGAGACAAAAGATGAGCAGTGTTGGCTGTGATGCTGAGGAAGGAGATCCTGGGCACGTAGTTGCTGAGCATGTAAACTAAAGCGACAATATAGAAACTGGTATGAGGTTTCCTTGAAAGATTCAAAGTAGCACTACCCTATAATATCCACGTGCCTTCAAACACACCTGAGCCGTGAGGAAAAGCTACCATATTAGATCTCTGTTGCAGGAAATATTAAAAAGAAGTAAAATAGCAAGTTCCCACGCTATGCCTTGGTTCTCTCAACCTGGGCGGCCTGACCGGCTCCATGATCTCTCTACCCAACTTGCTAGGTTCCCACTGGCAGGTCGCTAGCACGCCAGCCCCATGCTTCAAATCCCCCATGGCCTTAGTGAGGCACATCAGGCAAACCCACGCTTTGCCATCGTGCCTTTCTCTCTGGAACCCAGACGAGCTGCCATGTGAAGGAAATGCAACACAAACTTAATTCAGAAACAATGGTAACTCAATCTCTGGGTGCATCAACTAAAATCCTAATCTTGTAAACCTAACGAAATCTAAATCCTCCGGAGGTGAATCCTAATGAATCCGCCATGATATCAGGAAACTTCAGCAGTTACATCTTACCCCTTATGCCGTCCCAGTTTCAAAAGGGCTTTCTCTCTTTCTTCCTCCTCTCTTCCTTCCTCCAACCTGGAAATCTCTCCTACCTCCCCAGTGACTGGCTCCTTTATTCATAGGGGATTGGTTCACAAGAAGTCACATGAGTATGAAACTCACTCCTTGTCCGAAGCCCCTCCTAGGAGGGCAGAATTAGCATCAAAATACAAACAGCCCCGGGCCATCCACAGCAGACCTCAGGCTACCAATTGCTTAGGAAATCTAATAAGTGATGGTGATATTTGTTAAGTAGCCACAAGTTGTTTCAAGGACATAGTAAGTGTCTATGACGAGTTTAAATTATTATTCAGCCAGGGAAATGAAGAAAGGTGACTTTAGATTTGTGGCCTGCATTGGGGCTGTGAATCTGGCTCGTCTCTAAATTCTGATTTGGAAATATTTAATATTTAATATCACTATAAAACTGGGTTCAACACTCAAGAAAATTTTGAATGTTTTCAACCCAAAGAAATGATAAATATTTGAGGAAAATCAATATACCAGCCACTTCGGTCTGTTTCTTACTGTTAGTATTCTTATTATGCTATGCCCCATAAATATGTACAATTGTTATAAGCCAAAATAGAAAAAAAATTGGATGGAATTGTGTGATATAGTCATAGGTACTTATCAGCATCAGCATCATTACCTAATATAGAAAACTCTTTTACATGAAGAACTTTGTCTCTGAAGTGTTAAGTCTAACAGGGTTAAGTTCAGTCTGTTTCCTTTGGCCTACACAAAATCTTTAGAGTCAGAGTGCAGGAAATACTTCTAATGGTGATGGCTCTAAGCGTACAGAGAGACACTCTTCGGAAAGTTTGTCAGTCAGGCATTTTAGTCGAAACCCTCAGGAGCCTTTTGCATGTGCATGTATCATATTGATTGGTTTGTGCATGTATCATATTGATTGGTTGGAAATATCTATTGTTTTGAAAACTTCCATACAAGTTTCTGATTTGAGTTTGGGTCTCCGTTCAAACTGCTGATCTTGAACCTTGTCACCGTGCACTGTGTCACTGTAACTCACGGAGAGGCAGGGCCACATTTTGGAGGGATAGTGTGCTGTGAAGGGAGGCAGGACCTTGTACCTTGAGAGCAAGAACTCTGTGTGTGAAGAACATCAAGTAAACATTACAGGTTCAGAAAAACTGGAGCTGGAGAAGAGCCCTTGGACTAGAGTGCCAAGAATGCACAGCACAGTTGTGCTGGGTTCACACCTAGCTATGTAATCTCACTATTCTGTCTCTGTTTCTATAGAATGAAAGATATAATAGCAGCTACTCCACAGAGTTCAGGGATTATAAATGAAGTGGGCATGTGAGGCACGCAGAAGGGTAACGAGCACCTTGTAAATGCTCTCAGTATTAGTCATTACTGGGGAATCATTATTCTCTCCCCTTGCCTCAGTCTCTGACTCATTTTTATCTCTGCTTCCTCTTCCCCTTCCATGTGTTCCTGTCCCTGATAGCTTCCTCCACTCAAATAACTCCTGGATTTTAAAGCTTTATTCAAACCAGTATGGGCTGGGCCCCTTTCCTGCTCTGTATTCCCTGGGCAATTAGAGCCCACACAAGAGACATCACTTTTGGCTCTCTGGGTTGCCCTGCAGAGGATCTGTCTGCTTGGTGCTGTAGAGTCTCATTGTTTCACAGTTTTACTTGGTTCCTCTTTTGTTATCAGATATGGTACAGTATAAAGGTCATAGTCTGACTCTTCTCCATCTTTTGTCACTTCCACAGATCTGTGAGCCGTGCCAAGTGAGTGGCTTGTGTTTAGTTATAAGATGAAGTATGTATAGAGAGGAAGACTATTGAGAGCAAGACTGCTGGCTTCAGACCCTGCCATGACCAGGAGATGCTGGGCACCCTAGAAAGGACATTTTACCCTGCAAAGCCTCTGTTCACTACTCCAGTAATGTCCTTTGAGGCATAAATGGCATAATTCAGAAGTGCTTAGCATAAAACTTGGCATTTGTTAGTTTCTTAGTGAGCAATCACTCAGAGAAGCCAGAGATGACTCTGAACTTCATACTCAGAGTAAAGGCCCACATCACTGTATTTATGACTCCCTCAGGCTGACCAGAACGGGGGATCTCAGAATACACTGCATCTACGCCCACACTCACTTTTTTCAATGTAGCCCTCTCCGTATTGTTGTTTGATATCTGGAGACAGATGTTTCCAAATGGCGAGTTTTTTTTCAGTTGTCTTTATTGGATCTGCCAGTTCTGTTTTGAATAGTCCTGGTTCAATGCATGAGACATGCACGCCAAAAGCTTTCATGTCCCGCCTGTGATAAAAGCAATCAAAGAAGCTTTTTTTAAAATTTAAAAACAAAACAAACAAACAAACAACAGCAACAAGAAAACCTATGCTTTCATTGAGTTGTGTGTCCAGGCTAGGGCTTCATGTAAGCTAGACAAGCATTCTGTGGTCACATCCTCAGTCTTCTATATCCTTAATTTTCTTTTTGTTTCATTCAAATTTGTCTGGAAAACATTTATTACTCTTCAACTAGTTTCTTACAAGTCTTTTCAGAGAACCACAGAATGGCTCTGTTGGCAACAAACATCTTGTCCTATCCTGTCGCTTTGAAGACGAAGAAACTGGAGCTCAAGGTGGTCAAGTAAGGATGAATGTTAGAACAGCTGTGGGTGGACCAGTGCTCGGAATAACCCCACACCAATCTGGCATTTTCCCCTTAAGCCACCTTCTTTTGTTAAACTGACAAGCATTTGAGTTAAGACCATTTCGTCACCATTTTCAAAGAGTCTGATGGTGAGGTGCAGGCGTGACTGGCTTGGATGGACAAGTCTACCTTGAGTTTTGGAATGTGGATTGCAGCATGACTGAGGATGAGGAAGGATCAAGTGTCACAATCCCTGACATGCCACCCTGATCCCTGATGAGCAAGCTTTCCCTTCACATTACTACAGGTGGCCTCAAGTCTACACAGTGACGAGTCACAGGTTTGAGATGTGGGTGCCTCCTTTCTGTCAACTGAAGAATGTGTTGCAGACCAGTTCATGAATAATTATTTTCTAAATTTAATGTGTATAGTTCCATTAGGAGTATATAAAGAGGCAATTACTCATTTTATAGACACCCATACTGAGGCTTGAAGCCAGACCTTGTAGTGCTAGGCCAGAGCTCTGCCACTAAGCTATACCCCCATCCTCACCATATATATATATGTGTGTGTGTGTTATATATGAAAATATATAATATATAATTATATATTATATATATTACATATAAAGAGCCAATGTTCTTAACCTCTGAGCCATCTCACCAGTCTATATATTTTTTAATAAGCACTATTAGTAATCTTAAAATGTAATTCAATTCTTTTCAGATTTTGATTTCTTGCCACAAAACTATTACACATTTTGAAATATATTTTACTGACAATGTAAATTAACTTGACCCTGGGAGATTTTGAAAGGTATATTACATTAAAATCTTAAAGGTTATTTTTCAACCTAATTATATTTTATTCATCTGTCAACTGATGCCTGTTGGATCTGGGAGAGAGCAGTTCCAAGGAAATATTTGAGAAGACTTTTTTCCTTATGTGTTTATGAAAATGCCACAGGGGGAGGAGTCATGCCACTCTGCTAGGCTTCTGAGGGAAGTAAAGCCAGCATGAAAGCAATGTAGGGGCTGAGCAAATAATACAGCTTCAGCGTCCCAGTCCTCATTCTGTTGGACTGTTGTCTTTCAGTCCTCCTCTCTATAGGTAGACATCCTGGAACAGCACTGGACCAGGCTTCATGCATAATTCCAGGTCACATACCAGCTGTATGGGCCATAAAGACATAAACACTTTCTGTTAATTACTTTCAGACAGTGTCTAGCTGCTCAACGGCTTCTACAGTTGAAAGAACTTTTAAAACACTAGCACTTTATTATGTTATTGATGCTTATAGAATGGAATGTTTATAATTATATTGCTTCCTGAAGAATGTAATAAAAGGTTGGCTAGGACTGAGAGAGGTTGCCATGACGAGCCACGCGGCAGCATCTGTTAACTCTGTAGAAAAGCAAACTCTCCGGTCACATTCCAGACCCACCCCCAGCAAATCTCCAACTTTAACAAATTCTTCAGGCTAGTCTACATCACATTAATGTTTTGGAAGAATTTCATTGTGCTTATTTCTTGGGGGACTCAGACTTGACAGCTAAATCATGTGATCACGTGGTAGAATGAAGTTATCAGCCTTTATCAACCTCAGTGGGATTATCTATCTTTCTTATTGGCAAGCAAGTTCTAGATCTATGGTATATATATATTCTAACATATGCCTTTAGTATTACTAATTGAATAAGTAAATGTGGGGATTAAAGGCAAGCCAATATCAATTTTTTCTTTTCTCTTGCTTGTCTCAACATGATGCAGCTGACTTAACTTCCATTTGCTTCTCCAGCTCCTTCTGTTTGCTATATCCCAGAAGGCTCACCCACATTAAGTGTACCTTAGCATCTGGCAGCACAGTGTATTAGGATCAGGAGTGGGAGTATACTGTGTGGAATAGTGATTCCTCATGTAGTGTCAACCATGGTTATCTCATTGTTTAGCTGGAGCTGCCAGCCACTGTGTCTCCAGTTGTAGAAACTTACTTCCCTGTCTCTTCATCCTGTAGTCCTTGGATAGCAGTGCCCTTTGCTGTTAGCCCTTACTCCCATCCTTGGGATATCTCTTCACACTTCCCACATGTTTGAAAATTGTCCTTTAAGTAAATTCTTTTCTCTTAACGCAATTTTAATGTGTGGCCATTTCTTTTCAGAACCTTGACTGAAAAAGCACTTATGGGCTTTGAATTGAGAGTTATAAATTCTGGTTCCAGGTAAGATGAATCTAGCATCCTCTTCCTGCCTCTCCCACTGGATACAACTGCAAAACCCACCTGGAGTGTATTGGGCAGCCATTGAGACCTAATGCTTTTCTGCTGGAGGCTTAAATAAACTTGGACTGGTCTGTTAGCACTTACCAGGAATAACAACAGAGAGATCCATCCTGGATGATTCTCTGTTTGGACAAAATGATCTGTTGACTATAAATTCACTCCACTATTGACATCACATACTAATACAAAAGCAAAAGGAATTAGACTCAACTTAGACTTGGGTTCAAATGATCAGTTCTACCACTTTTCAGCTGTAGCTCTGGGCAAGTGGATATATTTTAAAGTGCTCAAGGGCACCTCATACGTACAAAGTATCCATCATGCATAGCAGCAATTGTACTAAGTCAATACATTCTCCTTACCTTAAGCTGTCATTAAAGCCTTCCACTGCATATTTGGATGGAGTATAGCCCCCTCCGCCAAATGCAAGCCGGCCTCCAATGCTGGAGACATTAATAACACGCCCTCGAGCTTTTTTGACCAGTGGAAGCATATTCAGTGTCACGTCGATGAGTCCAAACAGGTTAACTTCAATGGGTTCTCTGTAGTCGTCCACTGTGAGCCAGTCAGTGGGAGCCAGCACGCCAAGAACACCAGCGTTATTGATCAGACCCCAGAGACCTGGAGCAGAGAGGGAAAGGAGACATAGTAGAAAGTGTCATTTCTATGGGCATCTCCGAGGAAATACAGTTCTTTCTTTATACAGTGGTACTATTTCCTCTTTGTAGTTATTCCTGCTTTGAAATGTCTTTGTATTTTGGGAAAGTGGTAGCTGGCAGAGTGGGAGGCTACGTTGAAATTATTCATGTTAGGCTCACTGCTCTTATATTCCTGGTTCCAAGTGTCATATATTTTTTAATGCTTTTTTTGAGGAAGACTTTCTGATTTCTCAACTAAGATGTAGAACAAACTGGTCCACTTTCCTGCCTTGCAAGATGGGGCAGCCAGAGTATACTTATAAAGTATTCTGTATGGCTAGAAAAGTGATATGAATCTACCTTATGCTGAATTTTGATAGAAAAATAAGTCATCCGTTTTACTGTTTCTTGACTGGACATATATAGTATTGCTCAGGGTGAGCACCAAGATTTGTCTGGAGGCCTTGCTAGATCATTGCGTTTGAGGTTCAGGGAAGCACATGCATTTGTTTCAATGCTCGGTGGACTACTGGACTCCCTAAGGATCCTCCTCATATCACTGGGTCCTGTTCTACCAACCACTAAAGAGGGGTGAACTCTGGACCCATCTGGTGAGATGTGGATCCCAGGTAATCTGGATGCTGTTTCCATATTCTTCTATAGACTTGAATCTCAACTCCCATTGCTGGGATATTGTTGAAGAAGGTCACATAAAGTTGGGACCTTTATGTCTGTTCTAGGTCCGCCTGCTGGGACTCAAGGCAAGTCTATCTGGGGCATATCTCACATACACTGGAATCATTTAGAAACTCTGTGGAGATTCAGAAATGTGCTGCTGGGACTTAAGATTCTCTTAATAGGCCATTCAGGATGTGAACATGTGCTTCATATCTGAAATTCTTTTGTTATTCTGCTTTATTAATTCCTCATCCCCCTGAGCTCCCTAGCCCTGCCCCCCATCTCTAGTCTCTTACCTTTTTCTCCTACGTGGCTCTTCACCCACTGGGCAGTCTTCTTGACATTCTCTGGGTTGGTGACATCCAGAAGCACTGTGTGAAGTCTCTCTGAGGTTTTGGCCTTCAAAGCAGCTGATCCTGACTCAGTCAGGCAGGCAGCAATGACACGGAAGCCTTTTTTATCAAAAGTTCTGGCTGCTAAGTTTCCAAAGCCTGTGTCACAGCCAGTGATGAAAACATACTTGTCAGCAATGTCTGCTATCTTCAGCTGCCCTTTATAATTCCACAGAAAAGTGCAGAGGAGCAGGAGGGCCAACACCCAGAACAGCATTTTCCTTTTCCTGTATGTGACTGGGACACTTATTTCATGAACGATAAAAGATGATGTCCTGGGTGTTCAAAATCAGAAAGAACATTCAAATTAGAACAATCCCATGTTGGTGAATGCGAGTTGTTTAAATGAATTTGAGTAGACAAGGTAGTTATTAAGATGGTTTTTTTTTTTTTTTTTTGGTTGCTTGTTGGAAAGACAAACCATTTAAATCACACACTGCTTCTTTAAGGGAATGCCAAAACCAACCAATCAGAATTCAGGAAAATTCAAAGGGAAAGAAATGAAGTGGAAGCAAAGCTGACCCAGGTCACTGGGTGAAAGGAGCCAGCAGAGTTGCCTGGAGTACTGACATCAATGTCACACACAAACTCATCCATCTGAGAGACAGAGTCTCACAGTAAAATCTTACATCCCATCATTTAGTAAAATTCGAGAGCAAAACAGGATCAAAATCTCCTAGAGCAGTGGCTCTCAACCTTCCCAGTGCTGCGAGCTCTTTAAATACAGTTCCTCATGCTGTGGTGACCCCAACCAAATATTGTTTTCATCACTACTTCATAACTGTCATTTTGCTACTGTTCTGAATCATAATGTAAATATCTGTGTTTTCTGATGGTCCTAGGCCACCCCTGTGAAAAGGTTGTTTGATTGCCACCGGGGTCTCGACCCACAGGTTGAGAACCACTGTCCTAGCGGGCCTAGCTCAGTCTTTTTGTCCTGCCAGACTCCTAGTTGTTTTCAGAATCCAGGAGAGGAGAGCATCTGGGCTATTATCACTAAGAAAACGTTCCCAATATGGTTTCTAGTTTCTTATTGTAAATGAGCTAGAGTCACCCTTCCTCCTGGCTCAGAGAGTATTTCTACTCTACTCAGGAGAGACTGAAGTGAGACTCCAGTACGTCAAGGGGGGGGGGGGGGATGAATGCCCCATATCTCAAATCTTTAAATTCGGTCTCCAACGCAAACCTCTTGCAAGAAAAGAAAAAGTCACATATGAACGGGATAAAATGAAGCAAGTTTATACTGTAAAATTGAGACTTTGACCCAGCCACCTAGAAGAGAGCCAGCTGGAATATTAATTTTGCTGGGGCTCGAGGGTAGCCCAGGACCTAATATTAAGCAGGAGAAAGGCTTCCTGTACCCTTCCTCAGGTACCTGTGTGTCTGTTTTCCCTAAGCCATACTTGCCGTTGGCATTGGCACCTGCAAATGGCACCCCATCCCACCCAGTAGGAGGAAGTCCTTAAGAGTCAGAGGGCAGGCTGCTGGCCTCTGGCTGCCTGAGGTCTGAGATCCTGGAGGTCCAGCCCTTTAAGTTCTGGTGAGGAGAAAGAGGAGGAAAAGAGGTCAGCTCCCTCTCCCCACAGGAACCACGCGTTTGCTCCCACGTCAGTGTAGGAATGAAGATCCAGAGAGAACATTGCCTTTGCAAAGAGCCTTCTCTCTTTCCCATAGCCTAGAGGCCTAGAAAGTTCCCTGCCACATTCACACGGGGCATTTTCTGTTTTTAGGGTTTTTTTTTTTTTTTTTTAAACGATGTATATTTGGGGGTGGGGCAGCGTGTGTGTGTGTGTGTGTGTGTGTGTGTGTGTGTGTGTGTGTGTGATGTGATGTGCACTGAAGTGTAGGTACCTTCAGAAACCAGAAGAAATAATGGGATCCCCTGAAGCTGGATTTACAGGTGGTCGCCGACAGCCTAATGTGGGTGCTGGGAACAGAACTCGGGCCCTCTGCAAGAACAGTATGTGCTCCTAACAGCTGGGGCATCTCTCTGTTCCCCAAACAGTGTCGCTGTCCTTGATCCATTCTCCTGTAGAATCACACAGGCCTGGAATACTTTGCACAAGAAAAGCAATAGACACAGACCAAAGTGCAGACCTGTGGATGCTTCCAGAATCGTGTCTATTTATGGATACTGAGAATTTTTTTTCTTTTCTTTTTTTCTCTTTAACCCTGTCTTAAAGCAATGGCTATTACATTTGACTCAAGATTTTATTTAACAAATATGTCTATAAACAAATGCATAAATAGGATTTCAAATATGTTCTCATACTTAATTTCTATGATTGTAAGCCAATAGTATATTTAAGATAAAAATAATTCAGTGTATCATCTTTACTTCTTAAGAAAAAAAAAGAGTCCTCTTTTTATCCTTTTTTTCACTAAAAGACTTACAAAGAAAGAGATAAAGAATTCTACTGAGAGGTACTAAACTAGCAAAAAATATTAAACTTCAGGAATGTGGAGATGCAGCTGGCTTGTAGTACAGTTTTAGGTGCATTTGAAAACAGGTTTCTAAATTACTTAATAATTTGGTTTAGTTTCTCCAAACTTTTTTTGTGTAGGAATTGATTTGTTGCATATAAATGTCCATGCAGCAGGGTTTCTGCTTCTTAAATACATAGTAATTTAAAATAATATAGGAGGAGAGGCAAAAAGCACTCATGAAATAACATATTTAGAGATTTTAATGACATTTCATATTTGCAAATCCAATTAGTTATAGTGTTTTGTTTAAGCCTGACCTCGAGAGTTATTGAATACCAAGATGTCTAATTTCATTGTAAATCAAAGTTCCAAAGGAATTATTTGAAAAAAAGCAAAACATTTGTGGATTGTAATGTCTCTACAACAGAGAATGTAACTTGTCTGACTGTCCGCTTTGCCAGGGGCAGAACTGAGAGGAATAAATTGTGAAGTTGCTGCCCACCTTGGAAAAGGCCTCTGCCTGGGAATTTACATACAGTCTCATGCAGTTTTCTCTCCAGCCTCCTGGAGAGCATATTATTCTCCAGTTATAGAAGATAAAACAGGTTCAAAGATATAAGGTGATCTGCCAAGGTCATTATATCCTGGAGCATCACGTCTTCTCAGGAGAGAGAACTGGAAACCCTGAACTCAGGTAGGTGGCCTGAGCAGCGTCCAAGCTAAGCTCATAGAGTTAACCCAGTACCTTGTCAAGGCTGTGGAGAGGCTAGGCGGAAAGCCCTTGACCAAAACAACTTGTGACATCTTAAGCAGTTGTTCCTGTCATCATCTCCCCTTGTGTTTTACCCCCCACCCCCGTGTGTGTGTGTGTGTGTGTATGTGTGTGTGTGTGTGTGTGTGTGTGGTGTATTCTCAGGAGGATTCGTGGCCGTGAGGAAGGTGGGTGATATTCCTGTGATGATGTGAGTTACCAGACACAAGACTCTTGAATTAGGATGGATGAAGGGTTTTTATGTCAATGAAAACCTCTCAGGATTTCTATACAACTTGGAGAATTCTATATATAGAATTCAAGGAATGATCCACTTAGGGAAGAGAATCTAGATACTTTTTCTAATTTGTTACTGAAGCTTAACACATCTTCAGTTATGACACCAGCAACACACTTCTGCAGTATCTGTAGGACCCGAGACTGTTATCAATTACAGCCACAGTATTTTTATGTTACATTGTTGTTAGTACTTATTATAAAATGTGTGTGTCCCCTTATTTTTTGTTGAGACAGGAACCCATTATGTTGCTCTGGCTGCTGAAATCTTCTACATAGACCAGGCTGGCCTTGAACTCACAGAGATCTGCCTGTCTCTGCCTTCTGATGAGGGAGATAAAGACATAATTGTCATTCTTGCTATTGTGGTATTATTAATATGCTAGTGAAAGAAAATGTTTTAAATATCTTTGGTGTATGTCATCACATCAGGCTTCCTTTAAAAGTCTGTGTATTTTAAATCATTCATTGAAAAGTCTTTACTCTTTTAAGACAGTGATTATGACAGCCATGTAAATTAAAATTTCCTAGAATGCCACAACCCCAAATACAAGTATTTCAATAAGAACAAGTGAAAGCACATGAAGTCCATGCCTTCACCATAACTAGACAACAGACAATCCTCAAATCTCAAATTACGAACCAAGGAAATAAGTAACTGCATATGGCTGACAGATGTCAAGTTTCACACCGTCAAAGAGAATAGCTGAAAGACTGGAGTGGAGGGGATGCTGACCTGGACCCTGTGTAAGAGGGGAGAGGATGCTGACCTAGACCCTGTGTAACTGAATGAGAGAGAAAGAGAGAAGACCATCAACTGATGGTTTGGAATATGTGTAAATAGATATATAAATAAAAGAACAAATATCTACTTACGTCTACCTGATAAAGTATAAGGAAAACCTAAGAATGATGGACAGACCAAGGATCCAGAGCCCATTTTCTCAATCTTACAATCACTGGAGAAGTTAATATGAGGATTAAATTGGTCTAGGGAAGTATAAAATGATCATGAAGTGTCTTATGATACAAAGGGAAAAAGGGGGCTAAAGAATGTATACGAGCCAATTGGAAGGGTCTTTACTCACCAAGTATGACACAATTCAAGCATCAAAGCTAATCATGTCATAATGAATCTGTAAGATGTTGCCTATGATATGAACATAGCCATTTTGATTAACATCAGTAAGCAATTATACAAAGAAAGGGAAGTCATACTAACTAATGAGTGTCAAAGATGCAGTTAGAAAATCAATATTAGCAGTGACATAGTAACGATTGTCTCAGACAAGAATTACCAATGGATGCTAGAATGACAATATAGAATCTCAAAGACTGTTCTGCAAACAGTCTTTAATTAAAAAAGAGAATGATAGTGATTTCAGAGTGAAGAAATCTGAGCAGTCACTTTAACAAAATGGTAGAAAGTGGTATTCTTGGTCATGAAGCAAACCAACATCATGTGCTTCCTGACTGACACACTAGAAAGGACAGAGCAGCGCTCGTGCTCAAATCCCAGATATTCATGCCTGGAAAACTACTTCCAGTTCTACAGACTACGCACCCGTGCTCTTCCAAAACACCAGTCATGAAGGAAAAAATAGGACCAAAGATGCTAAAGCGCTAAAGAAACAAGACAATTAAATGCAACATGACCACAGACTGGTAAACATGTTTCCTTTTCTCAGAAACGACATTATTACCTCAGCCTGTGAAATTTGAAAAAAAAAAAATCTGTAAACTTGATAGATTTTACTTCGAAAATTATCTTGTGGAAAATGATAGGCTTTTTGATAATTTATATTGAAGTATTTAAATATTAAGGTACGTGATATCTTCAACTTGCTTTCAAACGGTTCAAGCTGGGCATGAGGGTACAGTTCTTTAATCCCAGCACTCAGGAGTCAGACACAGGTGGCTCTCTATGAGTTTGAGGCCAGCCTGGTCTACATAGAAAATTCCAGGCCAGTCAATGCTACATAGTAAGACCACGTCTCAAAAACAAAACAAAAGGAACAAACGATCAAAAATCCAATACAAAACAAAATGTGGTTTAGAAAATTATATATATATATATATATATATATATATACACATATATATATTCATATGTATATATAAAAAAGAATGTGAGTAAAAACGTGCTAGAATGCTAATGTTTAGAGACTCTAGATTGTACCGTTCTTTTGACTTTCTGTAAGTGTGAAATCATGCCCACAGATTCAACTGACTGCAAGTTTGAGCAGTTTTGTAAACTGAATCTCCACTGAGCACACAGAGACCTTTTCATTGTTCTTCTCCCCTGAACAACCGTGTAACTATTTACCCAGTGTTCATATTAGGCGTTACAAACGGTCTAGATGTGATTTAATGTGTCCCCAAGGGTGCACCTTGCCGTTTTATACATTGAGAATCCACAGATTCAGAAGCCCACGTGTGAGAGGGCCCTGGAGTCAGGATCTCCTATGTGAATGACTGGTGAATGACTACATTTCAAAAAAAACAAAGTAAAAATTGGGGAAAGAAAAATGAAGCCTCCTCCCTCCAAAGACTTTATTGAACTGCTTTAGGCTCTATGGACAAAACATAATGCCAGGGTTTTGTGTTTTGGAGTGACCTGGGATACGGGGCCTCTTGTCTTCTGTCTTCTAGAGAGTCTATCTTTACAACCACGGGAGGAAACAAAAACTCAAAGCTAAGCCTCCTCCCCTTCATCTTTTCTACTTCCCATGTGACCTCCTCCCTAAACAAACATAGTTTTTTTCCCTAGTGACAAGAAACAGAGAGGGACTTTTTAGTCATTAAGGACGCACCCTCTATACTGTCATTGAACCCCTCTGGGCTGACGGTCATCTCCGAGGCTGGTGTCCCAGCCAGTTGCTTGAGTCTGAGGACTTCTAACCCTGACTTTGGGGATCATTGATCTGTGAGGCCCTTCCTTACTATCATCTATAAATGTTAGTTCCTTAGTCTCTGCATTCTGCATTCTTCTAGGTCACTGGACTAGGTCAGCTACAAACCAACATGGATCTTTGAAACATCTATGAACAACAATCCCAGGTCAGGGCTTTGAGGGCCATGACCTGCATAGAGAAAGGGATTGACAGTCAGTCAGCTCACCCGAGAAGTAAATGAATAACCACAGCTAACACAAGTGCCCCATCCACTCTTCCATGAACTCTGGTCACATTTCTGCAGCTCCCTGGTGCCAGTGATTTAGCAGCAGGGCCTTGACCCCAGTGGCTTTAGTTGTTTATCAGCTGGGTCTTTCAATTTATCTCACAACAATCTGTTTGCTAAAGAGCTCCGACCCCTTGGCTCTAAGCACTAAGGCTGTCTTGGGGAGTTCATCCCCCGGAGAGCTCAGAGTACTTTATGCTTCCTCTCTGAGTCTTGCCCAGTAGCAGCACAGGGGTAGGTTGTTTTTGTTTGAGAGTTATCTAGTGAACTAACATGGCTTAATGTCTGTTACACCTTCCCTGTTGAAAGGGCTGCTGTCTATTTCTTGGATGTGAGTGTAGGCTTTCCAATTATAGCCCCTTTGATATTTTGGATTCCATAATTAATAATGTGAAGTCTGGCTAGTGTATCACAGCGTGCTCAGTAGCATCCTTGGCCTCTACACACTAGATGTCAGCAACACTTCTGGTAAAGATGTCTCCAGGCAGTACTAAATGTCCCTTAGGGGACAAAATTGCTCCTCCTTGAGAACTACTGTCATAGAGATTCCTCTCTCGAGGGTCCAGAGCATCACCGTACCCAGGACCACTTATCTGGAAACCCAATCGTTAGTGTCTTAGTGATGTTTCCTTGATGAGCATTATTTATGGCATTAACAGAGAGGTTTTGTTGCTTATAAAATTGCTCACATCCTGTTTTGGCAAGCACTAACTTTTGCAATGTAAAAGATATCGACTTTTCTTACTGTGAGGATAGAATGTATCCAACAGACCAAGTTATATAAAACATCATTTGTGGATTTAGAAATGACCACATTAGGTCGCACAGCACTGAGGTCCTGGATCCTGGCTGGGCTGGGGCTATGACAGCTTGCACTTGGTAGCAAATTGAGCCTCTAGAATTCTGCAAATGCTCCCAGGGAACCCATAGTCCTCAGATTTCCAGTTAATAAAGTCAGGTGCAAATGTGACTAGTAGCTGTGGTTGACTGAATGCCACAGCTTTTTGAACTGTGGCTGTAGGATTAGGTAGCTGAATGTGGGATTTTTTTATAAGCAACAGTGAGAGATTATTGAATGAGGAATGATTAAAAATTATTTCAAAATCAAACATAATGGAGCCAAGGTTTGGGCAGGATCTGTCCTTGTGTTGAATGACTTCCCTGTAGCTGTGGTTTTGAGCACACAGCACTCACTTTGCCTTGTGCACGCAGTGGCAGCCAGTGCTGCCTAGACCACCTTGGCTCATGTTTGAGACTCTTGTATGTAAAGATTTGCAGTATTTTCAGCAAATGTAGGATAGGAGGGTTTTGGGTTTTTTTTTTTTTTTTTCTTTTTAGAATGTAATAGTTGAATGACAAAAAGCAAGGGTTTAATATTTTTTTACAGTTATTCTTTCTCATGGAAGTTCCACACTGGGATGTCTTTGGATTGGATTGTGATAGAGCATTTGATTATAAAAATTACTGTTGGAAGGGACAGAGAGATGGCTCAGTGGTTAAGAGCACTCACTGCTCTTGTAGAGCACATGGGTTTGGTTCCCAGCACCGACGTAGTGACACCCTGCTTCCAGATGATCTGGCACCTTCCAAGGACATTTATGTATACATTCAGGGAAAACATTCATACACATAAAAATAAAATAAGCAAATCCTTTACTTAAAAAAGCTCCTGTTAGAGTTGTTGACTTGAGCTTCATTTAAAAAAAAAATCATTAAATGAGTTTCCAGCTTGGTGTTAGGACAAAATTTTCAACAATTCTGAAATTGCCTTGAGCAAGTTTCTGCCATTTTGCACCATAAATTTATGCCAATGATATTCTTAGTATTAACAATCAAAATGTCAGTCAACTCGCAAAAATATCGAAGATGCCATGGCCTGTGGTATCAAATATTTAGCTAAAGTTTAGTTCTTTATTTTTTAAATAACCAAGCACATCTTTCATCAGTATGTAAACTTGTTTTCATTGTCAATAATTGATAAAATTATGTGAACCCAAGAGAATTGTTTCAAAATAAATTTCTTTATGATTTGTTAGTAAATGTTTGCTTTATATACCTGTCTTATAGATCTATATATTGGGACTATATAAATCTGTGTTTCTTGGACATGTGTGAGAAGCTTAAGAAACTTTGTTCTAGGTGGTTCCCTGGACCTATAGATACTTATCTTAAACTTCATGATAAAATTATTTTCTTTTGCTGGGCAGTGGTGGTGCACGCCTTTAATCCCAGCACTTGGGAGGCAGAGGCAGGTAGATTTCTGAGTTCGAGGCCAGCCTGGTCTACAGAGTTAGTTCCAGGACAGCCAGGGCTACACAGAGAAACCCTGTCTCGAAAAAAACAAAAAAGCAAAACGAAAAAAAAATTATTTTCTTTTTTTCTGGGTGTGGCAACTCAAGTCTGTAATCTCCGCACTTGGAGATAAAGATAGGAGAAAGGGATAACACAGTGAGCTCCTGTTTCAAACACCCAAAACAAACAAATAAATAAATTCTATATAGAAGAAACAAATTCAGAAATGCGGGTTAATTGGTTCAAGGTACAAGCTATGATTCTGGGTGACTCTGGGACAGACCCCTCTGATCTCACCCATGCTGCCTGCATTCTCCCTGGGCTCTGACATCTAGGCTCTGTGCCCACTTCTCTTCCACCTCAGTGCAGTGTGTGATGCTTGGCCTTAGACGGAAGAGCAATAATAGGCAGGGCAGAAGGAAGAGAGGAAGTTATCATCCACTCTACCACGACATCGCTCTGAATGATGACCCTTGGACAGATCTCTGAGATCTCTGAACTCTAGGACAAAGGGAGAGAAAGACAAGGAGGGTTATGCAGTGTCCTCACTTCCAATTTAGGTCATGAAAAAGTTCAGGATCCTATCTCAGAAATCTCATAATATGCATCTCTTTAGTCATCAAGATATTTGGGGAATTGGGTCGAATGTCACAAATTATAACATTTGCTCCACGGTGTTTAGAACTGACTTTCCCCTTGGCAGCTCAAACTGAAAGAGAACATGGAAGAGCTGTGCAGAGAAGATCACATTTGTCTTAGTTAGTTAGGGCTTTACAGCTGTGAACAGACACTGTGACCAAGACAACTCTTGTAAGGACAACATTTAATTGGGGCTGACTTACTGGTTCAGAGGTTCGATCCCTTATCATCAAGGTGGGAGCATGGTAGCATCTAGGCAGGCATGGTACAGGCAGAGCTGAGAGTTCTACATCTTCATTTTAAGGCTGCTTGCTAGTGGAAGACTGACTTCCAGGTAGCTAGTACTAGGGTATTAAAACCCATGCCCACGGTGACACACCTACTCCAACAAGGCCACAACTCCAAATAGTGCCACTCCCTGGGCTGAGCATATACAAACCACCACATTTCACAACATCACTGGTTGCTAGGGAGAATGAAAACATTTTATCAGAAGTACTCTGTCCTACATCAGAGATTCAGAAGGAGCCATGAAGGAGCTTTATTTGCCATGTAAAAGTTAAGAGTAGGAACCACCTGTCTGTCAGCAGCTGTCAGAAAACACTGTGCTCCACAGTGGTCCCCACTTCCCCTTTCTGGGTTCTCTTCCTAGGTTTCTTAGTGAGAAACTTAAAATAAACCCTGTTGATTTTAGTTCTATTAGTTGCCTTCCTCTATTGGTAGAAAACAGGTGACAAGACAAAATAAAAGTCTGTCTTAGATGGCAGAGCTCTTTCTAAATGGTTCCTCCCAGATCAGCTAATTTTCTGTCCACATAACTCCATGGAAGATTCTCTTTTAGAAAACACTGGAAGTTTATTAAATCTTTATTTATCTTCAATTTGTTGCAGTCTCTGTATCAAGAACAGAGTTGTTGTACCAAGATGAATCAAATAGAAAACATTTAGTGATGATGTCTCTCTGAAATATCTTCTGAGTTTTCTTATGGAATGCAAGTGTTCCTAATAACGATCACCCTGGAACACCCGTGCTTCTTAAATTTAGATACTGCATATATGGTTCAATACTCAGAAGTTATTTTTATTGTTTATCCTTTTATTGAAGTTTTAAAAATTGAACCTATGTGGCCTTTTAGAGATGTCTGGTGTACTTTTCTCTAAGGAAATGGGACAAGAGAGCCTGGGGATACAAATGAAGTCATATGGGTAAGGAAATATGCTCACTTGAAGAGGAAGATTAAAGTCGGACACTTGAAAACTCTGAGATGGATTAAAAGATGGAGCCAAGAACCCCAACACAAAATATGTTTGCAGTAAACATCAATTGTTCTGTTGCAAATCTAGTGAAAACCATATTGACCATGATGATGACTTAGCCAAGGTGATACAGTAGGTATTCAACATCCTGGAATGGTGAGTTCCCTCCCATAACAGGAAGCAGAGAAGCTTCCTTAGATACATTTCACCAGAGTCCCTGCAGGAGGCCACAGCACCACGCCCAGTGTGTGGTGGGAGAGGTACCCATTTGTGCTTCCTCTGCAGCTCCAGACCAGGGGCTGTCCTGCCTCACAAACTTGCTCATGTCTAAGGAAAACACTCTTAAATTAAAACAATTTACCAAGGCATCTTTGCTAATGAGTATTAATCACTCCAAGTCCTTTTGGGTTTGTTGTTTTGTCTGTGTGCCTTCTGTCAGTAATGACACATTAGCAGTCACTATTAAAATCTACAGTTTCTGTATGTATGCCCACAAAATAGTAATTGCTAGCTGGAAGGGATTGCCTGCTGTATGTTATTATAATTTATGGTACCAAAGAAAGTGCAGAATGGAGTATATGTGTGTATCATTCCAGTGAGCGTATTCAAATCCCTCGCTGTCTTTCAACCAGTTAGCCTTGCTCCAGAAGAAAATGTTAGTGTTTTAAAATTATATCCCTTGAGAATATGACATTTGTTCTAAGGGTCTTGCCCTCTTGCAATGCATGAAGCAACACGTTTTCCTTGTATTGAGATTTGGTCTAAAAATTGGATGCCATTTTCAAATGTGAAAATATCCAGCACAATAACGGAGGAACTTTCCATTCTCACATCATGCCTCATCTAGCCAAGGATATTTCAGAGTATTTAATATGTGCCAGGCAACACTAAGATGTATAAAACCCAGTCCCTAGCTTTGGGCTGAGAGTGTCGTGGGGCTTTACAGAATTATTGCCCCCACCTGCCAAAACCCAAGTGTGTGTGAGAGCATTTGAAATAGCAAGTCTCTTCTTTATCATAAAATGTGGAGCGACCATCACAGCAGATTTCTTTTTTCTTTCTGAGAACCCAGAGACCAGTGTGCACCTTAGAAATAACTTTTCTTCATTCCCAACATTGTTTTTCTCTTCTAGTTTAGTGTTCATCTACATGTGTTCACAGAATCTGATAATATTGGGGAAGTAAGAGAAACAGATGAGTCCGCACTCCACAGTCAATCGGTTAATCCGTCCACCCCAGACACTCTTATGATGTCCACAACTTTTGGAACTTTGTGCCCAACAATTTCTCATGAGTCCTCAGAGTCACAGAAGGTGCCAAATAGGAATGGAGGGATGAAGGGAAGAAGGGAGAGAGACAGAGAGAGTATTTAGTTGTGAATGCAGGATGCTACAGGATATTCACAGAGTCCTGTCTTAGGAGAGTTTCAGTCAGGTTCCTGGGTCGCACAGATCATTTCTGTGTGAGATGGACTCTGCTCCCACCGTTCTCAAGCCTTCATCATCATCATCATCACCACCATCACCATCAGTTAAAGAAACACAGTTGGCCACAGCTGAAAGACAACTTGGTTTGTTCTATAGCAACATGGAAATCAAGGACAGCTTAGGTTGAGTTGATGAGGGAAGGGACAAATGATCAGACAGTCACTAGTTACCTCGCTATAGATGACTCGGAGTGCAGAAGCTGAGGTTGACTTGCTCCACTGTCGATTGTCACCTTCCTGCTGTAGTCCAGGGGAAGGAAGTGCAGCTCGATCAAGCTCTTCTCAAGGTGCCTGGGCTTCTGCCGAGCTCTGAGACCTGCATGAGCGAAGACTTCTCTACTTCCCTCTTGGCCTCATGAGTCACACCCATTGCAACACCGAGTGGTGACTAAGTCTCTCCTCAGAGGACGGAGGGCAGAGAGATTGTAGGTCGAAGGTTTCCAAAGGAATCAGCGGTGCTTTTTATAAATTAAAGGTAGCTAGCGAGAGAAAATTACTCACACTATCTTAACCAAATGAGGCGGCTGAAATCACATGACTAAGAAGCATCTTTGTAAACCTCCTGGTGCATGGAGCTGATCATTTCACTTAAAAAATTTATGAGCAAGAAGATCAACATAACAAATGACTAAGTCTGGTTTGGGAATAATTTGTGGTTTCCTAATTTGTGTTTTAAGGTATGACAAAACAAGGTCTCTGGAAGTGAAACCGAGAACGGATTGCCCCCTCACCTTTTCCAGAGCTGCTCCCAGCAGACCTGGCACTGCTTGGTGCCAGCTGAAGCTGTAAGGGGTGGGGGTGAGATGCTGCCCACCTTCCCTGCAGCTTGCCAACCCTCCCGGCTCTCTGTTGTAGGCAGGCCAACGTGCCCTGAAGCTTCCCTTCTAGTTCCATGCTGGATTCCTCTGCCTTCCTCCATGTGCTCTGTTCCTTCTTGAAGAGCAGTCTCTGGTTCCTTGGAGCAAGCATATGAAAGAGCCCAGCCCTCTACTGGAGTCTAGACAGGGCCACTGCTTTTTGAATTAAATGGGTGGGGTTCTTAGTTCCTCCACAACGACAAAAGACAAATGTATCCAGGTAAATATTTGGCGTACCTGATATATGCAAAATATACTTTTTCCCCCTTTAATAATGAACAATACAGAGTGAAGACACAAACTTTCGGCCTCAGAGAAAAACATTACGGATTGAAATCCATATGAAGACAGCCACGATAATTAACCTCCTTATAGGCAGGCTATTGCATCTGAGAGGTGGAGAGACCCTCAAGCACTTGGGTGGTCCTGGAGGACAGAAGGGAAAGACCAAAGAAAAGGTTACCCCTTAGCAAGTTTTATTCAATAATCTTGCTCAGTGCAGCTCAGTTTTTAAAAATTCCCCAAGTAGACTTTTAAAAAATTAAATGTCGAGACTGATTTTGTATACTATGGTTGGGAATTTTTGCCCTCTACTTGGCATGGTCTCTCAGTACGGATAGATTAAATTGAAAGGTTCAGTGTCAGGGTCCGGGCGTGTGGAGTGGAGGCAGGGATGGGGTTAAAACAACCCCTCCCCCACCTTGTCAGCTGGGTATTGATGAAGGTGTTCGTTAACGGAATCATTTGTTAGCAGCACTGTCTCCAGACTGAAATCATAGTCACACTCAAAGGCACAGACTGAGTTCTGCTTCATTTTGCTCTGTAAGCTGTGAGGGCCAGTGAGATGGCTCAGAGGGTAAAGGATGACTGCGACTCTAAAACATGACAACCTGAGTTCATGCTCCAGGATCTCCACATGGTAGAAGGAGAGAACTGGCTCCTGAAACTTGTCCTCTGACCATGTGTGCATTGTAGTGCCTGTGTGTGTGTGTGTGTGTGTGTGTGTGTGTGTGTGTGTGTGTGTGTGTGTGTATTTGAGAACACAAAGACACACATACACACACATACACACACACATACACACAAGAAAGGAAGAAAGGAAGGAAGGAAGGAAGGAAGGAAGGGAGAAAGAAAGGAAGAAGCCCCACCCCCTTTGCTTTTCCCAGCTGAAGGAATGTAGCCTTTGAAAATGCTACTTTGTTCGGAATTCTCCCTACATCAGGCTTCTGATCATCAAAGATGACGTGTATATATCACACCAAAGTGACATTTGATTTTACTTCTATTTCTTCTTTTAAAAGGTTACAGTGTGGAATTTATCCACATTTAATTTTATGTTGTTAGTTTTGTTGTAGCTACATAGGAGTAAACTTAGCACCCTCAACACCCAACTCTTCCCTTTCTTCTAAATCTGTAGCTGCCCAAGAGTGTCCCAGCTCTTCTCTTCCCAAACATGATGAGGTTACCCCAGGCCCCAGTCATCCTAGCCAGCATCTCAGACTTCTTGTACCAGTACTGATCTGAGGGAATCTCTGGTCCAACCACAGAGAATCTTGAGAAGGGAGCCCTGTGGAGAAAAGCACTTACCTGCCCTGCCCTCACAGCAGGCTTGGAGGTCCCAGGTCTGAGTAGGTCTGGTACTGCTCACCTGAGGTCAGCCCGCAGGGCATGCACTGTCTCCTTCCTGGTGGGATCAGAGAGTACTGTGTACAGCCACTCTCTGAGTGGCTTTATGACTTCCTGGATATCAGATCAGACCCTGTACTTCCTCCTCCCTCTGTCAATAGATGGGTCTCTTATTTCCTCTACAAAAGAAACCTGACTTTTGCCCTGCCCACTTTATACACAAACACTACCTTTGTTTATGAGAAATCTGAGTACCAAAGCTGGACCCAAACTGGGAGCTTTGTTGCTCATTTGTTTGTTTCCTGACTCTCCCAGCTGTAAGATAAAGCTGGGCTGACCCTTTGTCCCCTTGTATAGCAGGGCAGACAGACAGACCGATGGTGAAGGACTGAGTCACTGCCGCGTTCACTGAATCCCCGCAAAAAGGTTTTTCATAATGGAGGAGGACACATTCTTTCAGTGACACACAAGAGGTCCTGGCTTGAACAGGGGGGTGAGGAGGATGACAGGGGGCAGCCATCGTTCAGGGGAAAGGAGGGTTATAGCAGACATAAGACTCACCAGGAAGAGAAGAGTTTCCTGGCAACAGAGAGGCTTTCCAGAAACAAGACCAGAGGTGCAATAAAAAAAAAATGGGGCTCTTAAGAGGGAAGAGGAGGGAACTCCCTCAGTGTGACCACTGCAGTAGGAAAGTGTGCCCGGAAGTATCCCTAACACCCACTGACCTGAAGAAGATCCTAAGAGGAGTCAATCCGACCCTGGGTGGGAAGGAATAGTTTCCTACAGAGGCCACGGCCTTACTAAGTTCCCCTTGCTCGGTTGCCCTTAGATGGTGCCTTTGTCCAATCACAGGTCACCCAGCCTAGCACAAAAATGCACAAGGTTCCCTGCTTTCTTGGGGCTCTACATTTCTGAAGGTTTCCATACATTAACCTTGTTTGCCTACTTAAAAAAAAAAAAATAGGGACATCAGTCACAATCCTAGCTCTTCCTAGCTATGCGTGAGGGAAGGTAAGTCATTCTTGGAATACCAGTGTTGTTAGTTAAACCAAGAAACCGGCAACATTGCTCACTGACATCCTGTTGATGGGCGGTAGATAAGGGGGGGTGGGGAACGACCTGCAGTGGAGGGAATCTGGTCTGGTGGAAGTTGATTCAAAGCAAACCTGAGCTATCCTGTGAATTCAAGGCTTGCCTGGACTATGTCATAAGACCTCTCTCTGTCTCTCTGTCTCTCTGTCTCTGTCTCTCTCTTTCACACACACACACACACACCTCAAAAAATGACTGCAACAACAAATAGTTATACATATCACACAGGCTTGCTTGGCTAAACACCATAATTAAATGTTTGGATGGTTTCTAACTGTTCTTTATTATGAATAATACTTGGAAGGACAGCCTTAAGTGAAAGATCTTGTACACATTCAGTTGTTTCTTTGTAACAGTTTCTAAAGGTTGGACCTCTTAGGCATGTTGATAGGGTTGACGTATATGTTACATTGTTGAGAACTGCGCAAGCCTGGATATGTCCACACTCTTGTGTGGACTCTTCCCACACACTTTTCCCACACCGACTCTGGGTTTGACTGTGTGGTTTGTTCTGGACAGTGAGTGAGACGTTAGCAAGCACAGCCCCAGAAAAGAGCACATTAGTCTTCCCCTGGAGAATGCTGTCAGTACAGTCCAGGTTTGGTTGCTGGTGACCTGTGGCATAGTTAGTAGCCAGCTCCAAACTAGCATCGTGCATTTCAGACCTTCCAGAGCCTAGGTGGATGTGACACAGCCAACCTGTGTCACACCAGGGACAGTCTCATGGAAACTAACTCAATTTTAAACCACAGAATTGTCCTGTGACAAGACTCAGAACGTAGTATCCCCCAACCCAGGACACTGATACAGTTTTAATCTGAAGGAAACTCAGGATGTCACAGATGTAAAGAGGTCTCAGTCTGACCCTCTCCTGCCTTTTCCCTCCCGGAACTGACAGGAAAAAGAATTCTTTGACCTACTTTCTAGGTCTCAAGATCCTTATTCCCGAGGATGTCCAGCCCTGTGTCCAAAGGTCAAGAAGAATCTGAACAAACAATCTTGCCACACCGTCCCTCAGTTTATATCTTCATATTTTCCATTCACACGTCCATATGACAGTCCATAAAAATATTTTCCCCAATAGGTCTTTGGGTCTTCACTTCTGAAGGTTCCTGGGTCATGTGTTTTTCTTGAAATAATCTGTTTTTTGTTGCAAGGGTTTCAGCCAGGCACCCTGTGACGGGTGAGGAAAAGATAGCACTTTTTCTCCCACACAGCTGCAAATTCATCGGTACTGTCAAGATTCCAAATTTGGGAGTGGCCATTATAGAGAGCCAGGGGATACAAGCATGAAGAGTAGATGTTTAGTTTCTTACGTGGTCACTACAGAGTCGTTCGCAATTCCAAGATGGAACGTGACGCCAGCAGGGCTTGTCAAGGTGAAGTCTGTCAAGGGTGGCTTATTAGCCCTTCTCTCACTCCAGCTGTTTAACCTGCGCTTTATTTATTATTATTATTATTATTATTATTATTATTATTATTATTATTATTATTATTTTCGAGACAGGGTTTCTCTGTGTAGCCCTGGCTGTCCTGGAACTCACTCTGTAGACCAGGCTGGCCTCGAACTCAGAAATCCGCCTGCCTCTGCCTCCCGAGTGCTGGGATTAAAGGCGTGCGCCACCACTGCCCGGCTAACCTGCGCTTTAAAGACACAGAGTTCTTAATTCCAGTTGCTTGCCACAGGGTAAAACAGGGATTGTGCTGCCAAAGGAATTAAGAACTCTGTGTCTTTTAGAACTGTGTCTTTAGAACTCTGTTTTACCCTGTGGCAAGTAACTGGTTATATTTTAAAAGGCAGTAGTTAGCTTCTATCTTTGTTATCCAAAATGGTTGCCATGAGCTAACCAAGTGTGTTCTGCTCTTATTGACAGCCTGCTCTTACACACACACACACACACACACACACACACACACACACACACACACACACTTAGAAATCGCCTGACTCAGTTTTACATTTATTCCCTCCCACCCTTCCTTTATGGCTCCACTTCCTGTCACTTGCGTTGCTCATCTCTGTCACACTCACATAGCTTTTGGTCTTTGCCCTCTCCCGTTTTGAATGATTCTCATGTTTATACAACCACGCACAGATGACTGACTCTTCTTACCTATTTTATTTTATTTTTTAATGCCATCTCAGTGCATGTGTCAGTCTCTGTCTGACATCCATGACATCTTCTGTGAAGCCAGCTGTTAGCACAGGCAATCATTTGCTTTTCTCTTGGTGCTGTGGGCATCTGTGTCCGTGTGTGTGCGTGTCTGTGTGTGCATGTGTGTATGTGTGTGTATGTGTGTGTGTCTCTGTGCATGTGTGTGTGTCTCTGTGCATGTGTGTGTTTCTCTGTGTGTGTGTGTGTGTGTGTGTGTGTATGTGCGTGCATGTGGAAGTCAGAAGTTGAAGGTGTCTTCTTTAACCACTCCCCCCCTTATTTTTGAGAGTGGGTCTTTCACTGAACCCAGAGTTTATAAATTGCACTGCCCTGTCTGAACTGAAAGTCCCAGGGAGCCTCCTGTGTCTGCCTCCTTTTTGGTCATCCAAACTGTCAATGTGAAAATGCAACTCTCACCTCTAAAGAGTTAAGAGGTAGTTTAATCCTGAGCCAAATATCACACTAGGAACCCAGTTATAACAGGGTAACTTGTCTCAGCTGAAGCCAGCTTTGGGTTTTTACCCCCTGCCCTGAAAAGTCCAGTGGGAAAGCCCCCAAACACTAGGGCGTGATGCCCCAGCTAACAGCATGTTCTTGGCTCTTTGTTAAACTGCTTCCTTGCTTCCCCCTGCAACTGCCAACCAGGATGTCATTTTCCCGTGTTCTTTGTCTTTACAAACTCCCTATAATATGCCTTGGGATTTGCTCTGTGAGACATGTTTCTCTCCAGGCAGTCTCTGACTGACTCAGTACAGACTCTCAAGTTTAACTTTGGTTCTGCTTGGATCTTTACCCCACAACACTGACTTAGGCTACTCCAAATTCCATGTTCCAATGTGGTAACAGTTTGATGAGCTTTCTATAGTAACAGAACGAAGAAAGTTACAGACACTTTTCAAATACACCCATAGAAACTCTAAGCAGGTGGGTTGAAGTGGGAAAATCACTGCTATAGCCCTCAGTTGTTTAACTCTCAGTCTCTTGGTTGAATGGGAGCCAGTGGTCTGTTATGTTAATGCAACTGGAAAAGTTTTGCTTGTGAGTCACCAGATCAGATAAAGAGGTGGGCAAGGAATGGCAATTAAGGGGGATAAGTCCAAGATAAATGGTAATTTGTCTCTGGGCCTGCAAAATTACCGGCCACTCTAATCAGTTAATCAACCTTGCAGAAGGTTTAGTTGAAGTTTTTTTCCCAGGAACTCTGGTCCATACTTCTTCCTCTTGGCCAAACACCAGCATGTTCTGTGCACCCAAGGGCCACCTATTATTTATTAAATATCACTAAGGTCCCACATGGCCAGGAGATGCTTCTAAACATCCGATGTGGCTGAAGCTGGTAGCAGGCACGAGAACACTCTTCAGAAGACGGGAAAGCCATTAAGGGACAGCTTTCTGGAGCATGTTAAAATCTATTAGGCTTATGATCTGGATCAGCATTTTTTTTAGCATTTAATCCTTTGTATTTGACATATGTTAATAGTGATATACCAAAAAATTAAAATAATCAAGAACATCAGACTAATGGAATAAAAGAAACAGATGAAGAAGACACAGGTTTGAAGAAACCAAAATATACACAATAAAATAAAAGACTGTATTGACTCTATGTTTCTCCCTGTACTTACAGTGATTTGCATTTTATGAATGATCTTATCTATAACAAATCTCTTATCTTTAACATTTTCTCTTTTGTCTAACCTGATCTCATAGCTATAACCCCATGTGGAGCAGCTAGCTCCAATTTTTAAGAACAATTGGTATTTAATATCTTAATTTTCATGATTCTTACCTGTGTTATTGACTTGATCTATTTTATTATATTGATATTATCCAAGATTTAGTTTGGAAGCTGAGTACAGTGAACACCTTTAATCCTAATGCTTGGGAGGCTGAAGTAGGAGGTTCTTTGTGAATTTGAGGCCACCCTCATCTACACAGTGAATTAAAGTCTAGCCAGAACTACAAATAACAATCTTGTCTCAAAAAATATTTTTTTTAGTTTGGAAAAGTCAGTGGAGAGCCATGTTACAGAAGAAGTCAGATAATATAGTTAGCATTCCTTTAATTTTTTAAAGGTTATCTATGTAAAATTTATCAAATATTAATAATAGTGATAGGAACAAAAAGTGATATCTATTAACAATCAGAATCTTATAAGTCTTGGTGGCAGAATCAAATCTTATTTTTTTGTTTTAATGGTTAGAAATGGAAATGAACTCTGGAAAGATTCACTGTAGTATTTGTTTTTTATTAGCAAAATATAAATATTGTTTAATTAACTGTTCTTTAATGCTGGAAGAAACTGTATTATAGGACATCTTAATACTCATTTAACCAAGAAACATCAGCACTTAAGGTATTATGAAACATCATGAATGTTGTTATTAAAGACTGATGTCAGTGGGCAGTGGTGGCGCACGCCTTTAATCCCAGCACTTGGGAGGCAGAGGCAGGTGGATTTCTGAGTTCGAGGCCAGCCTGGTCTACAGAGTGAGTTCCAGGACAGCCAGGGCTACACAGAGAAACCCTGTCTCGGGAAAAAAAAAAAAAAAAAAAAAAAAAAAAAAAGACTGATGTCTTTTGTATTATTTGGTTAGGAAGAATTAACACTAATCTTTGGGTATCTCCAGCTTTGATATATAGTATTAAAGTTAGTTTGTTTATTAAAGAAAGGGAATTACAGTGTTTTCTTTTTTAGTATCAATAGAAACATAGTAATCTAATTGATTGGACCCAGTTATTATACATAGAGAGAGAGAGATAATTTTTTCCTAATAAAAAAAGTTTATTTTTTTGGCTCTAAGAACTTGAATTTAAAATATAGGAATCCCCTAAATGGAATTTCTTTTTGGAAAATTTAAAATAAGCTTTTGTCACTTTAAAAATTAGATTTTTTTTTAAAATTCAAATTGTACTGAATAATGAGAAAAAATGTTGTGTTTTTTGTTTGTTTTTGGTTTTTTTTGTGGTTTTTTTTTTTAAACAAAGACAGGAAAAGGACTTAAATCTCTTAAACATGAAAACTAAATATAAATAAGGTAGAGGCTTGAGACAAACAAACAGTAATAATAAAACCACAATTAAAGAAAGGAAATAATATTCTCATTTGTAACCATTAAAACCAAGATTGGCATTATTTTCTCACTTAGGAATATACTCAGGGAAATAGTAAATATAATAAGCCATTGAAGCATCTCATTATAAAAGGCTCTAAGAAGCAGAGGTGAGAGGAGCGTTCAGTCGCTGGGGTGCCTGCCTGTCAGTGAAGTGAGGATAAGAACCATCCAGAGGTTTGAAGCCCACATGGGTGTGTCCTCAGATGCTGCCATGTGATTGATTCGAGAAACGTGCATCTCCCTGAGGTTTACAATACAGCTCTCGGTCAGAAGCACCAGACAGTCTTTTTCCTTTAGTCAGAACAGAGTCTCTGATCTTTCGGCCACTTATTTCCTGAAACCATCTGGTTTCCTTTATCCTCTAAGAAAGAATAATGAATTCTGAAATTTTAGTTATTTTATTTAAAAGTCCTTGGTTATTTTTTTTATAGCCATTTCATATACATTATTGAACGTAGAGCAATAAGCAAGAGAAAGTATTATTCCACAGATTATGACACATTTATTTTGGTATAAACAGCACATGAAAAAGTGATCAGATACATATATTATAAGGGACCATGATTTGCTGAAAAATGACAACCCAGACTCAAAAGGTATGTAAATGCAGAGTGTTTTATTCTGCAGAAGTCCAACATGCTGGGGTCTGCCATTTCCAAGATAGACAACCAAGTGAGGTCGCAGGCCTGATTTAAAATATGTTAGGGAATTCTGGGGTAGGTGACCTTTATCTTACTCAATCTCTAGGGACATTCCATTGGGGGGAGGTGAGGGGGCTGGAAACTGTTGCTGGGGTGGGGGTCTGGAAACTGTTGCTGACCCATTACCCTTGCTTCAGGCTAGGTAGCTTCTGATGGCTGGATAGTTTCTGACTAGCCGCCTGAAGCCTCGGGCTTTTGCTAGTAACTAACTTGCTGGGGCTTGCCTGGACTTGCCCAGCTTAGGTCTAGTCTCTTGGACTGCCATTGTGAAGCCTGTCATGGAGTCAGCCTGTCTCAACATGACACAATTACATTAAATGTAAATACACACAGAAAAAAAAAAATAAGGTAGAAAGTGTATATCCCCCTCTCTGTAAGGTGTAAAAAAGACTTAGTGTAAGCAACCAGAGGGTGAAATTTGTCATGTAAACATAAGGGAATATCATCATCTTTCTTCTTATGAGGTTAAGTAGCTGATGGGAAGTTGTTTTTACTGATGAAAATTTTCTCAGTTTTACTTTTCGTTTGTCTGTTTCTTTGTTTTCTCTTCTAATTTGTAGTGAGGCTGAAACGTATTTCCTATGCTTGCTTTTGTATTAGAAAGATAAAGGAAAGAAAGAAAAGTATAGTTTTTTTGAATCAAGGATTCTCTCCTGGCCCAGCGGCAGTCTGAAGTATAGTTCCTTCTGAGAGCGGGCCTGTTTCTTATCTCGGATTAGGCAGCACAGGCCTGTCTCTGGAAGCCATTTGCCTATCATTTAGTCATTCCAGTGAATCACATGTCTATTTTTTCCTGTAGGTATCCCTAGAAGCCTTTGATCAGAAACGCTTCTTTCTGGTGTAAAAAGCCTAATGACATAGATACACACAATAGCTGTTTTTTTTTTTTTAAAAAAAAGAAAATCTCTCATGAAAAGAGAACACACAGAGTTCAAATTGATCTCTTTAGAGTTGCATCACAGGGTTTGGAAATCCATAGGCTCTCCTGGTCTAAGCTATTAGCTTTGCAGAAACCGGAGGAGACAGATGGGGCAGCAAAGAGCAGAGAGCTCTGTTAAGATGCAGGTTAAGAGAATGTATAGAGGCAGTTATCCCTTTAGAAGCCAGAGATTTGCTTAGGGCATCTGGAGAAATCAGTGTTTACACCGTCTTCTGGAAAAGCCATGTTCTGTCTAGGGGATTTCTACTTTTCATGCCAATGGTACTTACCAAATACTTAAAGGGTTTCTGGCCAGAAAAACATGTAAGCAAAGGAGTCCAATGGACCATGCGAGCTGTACTCAGCCGAGTGGGCTAGGTAAGGGAACCTCACCATGATACCTCAAGCTGGATCTCAACATGGGTCTCCAGAAACTTTAGCAGTGGAAGGACAGAGACATAGCTGCATGTGGCCACCTTTAGCAGACTACAGAGTTTTTCTAAGACTTTAGGGACTTTGACCCAGGCCTAACTGGGATACGTGGCTCCAACACTGAAGGAAATTTTTGAACTAGCTAGAATAGTATATTTTAATTAAGCCTTAAACATGAGAGTTTAAAGGAAAAAAAAAAAAGGTCTCGAGAAAAGATATAAGACATATCCAAGTGAGAATATAGCTTATTAATGGAAGATTGAGGAGGATGTTGAGTCTTTTGGGTACAGGCCAAGTAGATACAGCTGGGCCATGCGTGATAGGCTTAGTTTTAGCTTTAGAGGGATTCTCCAAACTGTTTTCCGCAGTGGCTGGACCAGTTTGCAACCCCACCTTCCCCCCACATCGTCTCTCCCATTTGTTGGGTTGTTGGATTGATTTTTTCTATTCTGATTGGGATACAATGAGATCTTAAAGTTTGTTTTGTTGTTCCTAATTGCTAGGAACAGCACACGTTTTTTTGTTTTTGTTTTTTGGGTTTTTTTTGTTGTTGTTGTTAGTTTTTGTTTTGTTTTGCTTTTTGCCAGTTTTCTTCTTATGAGAATTCTCTTTAGATCCCAAACCCATGTCTTAAATGGGTTGTGGTTTTGACTCTTTGGGGTTTTTGTTTGTTTGTTTTGTTATTTATGTATTTACGTATTAGTCCGCCATCAGATGTACAGCTGGTAAAGACTCTTTCCCACTTGATACCCTTCCTCTTCACTCAACTCATTGATTCTTTAGCCACATAGAAGGTTTTTAGTTTTATGAAGTCCCACTTGTCAATTATTGGTCTTAATTCTTGGGCAGATAGAGCTCTAGTCAGAAAGTTCTTTCCTACATCTATATCCTGTAGAGCATTGCTTGTCTTCTTCTAGAAGTTTTAGTTTTTTAGGGTTAGGTCTTTGCTTTATTTTTGAGGTTATAGATACAAATCTATTTTCATTCTTCAGCACGTAGATTTCCCAGCTCTATTTTTGAAGATACTTTCTTTTCTCCAGCTTATGTTTTTGGTGTTTTTATCAAATATTAAGTGGCTGTAGCTACATGTACTCATGTTTGGGTCTTTAATTTTTGTTCCGATTTTATTTATTTATTTATTTATTTATTTATTTATTTATTTATTTATTTATTTATTTATTACTACAGCCCTGTTTGTTTTGCAGAAAATTGTTTCAGCTATTTGGGGGTCTTTTGTGGTTCCAAATGAATGTTGGGACAGTGTTTTTTTGTGTTTTTTCATTTCTGTGAAGAATGAGGTGGGGGGTGTTGATTGGGATTGCATTGAATCTGTAAATGGCTTTTGGTGGGATGGTGGTTTTCATATGTTTCTCCAATTGATAAGCATGGGATGTCTTTCTATTTTATAGTGAAATTTTCAGGTAAATGGATAGAACTAGGAAAGAGCATTCTGAGTGAGATGGACCAGGTCCAGGGAGACAAGTGTTGACTCTTATCTCTCATCTGAAGTGGATAGCTCCAAGGTTTTCCTGTGAGTGTATAATCTGGATAATGTCAGAAACCAAGAAAGCCACAGGAGACCATTGTAAGGAGCAATAGAAACGGGACTTTCGGTCGGGCAGTGGTGGCGCACGCCTTTAATCGCAGCACTCGGGAGGCAGAGGCAGGGAAATTTCTAAGTTCGAGGCCAGCCTGGTCTACGGGTGAGTTCCAGGACAGCCAGGGCTATACAGAGAAACCCTGTCTCGAAAAACAAAAGAAACACACACACACACACACACACACACACACACACACACACACACACACACACACAAAACCAACAACAGAAAGGGACTTTCCAGGTACAGGTGATCTGAAAGGCGAAGTGGGAAAAGTAGGCTAGGGTGTCTTTAATTAGGGCAGGGAGACAGAGGTAAATACAAAAGAGGAGCCATACTATTAAAATACTATATATATTAAATGAAAAATTTCTCATCTGAGCTGACAATGCTATTCCGAGAGCTATCAAGTATCTTACAAAAACCCCAACACCAGGCATAAAAATACCTCTTTTGACATGTTGGTCAGGGTTGTCCAAGACACTCCCAAAACATTATAGACAATTGCTATTGCCCTTTTTTGATCCCTCTGCCCCAAGAGGTACAAGGTAAGTCTGTATTGCTGAAAACAGTGTGCAGTTTGGACACAGAACCCAGAGGATTTGAATTGGATCTGACCTGAAAGATTTCTTCCTGAGGACTGGCTTTCATGGTGCCAGAAGGTACTATTTAGACTTCCAAAGGAGGGAAGCAACCAATATTTCTACCAATCCATGATGCTTTTAAACTACAACAGTGACCAGAATGGCAGGATACTCCTAAGCATGCAATAGTGGCATACACACATTGGCAGTAAGCAATAGTTCTCTAATTGGACTTCCAGGAGACGAATCATGTCTTGTACTGGAAACCTAGGCAACCATCTGGAGCTAGTGACATCACAGATCTTGGAGGACAACCTACAACCACCACTTTACTAAATCAGCAAAATCCTATCACATTTTAAATAGTTATCTTTGGTACAGGCTGGTTTTGTGTGTCAGCTTGACACAAGCTGGAGTAAGGAGCTTCCCTTGAGGAAATGCCTCCATGAGATCCAGCTGTAAGGCATTTTCTCAATTAGTGATCAAGGGTGGGAGGGCCCATTGTGGGTGGTGCCGTGCCTGGGCTGGTAGTCATGGATTCTATAAAAAAGCAAGCTGAGCAAACCAGGGGAAGCAAGCTAGTAAGTAGCATCCCTCTATGGCCTGTGCATCAGCTCCTGCTTCCTGACCTACTTGAGTTCCAGTCCTGACTTCCTTTGGTGATGAACAGTAATGTGGACTTGTAAGCTGAATAAATCCTTTCCTCTCCAACTTGTTTCTTGGTCATGATGTTTTGTGTAGGAATAGAAATCCTGACTAAGACAAATTGGTACCAGCATAGTGGGGGGTATTCCTGTGACAACCTGACCATGTTTGGGGGAGGACTGTGGAAGGACTTTGGAACTTTGGGCTAGAAGATCCATTTGGTGTTAAGAGCTCTGTGGGAAGTTGTGTAGGAGCTTGGAAGATAATGTTGAGAACAGTGCAGAAGATGGAGGCCTGGTTTGTGAAATTTCAGAGGG
>CM052701.1:99414754-99425705 GCA_028551405.1 Uromys caudimaculatus
TCAGAGAGAAAAGGGTCAAGGAGAAAAAGGTCAGAGAGAGCTCGAGGCAAAACAAGTCTTTTTATAGCAAGCTAGGCTGGGGCCTTCCTGTTGCTAGGCAACTGTGGGGTGGAGCCTAGCTAACATCTATTAGGTATACCTGATTTTAAACAAACTTTTTTTTTTTTTTTTTTAGTTTATTTGCTTTAGAGACATATACAGGGGGCTAAATAAAGCTTGTCCCTTTAAATGAACTAATTACATTTGTACTTGACATGCCTACAAGCACTGTTCTGAGCATATTAAAGAAGTTTATCATTTATAAGGTCAGTAATGTGCATGTCTTAATTACCTTTAGCTGTTTACAATGAGTTAGTAACTTGTAAGATTAGGACTTTACAGTTTTATCCCTATTAAATTTGAGCCTTAGAAATTTGAGTTGAAGATTTTTTTATCATCAAAATAAAGCTTTAAACCATAAATAAAAATCCATAGAGAGACTGGAAACTTACTTTTTGATCCTTTCATAGTGCACAATTATAGAGTATGACAGTTTCTTGTGTGGCTCAGTTTATGGAGCTATCTAAAGCTTAACAAAGTTAGCAAAGATAATGAGACTAGACATATATCTTCAAGTCAGTTACCATTAACCTGAGAGGACCTTAGGAATTTATAAACCTTATTATCAAATATACATTATTCATCAAACATATATTATTCCTTATTTAAAATCATCATACAAAAATCCATCCTAATTCAAAATATCTTGGAGACCTGCTTAGAAAAGGAGATACAATGATATGCAGAAGGCTCGCTCAGTAGGACCAAGAAGTTTTATGATTGTTGGATTAATTGGATTATACCATGTAGTTATTTTAATCGGGATGATGGTGATGTTACATGTAGATATTCTTTTTCTTAACCTTGATAAAGATGGCTGCCAGCCACATAGTTGTTTCTATCCTGATGAAGTCATCAGCCATGACAGAGGTGAGCCACATAGTTGCTTTTTAGAGACATCGAGTTTCCTAAACCAGAGTTCAATCATAGATATATTATAGTAAATAAGATGACCTATGCAGAGATTTTTTAAATGTCAGCCTTGTGTTTCAAGTTTTAAACTAACTTTTTGTTACAGATGTTGTAGAATTTTAACCATACTCAATAAACTTAGAAATCCCAAGAAAAATGTTTACATGATAGTTTAAGGGTTTTTGGTTTGGGCTGGAGAGATGGCTCAGCGGCACCGCTGCTCTTCCAGAGGTCCTGAGTTCAATTCCCGGCAACCACATGGTGGCTCACAACCATCTGTAATGGGATCCTATGCCCTCTTCTGGGGTGTCTGAAGACGGCTACAGTGTGCTCATACAAAATAAATAAATAAATCTTTAAAAAAAATTTAGACGTAAGAGCTTTGGTGATCATTTGTTTTGAAGTGTTAAATCTTGATACCATATGAAAGGATTTGAAAATCTAGTGCCTATTGATTGAGCTGTACCGAGGCCAAGCTGTTTTCAGTAAGAGAGTGAGTCTCTAATAAAATCTGAGTCCTATAGGCCCGGGAGGGTATACAGAAGCTAGAGGACCAGGAGGGCATAAGGAATCAGGTTGAGAACTACTGTCCTAGGTAGAGATAAGGAAACTATATGCCCAGAAGGGAACAAAGAAGAGATTGAGCAGAGAGGAAGGCAAACATCCTCCAGAAGGAGGGAGGCTTAGAATCAAAGGAAGCAGAAAAGGGTAAGTGTCCTGGTGATAAGAATGTCAATCCTGAGCATCCCTTAGTGGACACAAAGACTTGCCAGAGAGAGATGTCCCAAGTCATAGAGGAAAGGCATCCTTTCCCACATTGTAGGAACCCAGAAGGGCAAGAGGAGTGTCTTGACACAGCAGTGTAGCTTTGTAGTAGACAAAGCAGGCCGCTTCAGGGTGACACCCGATAGAAGAAGAGAGACAAGTAGTACAGTAGGTAAAGGAGAAAACAGCTTAAGTTGTGGAGTGGAAGAAGCTTTTGGGAAAAGGGAAGGCTTGAATAGAGGAAGAAGGTGTGGTGGTTTGAATATGCTTGGCCCACGGAGTGGCACTATTAGGAGGTGTGGCCTTGTTGGAGTAGGTGTGGTCTTGTTGGAGGAAGTGTGTCACTTTGGGTGTGGGCTTTGAGACCCTCTTCGTAGCTTCCTAGACGAGCCAGCCTTCTCCTAGCAGTCTTCGGATCAAGAGGTACAACTCTCAGCTCCTCTAGAACCATATCTGCCTGGATGTTGCCATGTTTCCCACCATAATAATAATGGACTAAACTTCAGAACCAATAAGCCAGCTTCAATTAAATGTTGTCCTTTATAAGAGTTGCCTTGATCGTGGTGTCTCTTCACAGCAATGGAAACCCTAAGACACAGGGGTAAGTGTCTTAGTAGAGAAATGCCCCCGTGTGGGCACAGCAGACTCCAGGAGCCAGAGAGGACACTTATTGAATAGGAGAGGAAAGATAAATGATTAGAGCAGAGGTAAGGAAGAGGAGGCTGAAGATCTAGAACTTGGAGTCAAATATGGTGGGTGACAGAAGTCAGCAGAAACAAATGATCCATATATACTTTAGGAGAATCAAATCAACAAGTTGATTCCATTAGAGTCTGAGTTCTTTGGGAGAGAGTTCATATATGTCCCTTATGAGTTCTGGCACCAGATGAATGGTTATTTCTATCATAGCTTATTTATTTATTATTGGTTCTTCTTTTGACTTTAAGCTTCATTTATTTATTATTGGTTCTCTTTTGGACTGTAAGCTTCATGAGATCATACCTACTTTGCTTGTAATCTCTGTCTGCAGTACCTATCCAAATGTCAGGCTTTTCTTTGATGATCAATAGTCTTTGGTTAAAAGATACATATTGCAATGAGTAGATGTAAGGAAGTCAAATTGGGGGAAGACATATCCTAGTATGGTTCTTCTTCTTCTTCTTCTTTTTTTCCTTTGGTTTTTCGAGACAGGGTTTCTCTGTGTAGCCCTGGCTGTCCTGGAACTCACTCTGTAGACCAGGCTGGCCTTGAACTCAGAAATCCACCTGCCTCTGCCTCCCAAGTGCTGGGATTAAAGGCATGCGCCACCTCTGCCCGGCTTGGTTCTTCTTAAGGAACAATGAGCCATAAGTGTTTCCAACGTATGTTCATACATTCTAGTAGTTAGTTAACTCCTTTTTCCCCTGTTCTTGGCTTCCCTGTGTGTATGTTACAGATGTGGGTTGCCTCCCGGAGTCTATGCTCTGAGACAGAAGAATTGAAAGCTGATGTCAGTCAAGGATAAGGAGAAGTCTTCAGCTTAAAATGGGTCAGGAGTTTCCAGTAATGGGAAAGAGACACTAAACCCACTGGATTGTTTAGGGATCCTTAGAGGCCATAGTTTCATAAAAATATAAATAAAAAATGTTAGGACAATGTGAGATAAATAAAAACAAAGAACAAAGGGCACAGGAAGTAAGATACAATCTAACAGACATAACAAAAACTCAGCTGCCGGTCCTTGGAAGGGGGAAATTTTTATTTTTTTAATTGAAAAAAATTAGTTTTGCATTTTTTCCCTTTCATGGAAAATAGATTCTCTTTTTATACAATATGATCTGATTATAGTTTCCTCTCTCTCTACTCCTTCTATCTGTATCTACTCCATTTCTGTCTCTCATTAGAAGAACTCAGACTTCTAAGAGATAAGAACAAAACATTATAAAATAAAAGATAAGATAAAATAGAAACCATCACATCAATGTTGGATAAGGCAAACTAACAGAAGGAAAAGAGCCCAAGAGAAGTCCCATGAATTAGTGACCTGCTTATTCCCACACTCAGAAATTCCTTGAAAATACTAAGGTAGAAGCATAGCATACATGCAGAGTAGCCGCTGCAGAGGAGCCACGTTGGCTCTGTGCTTGCTGCTTCCGTCTCTGTGAGTTCTTGTGAGCTTCACTCAGTTGATTTAGAGGGCTGTGTTCTCTTTGTGTCCTCCATTCTCCCTAGCTCTTACATTCTTTCTGCCTTTTCTTCTGTGGGGTTCCCTGAGCTGTGAGGAGAGGAAACTGATGATCCCACGTAGAGCTGAGTGTTCAAGGTCTCTCTCCGTATGTATTTGTTAGAAAACGGGAACGTTTTAAAGTGAGGTGTGAAGAAAAGGGGGCACATTGCCTCAGAGGTGGAGGTTTTAAGACATTTAGAGGCTTGAAGTCTTAAAGGTAAGAATGGAGAAACAACATTGGAAATGATAAGGTATATAAATTCATGATATGTAAAAGTGATGTAAGCATTTCCTCACACATGATCTTATTTTATGTAGATAGTGGTCTGATCACACATGGTTCAACAACATGCAAGCAATAAACTAAAATAATCAGTGTAAAAACTAGTCTTCAAGATAGCATACTTTGCTTATGATCCTGCAGATTGAAGGCCATATCTACACTTTAGCATCCAGAACAGCTTCTTTCATTGTCAACTGTTTGGAACCACCAGGTGAGCCATGATTATTTTTCTGGGCTTGAGGTAGGTATAGGGATCCTGATCTTTAGCCACTACTTTTAGCCAAATTTAAGCTCTCCAACATCATAGTCTTCTCGGTGATGCTTTGAGTGAACCGTACCGGCGTGATGATCGTCTGAATGGCTGGATGAGCCATGTATAACTGAGATCGACAGTAAGAAAGAAATTCAGGCAACAGGAATGAGAGGGACAGAAAAGCTTACTGCCTTAATAGTGTTTGTAAATGAGGCACTCACATGAGGAAGAAGAAGGAAGTCAGAGGTCATCAAAGTAATGAGTTATTGGAACAGGGATTTCCTGTTCCATTGTGTGGATGTGTCATGGAAGAGTCTCTTCATCGGCCTTCTTTGTTCTTCTTTCCCTTCCTTGCTTTCTTGTGCCATTTTTGCAAAATCCCTATGATATAATCATATATATATATATATATATATATATATATATATATATATATATATATATATATAATTGTATACACATATGTGTGTGCTATGTGACACTATTCTTTAAGAGACATGAAAAAAATGTCTACTCATCCAAGATATGAAGCTAACTACAGACCAAAGTAAGGGTACAATTCAGTGGAACAATGAGTTTTATTGGGGTTCCTTGCAGTAGTATGAATGGAAGCTTACTTATGGGAGCAGAAATGACTCAAAGATGGCTACATCATCTGTTGTGGGAGTGAGGGCTGCTCTGCTTTGAGTCGCAGGCACGCACCCACCCAGGAGCTGTCTTGGATCCCTCAGATGAAAGACACACACACATTAGCTCATTTTTAAGTTGGCTATTGGCTCTGTGGCTGGACTTTTTTAAGCCTTCCGTGGCTAGCGTGCCCTTACCTTCACTCCTAGCTCAACATCTCTAAATCTGACCTCACTTTAGTTGCCTGGTTACCTTCTGTGAAGCCCATTGGTTTTGCTGCCCAAGGCACTTTTGGGCTACCCTTCCATAGGCTGCTTTCCTTTTCTGCCTACATTTTGGAAGATTTCCCCCCAGTATCTCTATCCTCTTCCTCTCCTAGCCTGTGGGAACCTGGAAGTCCCACCTCTTTCTTTCCACCCAACCATTGGCCACTGACATCTTTATTGATAAATCAAAAACCAACTGGGGGTCAGGACCTTCAGCATCAGTAAACACAGGTTCCTGATTAAATCAAAGTATCAGAACCACTCCTCTATAATCATCAAAAGCCTGTCCTAGCATGGAAAAACTGGAAACGAAACTGCTGGAAACCTGGAGACTGTCATTTCCAGGAAGCTCAGCTGGTATCTGCCTCTCTCAGGCAACTTTGCTTGTCTTGTCTGTGTGTGTCTCACAGAAAGTTGTTGTTGTTGTTTTTTAAACTACTTTTTTTCTCTTTCTTTCTTTCTTTCTTTCTTTCTTTCTTTCTTTCTTTCTTTCTTTCTTTCTTTCTTTCTTTCTTTCTTTTTTCTACTTGGGGAGGGAAGGGTCTAGTGAATATGGTCAGTTTCAAGGACTTTCTGAAGCTTTTGAGTTGTTTACTTCCTGAGATTAGCAAGCTTCCCTGCAGGATGGAATGTTTTAACTTCCTTAAGAATATCTTGTGTGTTAATGAGCTTCCCTTCAATGTTTTATCTCTGAGGAAATCAATGCGTGAAGGATGGGACTTTATGAATTTACCTCTACCTTCTAAGTACCAAACATACTGGACTCAGTGCGAGAGGATGCACCTAGTCCTGCAGTGACTTGATGTGTCAGGGTGGGGTGATACCCAGGGGAACCTCTCCCTTCTCAGAGAAGGGGGAGGAAGGAGCTGTGTGAGGGAGGACTGGAAGGAGAGAGGGGACTGATATTGGGGTATAAAGTGAATAAATAAATTAATTAATGCAAAAAGAATACCAAACATAACTTCTGAAGCTCTCTGGGAAGGTAAGCATTATCTGTTAACATATATGCAATAGCAAATAAAGGGATTTCCTAATGATAATGGCTTAAGTAACCAAGGCAATTATTTTGTATGACATGGAACATGGACATATTTGGGTTCAGGGTTGGTTTAGTGATTTAATCCTATCATCAAGTCCACCCCTGCCATCCTCAGCACGTGACTCTTCATCATTAATGTCACATCATGGTCACCAGGTGGCTCCTGCAGATGTTGGTACATGTTGAAAACACACACAAAAAAATGTAAGTACAAAATAATTTCTCCTGCTAAAATTCCTGACATTGCAGGGTAAAAGATCTAAGCCCACTTCTGGGTTTGAAAACCTACAAAGGCCTACAACTCCTGAGCTTGACTTGAAATCTTACCAATACCCACCCTGGAAATCTCCACCTTTGAAAACTCTGCCACCGAGAAATCCTATAAAAAGCCTGCCTTCTGCTCGGTTCCCGGCCTGAACAGAGGCAGCCACCCTCTTCTGTCTTTCCCAAAAAATCTCTTGTGTTATGTTTGTTATGTGGTATGACTTTGTGGTATTCCTTGGCTCCTGACTGCCAGGACACCCTTCCCTTCAGAGCTAAAACAACTCCATTGGGGAAACATTTCCCCTTAGAGCTGTAACTGGTATAGACACCAGTAAATATCTTTTGCCCTGAACAAAATTGGGTCATATGTCTGACTCAATATCATCAAAAGCAGAAGAGGGATATAATAACTATGTCTGGTTTAGCTGCTCTGGGGCCTTGTCCCAGAGGAGCCAACTTTCCATGAATATGTGTTTAGCCTTAAACTTATATAAACTTGGGACATTTTTAGTGAAAGAAATTGGTAACATCCAATAGTGGCTTTCAGACATGGTAAATTAAAGTAATGGTAAAGGCCTCTAAGGAGCAGTTTGGCTTTGTGGACAGGGTATGAATTTCATACACAATATATCTGGACTTAAATCAAATTTACATGTGGCTATCCTTGGATAAATCAGTGATTTGCCCTCTCTGAGTCTTAGTTTTTCATGAGCTGCAAAGGTGAATCATTAGCTTGAAGAGGTTAACTAAAGTAATATGAATACTGTGCTAGCTTGGAGACTGGAAGGCAGAAGTTGTCTTTGGGTTAGGTTACAGACCCTATCACTGGGAAACATTGTGTCATAAGTGTTCTTTGCCACAGAAATAGAAAATACAGTTCCCTGAGAGCTGTATTTTCTGCACCGAGAAAATATAATGCATTATGAGTTTGCTTCTGCCTGGCATATGTGCCTATTTCTATATCCACATCAAATAGTTATGTAGAATAAGGAAGGTGGGTGACTAGGAGGGGAGGAAAAAGTGGGGGAGTGCGCAACTATTTTTAGCACATACCTTAAGTAAACATGGACAATACTGAAGTGAGTTCTCAGGAATAGAGGAAGTGGTCACTGATCAGGAGTCTTGTGAGGATATGTGAACTCTGGTACAGGGTCTGAGGAAACTTCAGAGAGGGTGTCTAACTGTTCTACATGCCCCCTCACCAGTTCTTTCCAAGTGGATACGAGTTGGATTTGACTTCGGATCTTAGTTTGACGATTGATGCTTAAGACAGGGTCTCCATAATCAACTCCATTTTTTGTTTGGTTTGGTTTTGGTTTCAGGGCCTTGAAGCTCCTCATGCTTCTACTTCTGGAATGCTGGGATTACAGGTGAACCACCACACCTGTTGGCTAATGACTTTCAGAGATTACTTCAGCTATCAGTCTTCAAATATGTGGCTACAAAGGTCAGAAGTGGTGGATTAGTGAGTTGGGTCTAGGGAGCTCACTGCATGTGGTCTGATTCTTTTTTTTTCCCAACCTGATGAAAACCAAAGACATTTCTGGGACAAGGGAATCTCAGAAAATTGTTTCCACCACACTGGAGTGTAGGCAAGCCTGTAGGAATTTTTGGTTGTTGTTTTTTGATTAATGAATGATGAGGATGGACAATACTCACTGTGAGCCCTGCCACCTATGGGCTAGTGGAAAGCAGGCAGAGCAAACCATTAGGAGCAAGACAGTAAGCAGCACACCTCCATGGCCTCTGCCTTAGCTTCTGTCTCCTGGTTCCTGCCCTGTTTGAGTCCTGGCCTGATTTCCCCCAGGGATGAATTGTGACCTGAGAATTATACAATGAATATCTGCTTTCCCCTTCTTCTCCCATGTTGCCTGTGGTCATGGTCTTTATCAGAGCAATAGGAAGCAAATTGAGACAGGAGCCTGCCAAAGGCTCCAAGTAGCACCAGATATCCCACTGGCACCATAAGCACCATCGGGTCTGCTGGATCATATGGTCCAGGTGGTACAGAATTCTGCATGACTGCCTGGACTTGTCGAAAGGCCTCTCCTATTCCCGGTCTCACTCAAAGCTAGAACTTTATTGAATTACTTGATTTATGGGCCATAATAACACACCCAAGTGAGGAATGCACTGCCTCCAGAATCCAAATATGCCAACTGAATGTTGTACTTTTTTCTTGGTAGTGGGAGGGGCAGGTACCTCTTTCATCTTAGAAGAAATATCTCTGCATGCCCTACACCACTGCACTCCCAAAAATTTCACTGAGATAGAAGGCTTTTGAATTTTATTCAGATTTATTTCCCATCCTCTGATGGGCATATGTGCTACCAAGAAGTCCAAAGTGTTTGCTACCTCCAGTTCATTTAGTGTAATCAGCATAATGTCAGCAATATAGTGAACCAGTGTGATATTTTATGGAAGAGGCAGATGATCAAGATCCCTTCAAACTAAGTTACAAAACAGAGCAGGAGAGTTAATATATACTGGAGGTAAAACTGCAAACGTATACTGCTGGCCTTGCCAGCTGAAAACAAATGATTTCCAGTACCTGATGGACAGGTCCTGAGAAAAAGGCATTTGCTAGATCAAGAGCTGCATGTCGTGTACCAGGAGAAGTGTTAATCTGCTCAAGTAAAGACAGCACATCTGCTACAGCAGCTGCAACTGGAGTCATTACTGGATTAAGTTTGTGATAGTCAACTGTCTTTCTCCATGATCCATTCATCTTCTGTACAGGCCAGTTAGGAGAGTTAAAGAGAGATACAGTGGGAACCCCATCTTTCACGTCCTTGCTGTGACACTAAATTCTGAAGAATTTGATGTTACTTTTGGTCGGAGGAAATATAGACTAGGTAGTCAAGGACCAGCAACTTTTCAGGGCTTGAGCATTGGGACTGCAGAGATATTCAGCCTCGTGGACTGAACAACTACCACTTTCCAGTGTGGGCCAGACCTTGCTGGGCTACCTGGACCACATCCTTAAGCCAGTCTAATAAATCTCCTTCTTTTATTATGTCTATTTGTTCTATAAGTTCAGTTCTTCAAAAGAACTCTGACTAGTATACTGCTGAGCAGTGTTTCACCAGTCAAGGATCCTGGTTTCTCAAGATGTTACTCTGGATTAGTAAAGAAGGAATATCAAAAACAACATGCTTGTCTTATTTTCACTTTCAAAAGCTAAAATATTGTGTATGTGTATGTGTGTTTTGTTTTGTTTTTTTTTTAACCAACATCTATGTGGTTGAAAAGTTTAAAGCAAGCTAGATAGGGTGTTTAGGAGTCTGTTGGGTTGCTTAAAAACCAACAGTGTTTGACGTGTTTGACTAATTTTACAAAACTCTTTTCTGTTACCAGTCTATGTTGTACAGAGTATGAGCCATCTTGCTCTAAGCTAGGGATTAATAGACACCACCCACCCACTTGGCACAGATCTCTGTGACCTGTGTTTCCTTGTAAGCAAGTGCTAGCACAGGATCACTTCCAAGACTGATGTGTCACTTCAAGAAGGAGGTGTTCTAGCTAAAACTAAGACGTGAGAACACCACCAGCCAAAGCATCAGGCAGGCTGGTCCCCCTCTAAGAACAAAAAATCCCCTGTGACCGTAGTAATAACTCAATGCCCTGGGTACAAGGAATTACTAATGACTTCTCTTATTCTATAGCAGGCTTCACCTGATTTTCTCATTTATTTTGCTTATTCCTCTGTCTTGTAAAAGTCCTGATGTGACCTCCCATTTTCTATGATGGTGCTGCAGGGAAAAAGAAAGAAAAACAAGACCTATTCCAGTCAAGGATTTTTATCTGTTGTTTGTTTGACAGGGCCTCACCACCTGGTTTAGGCTAGCCTCAAACTTATAATACATTCCTGCCCCTGCCTTCTCAGTGCTGGGATCACAGGCGTCTGCTACCATGTCTGTCAGCACATCTGTCCAGGAGATTTGCTGATGAATCGAGTCTATATTCTTGTGCTTCTTTTCTTCATTAGAGAGGGCAATAAAATAGAAGTTCTGTCCAAGAGCTGCATGATAAAGGTGTCTGTTGGAGACCAAGGCCTTGGCCTTTTGCATATCTGCTGCACGAAAGATCCCAGGTTTGTCTAAGTCTGCTAGATGAAAGATCTCAGTTTTGACTTAATCTTGCTAGCCACAATGTCTGGGATTGCTCAGCAGGTGTCTCCTCTAGGCCCTGACTTTAGGCTGGGCTTGATTAGCATTTCAAGGTGTTCCGGCTCTAG
>CM052701.1:99426205-99497165 GCA_028551405.1 Uromys caudimaculatus
GGGATTGCTCAGCAGGTGTCTCCTCTAGGCCCTGACTTTAGGCTGGGCTTGATTAGCATTTCAAGGTGTTCCGGCTCTAGCAGGCCTCTCCTTGTTTCCTCCCCATTGTTACTGCCCCCAGGTAGGGATTAAACGTCCGGCCTTTAGCTCAGGTGCAACTATGTCATAATTGATGTCTGGTCGCATTATGGATTCTCCCTGCCCCTGCCATTTCCCGCCCTAATGTGTTTAAAACATTGTAACATTAAAAGATTTCTTTTGAGCTTGATCGGATCTCGTCTTGCTCCAACACATTCCTTTGTTTCCTGCTTCTTTCCATAATCAATGGCTTCCTTCCACAGCATTTCCACAGCATGGAGTACCCGCTGGCGGGAACTTCGAAACCAGTAACTGTTACAGGTGTCAAGTAGCTGAAGAAACTGATGTGGTTTGTCTACTTTTAAAATTTCATTAATTTTGAATTTTTTTTTTTACTTATTTAAAAAAGTTTGAATGCTTATTTTAGTGTTTTCTGAGTATAGGTGTTTTTCCTGCAGATATGTCTGTGCATCATGTAGGTACTCACTAATTTTTAGTAATGGTTCAAAAGATGCTGGACTCATGACGACGTTTTCGTCCCTTTCCATCCCTGTACATTCCTCAGTCTCACCCCAGAGCTGGTCTCCTTTGTTCTCTCAGCCAGCCCTTCCTTTCCCCATGTCACAAAGCCTATGTATATACTCACTACGTATACGCTCATGTACTTAAGCCTAGATTCCAAATGAGAAAAACAGATTTTGTCTCCCCCTGCTGCCCTCTCTTTTAGATCCTTCTCTTCCCCTTTTATTTCCATGTCAGGTGTGTGTGTGTGTGTGTGTGTGTGTGTGTGTGTGTGTGTGTGTGTATGTTTATGTTTTCTGAGTCTGGCATGTTTTTGTTTTTTTTTTTTTTTCATTTCCAGTTCTACCCATTTTCCTTACAAATTCCATAATTTAATTCTTTAGGGTTGAATAAAATTCATCACACACACACACATACATACACACACACATACATATACACACACACACACACACACATGAATACACACAGACACACTCATGAACACACACGCATGCACACACTCACCAGCATGCACACACACACCCCTATACATCTATCTATCACATTGTATTTATCTTTTCATCTGTTGTTGGGCATCTAGACTGGTCCCTTGGCATGACTCTTTCAAACAGTTCAGCAATAAACAGGAATACTCAGGTAGGCATCTCTGTGATGTGTTGATTCGATTCTTTCAAGTATATCTCGGAGTGTATAACTGGATGGTGTGTTTGTTCCACTTTTAGTTTCATGCAAAACCATACTGATTTCTATAGCGCGGTGGTTTCTATACCCACCAGCAGCTGCAAGGGTCCTTCTTTCTCCCACACCCCTGACAGCATTTGCTGCCATTTGCTTGACTCGTCAGTAGACATTTTGCCTGGGGTAAGATAGATTCTCAGTACTACTGTATCCCACGTGTCCCTCATGGCTAAGGGGGCTACTGAGTAGCTTTTCAAATACATTTTGGCTGTTTTTATTTCTTCTTTGCAAGCTGTTTGTTTAATGTGTTTGCACATTTATTGACTTGACAACTGGCCTTTTGCTGTTTAGAATGTGAAGCTCTTTGGAGATGCTAGCAAAGATTTCCTCCCACTCTGTCGCCTGTCTCTTCCCCCAGCTGCCACTCTCCTGCCCTTTATTTTCAGGCAATCCCATTCCTCACTTCTTAGAAGTATTTCTTGCACTAAGTCCTAGTCTGAATTACATATTGATGTGCTTTCCCCATTTCTTTCTAACTGTATCAGAGATTCTGGCCACACTAAGGTCACTTAACCGCTGATGCAGTTTCAGTTGATCTTTGTTCAGGACAAGACATAATGTTTTGCCTTCACTCTTTTAGGTGAAGATCTATCTTTGCTGCTCTATTTGTTTCTCTGACACTTTTTTTCTTTCTTTCTTTCATTTTTACCAAAAATTAGGTGGTTACAGTTGTGTGGATCCTTTATTCTAGTCCATTGGAGTGACTGTGTTTTGTGCCAGCATCATGGTGGTCTTGTTAGTATAATGTATGGTATAATTTAAAACCAAACACCGTAATACCTCTAACATAGTTCTTTGTTCTTAGCATGACTTTGGCTATTGTCTTTTGTCTTCCATATAAATTGTTTTGTTTTAGTTTAAAAAATGTTTTCATTAATTCTTTGAGATTTTCATACAATGTATTTTGACCGTATTCGCTTGCCATTCATCCTCTTGAATTCAAGACCTATTCCAGTCTCCATCCGCCCACACACATTCATGTCCTTGTTTTTTAAAAAATAACCTTTCACATGCAATTTATGCTGCTTAAATACTCTTGTGTGTGTGGAGGCCAGCCCGTGGAGCATGGTTGACCTACAAGGGTCAACACTAAAAAAAAACCCTAAAAAGCAAAACCAAAACCAACCAAACAAAAGACCTCAACAACAACAACAACAACAACAACAACAACAATAAACCTAATTTTCCCAGAAGCCATCAACTTGACTGTCGCTCCTCAGTTAGGTGTGGGAGCTCTGAAATCTTTTTCCCTTCGTGTGAGAGCATTGACTGGTTGACCTTGTACAAGTCCTGGGCAGCCAACCAAAGCTACTGTGAGCCCTGCATTTTCAGAAGATGCTACCTCTCTCTGACCCTTCCCAACCTCTGGTTCTTCCTTCCCTTCACTCACGATGACCCTTAAGCCTTCGGGGAGGTGTCCCATTTGTAGCTAAGCACCCCACAGTCTTATCCTCTGCACTCTGACCAGTTCTGAGTTTCTGTGTTAGCCACCATACACCGTACAAAGAAACTTCTCTGACAACACTTGAGAGCTACTTTAGTCTTTAAACAGCTTGCTCTGGCTGATTCCTAAGGGTCTAAGCTTACCTTTGTAGTTTGTCACACAGGCAGATCTCCCACGTTCCTGACTATGCTCAGCTCTTACACCCTGGAGTGGCTAATGTTCTAGCTGCTGTGCTTCCCACTTGTAAAGACAAGGGAGAAACAAACACAGCCCTGAGAACGGGAAGCAAATTTGTCTCCATGCTTCCAAAATCTGGTGAGCTAGACTCCAGACCTAAGGCTGCCATGGTCAAATAGGCTGCTAAAGCTTCAGATTTCTCAGTCTGTACAGCAGTGAACCATGTAGCACAGAGCAGGCTCCAGAGGGGCCATCTACCCACTCTCCTCAGGCTCAGGGCTACCAAACTCCAGATTTGCTTTCAATTCTTTTTTTTTTTTTTTTTTTCTATTAGCCACCAAGAGTGGGGTTGTCGGTCTTTGCACACTTCACGGCCTAACTGAGCCGTCTGCTGCCTTTACTTTTAGGCATGTCGATGTCAGCCTTCACTACTTGTCTCCATTGCCTCCCGTGGCTGTTTCTTATAGCTGGTCCCCCTGACTATTCCTCATTATCAGGCTCTCAAACTATCTTAGTTTTTAGCAGTAAGGTCTCTCTCAAAGAGCACCTAGCCCATAGGCTCGTGAGTCACGAAGACTGACAAAAATGAGTTCCTCTCCATTCATTGGGCTGTCTGGCCAGAGGCATGACTGATTCATCAAAATCTACAACTAGACTTGGCCTTTGCAGAGCTGTGGGCTGATCTGCCAGTCTCTTTTTGACCTGGCCACCTGGCTTAGCTTTTGGGTGAGATTTCTGCTATCCTTCTCTGCCCAGGGAGCTGAGTGGGGGTCTTGTTACTGAGTTGCCCTTCTGTTTCTTTGTGAATTTCTGACTCTCACCCCCCCACACACACACACATTACTGTTCATCACCAAAGGAAGTCAGGGCTGGAACTCAAGAATGTCAGGAAGCAGGAGCTGATGCAGAGGCCATGGAGGGATGTTATTTACTGGCTTGCTTCCCCTGACTTGCTCAGCTTGCTTTCTTATAGAATCCAGGACTACCAGCCCAAGGATGGCACCACCTACAACAGGCCCTCCCACCCTTGATCACTAATTGAGGAAATGCCTTACCGCTGGATCTCATGGAGGCATTTCCTCAAGGGAGGCTCCTTTCTCTGTGATAGCTCCAGCTTGTCTCAAGTTGACACACAAAACCAGCCAATAGAGCAAGTCTCATTATCTTAGCTAAATCAAGAAGCAAGCAAGTGCTAGAACCTAATTATAAAGCTGGTTCCTTTTGCTTCCCTCTGTAATGAATGAAACCTCAATGTATGCTACCAAAGTACAGCCAATTACATTGTGTTAGATCATTGGCACTGAGCTTTTACAATTCATATTGATCTGCTGGGTGATAATAACCAAGCAAAAGAGTTGAAAGTTGGTGCAAGACTTCCCCACAAAACCCTTCCTGTCATTCTGCGCCACGGGGCTAACATTCCAGTGTCAGTCTGCACCTCATCTCCTTGACTCTGAAAGCTGTTCTTGGCCAGTCTTCAGCTCCTTAGGTAGGCATGCATGCCACTGTATTGAGACATCCAGCCATTGTGCTCAGTAGCCATCTGCTGCTGTGGTGGGTATGCTTTAAAACCATGGCCTTGCAAGTTCAGCCTTTTTCCTGGTCCTCTATCTGACCATCAGACTACTGTAAGAACCCTCTCCCCCAATCCTCCACCTCAAATTGAAATTTCCCCAGGAATCTCACTCTGGGAGAAGGAAGAGATACCAGCCAGAGTAAGAACTGGTCTGTTGAGATTTCTTACAAGTCTAACAACTTGTGAGACCATCCTTTAGGAACAAGCCGGAAGCCCAGTTCGTGGTGGGCAGGACCACACCTTGACTGGCACTGCTAAGATGTGCATTTATTTGGTGCTCTATCTAAATATAGATCTCATTTCAGGAGCCCTAAACTGGGTGTGCACTGATCTCTATTTTTTCCCAGTGTGGAACACTGAATAAATCGCCTTTTTCTGCCTTCTATTATTAACTTGACTATTTTTATTGGTTCATAGAAGACAGCTGGTCAGTCCTGACTTGGGGCACAAGTTGGGACCCTGTGTTTAGTAACAATCCTATCTCCCCTTTGCAGGGAGAAATATGAAAACTAAATAGCATTTTGAATCATGTGGCTATATTACTTTTTATAAAACAATGTAATTGAAATTAATGAAGAAGAAAAATAGTAAAAAAACCAGTTTTTTTTAGAAATATGTAGAGATTAATAGTAAGAAGGCATAAGAAAAGTCACGAACAGCTCTAAGCTCATTTGCCTTGAGTTTTTATTAATGGGAATATTTTTAAAGTAATATGTTTCTAGTTATACAGAGCTGCAGCTGGTAGGCAGAGCTTGAGGCTATTGACTGATCAAGCCAGAGTTCAAGGGTCATCTATGTGCACAGAGTTCTGAGCAGAAGGCAATTGCATGTTATCAATTCTCCATGAAACATTGGGGCTGGATCCAGATCACTGAGGGCCTGCGACCTCAGGATGTCACAAGGGTCACTTCAAATAGAGGAGAAAAGATAAGAAGTAGTTTTGCCTTGCTAGATTTTTAAGTCACTTTTTAAAACCAAGGGCTTACTTAAAAAAGAAGAGCACCTCGCCAGACCCTCTATCAGGAGGCCTCCTTCTGAGGCAAATCAGCCTTTTCTAAAGCATGTTGACACCCTCAGAAGGTCCCAGTGCACTCTGGGTTTGGGTACCTGCTTTGAGTATGTTCAACCTTTCCTCTCATGTCACTGAACTGTGCTAGATCTGGACTTTAGGCCATTGACCTATAAGTAAATAGATAGTGTTCTGGAAAGAGCCTGATTTCTGTTCAGTGCTTTATTACGATGAAAACTGAACTTGGAAAAGGCTGTGCATCCCTGACTTTCCACAGTGGGGTCTCTCGCTTCTCCTGGCGTCCTCAAATTCACATCCGTAGGTGAGTGACTTGCATTTGTCTGCAGCGTTTTAAATCTTTGCTTTCCAAGTCTGTTTTGTTTGGAAATCTTAGTTTATGGGGGTTGAGTTTCAGATTTACCAAAATTCCAACACTGTCATACAGTATACAGTGCTTGGGTAGACCTGTGAAGACAGATGGCTGATTTCTTAGTCTTATGTAGAGTGAGGCAGGCCTGGTGACTGTCTTACAGCAGCGATATTTTGTATTTCAATTGTCTCAAAAAATGTGTGTATGTGGCAAAAATGGGTGAACAGATTGTAAAAGAGATCCCCCAAAATAAAGCCACTGAGAAATGCCTTTTAAACTCAGCATTATAAAAGCATGATCCTGTTTGAACTAATAATCACAAAATCCCAAGCCTTATCAGAGACTTTAAAATGTTAATTAATATTTTCTTACCTGCAACCCTTCATCAGCTTCCATTGTTCTCAGGATAAAGTCCCAAATTCCCAGGGTTAAAGGGAGATCACAGCTGCTCCAGAGATGGCCCTGTACTCCCCAGGCCCAGTGGTATTCCTCATCCCTTCCCCCCGTTCTGTCTCTGGGGTCTGGGCCTTCTATGTACTCTTCCCTCCTCCCGACCTTCCCTTGTCTACTTTGTGTTTCTCTCCCAAATCCATGGGGAATATGCTCACTCCAGAGCCTTCCCAGGCTGGTGCCCATGCCCCTCTCTCATCCAAGGTCATCACATCTGCAGTTTTTCGTGAGTCTGTCACCTGTCTTCTGTCCACTCCAGAAGCTCCACTAGGGTAAATCTGATTCCAAGGTTGGTGCAGTAGACAGCATTTTAGTTGGAAAAATAACCTCCTTGAGAACTTCCTTGCTGTTTTGAACTGACTTTGTGTTGCTGGAATAATAGGAGAACACAGAGTGCAGAAGGGTCTTCTGCAAAGAGCCATAGAGCAAACACAGCAGGAGCATTCAGTTTGTGTCAGAGATACTCAATGATGTAACCAAAGACAAGAAAATAGTGAGTGTAATAACCATAGTCTAATAAAATCGTGATTGAGAGAAAGACAGAGAGAAAGAAAGAGGGGGAAGCAGTGGGCTGCTTATTGCAGTAGGACTGTAGGATTCTTCATCCTGAAACCAACTTCTGAGAGTCCGTTTCTCCTTCTTTCCCTCCTTTCTTCCTTTCTTCCTTTCTTCCTTTCTTCCTTCCCTCCTTCCCTCCCTCCTTCCACCCTTCCCATCTGCAAAGCAAGACTCAGCTGTCAGTGTGGACCAGGCCCTTAGTTCAGTCCATTCCCGTGCTCTAGTCTGGTATTCTATCAAGCCACAGAGCACCTTGGTCCCCATGAGGTGCACACAAGAAACTGGTGGACATTGACTTTTTGTTCTGCACCTTCATGGTTCACAGGACCCAGTGTCTGTCCCCTTTCATCCAGAGTGTCTGGTAGGCCCCTCATTCAGACCCTTTGCTGGATGCTATCATGCCCCAGGTTGTCACAGATAATCCATGCAGATGCTGGTCTCCACCCTTCTGCTCAACAGTGGTCTTCCAGGAGCTGATGCTAATGCTCTAAGATAGAAAAATCAATGCCGAGGCTGCCAGTTATGAGCATGGGACTGATCTCCAGTGTTTGGTCCTGAGTTGATAAGATTCCATCTTTTATCAAAAGGAAACTTCATCCTAACAGAAGCATATACATATAGTAGACAGGTTAAATATCACATGTCATGGAACAGAGAAGGACCCTGGAGTTTTTGTGGTCAAATAAGTCTTCTTTGAGGTGTTCCTACTTCTGTAGCCAAGTCAGCTAACCATTATGTAGAAATCTTAATTTCCTGCTTTAAACTGCTAGATTCTCTGATGTTTCAGAAAATTGATTTTTCTGAAAGACCTTGAAAATTCTCAATCTTTTCCTGAGAGATTTGGGAGAGATAAAAATAATCAATATATAAAAATTCAGAGGAAAAGTGAATAGCATTAAATCTTGTTTTCAGCTCTGAATTCTGTGGTATTGGTTTAAAATTGTATTACCGTAAATTACTAAGAAATTCTGATTACAGCTTTTGGCAATGGATTAAAATAGTTTAGGTGCTAACTAAACATTATAAAGTATTAGCTGAAAAATTAGGATTCAGTAGCGTTGTGACTGCTTTGGTTGATAAGAAAACAAAACAAAACAAAACAAAACAAAACAAAACAAAACAAACAAACCTCTGACAGCCTCCAGTGCCCGCCAAACCAACCTATTTGTCATTGAGAATCAGATTCCTACCACATTGCTAGGGTTTCAGAGACTAACAGGACCACTGCAAGCCTTTTTCAGGATTGTTCCTAAGTCAGCCGATGGGAGCAGACATGGTCTAATACAGATTGGTTGCATTCTACACTGTAATAGTATGAGGCAATCCATTGAATATCCAATCTTAAGATGTTTTTTCTTTTCTTTTCTTTTCTTCTTTCTTTCTTTCTTTTCTTCTTTCTTTCTTTCTTTCTTTCTTTCTTTCTTTCTTTCTTTCTTTCTTTCTTTCTTTCTAATTTTAGAACTTTTTCTGGGAAAGTTCACAAACAACTTATTTATTTTCTACTACTTTTCAGTTTTTAGTGCACTTTTCCCACATTTAGTGCTAAAAATTCTTCAGTGTCTTTGTGATTTGAAGTCATTAAAATGTTCAGAACAATGGCTTTCAATGTCATGCCTGTCCTGGCTGAGTGCCCCAGAGATCATGACAGTACCTTCCAGTTCTCACAGAAATACTGCTGAATGCCTTTGGCCCTGGAGACATGTGTCTTGTGAAATATGTCAAGAAGAGAATAGCACTGCATCATTCAGACTAATGATGAGAAGGAACAGAAACCGTCCTCTGACAGTCAGCAGCCAGCCTACCACTTCAGTTACACTGTTGTTCTCCGGGGAGACAGAAGCAATCTCACAGCCCTAACCCCAGACCTACTCTGAAAGCATACATAGTAAAACGAAGCAACATGAAATAGTTAACAATTTTGCTGCAAAGTGCAGAGCATCTAGAGCAAACTCTCACTTCCTCAGGTCCTTCTGCGACTGCCCTAATGGAAGCCCCAGTCCCATAACAGGACCTTTCTTTCTTTCTTTTTTTTTTTTTCATTGTTCATTTTTTTAATTTTAATTTTAATGTTTTGTTTTTTTGATATTTTATTTACATTTCAAATGTTTACCCCTTTCCAGATCTCCCCTTTGGAACTCCCCTATCCCCTCCTCCTCCCTCTGCCTATATGAGGGTATTCCTCCACCCACCCACCCACTCTTGTCTTCCCTCCTTGGCATTCCCCTATACTGAGGCATCTAACACCTTCAGGCCCAAGGGTCTCTCCTCCCCCTGATGGGTAACAAGATCCTCCTCTGCCACATATGTGGCCAGCACTATAGGTCCCTCCATGTGTATTCTTTGGTTGGTGATTCAGTCTCCAGGAACATCGGGAGGTCAGGCTAGTTGACACTGTTGCTCCCTCCATGGGGCTGCAAACTCCCTCATCTCCTTCAGACCCTTCTCCAACTCCTCCATCTGGGACCTCATGCACAGCCCAATGGTTTCTGTGAAGGGAATCTTGAATATTCCGAACTTTGAGGCTAATAACCACTTATCAGTGAGTACATACCGTGTTCATTCTTTTATGACGGAGTTACCTCTCTCAGGATGATATTTTCAAGTTCCATCCATGAAATCATTGTTTTTAATAGCTGACTAGTATTCCACTGTGTAAATGTACCACATTTTCTGTATCCATTCCTCTGTTGAAACAGGACCTTTCTAACACTGTCTTTCTGAGACATTTCATGGCCACCAAGTGTCCTACTCTGTGACTCAACTCATTGACTTATAGTTCCGTTCATGGTGGTCTTTGCTGAAGGCTATTGATGATTTTATGAGTGTAGAGATTCAGGCTTGGAATAAAGCTTTGTCTTTGAGGAGGTTTCATTTTCATAATAAAAGAAAGATCACAGAAATGAATTCTAAGGATGTCCAGAAAGACACAAACTGTAGGAAACCTCATGTGTGGGATTGCTGAGGGGCTAGAATGGGGGGATGGATCCAGGTTAGTGTGCTGACTGCAAAGGACCCTGGAAGGCAGCGTTCAGGAGGGAGGGAGGGGATTAGGTGGGGAAAGTAAAGGGTCAAAGGAACCCTTGTCCTCTCCCCTTGTGGACTTCACCAGCACTAGCACACTGAGGTGAAGATGGATTAATCAGGAGGCAGAGATATGTTTAAAACACATGATTGGCTTGGTGGTAAATAACTATAATCCCAGCACTCAGTGAGGCAAGGTAAAGACCAACTTGGGTTCTACATAGTGAGTTCCAGGCCAGAAAGAGGTAGGAGTTAAGACACTGTGTGAACTCTCATTGTCCAAAAATAATAATGTGGAGCAGCAAGTGACAATGGGGCCTGTGAAAATTCAGAATCTGAGGGAAGGCACTGTACTTTTGGCCTCTAAATCCTGCTGAAGACATGCCCGGTGGTGGGATGAAGCGTCTTAAAGGGATGGCTAAGGTAGGAAAAATAACTGGCAACCGAATAAAACAGAACATGTCTTGTTGATCTCAAGGGAACCCACCCCTCACCACTTCACTAGTTGCTCCTGATGCTTCGGAGAGTTGGGAAATCATTACCTCCAGGATCTACTGTGAGCCCCGCCAGGCTCCAGGGATAGTTCTGATACAATGGGCACACAGAAGACCCTGGTTAAACTAAATAGGTCACACAATGCAACATGGCGTCATGAATCTTCGAGAGGGAAAGTAGAGGTTGACAGGGATTGAAAGGAGGTAAGAGAGGGTGGGAAGGAGGGGGAAGGGAGACTTATCCATCTCTCCAATCCATACTTGCCCTGAATTCTCCTACTTACTTCATTTAGTCTGAATTACAAAAGTTTTATACACCGCAGATTAATTCTCTCGTTCATTTATATATTCTTCAAACTTTTGCTTTCAAAAACATGCTGTAGTCAACATGCTAATACACGTCTCTGCATGGATCTCATATGATGTAGATTTGAGTCTAGGCTCCATCAGTTACTAACCTGTGCTCTTGAGCATGTAGCTTAATCTCTTCATGCCTTCGAGCCAGTGTCTGGAAAATGTGGGAAGAGGTAGTTTCCATCTCAGGAGACAAGGATCTATTTTATTTTGTTGTTGTTGTTACTTGTTTCTTTGTTTTGTTTTGTTTTTCCAGGTAGGGGTTTCTCTGTGTAGCCTGGAACTCACTCTATACACCAGGCTGGCCTTGAACTCACAGAGCTCCACCTGCCTTGGCCTTCCAAGTGCTGGGATTAAAGGCATGCATCCAATTCCCCACCCCCTGCTGAGACCAGAATTTAGTGACTTTTTATTTGTTTTTACCCTTGCCTCCAGCCCCTGAGAGTGGGTGTTCAGTCCCCTTTTCCTACCATTCAGGTTCTGGGGATCACTCCAGGATTGTCAGGCTTGGTGTCAAGGGTCTTAGCTGCTGAGCCTTCCTGCCAGTCCCTCTTGAAGGATTTAAAGTTAAGACATTTGTAAAGAACATTGCTTGGCAGAACTCAGGGAGTCTTGTGGAAATGTGGGAGAAGGATTGAGGGAGCAAGGGCATCACAAGAAGACGTACAGAGCCGACTAATCTGGACCCATGGGGGCTCACAGACACTGAACCACTAACCGAAGAGCACGCAGGCGCTGGACCCAGGTCTCCTACACATATGTAGCAGATGCTCAGCTTGATCTTCAAGTGGGTCCTCCAACAACTGGAGGGAGGCTGTCTCTGGCTCAGGACTCTGTTGCCTGCCTGTGGACTCTGTTCCCCTAGTTGGGCTGCCTTGTCTGGTCTCAGTGGGAGAGGATGCACTTAGACCTAATGAGACTTGATGTGCCAGGGTGGGTTGGTACCCAGGAGGTGGGGGATGAGGAAAGACAGGTGGGAGGGTTGGAGTGGGAGGAGAGTAGGAGGGGGGCTACGATGGGGATATAAAGTGAATAAATAAATTAATTAATGGGAAAAAGAACACCCCTGGTATATACTAAATGTCATTTCAGTTTTAATTGTTTTTTTTAATAGGGAAAATAACAGAATAGGATACTCTCCAACCAAACCATTAGCATATTTAGTCTTTCTCATTATTTCTAATATTCTTATTAGCTGTACCAAAAGGAACTCTCTCCCCATAGCCCAGTGATATTGAAGTTTAGTCTATGTCTATATTTTGGCCAGTGGTTTGGCTCCTGATCATGACCTCAATTTTTTTTTTTTTTTTTGTTACATTTGCAAAACTTCATTTGTTTTTGTTCTTTGTTTTCAACTTTATTGATCTTCTAAAACCAGGAATCGATGTTAATTATATCAAATACTTCTTCTGAATCTATTCAAATGATCATTTGTCTTCCTAAATTTGTCTATGCTCCAAACCAGCCTTGTCTCATTGTAGTTTGTAAGCTACTGAATTACATTTAGCGTATATCTTAGCTCCTTAAAGTCAATTTTCTTGTCTATTTTTTTTCCTCTTTAAAACATTCTCTCTCCGATGTCAAGATTAAAGTTGCCTTATGAAATGAGTTGAGTGATATCCTAGCTTACTATTTAACAAAACAACTGATACTGTTCATTTCAGCAGCAGAAGTGCTAAGATGAGAGCGGAGCAGACCGGCTAGAATCAGCTCCTGAGCAAGAACGACATGCACATTTGTGAAGCACTCCATGTTTTTGATGACTTTGTTCTTTGTTTCTTGTAATTTTATTTCATATAATGCACAAGTTAACTAAAACAGAAAGGTTCTTTTAAAAAATCTGTAAATAAAAAGCCAATTTATACGTAATATTAGAAACAGTCTTTGAAGTTTTGATAAAGCTTGTGTATGCTATTAATATAATCCTATTTTAGGAGGGGGAACGGGTGGGGATTGGAGGTTTTGGGAATATTGAATAAATATTCAATTTGTTAATTATTATTATTCAAATAATTGTTAAAATTGTTAATAATTATTAATTTTACATTTTTTATTTTCTTCTGAACAAAATGTGATAATTCACATGTTTTCTGGAAAATCAATTTTATCCTGTTTTTCAAACTTATCATAAAGTCATTACCAAAGTATCTGACTTAAAATTTTTCTGTCTGGTCTCCTGCCTGTTTTCTATTGTCTATTTGTGGTTTGTATTTATTTTCTTGAGATGCTTTGTAGAGATTTGAGACAGGATATAGTTATTCTTGATGCTCTACACTTTCTCCATAAATTGTCTATTGATTGATTTTTTTGTTTATGCTGACAACTCTTAGAATAGCTAATAGTTGTTGTTGCTGTAACAAAATACCTTTCACAAACAACTTAAAAAAAGGAAAGGTTAATTTTGTCTCATGGTTTTGGCTAACTGTATTTCTTGAGGCCCAAGGCAAGGCTGAATATCATGGTAGTAGGCGTGAGTAAAGTATGAGACTTCTCACCATGCTGTGACTAAGAAACATAGAAAGAGACAGGAAGGAGCCAGAACATGCTTTCAGTGACTCACCTGCTACAGTTCCACCATCTTCCAATAGTATATTCCAATTCTGGGTCAGGAAATGGATTACTCCATTTATGAAGACAGAGTCCTCACTATGTAATCATTTCCTCAAAGCCCCATCACTGAACGCTCTTTGCACTGGGACCAGGCCTTCAAGGCACGCATGACATAACATAAAATCTAGTGTTAATTATATCACTGCTTTTAGAAAATTGCTAGCAACGATCTAATTATTATATCTGTCATTTCCATCCTCTGTGATCCTAATTAGGTGAAGCTGAGAGATTTTTATAAGCCCATCTTCAACTCTTATATGCATAATATGCAGATATAATTATATATGCACAGAGCATGTGTATATGTACATATAACATATAATTTCATAGATCTGCATTCCATCGTGAGCTCTAAGTCCTCAGGCACTGATTGGCACTAAGAGTTCAGGAGACTCCCAGCAGTGCTGGACGTCTGTAATACCCAGGGGATCCACCTAGAGAGGAGCTCTTTAGTCCACTGTCTGGTGTGGGAAACTTCTGGTCCTTTCAGGAGCTAAACTCTTGTACCCCCGTCTGTATCTAGAACTATAGTGAAAATACCAACTGGTGTGCTCTCTTCCACTTATGGTTCACTTTATTTTGATTGTTTATTTTTATTGTCTCGAGCCTGCTTGAAGTTTTAAAAACACTGCTCGTTATTGTTATGTATTCGAAGCAGAGAAAACTCATAGAGAGCCATGATTAAAACTAACTCTAACTTCTTGTTTTATTCAGTGCCTTCTCTGTTTGCTTGGTTCCCACTAGACTCACCTTCTCCTGGGGCTCTACTTACAAAAGACCACTGACACTTCCTGAAAGGTCTTGGGTGTTATACTTAAGAATACCATCTGTTGTTTTTTTCTTTTAGTACTATAATGACAATTTGTTAAAAATTTATTTATAAATTTTTATACAAATAAATTTATAAACAATCATTATCTACCAACCAACTAAAGAAAACTATCTTCTTTCTTTTAATTAGATAGGCTTTTATTGAAATAATTCCTCTTGTTGCTTCTTAGCTAGCTGGGCATTCCACTGCACCACTGTTGATGTCATCTATGATGTCATGAGGATGGTAGCCATCCACATTATGGCCCAGAGACTGTGTATTACCCAGGTTCTCAATATTTCCAGAAAGCTCTCTGGCTAAAGACCATTGTCACATGTTAGGCATTGTTGATAATCTCATTAAAAGTGACATTTCCACTGTGCTTATCTTGGTGGCTCCTTGAAGGCTGTGGTTGTCAAGCAGAGGCAGAGGGCACCACCCAAATCTGGGCCTGTCTGTCCTGGATCGTCAGTGTCATGCTAATCCTTAGACCTTTCCAGTCACTGGTTGCTTTGGTAATATCATGACCAACTGTTTTTTTGGAGACAGACCCAGGGAACCAATCTTGGTAGCCAAGGCAGATATGCAGCGACTTTGCCTCTGGTGAACCTCACATACACAATTTTGATATCCTTAGGGTCAAACTTGGGTGGCATGGTGTAGGCTGCTGGCATCTGATGAACCTGAATTTAAAAGACTGAAGAGAAAGCTGTATTGTAGCCTCCCCAGAGTCAAAAGCTGAAAAGCAAGTAACTATTTTCAATTGGGCTAACTTTTGAAAAGTTGGTAAAAGTCATTTGCATAACAATTAATGAAATCATGACTCTCAATTTCTTTCCTAATATTTACTCTCCTTCATTGAGATGTTATTCAATTAAAAGATCTGGTTTAGTTTGTTTGTTTGTTTGAGACTGATTACAGAAGCTTGTTTCTTGAACCAAGTCACTTGTTTAGTTAGCTACTTTTGTTAAAGAGAAAATATGTAATAATTGCAGCAACTGTTTTATTTTATAGGGTTATTGAATGCAGATTGCAGACACCATGTCTGATTCAGTGATTCTTCGCAGTGTGAAAAAATTTGGAGAGGAGAATCATGCTTTCGAATCAGATGGATCATGTAAGCGAGTTTCCTTGAGCCGTGTGTAAAGAAAAGTAAAGACAAAAATGAGACAAGCCTAGCAAGGTTTCAAAAACCAAAGAAAAATCAGCTACAATATGTGGGCATGTGCCTGACATACAACCAAAGCAGGTTCTCTAGAATTCACATCACATCTGAAAGCTAGCTCTGTGTTAAAATGCACCATGTGAGCAAGTGCCAATGTCTCCCATGAGCACCTCCTTCCCTTAGGGTTGTTCGGCACTCATCACTGTGGTAACTTTAGCCCCATATCATTACTGATCACCATGACAACAGTAATTGTTAATGGTTTCTGCTCCTTAAACAGGCCCTACCAACACTCTCCTGGCAAGAATGAGATACTGTGGGAGGGGCCTTGACACATTAGTCCCTGGCATGTTCTAAGCTGCCATTCACTCATTCACGAATCAAAACAATTCATGCAATCATGCTTCTAATCCAGTTCTCCAATTCTCAAGCCCAGTATCCACACCAAAAATGTCTCATTAGTTTTTCTGCAATTGTATTAAACGTCATTGGAACCAGGAAATGGTGGCCATGGTAACAAATATTCCTTAGCATTCTTTTCTCTGTGGCTTCCTTGTGTCTCTTTAGATACTCACTTCCATTTCCTATTGACATTTGCTCTACATATGCTGACAAAAATAACAGGTAGCTCCGTCTTATGGACTCTGGCGGCAATGAAGTATTGAAGACACATCACAGTCAATGTGTGATCTGTTAAGAAGATAAATCTTGATAAATAGAAAATGTTTCTAAGGAACCAGACAATAAATTAAATTCATTTTAATAGGTAATTATTTACTTCAGCTAATTTAGAAATGGTGATTTCCATCAAGCACAGTGGCTCACATCTTTAATTCTAGTCCGTGAGAGATGAAGCAGGAAAATCACCATGAGTCTGAGTTTGAGGCTACTCTGGACTATGTAGTTCCCACACCAGCTTACATTACAGAGTGAGAGATCCAATCTCAAAAAGGGAAAGACTTCCTTTTGATATTGAGAAAATACAAATATTTTATGATCTAGAAAACAATCCAAATATTTAGTCAAAGCATCAGGAGATGGGGAGAGAGGGGGAGGGCTGATAAGGAGATAGAAAGAGGCAGTTATTATTTTATAATAGTTCATGAATAAAAGTACTTCCTAGAGATGCTTTTGGTTGACTAATGATTATGATTGTGTTGCATTCTGACACGATTATTAACCTCTTTATACGTTGTTTTCATCCTGACAGATAACAATGATAAGAAATCAAGGTGAGTGACCATTTCAACAGCACAGCTAGAACGGTTTCAGAACAGTCCTATAAATATAGGGCAGAGTATATTCATATACATTACTTACTATGTATGCAAAGTATAGAACACTTTTTCTTTCTTTTTTCATTCTTTCTTTCTTTTTTTCCCAGACAGGGTTTTTCTATGTGGCTCTGGCTGTCCTGGAACTCACTCTGTAGACCAGGCTGTTCTCGAACTCAGAGATCCACCTGCCTCTGCCTCCTGAGTGCTAGGATTAAAGGCATGCACCACCACTGCCAGGCTGCTTTCTTCTTCTCTTTAAAGCTTTGTGGGGTAGCCCTTCCAGATTATGCCTGGTTTCCTCCCTTGTATCCCAGTCCACCACAGAGCTTCTAGCCCAAACAAACAGGACAGAGTTGGACAATAGTACGATTTCATGAGTTCTGGAGTTCTGGGAGGTCCTCCAACTCCACCCTGCCAGAAGCTCCACCTCCAAGCCCTCTGCCTCTTCCTCCAACTCCTCCTCCCCATCTCCCTACCTCTGACCCCCAGTGACTAAGAAAAACTTAAAGTTGAATTCTTTGAGCTTTCTCTTCAGCACTTGTTGGAGGTCACATGTGAGGAAGTGTTGAGACAGGCTTAGATGGGGGCCGCCTTAGAACAGAGGCAGTGTGTGAGTTCCCCCACACGGAAGATGGATGGTGGAAGGCAGATTTAAGAAGTTTGAAGTAGCCCAGCAGTGGTGGCGCACGCCTTTAATCCCAGCACTTGGGAGGCAGAGGCAGAGGCAGAGGCAGAGGCAGAGGCAGGCAGATTTCTGAGTTCGAGGCCAGCCTGGTCTACAGAGTGAGTTCCAGGACAGCCAGGGCTATACAGAGAAACCCTGTCCCCTGTCTTGAAAAACCAAAAGAAGAAGTTTGAAGTATTTCATGACAGAAGGCTGCAGTAGGACTGGTAAGATTAGTACTGTGCTAGAAGAAATCAGGTGACCCTGGTCCTCCAAGAGTCTCATTGGGAGTGCAGAAAGGAAGCATCTAGTATAACTCCTTCACTGCAAGGAGGGCATTTTATTTTTTTCATTTATATATATATATAATGTATTTTGATCATGTTTTCCACCTCCAGTTCCTACCACAGTCTCTCCATCTCCCTCCTACCCACCCAACCTTAGTTCTCTCTGGTTCTCAAACAATAACAACAAACCTCACAAAAATAACAAACAAACAAAAAACCCAAGAAGACCAAGAATGTCAAAACAAAATTAAAGGAATCAAAAAGCCTGCAACAAGCAAACGATCGTGGAATAAATTTTGTGTCAGTCAGCCAGTCCTGGGCATGGCACCTGCTCTGCAGTGTGATTGATAAACCCAGTGACACTCTATTGGAGAAAATGGATTGTCCCTTTACCAGCAGGCATCCATTGCAATAGGTTCTTGGTTAAGGCCCAGAGCCTGTGTCCACTTCGTCCTCTCAGTGCTGGGACCCCGTCTGGTTTGAACCTGTGCAGGTCTCGGGTGTGCGGACACAGTCTCTGTGAGTTCCCATGTGTACCCCTCCTGTTGTGCTCCCTGGTGTCCTCCATCCCCCCCTGGCTCTTCCAATCTTTCTGCATCCTAAATCCCGGAGCCCTGAGGAGACTGGGTTGATGAGTGCTCCAGAGCCTCTTCCTCTTGGCAGTTTTAGTTGTGGGTCTTTATGTTAATTCCCATCTACTGCAAGAGGAAGCTTCTCTGAGGAAGGCTGTGTGATGCTCTGATCTATGGGTATAGCAGTATGTCATTCGGAGACACTAAACTGCTACGGTCCTTTAGCAGAATAATAGTATATTTTATATGGTAGCTACTGAGAATGCATAACTTTTTTTTCCTAAGAGAGTGAATTGGAGATGGAGATGTAAGAAAAAATGTGTGTGTCAGTTGCCACTGAAATCTTAATGAACTTGGCTAGAGAAGGTCCTGCCAAGAAGACTTAGGAGACTTGGAGTAAGAATCTGAAGTTGGAGTAACTGTCCACATGAGGGTCTAAGAAAGGACATCTTGAGAAGGAGCAGATTTGGCAAAGACAAATGGATAGGTGACTGTTTTCATGAAAACTAGAGTATTTATACTATTCTCTCTATATATACTATATATGTTCTGTATATTCTATGTATATCTATCTATCTATTATCTTTCTATCTATATGTATATAGAGAATATATATAAAATATATAGTATATATAGAACATCTATAGTATATAGAATATATGTAGGATAGTATATATATTTAGAATATATATGCAAATATTATATAATGTATCTCCTGCTGAGTCCAGTTAATATTGCCTATATACACATGGCCTAAGGCTGACTATTGGATTATGGGCAATCTACTAAGAATCTTGCTCCTGAAGAAAACAGAGCCCAGCCCTACTTTCGGCTGCTATGATTGCCTGTAGCGCTTCAGCTATGTGTGCAACCTTGTGAACCTTCCCCCCACTCTGCCACCCATGCTGTAATGTTGACAGTATGGCCCTGTGCAGCTCTTGTCCAGGTACCCACAACTGCTGAGAGTTCATGGGTGCAAAATATATTAAAATACTGCGTTTGGCCAGTTTTCCAGCCAGAAGGGAAATTTATATTTATTAAAGAATAATTCAGAAAAGCATCGTGTAGGGAGAATTTCTCACCAGTTTTCGAAACGTGACCTTTAAATGCCTTTTCTTCTCATCAGGTTACAAGAGAAGAAGAAAGGGGAAGACATTCGAGTCGGCTTCTTTGAGCTGGTAATGCTGCTTTCCTTGGTTGATTTTGCGACTGTGAATTATTCACACAGTGGAGGAAGAGCCGACTCCTTAGTCATACTGGCAGGACGTAACTCTAGTGATCAGCCATGCAGTCATGAGCTTTACCAGACATGCTGAATAGTGACTAGAAATTCAATGCTCAGTAAACACTCTCCAGTATCATCAGAGCCACTTGGAAAAGAATCTATGGACTCACAATTATAATCTTAGTAAGGAAAACCTTCATAGCAACTCCCAGGTCAATAGATCATAGATAGCCATTGTTATGAGAAGACTTTAGAAATCCCATAGTTTATGTATCTACCCCAAATTTGTATAGGATGGAGGCATTTCTTTTCTTTCTTTCTTTCTTTCTTTCTTTCTTTCTTTCTTTCTTTCTTTCTTTCTTTCTTTCTCTTTCTTTTTTGCTTTTTGAAACCTGTTTCTCTGTAGCCCTGCCTGTCCTGGAACTTGCTCTCCAGACCAGGCTGGCCTCCAACTCAGAGATCTGCCTGCCTCTGCTTCCTGAGTGCTGGGGTTAAAGGGGGTGTGACATCACCATTTAGGATGGAGCATTTCTAAGCAAAAACCTGCCCATTGTCCAGATGGGTTCTCAGAGCTGAGAGGCAACTTACTGCACTACTGAATGCTCACTCAGTATGTCTACCTGGTAATGGCATCTGTGATGATGAAGACTTGGAAGGGAATGAAGTCAGCTCCTGACCTGAGAATAGACTCAGAGATTTGGACGTAATGTAAGGCTCTGATGTTTTAGACAACTGATAGACAGTACTTCTACATAATTAGTGTGAAGACAACTGCTCAGAGACGAACCCCACAAGCACCTGGTGTTGAGTGCTATTTATCAGAATCAAAGTGAAATTAAATAGCCCTCCTCCCTCCTGCCCAGTCCCCCACCCCCACCCCCGCATGCTTTTCATAAGTAGATAATCTCTGAACCCTTTGTCTTTCAAGTTTCGATTTTCTTCATCAAAAGACATCTGGATGATGTTTATGGGAAGTGTGTGTGCGATTCTCCATGGAATGGCCCAGCCAAGCACGCTTATTCTTTTTGGTATAATAACAGATATTTTTATTGAATATGACATTGAAAGACAAGAACTCAAGATTCCAGGAAAAGCGTGTGTGAATAACACCATTGTCTGGATCAATAGCTCTTCCAATCAGAACACGACCAATGGGACACGCTGTGGGTAAGCCGTTTCTCGTTTTGTTACATCTTAAATTGTAATTCAAAACACCCAAAGACAATACCGACTGAGTTGGAAATGGCATTTAATACAGAAGAACAGAAAAACAAACTTACCCATATTGATAGAAATTCTTTAACTTTGTAGTTATTTCCATCTCTCCAGGTTTCAAGACACCAACAGACATTGCTAATCAAATCCCTACACCAACAATTGACCACTTGGTTCACTATAAGCCCGAACATGACACTATCCATATGTATTACCACTAAGAAGATAATTGAATTTCACCTGAGTCTTCTAGACAAGAGCTCCTTTCCTACTCACCATTCCCCCCTTTTTTACCCCTTGGCCTTGTCCTCTCTCGGTGTGTTTCATGAGCAATGCTACATTAGAGGAATAGGAATCAAGAGTTCCAGCCAATAGTTGAGTTTTCATCACGAGGGCTGCAGCTGGGACAAGAAGGTAGCCCTGAAGAACTAGCCAGAACTGGCTCATTATGGAATTTAGACAAGCTTAGTCACTGTGCCACTGTTGTCTCTGTGATCCGCCCAATAGCCCACTTTGTAATCACTGAGTCTGTAGTACATGAGGACTGACTCACTGTTGTGGCATGGACTTTGCACCTGCCTTGTGCTGCACTGATGCAGGACAAGTTCACTGGCACGTATGAGTCCATATGTTCAGGTTCATGAGTCAAAGGCCGGGCATATCCTGACTAGAAAGACACTTGGGACGACTTTCTCAAATACATTTTTATTTTTCATATTAATAGCTGAAATGTTAACAGGGTTCGTTTAAATCTTTCTAAATCATTAAAATTCTTCCATAATATCATCTACTTTGAGGATTTTTCATTGCTTCGATAAAAACATTTTGAATGCCAATTAAGTAGCATGAACTTGTAGAAGCATCAAGAAAGGACACACTGTCCTAGGAGTATCATCCTTATTTGTATAGAACTTTGGTCTAGTCAGCCAAACTGTCATTCATTCAGTGACCATTCCTAAAATATTAGTTACAAACTAATGAGCACTGGATGATGAAACAGCACAAAATTCTATGCAATCCACAGACTTACCCTTTAAGATTAATAAGCAGAGGTTGGGGAGATCATTTAGTGGGTGCAATTCTCACAAACATGAGGACCTGAGTTTCAGATCCCTGGCACCCACATAAAAATCAAGAATGACAGAGCCTGCATCTGTGACTCCAGAGCTGAGGGAGAGGAAAGGAAGTCCCCAAAGCTCGGTGACCAGTCAGCCTGGTCAATCAGTGAGCTAGAAGAGCAGTGAAAGACCCTGTCTCAAAAATAAGGTGAAAATGTATGTGTGCATCTCTTACACACACACACACACACGAATAAACATATATACTTGCACATACAGATTTTTAAAAGTAAATTTAAAAATTAGCAAACCAGATTATTGGGAATAAATTTGCTGGCGTTTGAATTTGTATGTTTCTCTAAGCTTGCAAGGATATTTTGTTCTGAGAGACTCAGCGGTTCCTATAACGAGACTGATTTCAATGCGCCCTTTAAAGTTCGTCATTTCTGTTGGAGGGCAGAAATGAACTACTTTTCTGTCAGCGATATCACCACAGCCACTGATAACACTGGGCCATTAAATCATGAAGATAAAAGTTAGAGCGGTCACATTGGGAGACATTTCCAGCATCTTAGCCACCTGTAGACATTTGTTAGATAAATTGAAGAATGAATCTAGCTTTGATGTTTACATCACCTTGATAAGCAGAGTCCCCTGTTGCCACTACCACTTATTAGCCCATTCTTACCAGGCCTTATACCTGGAATTGAATACATGTTGCAAACTGGAGCTCTCAGAAGAACAATGGCCTCAGCTGAATTCACATGACACAAGTATTTAAATGAGCATTTGGTAAAGTATAATAAGTAGATAAAGCATTCAAAATGGTCATTTGTCTTCCTCATCTAAAATACTCATATGAGTAAGCTGAAATGGATTAGGGCATACCTTTCTGAGATTACCCCTTTACCAGGAACTCTTGAACAAGGCAAATACTTCCATTATGTGTTATTTTAGCCAGCACTGTGAGCACTATTCCTTTCTCTTTTCTGGAGGTGAGATCAGTGTGAAGTGGAGTTGGGTGGATCCCAGGATAGGGGAGAGAACATTTTCTTATGTGTCAGTGGGTAAAATGCCTCCCAAGTTACCCAACACTTTCAAGATCCTTTCTTGGAAAAGTTTATTGTTAAGAATGCAATATTGCTACCTAGGATGATAGATGTGTTGGTCTGTCAGACAAGCCAGTAACTTAGTGACGTACGTATGCAGGCCGCAGCAAGAGGTGTTTGTGTACTTTCACTGTATCGTATTTCACATATGTCTTTAAGCTGTTGGGTGGGATGCTAACGCTAAACTCTTAGAAATCGTTCTTAGTCAGTTCTCTTAGGCAGTTCATTTCGTTCTCTGCAATTTCTGGCATATTCTTTTGGCCATATAGACTCTGGTTCAGTTTGGAAAGCACTACACACACACACACACACACACACACACACACACACACACACACACACACACACACACACACACACACACGAGATTGTGAATACTGGGTAATACAAACTTTTGTGGTCCCGTGAGAGCTGACCACACCACCACTGGAGAACTGTTTTCTCAGTTCCCTACCCCTGCCCCCTGTGTAGACACACCGGGATAGAAGTCTCAAACTGATTTCAGAAATCTGTGTCCACCCATTGCTCCCTAACTTCCCATTTGTCGTGCCTGGGCAACAGTGATTGATTTTCTGTGAGAGGTCATATAAATGGAGGCATTTAACATGTGACCCTTTAAGACTGGCCTTTTAAAAACAGCATGTTTTTGAGGTTCTTCTCTGTTGTAGCACGAATCAGTATTTTATTTTTATTTGTGAATACTTTGCTATGTGGATATAATATTTTATTTTCTCTTATTCATCCATTGGAGGTATTTTAATTTTTCCTGCTTTTTGCTATTGTAAATAATACTGCCTTGGACGTTTGTGCATAGTTTTCTGTGTGGACGTTTGACTTTGTTTCTTGTAGTTCCATAGCTCAAAACAGAGTTGCCAGGTCATTCCCATGTAATCCTGGAGGGACTGTTAGACTATTATCAAAGTTCCTAGCATTTCTGTTCTCCCTCGTGGTGTATAGATTAAATGACTCCCTGTGATGTCTGGGTCCTAATCCCAGCAACCTATGAATATTACCTTATATGGAAAGAGTCTAAGCAGGTGGTATGACTAAATTAAGGCTCTAAGATGGGCTTCATGGCACATGTCTGTAATCCTAGCACTTGGGAGGCTGAGGTTGGAAGGCTGCTGTGAGTTCAAGGCCACTGGGTCTTCATTGGAGTACCAGGTCAACCAGGACTCCATCTTGAACCTCCCCCTACCCTACCCACCCACAAATACAAAAAAGATTCAGTATTTATAGGAGGAAGAGATTGTCCTGGATCATAGAGGTGGGGTGAGACCTGACTACAGGGAGGAGAGGCAGGTGACAGGAGAGCTGGGGTCACATTGTCAAGGTACCTTCCAGTAGCCAGAAGAAGCAAGTGAGATTCTGCTCTGGAGCCTCTGGACATTGTAGAGTTTGTAGTACAACTTTCTCTACACAACAGTGTAGGCCCAGCAAAGCTTTCAGACTTCTGGCCTTGAGGAGGAGTTGAGTCACCAAGTATGTGGGACTCAGTTATAGCACGGTAGGAAGCTCATACAGTGCCATCCTAATGAGTATGAAGTAGCATCTCATCCTGACACATTTCCCCGGTGGCTACTGACACTGGACATCTTTTTGTGTGCTTATTGGTCATTTGCTTACGTTCTTTAGAAACAGTGTCTATTTAAATTGTCCTTTACCAAACTGGATTAGGTGTCTTTTTATTATTGAGTTATAAGAGTGTATTTTTCTAGTTATAAGTCCTTTACCAAATGTAAGATTTCACTAAAATGTTACCATTCTTTAGGTTACCTTTTCAATCTATTGATGGTGACCCTTTAAGCCCTAAAGCTTTGATTTTGGTGACCCCTTGCCTTATTTCTTTTCTTGCTCTGTTTCTTTTGGTTTTGGCATCATCTCTAAGAAACTATCCAAGGTCATGAAAATGCAAACCGGTGTTTTTTGTTATATGGCTTTTATAGTTCTACTTACATGTTTAGGTCTGTGGTGCACTTCAAGTAAACTTTTCTCTATGGTAGGAGGAAGGACTTTGGTGATTCTTCTTTTTGACAGAGTCAATCACTTAGCATCATCTATTAGTAAGACTATTTCAACTTAAATTCTTTTTCTCGCTGTATAGTATCAGAACCCATGTCAAAATCAATTTGTACTAAACGTCAGGGCGTATTTATGGACTCTTGATTACTTTCCACCCATATATACACTTATCTTTAAACCAACAGCACCCTTTTAACTGCTGTAGCTTTGGAGTGTCTGAGACCAAGAAGTATGAGTCTGCCAACTTGGTTCTTTTCACTATTGTCTATTCTGAGTCTTTAGTATATTTTATATAATTTTGAGGCTTAGTATATTTAGCTTCTGTGAAGAAATAAACCAGAATACTAGGGGTTGCACTGAATCTATGAATCAATCTGTGAGACTATTATTCTCTGGTTATTTAAGTTGCTACAACAGGGTTTTATAATTTTCATAATATACATTTTGTACTATCGTTAAATTTGTTTGCTAAGTATTCCATTCTTTTTGGTGCTATTATAGGCCAACTTATTTTCTGAATCCCTTGGTCAGATTTTCACTGCTGTTATGCAGATTTACAATGTATTGCATGTGGTGATGTTGGCTTCTGCCCTATTTATTCATGCCAATAGGTTTCTAGGGGATTCTCTAGAACTTTCTATATAAGATCACCTCATCTGACAAATAGAAACAAGAGTATTTCCTTTCTAGTCAGATGATGTATTTTCTTAGTTTTAATTTTTTCTGTCTAATTGCTCCGAGCCAGTCTTCCTATACAGCGCTGAACAGGAGCTGTGAGACTGTGTGCCTTCTCTTTTTCTTGAAGTGTTTTGCTGTTGAGAATGATGCTAGCTATAGGGTTTTCAAGTTCCTTTTATTATAATGAGGGCGTTGCCTTCTATTCCTGGTTTGAGGAGTTTTAAATCATTAAGCGGTATTGAGTTTTGCCAAAAATTTCATCTGTATTATGAAGACCATGTGTTTTTTTTGGTGTATTATAGTATTCATATGGCCTATATGACTGATTGATTTTCATATGTTAAATCACCAGGGATATATTGTACTTAGTAATGACGTATGGTCCTGTTCATATGCTCTAAGAATTAATTTGCCAGTGTTTTCTTTAGGATGTGTGTATGTGTGTGCGTGCGCATGTCTGTGTGTGTGTACACGTCAGTGTTTGTGAACTTGTATATGTAGGTGTGTGTATATAGCCCAGAGGTCATCATTAGATGTCTTTGTCAATCACACTCCACCTTATTTTTATTCATGTTTTAAAATTAATTTATGCTGTAAGAATTTCATGTATGTATCTAATACCCTCTGGGCACACCTGTCCTTGCATGCTCAATTATTCCTATATCCCTGCCTTCCCTTCCCCTGACTGCCAGGATGTCCTGGTCCTATTTGACATCTTGCTTTTTTGTTTTGGTTTGTTTGCTTGTTCGTTTTTGCTTTGGGACCCACTGAGTTTAACCAGGGCCATTTGTCCAAGCATGGGTATGAAGTGTCTGCTGGAGCCCCGAGAACTCACTAGTTCTTTCATTGGGGGTTGGACCTTTCATTGAACTCAGAGCTTACAGATTCTGCTACAATGGCTGGGCCGAAAGTCCCAAAGGTCCTCCTGTCTCTGCCTTCCCAGTGCTGGGGTTACAGCTGCGTGCTGCTGTGGGTGGCTTTTGTGTGAATGGTGGGAACCAAAGTCAGGTCCTTATGCTGACGTGGCAAGTGCCTTACCAGCTCGGCATTCCCCAGTCTTCTAGCTGTTGAGGGCTTTTGTGACTATATCCACTGGACATACCAGCGTGTACTTCCAGATTTTTTTTGTATTATTTTAGAACCAGATAATGAATCCTGAACTCATAGAATGAATTTGGAAGTGTTTCTTTCAAGTCTATTTTTTTCAAGTCTTAGAATAAATGGTATTAATATTTAACTATTTGGTAAAATTCCTTAGTGAAGCCATCTAGTCTTGAGTTTTACCTTGCTGAGTGTTTTTGATTGTTGATTCAGTTTCTTTACTGGATTTAGATCTGCTCTGATTGCTAATACCTTGGATAAAAATTTTAAGTTAATTACACTAAAATTGCATGTAGAACAAGGTGTTTTGACATATGTATACATTGTGGGGTGGCTAAATTACCCTAGTTAACACATATATCATTATACATACTATATAATTATACGAACAACATACATTTTTTATTAATCATTTTGTTCATTTACATTTCAAATGATATTATCGTTCCCAGTTCCCCTCCACAGCCCTCCCATCCCATGCCCCCTCCCCTTTGCCTCTATGAGGGTGCTTCCCCACCCACTCACCCACTTCCACCTTGCCACTCTAGCATCTCCCTATGCTGGGCCATCAAGCCTCCACAGGACCAAGGGCCTCCCCTCCCACTGCTGCCAGATAAGGCCATTCTCTGCTACATATGTAGCTAGAGCCATGGGCCCTCCATAACATACATTTTAAAAAAAGATGTATTTTATTTATTTAGTATATGACTACACTGTAGCTCTCTTCAGACACACCAGAAGAGGGCATCTGATCCCATTACAGATGGTTGTGAGCCACCATGTGTTTGCTGGGAATTGAACTCAGTACCTCTAGAAGAGCAGTCAGTGCTCCTAACCTCTGAGCCATCTCTCCAGCCCCAGCAAAATCCATTTGTGATAAAAGCACTTAAAATCCTTCCTTTAGCATTTCTCAGGTATACAAAGACACCATTACTAACTGTGGTGTGTTACACAATACAACTTTTACATTTACTCCGAAAGTTTCTATCTTTTGATAGAATTCTGGTCTCTTCACTCCCTGTTCCTGGATACCACTATTTCATTCTTTCCTGTGATTCCCACTTTTTTAGATTTTCTGTCTAAGTGAGATTGTATGATACCACTTCCAATGTTAGGCTTATTTTACTTCACAAAATGGTTTCTAACTGACAAGGTGTCCCCTTCCTTTTAAAGGCTGAATAATATTCCATTGTGTATATATGCTGTCTTAGTTAGGGTTTACTGCTGTGAACAGACACCATGACCAAGGCAACTCTTATAAGGACAACATTTAATTGGGGCTGGCTTACAGGTTCAGAGGGTCAGTCCATTATCATCAAGGTGGGAGCATGGCAGCATCCAGGCAGATGTGGTGCAGGCGGAGCTGAGAGGTCTACACCTTCATCTGAAGGCTGCTAGCAGAATACTGGCTTCTGGGCAGCTAGGATGAGGGTCTTAAAGCCCACACCCACAGTGACACACCTACTCCAACAGGGCCACACCTTCTAACAGTGCCACTCCCTGGACCGAGCATATGCTAACCATCATGTATGCTATATTTTCTTCATGGAGGACTTGTTGGACACTTACTTTGATTATGGTATAGGCAAGATTCCTTTAAAATTTGTATTGAAAGACAAAAGAGCAGAACTAAATTCACTGAAAATAAAATAAGCTACCAAATGTCAACATCAATTGTAACTACAGCAATAGAGCCTGTGTGGTATTGATGGAGGTTGGACAGTACTCAGAAATATGTCCACAAAAGTAAGTACGCCTATTATTTTGTAAATAAGGATGAAAGGAATTCAATGGAGAACAGATAACTTCTTATCATATGATATTGGGGCAACTAGGACATTGGGGGACAGAGGGAAAAAACTCTAAGAAAATGAACCCAAGAAACCCATTTGACTTAAATATTTTTTAAAACTATCAATTTTTATGGCTGTATATGAGATCACTTTTATGTTCTGGGCTTGACTATGAGATTCTACACTTGAAACGTGAAGCACAGCCCACAAAAGAGAAAATGGTCCTTTCTATGAAAGAGGAGCTCGGGCTATCAGAGGAAGGTAGACCCCTGTAAATCATGCAGGACGAGCGCGTGCTCACTCAAAAGAACCTTTCCTCTTCTGTCTTCTTTCCTTTCTTAAATAAATGGGATCCCTGTCATTTAGACCAGCATTGTCATAAAAAAAAAAAAAAAAAAAAAAAAAAAAAAGTGCTATTTCTCTGACTACAAAGTCCCTTATTTCCTGAAGGCAGTTTTAGGATATTTTCTTCTCCCCTGCCTGGTTTGCCAAGCCAAGTCCCTGTGTCTGACCTGAGGAAGTGAAGGAGACTTCACTTAGGATTCCCTTCGAGTATTTCTTCAACTTGTGAACGGACCCTAGTAAGAGAAACTTCGAAGGATGTAGCTAGCAGAAAGCTAGGGCTAGTGGGAGGGGCCATCCCCCCAGTAGGAATAGGACAAACACGTTTTTAAAATGCCATTCTGGAATGGAGAAGGTGAAAATCTGGCTTACCTTTCCAAAGGTGTCAACAGTAAGCTCTTGTATTGACAGCTCACTTCTTCCTAGAATTGTCTTTCCAGGCAGCCCGATTGGCTTGTTAAAATCTTTCTCTGCATGTGAATATTTAATAGAAATGTATAGTCAGTTTATTTCAAAGCCCTCTAAACTTACCAATACAACCTTTTTTTTTTATATATTTAATTTACATTTCAAATGTTTTCCCCTTCCAGGTCTCCCTTTTGGAAACTCCCTATCCCATCCCCTCTCCCCCTGCCTCTATGAGGGTATTCCCCCACCCATCCACCCACTCCTGTCTTCCGTCCCTGGCATTCCCCTATACTGGGGCATCTAACACTCTCAGACACAAGGGCCTCTCCTCCCACTGATGGCCCACAAGGCCCTCCTCTGCCACATATGCAGCCGGCACCATGGGTCCCTCCATATGCATTCTTTGGTTGGTGGTCCAGTCTCTGGGAGCACCGGGGAGCCTGACTAGTTGACACTGTTGCTCCCCCCCCCTCCCCCCAATGGGACTGCAAACTCCCTCAACTCCTTGAGTCTCTTCTTCAACTCCTCCATCTGGGACCCCACACTCAGTCCAACAGTTGCTGTGAATTGAATCATGGGTGTTCCGAACTAAATCTCAGTACTTTTCCTTCTTTTTAAGGTTGGTGGACATTGAAGGCGAAATCGCCAAATTCTCTGCAATCTACGCAGGAATCGGCGTGGCTGTACTTATCCTAGGATACTTTCAAGTTAGTAGCACCTCCATTCTACTTACAGACAGACATCTGGTTTTGTAGACACCACGATGAAATACTCAGTTCTGCATATGTAGGCTCTAAGAGAGTGGGGGAGGTTCAGACAGCTGAGCAGTCATTGTGCAGGAAAGGGGGGTGGGCGCGGGACCGACACAGGAGCATGAACAAGCTCCCCGGGTGTGGTTGGGTGGGGTGAGGGTGGGGAAGGGAGGAGTAGACTTTTCCGGCTAAGGAGCTGCCTGCCCAATCTCCCCTATCTGCCCTGCTCTTCTCAGCAAATTAGTTAGTGTCTGTAGGCTGAGTCTGAGGAGCATGGAATGATCCAGACATTGAGAGATCAAGAGAGCAAAACCTATTTTCCTAAATTTTTTTTCTCTTTTTTTGTTGAAGTCTAACCAAGTGTCCTTCTAGTCCAAATTCTGTAATTCTGAATCTCAGTTTTTTTCTAGTCTTAGGTGATAAACATTTTATTAACTAAGAAAAATATTCCATATTTTGTTATCTTCTGTAGAAAAAAAGAGTTGATTTCTTCATTTCACTTATCCAGTGAGTCTAGATAGCATTAGTTCTAAAGAGAAACTGATCCATTTCTCTTATTTTGGCTTCCGTTTTCATGACACCTAATTAAAAAAATTAGGGGAAATCTATCAGTAAATGAGATTCCCTGTTTGGCATGATTTTGGGCTTAAATTGTCCACAAATAATTTCTTTCTTTCTTTTTTATTGGTTATTTTATTTATTTGCATTTCAAATGTTATCCCCTTCCCAGTTTCCCCTCCACAAACCCCCTATCCCCTCCCCCCTCCCCTGCCTCTATGAGGGTGCTGCCCCACCCACCCACACACTCCCCCCTCAACACCCTAGCATCCCCTACACTGGGTCATGGAGCCTCCAGAGGACCAAGGGCCTCCCCTCCCATTGATGCATATTCAGCTGGAGCCATGGGTCCCCCCCATGTGTACTCTTTGGTTGGTGGTTTAGTCCCTGGGAACTTTAGGGGTTCTTGTTGGTTGATACTGTTGTTCTTCCTATGGGGTTGCAAACCCCTTCAGCGCCTTCAGTCCTTGCCCTAACTCTTCCATTGTGGTCCCTGCCTTCAGTCCAATGTTTGACTGTGTGCATCAGCATCTGAATTGGGGTTAGCCACTAGAAAGTCCCAGATACCAGGGACCCAAGAGGTTCCCAGGACCCAACAATACCCAACAAAGGGGAGATAGAACCTGTAGAGACCATATCCAGTGGATAGGCACGGGCCCTGGTTGAGGGATGGTGCCACCCACCCACGTCAAAAATAATAATCCAGAATTCCTCCTGTCAAAAGGAAATACATGGACAAAGAGTGGAGCAGAGACTGAAGGAAAGGCCACCCATAGACTGCTCCACCTAGGGCTCCATTCCATTTGCAGACACCAAACCCATTGGCTATTGATGCCAAGAAGCGCTTGCTGACAGGAGCCTGGTATAGCTGTCTCCTGAGAGGCTCTGCCAGAGAGAGCCTGACCAAATCATTTCTTGAACACTGTGTGGATGCCAAGAGGTGTATACACAGAAGGAGGGAGCAGAGAAGGGTTATGCGAAGCAGATGAATGTAGATTATTCATTCCCTCGTGCAGGCGCTGTGAACCTGTTTCATTTGATGGAGACAGCGAAGCCCAGTAGGTCAAATGGCCTGTCCACCTGCCAGAACTGGAGTTAAAGCTGGATCCTTGCCATTCCCACAAATGTCAGCTTACCTCCCCATGAGCAGGGGTGTTAGAGCTCACACCCCAGTGCCCCAAAGAAGCACTTTGTCAACGGCTTCCTTCTTTTCAGCTAGTCCAACCATAACCACGGGAAGTGTGGTTTTTCAGAAATAGAAGAATAGACAGATCTGCTTAACCTGTTTAGTGCCTACTGTGCTAAACACACCTTTATCTGTTTCCAGATAAGGCTGTGGGTAATCTCCGGGGCTCGTCAGATAAGAACAATGAGGACAATTTACTTTCGGAGAATAATGAGAATGGAAATTGGATGGTTTGATTGCACTTCTGTGGGAGAGCTGAATTCAATATTCTCTGAGTAAGTAGCAAGCGCAACTAGGTTATAATGTATCATTCAGGTTTAAAAAAACCCTCATGGTTGTAAGTTAAGTAACGATTTAATAACATTTTCAGTTTCAATTGGATTTGCTCTGTCTCATAGACTGGCAAGCATGGCCGCCATGGCTGTCCAGTAGGAGGGAGGTGGAGGTGGGATAAGCAGAAGTTCAACACCAGTGTTGATGCTACAGGGTATTCAAGGCCAGCCTGGGCCACATGACACCTGAGTTTTATAAATAAAAATAAATTAGACTTTCACAGGTATGGCATTTTCATAGATATTAGCTTATACGATAGTTACTAAAAAAGACAGGGTATTACAATTTTGTATATAAATCACTGGTCCAAATGTTAGATGTGAATTATTACAGGAGAGGGGTTAGATATTGATGTTATTTGACATATGGGGAAACTGAGAGATGGATGAGCCAACCTATACACACATGGAAAAAACACTTAGAAGTCATTCTGTTGCTATGTCTATGGAGGTGTAGAAAGAAACCCCCAAATAAATCCTGAAAGAAGCTTGAGGAAGTTAAAAACGAAATAAAATAAACAAACAAACAAAAACTAAGCAAACAACAGACTTAAAGACAACTTAAAGTAGTTGGACCCTCCTGAACTGAACTTGAAGCCCTGCAGAAGCCGCTAAGTGTATTGAGAAGTTCTGAGGGGTGCAAGCCCGAGGCACGCTCGGTAACCTGAGACTCTGTCAGCTCTGGGATATACACACCCTCCCTCCCACAACTTGTACGTGGCAGCCTAACTCCTTTGTTTCTGCACACACACACACACACACACACACACACACACACACACACACACACACACACACACACCTCTACCTCTGAACAATGCTCCTAGCAACCCACGACTCCCTCCTGTATTGATTACACTTCCAGATCTCTCTGTACAATGGGATAAGGTTCTCCTACCTTAACCACCATCATATTTGGACAGTTTCTACCGAAAGTCTATCTGTGTATAAAAGAATAGAAGGGACTGAAGTGCTTTTGAGAACCTTCTCAGTAAATCAAAACTGTGTCCTTGGGCAAACTTCAGGGAAGATCCTCTATCTACCACCTTATGTTTATGAATATCTGGGAATGCATATGATTAAAGTCAGATGAATTATAGAAAGAGATATGTCTAGTGGGAAAGAATAAATAGTGCCAAAATCTATTGATAAAAACACCATCCAAACTATTTCTCCTTAGTAACCAGCCCCTCTTTTCTTGAGAGTGCACAAAAACCAGATCTCAGGGCATGTGACTTGGAGCCCTTGAGTACCATGTGGCCTATATAATCTATACTCTGTGCTATCACTTCCGTCTGAATAAAGCTACCTGGCTTCTTTTGAAATTCTATGTGAAGCATTATTGTTAGTTTTTTGAGTAAGAGGCAAAGAACCCTTGTAGACACCATCTACCAGTAATATCAGAGTGGAAGTCTGGGCATCTAGAGTCCAGCACTTGCTTTCCCTCCACTCTCTGTGGCCATCAACAGATGCTTGACCCCACTGGAATACAATGGTTAATCTGGGTGATGTCTTCAGTTCCTTCTTGCTATTAACTGCCAACCTATGTGCTCCATCCAGACAAGAAATTAACAGACTGCTCTCAGGTTTATGAGTTTAATGTCATTATATTCAACCGATATTCCACAATACTTTCCATCCCTGCTCTGAAGCTCTGGAGTACCTTGAATCCTGGCAGGAGGCATAAAATTAGCAAGCAAGGAAGTGATCCAAAGTAACACATTTGATGCTCCATACACTGGGCACTGTGCTTGTACATGATTACTGAACTCTGAGGCAGGTTCTGCTATTGCCATCTTTTTGTAGATGAGGAAACTGATACCCAGACACTGGAATAATTTTCCCAAGAAGAGCTTGTATTCTAATTCAGAGTGTGGTCCCAGAGTCTGTGTTCTTAGCCACCAGCCTCTACTGCCTGTAAATAGAATATGATAAACACAGACAGACAGACAGACAGACACAGAGAGAGAGAGAGAGAGAGAGAGAGAGAGAGAGAGAGAGAGAGAGAACAGACAGATACAGAGAAAGATATATAGACAGACAGGTAGGAAGACAGACAGAGCGACATACACAGATTAATTTCTTTGCTGTGGATACCCAGGAAGGTGTATAAGTTTTTCCTGGGGATGACCCGGAGGGCTGGAATCTCCAACAGCATGCGAACCTGAGTTAAGACGCACACACAGCTGACTATAAGGATTGAGGTTTGGAGCTTCCCAAGGTGTGAGACATTCTGGAAGGTGTGGGATGGAGTCCTCACTTCTCATTAAGGAGTGCCAGCAGGACGAAAGCATAGGAGAACGAGTGAACTGTTCCAGCAAACACTTGAACTGGCAGAATGCAGTTGTATTGATCTATGTCTCTCTTATTTCTAGTAATATTAGTAAAATCAATGAAGCCATTGCTGACCAGTTGGCCCATTTCCTCCAGCGCCTGTCAACGGCCACGTGTGGGTTCCTTTTAGGGTTCTACAGGGGTTGGAAACTAACCTTGGTGATTCTTGCTGTCAGCCCTCTCATTGGGATTGGGACAGCCATCGTAAGTCTGGTAAGAATGCCTTGCTTGCTTGTTTTTAACTGTGCTTCATGGAAAGATGTACATTTACACCCACAGAAGGCCAAACCATGATGCTTGCCTGCCTTCCCCAAGCGTAGTCAATGTGGTTATCATTTATTGATTTCTAATGTTTGATTACTCCTCAGTATTAAACAATGCTCCACAGCATAGGAATGAACAATGTTTTACTAAGGTAAACATTATTTGGCAGACAGCAATCTACTGCATGTATTCAGGATCTTCTATTTTGCCAACTACGTTTTTAGTGGTTTCACACTATCTCTATTTCTTACAAAGAAGGAAAGTGCTAATATCATTGAAGATTCCATCCATGGAGCTCAGAGAAGCAAAAGGAGCAATCTAGCAGTTCAGGGGAGCCTGATGCTTAGTCCCCAGCCTCTCTCCAGCAGCCTCTTTGCTCATCATGCTCGTATGCTCAAAAAGGCACAAATTCAGTCAGACCTGCAATGAGTACATAAAAAAGACTTCTGCCTTTGCAGCTGCATCTCCAGTCCATCTGGCCAGTTTCTGGGTCAGATCTGCAGATTCAGTCAGAGTGTCATTTCTGTTAGTATCTGTCTATTACCTCAGTTACTCAGGCCAGGCCCAAGTGTAGAAATCACTGCAGTGAAATGTCTTTGTTGATTGCAGAAAGTATTATTTTTTATCTTTAGAACACACACACACACACACACACACACACACACACACACACACACACACACACATATTTAAATCTTACCACCACAGGTCATGGTGTGAGGCTGGCTGAAGGCTTACTATAAATAGAATGCAAAGGGAACACGTGAGCAATCCTTGGGTCATTGAACAGCAGTTACTAATCACCACAATGATGGTTTCCAGTAAAATATCCATGCAGCCACTGATTATCACACTTAAACACTGGGGGGGGGGGGGGGCAATACAGGAAAGGACTAAGAGTAACAGTTGCAAGGAGCTGCCTTCACAAAGCCACCTGACTTGACACTAACAAGTGTGTATCACTGAAGAGTACCATATTTACCCCTTCAGAACCTCAGCACTACTGTCTTGGACACACGGGTAACAGCCTAAATCATGTGATAACTTGGCGGTGCTGTCCATGTTCTACATAAGTACAACATCTCGCACAAAAATCTATTGTTAAAGAGATATTTTAGTATTTTTTAAAAATCCACAAGACCATGCAAGCTTTAGAACTGGCTTTCCTACAGACTGCTGTCCTGCCTTGCTCCAGAGAACCTCAAATTCCACTAATGACCCCGAGGGGCTCTGAAAAATTTTGTTCAGCTTTTATTTTTCTTTCTATAGTCACCCTTAATGTTTTTCTTCAGAACTGCAATAAATTAATATACATATACTTATGGGTCCCTGTGATAAATTAATATACATATGCTCATGGGTCACCACTGTGTTTTCACACCATGGAGATGGAACAATTGTCTAAACTTGGATTGAGCCAGACTTCACAGTATAGTTTCTTGTGTCGCCAAGGTGCCCAAGATTCTAGCTTCTTCACTTGGAATGTCCCAAGTCTTTACTTAACTCCTTTGGCATTTGTGTCTATGCTTGGCTGTCCCTGTAAATGATACTAGCAACCTTGTTGCATGAAAATCAAAGGTAGGGCACACACACACACACACACACACACACACACAAGCATGCACACACATGGTAGTGAGAGGCTACATATGACACAGAAACAGCAGTTGTGGGTTTTGTATGGCTTTTGTCCCATCTTTCTTTTTAGCACAAGAAACATGAATAACTATCAAATATTACAAATGATGTTTCTTAAACTCCCAGTGTATTCTGCTCTTTGTTTTTGTTTTGTTTTTCAAGACAGGGTTTCTCTGTGTAGCTCTGGTTGTCCTGAAACTCACTCTGTGGATCAGGCTGGCCTCCACCTCACTGAGATCCACCTGCCTCTGCCTCCCAAGTGCTAGGATTAAAGGCGTGAGCCACCGTCATCTGGCCCAATGTGTTCTATTATTAAGTAATGTGGCCCTCTATTAAAGGTAATATCACTCATAACTCTTTAATATTCTTACTATTGTGCAAAAATGTATATATTTCAGGAATAAATTAGAGGTGGCATAAAAGCTGTAATGCCATCCATCAAACTTGAACGTGAATCACAGTGTAGGGGAAAACAGCTTTTTAATTTACAGATTTTATAAAATTTAGACTGAGTAAATAATAAATATGTTGTTGAAGTTATTTTCATTTATTTTGTATTTATAAACTCTAATATTTTGCTAGTTACAGTTCTGCTAAAGGTCTAGGGGGAAAACCCCGTTAGACTGTACACTCTTATCATCTAAGTACTATATGCGTCTTAGATTTCTGAGTTAAGTGTGTTTCCACAATATTAACTTCCTCCCTTCTTTCTTGTTGTTGTTGGTTGGTTGGTTTTGCTTCTGTTGGGCTCTCATCTATCTCAGACTGGCTATGCTTTCATGTAGCTGGGGCTAACCCTGAATCCATGTTTCTCTCGCATGTGCTGTGATTGCAGGCATGCATCACCATGTCCAGCTACTTTTGACTAGGGCTCAGTCCAAACCGAGTTTTAGAAAAGCGACTTTCAAAAAATTACTAAACACAGTTTTTTTTTTTCTTTTGTAAAAGTTAAAAATGTGGTAAATCCCTTATGTTTGAGTCAAAAATGTTTACCTGATGCCTTCTCCTTCGGAATTCCCTTCGCAGTGCTGTGTCTGTGAACCCTGATCTTTGCTCTTACCCTCTACTCTTGCCAACCATGTGCCTACATAGGCCTCCAGGCTTTGTTTCTGTTGTTTGTAAATTCTGCAATGGTTTCTTTCCAACAGCGAAGGGATAACATAGTTTGACTGAGGGACCCCATTAGCACAACAGCTGAAACATTAGTATTACCAGATTTGAGGGTACTTAACTCTATGAGAGCATTTTCACTGAGATGGACTTTAATCTCATTTTAACATATCCAAATCCAAGCACGGGTGGATGATGTTTAACAGAAGGTAATCTTGGACCAGCTTTTTCTCTCTTTTGTTACAATGAAACACCTAGTGTTTTTGTTAAACCGTGCCACCTGTTCATTTTGGTAAATGGATCACTGACTGACAGGCCAACTTCCTTTTTTTTCCTTTGGATTTTAGAGTGTGGCCAAGTTCACTGAGCATGAGTTGAAGGCTTATGGCAAAGCCGGGGCTATTGCTGATGAAGTCCTTTCAGCTATTCGAACAGTGGCTGCCTTTGGTGGTGAGAATAAAGAGGTTGAAAGGTTGGTTATTTTGAATACCTGTTGCTTTCCTGAATATCATGAATCAATATAGATCCTTGACTTTTTTTTTTTTTTTTCATTTTGTACAAAGTAGCAGATCCACTATGATTTAGAGCAACAGGAGGGGGCGTTTGTTCAAGAGGTGTTGATGGGCAGAGCACTACGAAAGGTCTAAAGCAATGTTTTGGGGTTTCCATTTCCCTTGTGGATCTTGTTATATAGACCAGGGTGCTCTTGAGCTCATGGTCTCCTGCCTCAGTCACCAGAGTACTGGAAAGAAAGGTGTGAGCTAGCATGCTCAGTACAATATGCTTTTGGAGCTGAGTTTTAGAGAACTGAATAGGCAAGAGACTGCTTCCAAACACTGATGATATAAAAGCATACATATTAAATACCTCATGTCAATGTTCAGCGGCATTTTATGCCATTAAAGACAATCTACTGCATGTAGTAAGCATGTCTACATGCTTAACAGACAACAGATGGCCCAGAAACGCAACGGACATTAAAACCTCAGCATAAGTAAACAAATGATACTACATCACATTAAAAAGTTCCCAGGCACAATAGAAACAGCTCACAGAAAAGACAGCCATCAGAAAGGAGGAAGCTACATGCAAACTGTGCATCTGACAAGGGATAGCTCTAGAGAGCATGTAAGGAACTTTTAAAAGCTCACTAGTAAGATAATGATTAATCCAACTGGAAAATGAACAATCGGGTTAAGCAAACAGTTTGCAAAAGAAGACACACAAATAGTCAAGTCTATTAAAACAGCTTCATCACGGTGACTAGTCAGCAAGGAAATGCACCTCCAAACCAGCATGTGATACTAACTCACCCTAGTAAGAATAACTGTGGGCAAATGGCTAACGATAACAAGGCCAACAGGGATCCGGTGGAACCCTTGCGCGCTATTGGTAGGCATGCAAATGGGTAGATCTATTATGTAAAACAGCAAAGAAGTTCCTCAACAAATTAAAATAACAATCATGTGGTTCCATAATCCCACTCCTGGGGACATAGCCAAAGGAAAGGAAACCAGTCTGTATAATAGGCATCTGCACCTTTGTGTTTGCTGTAGTGCCGTCATAAGAGCTAAGGAATAGAGACGACATTAGTGTCTGTTAATTGATTGGTAGATTGGAACGCAATACAATTTGATCATAAAAGGGACAAAATTTCATTATTTGTAACAATGTGTGTAGTCAAGTGAAATAAGGCAGGCTTAGGAAGATCTACACAATTGCACTTATATATGAGGAATCTAAAAATGTTGATAACATAGGCGTTAAGAGTAGATGGCTGCAGTGGTGGCGCAAGCCTTTAATCCCAGCACTTGGGAGGCAGAGGCAGGCGGATTTCTGCGTTCGAGGCCAGCCTGGTCTACAGAGTGAGTTCCAGGACAGCCAGGGCTACACAGAGAAACCCTGTCTCCAAAAAACAAAAAACAAACAAAAAACAAAACAAAAAAGAGTAGATGGCTGCAGGAGACTGCACAAGCAGCAGGGAGAGATAGGCAGAGAAAGGATGACCACAGGATTTGAAGTTACGGTTGGTCAGGAGAAAGTCCTGATGCGCTAATACACAGTACAACTGTAGATAGCAATGTGCTGCATATGTCAAAAAACAAAGAGGGATTTTGAAGGTTTGTCTTGGGGGTTTTTGTTTGTTTTTTTCAATAGGTAGACCAGGCTGACTTTGACTTGCTATGCAGCCAAGGCTGTCCCTAAACTTAGAATCTTCCTACCTCTGACTCCCTAGGTCTAGAATCACTGGTTTACTCCCACACTCAGTTGATAAATGATTGAGACTATCTATCTACCCATCCATCTATCCATCATCCTGATTTAAACATTATATAATGTGTACATGCATCAACGCATTACATTTTATCCCATCACTATATATATGATGCTTTGTTTTTAATGTTTTAGTGAAAAAGATTAACGTAATGTACAGTTTCAAAGACTAAAGGAACCTGACTCATGCCTGTCATCCCAGCACAAAGGAAACTGAGGCATCTATTAAAATTGGTTGTTCATCTATTGTGCCAAAAGAGGGAAGAAAGAAAAAGAAAAAGGAAAGAAAGGGAAGGAAGGAAGAATAGCATGATCCAAATGCAATTTCCCTTTTTCCGTTTTTAAAATTATATTTTATTTATTTTATGGGAAGAAGGGAGGGTTGTGTGCTCACAACAGGAGTGTGAAGAACGGAGGACAGCTTGCAGGAGTCAGATCTCCTCTTCTACTATTCAGGTCCTGAAGGTCAAACTTGGGTCCTTGGACTTGGTGTCTTTACTCACTGGGTCATCTTGACAGTCCCATTACATTTCTTTAATTGAACATTTTAAATTGAACATTTAATTGAATATTTTGTGATGCTATTGTACTGTTAAATGCCCTTAATAACTTTTATAATTTTTCATTTAAGTAAACAAAATTTAACACCAGTAAATTATGATAAATAATTCTAGAGACTAATTTTTAATAAAAGTAAAAACTTAATTTGCAAAAGTGATACAGTTGTCAAAAATATGATTTTATATCAAGGCAGTGGTGGTGCACACCTTTAATCCTGGTATTTGGGAGACAGAGGCAGCAGGCAAGTCTCATGAGTTTGAGGCCAGCATTGTCTATGTTCCAGGACATCCAAGGCTACACAGAGAAACCCTGTTTTGGAAAAAAGAAAGAAAGGAAGGAAAGAAGGAAGGAAGGAAGAAAGAAAGAAAAAATGCATTTATTCTTGTAATTTAGTTAATATTTTTTGAGCTTTTTGATTAGTTGGTTGGTTGGTTGGTTGGTTGGTTGGTTGGTTGGTTGGTTGGTTGGTTAGTTGGTTGGTTGGTTGATTGGTTGGTTGGTTGGTTTGGACACACAGTCTCACTATGTGGTCTTCACTGTCCTGGAATTCACCATGATGACTAGTTTAATCTGTTGGTTTGGAAATAATTGCTTTACTTTCTGATGGAAAACATGATATATCTTCCAAGGAAACCTTTTCAACTTAATTTTTAATAGCTCCCAAACAAAGGCATTTGTTAAAAAATTGTTTTCTCTTGGGGCCAAAGTTACCTCACTGCTTCTCATCCAAGCTGCAACTAACTTCAGAAGCTTTGTTTGGGGGGGGGGGGTGGAGTTGACTATAATCACTGAACGATATTCTTCATTATGAATGCAGACACAGACACACAGAAACACAGACAGACAGACAGGCAGGCAGACAGACACACAGACAGACACACCCACAGACTCTCTCTCTCTCTCTCTCTCTCTCTCTCTCTCTCTCTCTCACACACACACACACACACACACACACACATTTTAAACCTTATGCCTTGAGCTGCTCAGGCTGGCACTGAGCCAACCTTTTTCTATTTACAGGTATGAGAAAAATCTTGTGCATGCCCAGCGCTGGGGAATTTGGAAAGGAATGGTGATGGGCTTCTTCACCGGGTACATGTGGTGTCTCATTTTCTTCTGTTATGCACTGGCCTTCTGGTACGGCTCCTCACTTGTCCTGGATGAAGAAGAGTACACACCGGGGTCCCTGGTCCAGGTACTTTGCTCTTGATTCATATATATACATAGACATGCACACACACACACACACACACGCACACACACATATATATATGTCTTTCTTGCTAGCTTGTCAGAAAAGTCATCATAGTAGCCCTAAGGATTAATCCCTTTAATGTCTTAGGCAAGAAAGCCTCAGTAGTTTGCTGAAGTCCATCTGCAGGGCCAACAATATTAGGACACTTTAGTGAAGAGAAGTTGAACCTGTGGGCTGATGAGATCAGAAATTAATGATTTCCAATTAACTAAAGACTTTACAGCTGTACAGTAATGATCCTCCAGCTGATCCCAAAAGAAATTATATCATGAAAATGGGAAGCCATTGACCCCTCAGCTAAAGATGAACAGGTCATAAAAGCATATACATATATGTATGTATATGCTTAGCGGTAGTACAAGATATGTAACATCTTCAACTGAATAAGTGATACAAGCATATTTCACAATTCATTTGTGAGATGTTATGACACCACAGACATTATAGATAGTTTAATTTGCAGTATTATTTGAGTTATTCATTCCACAACCATTTACCTGGCATTTGCTATGTGCCAGATCCATCCAAAGCACAGTGGACAAAAACCAAACCCAAAACCAAAAACAACAACAACAACAAAAACATTTTTTTTCATTTGTTGTGGTGCTGGAAATTGCTTCATAGGAGATTTTTAAATAAAATAAAATGTTGCAGCTGAAGATTCTTGATGGAACAGACACCAGATGAACAATGAAAAGTAACAGGAGGTCATTACATGAAAGTTTAACGTTCAAAAATCCACTGTTTATTACAGACACAGCTTTAGGGGAGCGTGGAGAGCTTGTGCATTGTCAATGGGAATGCATCTTATACATGTCAGTCTGAGCAAGATAAGGAAGCAACAAGATGATTTTAAGTCGTCTTTGTCTTTGATGGATGGACAGCTGGCATAGCTTTGAACTTTATTTAAAAATACTGCGTGTGATAATGCATGTTCAGGTGTTATGTAGATTTTGAAAGATAGTATGGTTAATGGTATCATGACCTACCAATTGTCTCTACAACTTACATCTAATTTTGCACATTGGAAAAGTTAAAGTATTGTAGGTCTGAGATCGGACTATGAAGTTTTTTCTCCTTATTGATCTAATTAGCTTCTAAAAGCTTTAGGCACTGGCACTGGTGAGATAGCTCTTTCCACTAAGCACAATGACCTGAGTTCAATTCCCAAGACTCAAAAGGGAGGAGGTGACTGATTCAGGCAGATCCTCCTTTCACCTTCACCCCTGCATTGCAGCACACAAGCAGCCTCTAATAAACAAACAAAAAAATGTAATGAAATTAATTTAAAAGCTGTATACATTTACCCATCAAAGGTGTCAGTAGCTGAAGTTAGCTTTGGCTGTTCATTTTGTAGAAACGCTTTCACTGAGCAAAATTGTTCTTTTATTCTGCGCCTATGAGAAGAAAGAGGGATTTACGAATAAAAGTCCAGAGGAGGAATGAATTGGTAAACTGAAAGTTAAATGATACATAATTCCAACAGAAAGCTCTGTGTAAAAGCCCCTGTGTGTCATAGCTTTGGTTGTCAACTTTATGTACCTGGAAAAGGACCCTCAATTGAGAAATTACCTTCATCAGATTGGCCTGTGGACATGTATGTAGGGCATGGCTTTGATCCATGGTTTTGATTGCTAATTGACATCAGAAGGCACAGCCCACTGTGGGTGGTGTCATCCCTAGACAGATGGTCCTGGACTGTAGAAGAAAGCATGTTAAGTAAGTCTAGGGAGCAAGCCAAAGGAGAACAAGCAGTTCCCCTGTGGTATCTGCTTCTGTTCTTTAGGGTCCTGTCTCAGCTTTCCTCAGTAATAGACTGTGACTTATAAGCTAAGTAAACTCTTTCCTTTTCAGATTGTTTTTGGTCATGGTGTTTGTCACAACAACGAGAAATCAAACTAGAACACCTTAGTAACTGTCTTAGTTACTTTTCTATTGCCATGAAGCAACAGAATGACTAAGGCAACTTATAGAAGACAGAGTTTATTGGAGGATTTCAGTTTCAGAGACTGAGTTCATGACTGTCATGGTAGGGAGCATGATAGAAGGCAGGCACTAGAGCAGTAGCTAAACAATTGCATCTTGTTCTTCAAGCATGAGGGAGGGAGGGAGGGAGAAAGGAAGGGAGGGAGGGAGAGAGAGAGAGAGAAAGAGAGAGAGAGAGAGAGAGAGAGAGAGAGAGAGAGAGAGAGAATTAACTGGGAAATGGCATGGGCTTTTGAAACCTCAAAGCTCACTCCCAGTGACACATCTCCTCCAACAAGACCACACCTCCTAATCCTTCCTAAGCAGTTCCACCAACTTTTGGTAGCATTCAAATATATGAGCCTATCAGGCTCATTCTCATTCAAAAACCATAGCAACTAGATTCTAGTTTTATGGTTCTTGTTTTTAAGTTTCCTGGGGATTCAACCATGAGACCATCTATCATGTATGTTCAACCTGATACCCACATGTTATAAGTAGCCAAAGAAAGCTATGAACATGGGCCAACAAAATTTCTAAACTTACTTAAAATATTGAGATTTTGAGGAGAACTTCTTTGTTTTGTAACTTGATTTATGGACTTCGAAATTGGCAACATTGGTTGAACATACTTGCTAGCTCTTCCCTGAGGAGTTTGTCATTTCATGGTTTTTAGAGTATTTACTGTGTATAGACATAGCATACTATGCATCTCTAATGTTTTAATCATCAATTATAATCCTCTTATATTCTCAACTTCTTGCTATAATGCTCTGCTTACACCTTCCCTGGATAAGTGCTGCTTCTTTGTTAAGACTCTCTTTAATGATAATCTCTCTCTCTCTCTCTCTCTCTCTCTCTCTCTCTCTCTCTCCCTCTCTCTCTCTCTCTCTCTCTCTCTCTCTCTCTGTCTCATGTTTGTGTGTGTGTGTAACAGACACACACACAGAGTGTGTTTTCTTGGTTATATTTCTACATAGCAATTATGAAAGCTGAGTACTCTTGAGTTTCTTGAGTTGAGTTCAATGTTTTAAGCCACTAAACTAATTAACAATCAAATTAATCTAGCACATTTTGTGGTGCCCAAAATTATGACTGCATTGGGTGTAAATGAGAAGCAGCTCACATAGATTATTGTAATTAGTATCACTTGTGTACAGATAAAAACTTGCTTTCTTGTCTATTAGGGAAATATGAGGAGGAACTGAATGGGGGGAAATCTTGGGTTTTTATTTACATTTCAGGTTTCAATAATAAAGAATAATGGCAGTAAAAGAAAACAATATTCTCTCAGTGCATATAAGGCATCAGGCACTGAGCGAGATGTTTAATGTAAATACCATAAATAATATGCATTACTTAGTTCTGTCATTGGTGCCATGATTCTGCTACTACAAAAATGAAAGGCAACCATGAGGTTAATTAATATGTACTAGGAAGCATCAAGTATGACTTGAGCTCAGGTCTCAGTGACTTAGGACTGTCCCATTAGCTGGCTTTCTTGCCTCCAGGTCTATGTGGTAAGAGATACAGATCATAACTCCCTAGAAGGGTGCCCCATGGATCAGTTTCTTCTTATCTTCCTGTGCACAGGGATAAAGCTGTGGTATTTCTGGTGAGAATGTTTTGCCTAAGATGTGTGCCATCTACTGCAATCATATTGGACATGAGTCTGTCTTCTCTCACTCCTGGCTTCTCTAAGAACCTCCATAGAGAAAATTGCTTGAGGCAATAGCTTTTATATAAAGCCAGGCTAAGCCAAGGTTTGACTCCTGGTCTTCAGCTGAAGACTCCAATGTCTCAGTAAAAGAGTCACTGGTGCAAATATATTCCTTATCCATTTTTTAAAAAATAAATGTGCTTTTATGGGACATAGCCATGGTCATTTATTTACACATTGCTACACTTGCTTATGTACCATGTGATCTTTGTACACATGGATTCAGAACCCATATGGCCTGAACTATTTGCTAGTGGGCTTTTACAGAATGTGTTTTCTGAGCTCAGATCTAGGGCACAGGGAGACTTGCTTAGCTGAGGTGGGAGGTCGCTGGAGAGGGTGGTCTTAAAAAAGCTTAGCCAAGAACTATTGTTATCTGCCTGTTTGCATCACTCACTCAGTTCTTCCACTCTGTAGAAGGGGGGGGGGAGGTATTTTAAAGTACAACTATGGAGAAATGCTTTACAAAGCAAAAAAATTCTATATATTTCTGAAAAGCCCTTAAACTACTTAACTTTAAACATATTTCTGAGAAATCTTAGGGATTCTCCAAATGGTAAATGTCATTATCTACAAACTGGCAAAAATGCATGCACGTTATGAGTTGATTTTTTATTTTTTGTTTTTGTTTTTCAGATTTTCCTCTGTGTCATAGTAGCAGCTATGAATATTGGCCATGCATCTTCTTGCTTGGAAATCTTCTCAACTGGGTGTTCAGCAGCTACCACTATTTTTCAAACAATAGACAGGGTGCGTAAAAGTCAAAAGAAATAGTTAATGAAGTATGTGCTTGGATGGGTCCCAGTAGCTGGGACACTTTATGTCCCTGCTGTCATTCTTATACTGGGAGATCCCATTAAAAAAAAGTGACAGTTCCCTTAAGGCAGGGTCTCACCATGTTGTCCTGGCTTGTCGGTACTCACTACATAGACCTGACCCTGAAATCCACCTGCCTCTGGTGTGTGTGTGTGTGTGTGTGTGTGTGTGTGTGTGTGTGTGTGTGTATTAAAGGTGTGTACTACCACATAAAGCAAGAAATAAACATTTAAAGATGACACCAGACAGTACTAAATCCAATAAGAGATAAAATAGGACGTATTATAACTAGCTAGTGAGAGGAGTCTTTAATGAGGGACATGGGAAGTAAGAACAAAAAAAAGGAATTCCTGGTTGAGAACATCTGGGTTGGGAAAGAGCTTGGTGACTCAAGGAGTTAAGAAAGTCCAGTGGGAATGAGCAAAGTCATCCAGGGCAAAGGCTGAAGGAATGAGAAAAGCCTTCTGATCACATCCATGAGCCTGGATGTTCTTCTGGCAGGAAGTCTCTTTAAATTTATGAAGGACCTTGGTATCTCTGGGTGGGTTTTGTTGCTTAATTTATGGACATACATTGAAAATCCTGTCAGGTGACCACAGACCAAGAACAGAAGGGAGAAGACAGGACACTGCTCTTTTTTTCTCTTTGAGAAAATGCCGTGGACAAAGAGTCATGGGTCACCTGAACTATGAGTGGATTTTGTTGTTGTTGGTTTTTTGTTTTTTGTTTTTGTTTTTTGTTTTGGCTACAATGAGATTGTTATCTACCTGAGGAAACTATTTTGTGTTATGAGTTCCATGACCTGGAATATGCTGATATTTTCCCTTTGAAAAAGATTTGTTTTCTTTTTGTTTTTCATTGTGTGTTTGTATATGTGTTTCTCTGTCTGTCTGTGCATGTGAGTGCAGGTCAGGAATGTTAGACTCAATGAGCCTCCCACTGTGGGAGCTGGGGATCGAATTTGGGGCCTCTAAAGAGCAAGTAATCACTGAGCCATCTCTCCAGCCCTTTGACCTTTCTTTTTAAAAATTATTTATTTATTTTATGCATATGACTACACTGTAGCTGTCTTCAGACACACCAGAAGAGGACATCAGATCCCATTTACAGATGGCTGTGAGCCACCATGTGGTTGCTGGGAATTGAACTCAGGACCTCTGGACGAGCAGTCAGTGTTCTTAACCACTGAGCCATCTCTTTGAACCCCTTTGATCTTTTCTAATCTTACCTTCTTCTTAGGACTGTCACAGTCTCAAATCAAGTGATGCCTACAAAAGCTTCCGTGAAAACAACTGAGAATTAAGGCATTTACATTTTATTTTATTATCTTTATTAAACACTTGAAAAAAAGAAAATAGACTCTAGTATGTCCTTGGATGGGACTGTGGTCCTGAATTCCTATTACTAGTGTGAACTATAAACAAAATTGAACCTGGAGTGCCCTAAGAGGAAGAGGTGGCCCTCTTCCTCATCTGGTTAGCCAGCATGGTTGTTTTAGATCAGTCTCATTAGTTTAGTAACAGCAGAGTGAGGTCAGGGTACAGTTGGAAGTTGGCGATATGGGACATTTTGTGGATACTTAATTTTATTGTCATCTACATTGCCTGCCAAATATAGAGTGCTAGTAGCCCCAGCCTAGCTGGCCAGCTATATTACCCTGGGCAGGAAACACTCTCAGAGGTTCCTCCCTGTCTAACTAGAACATAGCAACAATGTAAATGCAAAGGGTACATTAAAACACTTTGTACTTTGCCTCCCATCATCCCAATAATATAATACATTACAATAAATACTAACCATATTAATATTGTATACTACGTGTCAATAAACAATGGTTTTATAATATTATATAATATCAGCAATCTATAAGCTTACGGTAATAATGTAACAAATAGTTAAATAAATAATACTCTCTGCTATTGTATCACAGTCACATTCAATAATAATATATAGTAATATAACAATAATTCAACCTCAACAGTAGTAACTGGTATCACTCTTGTAAATATGGAATAAGGAAGCAGTTTATCTTTAGCATACTTCTGCAATATTTTGCCCAGAAAGGTTATACTTTAAATATTTTATTAGCTTTATTCATTTTACTTTTTTGTGTATTTTGCTTGCATGTATGTGTGTGCACTACATGTATCCCTGGTGCCTGTGGAAGTCAAAAGAGAAAGAGAATATCAGAACCCATGGCAACAAAGTTATGGATGATTGTGAACTACCTACCATGGGGGAACTGGGAATTGAACCGGGGTCCTTTACAGGAGCAGCAAGTGCTCTTAACTACTGAGATATCTCTCCAGCACCAGTTTTACTTTTTGCATTAATTAAATCAAGATGGATACAACATACACGTGGCATGCATTGTCACAAGTACAATATCTTTGTATTGCACTCCAGCAACCCATCATCGACTGCATGTCAGGGGATGGCTATAAGCTAGACCGAATCAAGGGTGAAATTGAGTTCCACAACGTGACCTTCTGTTATCCTTCTCGACCAGAAGTGACGGTGAGTGTCTACCTTTGACCTGATGGTTTTTACTCTTGAGTAATTCATTTCCAGATCCACACATTGTTTGCTAAGTGCTGACTTAGTTTTCTTGAACAGAGGACAGAAATGTGTTTCTCTGGAAGTGTCCTTTGGTATTGTGCCAACTTAGGGACACAGTGCATTTCTTAGTGATGATTGTAATGTGCAAATCTCTCTGGGTGGAACATGGTCTAGCACGAGGCTCAGGCCGAGTCATGTGATCCTCTGTTGAAATGAGTGGCAGGTCCGGCCATTCTAGGTATGTGGTAAGGCAATCAAAACAATCAAGTAGCACAGCTTCCAATCACCACCGCCTTGGAAACCACAGAAGGTGAGGCAGGGTGACGGAGGCAGTGTTAGCAGTAGAGCCCGCAGTTGTGAGCAGCTTTGCTTTAGTCCTTATAGGAAGGCAGCCTGGTGCTGTTGCTCTCTTGCATCTTGTGCTCAGTGATTGTCGAGGGCTCACAGTGAGGGAAATATACTGTTTTCTAGTACCTATTGAGCAATATCATTAGAGGTAACTTCACTTTATAGGAAACTCCCATCAGCTCTCTTGAATGAACTGGCTTTGAAATAATGCGTGTATTATTCATCCAGAACTTAGCATCTCTGTTTTCCTTTTATTAATATTTCTGTTATACTCACAAAACTAAATCCTAATTTCACCTGCTAACATTTAGTCCATGCCCTTCACAGAGTTTTAGACCTAGAAACACAGCACCCACATTTATTAGGCAAACTTATCCAAATAATATACTCACATACCATTCAAACACATTATCTTCAAATTGGTTTATTTCTGACCCATAGTTCATGAATTATCATTACACTTGTGATTTATAGGAGCTTCTTATTTAACTAATTGGGATTGACTCCTTGAGGTATCCTAGTATATCAGATGTATTTTAAATTAGATTGTGAGGCATAAATTTAAAGGTGACCCTTGCTTATTTACCAGTGTTATTACATTATCATTTTTATTGTTGGGCACAGCTATTAAGCAACATGCTAATGGTAAAGCCTCTTTCCAGACGGTCTTCTTTTGTTGTTGATGGATATGTATGGACAGTGCTATGGGGCATAAGTAAACACGAATACATGTTTGCCCTTATGCAGGAGGCATGGATACAGGACACAAATCCTCATGAAGCATCCTATGTATGGCCTCATTGCTTGGTTAAGTGCACACTGACATAATGAACTTTTTTTTTAAATGTTCTTTCCTCTCCAGATTTTAAATAACCTCAGCATGGTCATTAAGCCGGGGGAAACGACGGCTCTGGTGGGATCCAGTGGGGCTGGGAAGAGTACAGCCCTACAGCTCATTCAGAGATTCTATGACCCCTGTGAAGGCATGGTGTGTATCTTCCAGAAACTTCTCAACATGGAGGGGCAAGGGAAAACAAGTGGTGGTGTTGTCAAATTGATTTTTAAAAATTAATAACATTTAACATTTTCCTTCTTCCTTCCTTCCTTCCTTCCTTCCTTCCTTCCTTCCTTCCTTCCTTCCTTCCTTCCTTCCTTTCTTTCTTTTGTTCACATTTGTAGTTTCAACTGCTTTGAGCAGCAAAGTATTATTTGATGAACCAGATTTCAAAGCAAGATTTACTATAAAGCACACATACAAGATAGAGGCTACTGTTTACTTTTATTGTATCTTTTGAAGTCCCGGTTTTTTGGACATAAGCCAAAAGGCAATAAACATATTCAGAGTCTGGTGAGCAGCTGGTTACTCTCCTGAGGCTAGCAGTGAGAAATTAAGTGACTTTTACACTACCTGTGTTTCTACAATGAATCTCTGTACAGCTAAACTCAATTTCAATTGCACACTGAAATCCTTGTACAACATGCACACTTCCATGGAGATTGTTCCCGTTATGGTATTCTTAGACTCTCCCCAGTGACCAAGCATCACTTGAAGGACACCAAGCTGTGTGATGCTCTTCTGTTCTCTAGGTGACTCTGGATGGCCATGACATTCGCTCTCTTAACATCCGGTGGCTGAGAGATCAAATTGGGGTCGTGGAGCAGGAGCCAATTCTGTTCTCCACCACTATCGCAGAAAACATCCGTTTTGGTAGAGAAGATGCAACAATGGAAGATATAGTCCAAGCTGCCAAGGATGCTAACGCATACAATTTCATTATGGCCCTGCCACAGGTACCCTATCTACAGTCGAGGAGAGCGCAGAAGTTATCAAAGGAATAATTAGTCCTTTTCATTTGAATCCTCAGTCCTTAAATTCTTAATGGCACACTCTAGATTTATGCCTGGAAATGGCCTATGATTTTCCTTTCACATAAAAATACATTGTCTATATGGTTGGCATCTGCAAAAGTGGAGCTCTGTCTTTTAAAAATGTCCATTTTGGTGTAAATATAATTTCTTGGTCTACCTATTAAGCACATATTGAAAAATTTGCAATATTTTTTATGAAGCAATGCTTGAGAAATGTTTTTGCTTGTAAATCACTTTTCAGTTACTATGAGGTTTTCATCCCAGCTCATGGGATAGTGGTCATCCACATGGGTGGCTCTCCTCTTTACAGATTACCAAGAATAACAAGCTATAAGGAGGAAAATTTATTCAGGCATATGGTTTCAGAGGCTCCAGTCAAAGGTCAGCTGTTTCCCTTGCTCTTGGCAAGATAGAACATCATAGTGGGAGAATGTGTAGCAGAACATAACAACTTACCTTTCAGAAGCCAGGAAGCAAAAAGAGAGAGAGGAAGGGCTAGAGTCTGGACGTCTCTTTCAAGGGTATAGGCCCCTGGCCCCCACCCCCACTCAGTGGACCAACTTCCACAAAGTTGCTTTTTTTTTTTTTTTGCCACAAAGTTACTTTTAAAGGTTCTATTGGCTCTCAGTAATGCTACAAGGTGGTAAAAAATAAAACTTGGTAAGAAGCAACTTCAAAGAGGAAGGATTTATTCTAACAGTTGGATACAGTCCAACATGGCAAGGTTCGCATGGTGGTATGAACTTGACATGGCTGATCACACTTATGTGTGGACAGGAAACTGAGAGAGATGAATGCTCTTGCTGAGCTGACTTCTTAATTGTTTTTTCATCCCAGCTCATGGGATCGTGGTCATCCACATGGGTGACTCTCCTCTTCACAGGTTACCATTTCTGGAAGTGCCCTTAAAAGTACCCAAAGGTGTGTCTCCTAGGTGGTTTCATATCCACCACGTTGGCAGCATTAGCCATTGCAGAGAACATTTAAGAGCTAAGTCATAACTGCCACTGTCTTTATGCTTTGGTTTTCTTATGCTTACATAACTTAGCTGTTGTGCTTTTAGACCCGAATCTCACAAATTCAAGAGTTCTTCATTATGTGTCCATTCTGTAGGGTCACCATGTCTATATTTGACTGATGATCTTTAGGTCACAGGACGATTGCTAATGATATATGCATGGCTTTTAATACATTTCGGGCTTTGTGTTAGTACTTCAAATGTATTAGCTCATTTAGTCCTCATAACCACTTTGTCAGGTAGCAGTTATGATTATGCCCATCTGCAGATGAAGAATGATGTTTTGTGAGGTCAACAACTGCCCTCAAATTCTACACTATATAAAAAGGAAAGTCACAGCAGGTTCAGTTCCAGAGACACTGACCTTGAATATATCCCATTCACCTTTTGTCTTAGGGTTTATTGCTGTGAAGAGACACCATGGCCACAGCAACTCTTATAAAGGACAACATTCAATTGGGGCTAGCTTACAATTCAAAGGTTTAGTCCATTATGTTCATGATGCGAAGCATGGTGACACACAAGCAGACATGGTAGCTGAGAGTTATATATATGGATCTGTAGATAGCAGGAAGATAGACAGCTACCGGGTCTGGCTTGAACTTCTCAAACCTCAAAGTCCACCCCCAGTGATGTACTTCCTCCAATAAGGCCACACCTACTCCAACAAGGCCACACGTCCTAATCCTATCAAATAATGCTACTCCCTATGAGTTTATGGAGGCCATTTTCATTCAAACACCCCACCTTCTAAATCACTGTTTTGAATAACGTTGTTATTATGAGGATGCTATAGTCTAGTAGCTAATGAGAATAATGCTTTAGAATTACCCTGCCTCAATATCAAACCAACTTCTCCACCTTCTAGCTTTATGAGCTTCAGGCAGGCTAGTTCAACCCTAGTTCAGAATTTTCTTGTTCAACCATTACGACAAATAATAGTACTTGCCTCCTGGGGTTCTATGAGGACTACATGAGATGATATATGTAGAATTTTAGCACCATGATTTTTTATCTGTGGTAAAGAGCTCAACCCGTATTGGCTGATACCCTGAAAGTCAAGAGTTTGACTTCCAACGCCCTATTGTTAAATTTCAATGTGGACTTAGTTCTGTGGGATACTTAGTCATGATTCACTGTGGCAGCAGGAGTATAACACCAACTTCATCTTTCGTTCACAATATAAGGACAACTTTAGCATTGTGGTTTGCATTGTGTTCAGCAGGAGAAAAGAGATGACTGTGGAATGTGACTTAGTCCCCTATGATGGATTTTCAAGACTGATCAATTTTCATTTTGGTTAACAATTTTTATTTAAGCATGAACTAAAAAGGAACATTCACACAGTTCAATGCATTAGTTATCCTACATATAAATATTGATTGGTTAGTTCTTTCAGTAAAGGGTGTTTCTTTCAGTAAAAGTTGGACCTGTAAAAATTCACACGGGAGAAAGAAGTTAGAAGGGATACTGGACCGTTGTCTAAAGCCATCAAATTTGTCTTCCTCATGATTTCTAGCAATTTGACACCCTTGTTGGAGAAGGAGGAGGCCAGATGAGTGGTGGGCAGAAGCAAAGGATAGCCATCGCCCGAGCACTCATAAGGAATCCCAAGATCCTGCTTCTGGACATGGCTACCTCAGCACTGGACAATGAGAGTGAAGCCAGAGTACAGGGAGTGTTGAATAAGGTTTGTGGAGAATCAATTCATTTTTACAGCCCCTTCAAGAAGGGAGTAATACTGACAGGTCAGTAGATTAAGTCTGAAAATTTATAAAATATTGGTCAATTACTATCTATTTAGTGTTGAATAGGACATAGTTGTGATTTACTCACCAAAGATGCAGCATAAAATTAAAATTCATATGAAGTGCAACATGATTTATCCTCATTTTATCAAACTATTGGTTAATTACCACAAATAAGGTCAATCTATGATGTGATTTATGGCTACAAGAAACTGTTGGCTATTTCTGATATATGCACAGCCTGTGTAAGGGTATTTCCAGGGTCCAAAGCTGACTTCTTTGTGGATTCAGGGATAGTACAAAGGTTGGTGTGGCTCTGTCCTATAGTCTTGTTTGAGGATACATCTTGTCTTCTTCCAGATTCATCATGGGCACACAATCATCTCAGTTGCCCATCGTCTGTCAACAATCAGATCTGCAGATGTGATCATTGGTTTTGAGCATGGAACAGCTGTGGAAAGAGGCACCCATGAAGAGTTATTAGAAAGAAAAGGTGTCTACTTCATGCTTGTGACCCTGCAAAGTCACGGAGATAATGCTCACAAAGAAACGGGCATAAAGGGCAAGTACTTCTTTCTCTTTGGTCTGTATATTACACTAAATAATTAACATTTATGGTGCTGGATGAATTGATATGCTTGTGAATAGTCATTACTAATTCTTTTAAAGCCCAGCAAACATTATGCAGTTGATAAGGGAAAAAAATTAAAAAAAAGAAGGCTAAGTTACCTGATCAAGTCACAGAGCTAACTAAACCCAAGGTCTTTTGTCAAGTCGACCATTTTTTAAAAGTAGGACCGGCTGCCTAGATGTGTCAGGCATATGAAGAATTCTCATTATTATTTTGTGAATTAAACAATGATCGAATGTTTTGCACTTGTTTTCAAATGGAGATAGATACTCCAGACCTCACTATGCCTTCTTTTTCTCCATCTGAACTTTCAGACTTGAGCTAATTAATCAACCACTTTTGACATTCTCCACAATCTCCCATGGGGACCCCTGAACAGCATTAGGTATAACTATTGTTTAACACATGAACTCTAAGAAAGTTTTGAAAATTTGCTGGTTTTCCATTAATTAATTTATTTTATTTATTTACATTCCAGCTGTTGCTCCCCCTTCCCAGTTCCCCCTCCCACAGTTCCTCATCCCATTCCAACTCCCTCTTACCTCTGAGAGGGTGCTTCCTCCCAACCAGGCCTTTCCCTTCCCTGGGGCCTCAAGTCTCTTGAAGATTAAGCACATCTTCTCCCACTGAGGCCAGACCAGGCAGACCTCTGCCATATATGTGTCAGAGCCTCAGGCCAGCCCTTGTATGCTCCTGATTGGTGGCTCAGTCTCTGGGAGCTCCCTGGAGTCTGGGTTAGTTGAGACTGCTGGTCTTCCTATGCAGTCACCCTCCCCTTCAACTTCTTCAATCCTTCCCCTAATTCAACCATAGGGGTCCCAGATTTCAGTCCAATGGTTGGGTGTAGATAACTAAATCTGTCTCAGTCAGCTGCTGGTAGGGCCTCTCAGAGGACAGCCATTCTAGGCTCCCATCTGTAAGCACACTACAGTATCAGTAATAGTGTCAGGCCTGGGTGCCCCACCATGAGATGGATCCCGAGTTAGGTTGTTCATTGGACTGCCTTTCCTCCAGTCTCTTCTCCATTTTTGTCCCTGCAGTTCTTTTAGACAGGAACAATTCTGGGTCAGAAATTTTGACTGTGGGTTAGTAACCCTGTCCCTCCACTTAGGTCCTGTCTATCTACTGGAGGTGGACTCTTTGAGTTCCCTCTCCTCATTGTTGGGCATTTTAGCTAAGGTTACCCCCACTGAGTCCTGAGAGTCTCTCACCCCAGAGGCTGCACATTTCCATTCATTCTCCTGGCCCTCTGGGCATCTTTCCTAACCCAGACCCCAAAGGACATACATGGTATGTGTTCACTGATAAATGGATATTAGCCAAAAAGTACAGAAAACCTAGGAGACAACCTACAGACCTTAAGAAGTGTAGCAGACAGAAAGGTCCAAGTGAGGATTCTTCAATCGCACTTAGGAGGGGGAAGAGGGAGGGAGGGATCTGGGTAGGACAGGGGAGGGGGAGGGGAAAGGGGGAACAGGATCAGGTATAGGAGGTATGGGGCTGGGGAAACAGGAGAGAAACCCAGAAGGCCAGAAGAATGAATGGAAATCATTAATTTTTTTTTTTTTAAAAAACCTCATACTAAAAGAGTCTTATGCCTATAGAAAAACAGCCAGCACCTATTTCACACAAGTCAATTTTACTGAGTATTTTGATTTTTTTTTTTAGAATGTGTTGGACAAATTCCAAGTTTTTATTATTTTATCTTATTTCAATAAGTTAACAAGATGTCTGGGTATCCAGTGCAGTAATTACCTTCTAGGCAAACAGAAAATTATTCTATAGAAATAAGGCGGCCATGCTTGTTGTGTGTTCTAAGGAATGGTTCATTTGTTAAACAGGAAAAGATGAGACCAAAGGTGTCACACTTGAAAGGAGCTTTTCCAGAGGCAGCTATCAGGATAGTTTAAGGTAAGCACAATCCGTGGGATTTTGAAGTTTTTTTTTTTATATTTTTAGTAGCCTTCTACATGTGTGGTACTTTGGCAGTATCTCAGGTCCAAGAACCCTATGGCAGACTCCAGGTTCTGTGATATAAGAGTATGTCAGTTTGTTTAACTTGGTCTTTTCTTTTCTTTTCTTTTCTTTTCTTTTCTTTTCTTTTCTTTTCTTTCTTTCTTTCTTTCTTTCTTTCTTTCTTTCTTTCTTTCTTTCTTTCTTTCTTTCTTTCTTTTTAAGTTTTAGATTCTTTTTTTAAAAAAAGATTTGTTATTTTTATTTATATGAATACACTGTAGCTGTCTTCAGACACACCAGAAGAGAGCATCAGATCTCCTTACAGATGGTTATGAGCCACCATGTGGTTGCTGGGAATTGAACTCAGGACCTCTGAAATAGCAGTCAGTGCTCCTAACTGCTGAGCCATCTCTCCAGCCCTAGCTTGGCCTTTTCAGTCTGTTGAGAGAAGGCCATGCTGGTGGGCTCTCCTATTATTGAGCTTAGAATAGAGATTTGATTTTATTTGTTTTAATTTTAATTGTATGGGTGTTTTGCCTGTATATATTTTTTGTGCACCATGTGTGTGCCTGGTGACTACAGAGACCAGAAGTGGGAATTGGATTCCCTGAGATTGGAGTTACAGATGGTTGCGAGCCACCGTGTGGGAGCTGGGAATTAAAACCTGGAGAGCAGCCAAGGCTCTGACCCACTAAGACATTTCTCCAGCTATGTTTCTCTGTGTTAACGTGGTACTGTGGTGCATATCCGTATCCTTGGAAGGCTGAGGTAGCAAAGATTGCACAATCAAAGCATATACACAATTACAAACAAACTGCCAGGCACCTACTCTTTCCCCACCAAACGTAACCAGTTTGAAACACTCCTATATGAAAGCCGTCACGTCCGTTTAGCTCTGTTCTTTATCTTTACTGAGAGGCAACTTAATTCCTAACACTTCTGCTTCCAGAGTGATTATTTCTTAACTGGATGGAATAAAATGGATGTTTATCCTCTAATGAGATTCCTCCCCCCCCCCCCCCCCCGCTTACATCTATAAATATTCACTTTCAAAACATATTTTGGAGTGTGCTGTTAGTGAGACTGTAAATCATCATTTATGTTGGCTTAAGAATTTTACTAAAAAATTTTCTGCTGTTAAAAGTTATGTATTTAAAAATCTGGGAGGAGCCTTCACAGGACCAAGGGCCTCTCCCTCCATTGATGCCCCACAAGGCCATCCTCTGCTACATATGCGGCTGGAGCCATGGGTCCCTCCATGTGTACGCCTTGGTAGATGGTTTAGTCCCTGGGAGCTGGGGTGTTCTGGTTGGTTGATGTTGTTCTTCCTATGGGGTTGCAAACCCCTTCAGCTCCTTGAGTCCTTTCTCTAACTCCTCCGTTGGGGACCCTATTTCTACTGTTTTGAATGGTTTAAGAAAGATTGGCTGTATGTCTTCATTGAAAGTCTGATAGAATTCTTCCTTGAATCTATCTGACTCTATTTTTTTTTTTTTTTATTAATGGAAGACTTTTTACGACTATGTGAATCTCATTTGTTGTGAGCCTATTTAGGTCATTGACTTCTTCATGTTATTTTACTTTGGTACATTGGCTGAATCTAGAAATTCTTTCTTTTTGTCTTTCTGTCTCTTTCTTGTTTCTTTCTTTCTTTTCTTTCTTTCTTCTTTTTCAAGATTAATGATGTATACACTTGAAAATATTCTCTGAATTTCTTTGATTTCTATTGCATTGTTTCCTTATTAATTTCTGGTAATTTCAATCTTTTGGTTAACTCTGTCAATCTCTTTCGTCTTTTCAAAAAAAGAAAAAGACAACTCTTAGATTCCATGATTTGGAAATATATGAGTGGTATAACACATTGGATTTTTGTTTCTATTTCATAGATTCCTGCTTTGATTTTTAATATTCCTTGCTAATATCATAGCAATTTCATGGTTTGCTCTTGTTTTCACAAGTTTTCAAGCTGTATAATTAAGCCATTTGTTTGTGCTCTTTTGGATTATTTAATAAAGGCACTGGGGGCTATAAATTTCAAAAAAAATCTGTCCAGAAATATTTGTCCGTGTTCATAAAAGTATTGTTAAGACTTTTTCTGCTTCAGTCAGAAAACTAGTAATAAGTTACGGTTGATGCATCTCTTTGCCATTGGCCTTACCATTTCTAAGACATTAAATACAAGACTGTGCTCAAAGCAAAGACTTAGTATAGGACTAGCTCATTCAAGATGGCTACTCATTTCCTGAAGGAAGTTAAGGTTGCTTAAAAACGATCATTCTGATAACAACTTCATGTAGTCGAAATGAGTTTATTTATTGTTAATTTTCAAAGAATGATTTACTAAAAAGTGTTTTCATCTATTTCAAACATGGATTTTTTTACACTAATGTATTTTATCTTTATAGGTCTAGATTCTCAGACTTAATTATTTTGTTTTGTTTTCAGAAAAAAAAATCTACTGAAGAAAAAGAAAAAAAATTAAGAAGTGTTAGTTTTATTGAACTGGAAAACAAAGCAATAGCTTTGAATTACTTTTTGTAGTATATAGAGTAATTAGTAAGCATATAGAGTAATTACTCTATATAGTAGAAGATATAGGAATTACTAGAATTATTAGGCAAAATTTATAGACATTTGGGACTATGTTTGAACCTGGCATGTTTAATCATGAGTAAAATACATGAATCACAACTTGAAGATGACTACTTTTCTTAAACACAAAAATGACTGGGTACCTCTCTCTGTCGTTGTGTTAGAATGACATGTGTCTTATGGTCATTTCAGCAAACAAGTAAATGTTTTATTTATTTTTAAGAACAAAATTCTGACTATTCAAAGTAGTTTATGATGAGGAAAAAAATAACCATTTTCACACAACTGTCTCTTATTTGGCTACATTTCCCACAAGTTCTACATTTTAATGACTAGAACTAAAAAAAAAAAAAAAATCCAAACAGACAATTTGCACTCAAAAAGTAGCTATTAACCTCCTGCAGAGAAGGATTTATAACTTTGAATAAGGAGTTCTATTAAAAATATCTCATTGTATGGGCTGACAGGACTTTCTCCTAGAGGATGACTAAATGAAATGTTAATTTGTATCTTGCTTCTTGGGGTGTAGTCTTTCTGATAGCTGAGCCTTTCTTCAAGAATATATTTTAGGTTCAAAAACAAGCTGGCAACAGAAAATAATTTTCTAAATAATAATGTTGAAAAGAAGAGAGAAAGAACATTTATTCCACCAAATTAGCTGTTTTTCTTTGCAGTGAAAAGTGGTACACAACTTTTGACTAAGTGAGGATTTCTTAAGGAGAGTGTTGTATAATTTCTGGCCAGGAGTGTGATGGAATCTTACCATAGAGTTTCTGATGAAAAGCCTAAGGACCAGCGAGGAGGCAGAGCCCTTGCCCAGCGCACTTACTTATGGTCTCAGGACAGTCTGTTTTAGAGAGGTGGAGGTCTTTGAGCCCCAGGAGAGAGGGAGACTGAAGACAGACAAGATTAAGGTAGTAGAAATCTGAAGGAACTCATAGGTCTTCCTATGTATAGAACTGGAAGTTGAGTACTCAACTGAATATTGACATTCTCTCCTTTCTCATATATTCCTACCCTGGGGTCAATCGCTGTGATTTTGATTAGACCTATGATTTGGAGTCTCACTCATAACACACACCCTATGATACTCCACAATCACCCCGTGATCTTCAGGTGACACAGCCTCTTCTTCATAGTCTGGAGATGTCCCAGCATTCCTTACCTAACCCAAAGAAATAACTCCATATGCATCCTCTACACATCACAGTGAGTGGGAATAAATTCAATATCTCAGGTTAGGTTAGGGACAGGGAATGAAGTTTCAGGTGTGGTTTTCTGCTTGCTCATAATGAGACATGGCAAGAGCTTGCATGTGGAAGATTAAAGAAGACATGTGACTTCTGCAAATGCATAGTGTTGAACATGGGTGACTAAGAGGGAGACCATTCAGACCGTACGGGATGAGATTAACATAATGAAGTTGACATATTACTGATTTCTTGGGAAGTCTGGATGGTGACAGATACCATCTTGCCATTTGTTTTAGTCTAGTTTCCCCTGCATACAAATAATAAAGGGCACATAATTATTCTGTCTAGAGTTGGAACAATTGACACGGTCCCCTCACCTCCACCATTTCTCTCCTTACATTGTACTACGTCAAATTAAGACTTCAAGACACAGCTTTAACTATTCAAGACTTCTGCCCAGCACCCACCAGACTTTTCTTTACACTAGCTTTGATTACATGCATTATTCGCCTGTAGGATATAAACTTCCTGAGAAAGATGGCTAGTCTTTATGTAGGTGGCTAGTCTTTATGTAGATGGCTAGTCTTTATGTTCCCACTAGCACCCAACATTGGATTTTTACATGTGGAAGGAACCTAATAAACTGCAGCCGAACGAACAAATGCATTAAGTTTAAAGTATGTCTCAAAAAGAATTGTTGATTCATTTCTGTGAGCAGTACATAACCTGGAGATAAGCTTCATCAACCTAACTTGGAAGCTCCTTGGCCTGGTTATCATGTGATCTACAAAACCTGGAGGTCATCTCACAAGGGACCCTATTTTTCTTTCTGTTATTTCACTTGTATCCAGATGACATCACCCTAAAGGGGAGGAAGATAAGAAGAGGGAGGGAGAGAGAGAGAGAGAGAGAGAGAGAGAGAGAGAGAGAGAGAGAGGGAGAGAGGCATAGAGACACACAGAGAGAATAGAAACTATACCTTAATCCAGAAGGTAATACAAGTGCCCAACCTTTGCCATGGTAGAGGCTGGCAGAACCATGTAGGCTCTGAAGACATTTGAGTCCTGGGCTGTTTTTAATAGGTCAATGGGAAACATTGCTCGTTCCATCCTCTCCCTTCCTGGTTACACACTGAATCTGGATCCACTAGTATCAGAGCTTGGGGTCAAGAGAAATCTACCCAACTTATTCTGACACAAGATAAACTTCATCAAACTCAAGTTGGAAGCTCCCTTGCCCTGGTTGTCAGGTGGCCCACCAAACATTTCTGTTGATGTGATGTGTGGCGTAAACCGGGACACCAGTTGCATCCCATTGCAACCTGCTTGCCGTCTATAGCCTGTCCTGTCTTGCTGTGTTTTCCAGAGCTTCCATCCGGCAACGCTCCAAGTCTCAGCTGTCTCTTCTGGCACATGAACCTCCACTGGCTATTGCTGATCACAGATCCTCTTATGAAGACAGCAAGGTCAGACACCCATTGCTCTGGGGTGGGGTCAGGGCATGGGAGAAATCTTTCCCAGGGGCTCTCATTTATCTTTAGGCATACATGCTTCTTAGATGTATAGCGATGGCTTACTAAGTCAGACCAAATAGGAGAACATTAGGACCTGGTGTAAACTTTATAGTTTATACCCCTCTCCCCACCCCAAAGAACACAGATTCTTTTAATTACTTTGAAGAACATGTATTACATTAAACTGAATTGTTAAGGGATACCTACCAATTTTTAGAAGAATACTAATAATAATAAACACAGGAAACATGTTTCTTAAACATGCATAGCAAATTGTTTGTATGGAGGTAACCTTTTAAAGTTTTAAACAATACTGCAAATCATTTTTTTTCTCACACTTTAAAATTTTCTCTTAGTTGGTGAAGTTATTTGATAAGACTAGACCTTATACAAATTGCCACAAGTTTTAAATTGCAAAGGTTCACTATTCTGCTGTTTAGGACATTGTCTTTCTTATAAGGGAACACGTCTCAAACCACACATGTTTCTCAGCCTGGATATGCTCGCGTTTGATCCCCTGCATGCGGCTCACTGCAACTCCTTCATGGAACTCTCAAGTTTGGAATCCATGCTCTCTTCTCTTACTAAATTTTAGGCTCCTTGACTTCCTGGTCCTTTATATCTGTGTTGAAGCACCACAGGTACTTTGCCCAGTGCCTATATTAAGCAAGATATCAAGAGGTTTTTGTTGGCTTGTTTTAACTGAAAAAATAAAAAATAAATGGAGTTTCTGCGATTAAAATGGAGCTCACATTCTTCCATGTATCAAATCAAATAAGCCAAAGAATAGTTTAATTACATCTATTATGCATGATGTAATTTCAAAATGTCCTCAATAAAATCCCAACTTTCAAATCCATAATGACATCATTACAAATACTGACTTGCAAAGGAGAAATTTGGGACAAATTCTTAAATGATACCCTTTAAGACCTTGTGAAAGATGGGTCTTATTCTACTAACATCGAATAGAGGTCTCAATGTTGAATAAATTCATTTCCATAAACACCCGAGAGCCCTCTTTCTCAGGATGAATCAGAATGAGGGAATACAAGATGTAAGGGTGATTCCCTCCTGCATCTTGCCATCAGAAATGCATCTCCTCTTTGGGGGCTCGTACTACTGATTTCATTTATGTTCATGGCACTCGGAAGAAAACAGTTGGGATCGTTTCACTGTTGCCCAGTACAGCTTTTAAAAGACGACATTTCATATTTTCCCTAGTAAAGGAGATAAAAATGAAAAACAGGAAAAAAAAGTGTCAAGAAGCTCCAAAAGGAAACAATCTGCCATTTCCCCCAATATTGTTTGGGTATACAGTAAACAGTAACTGTATCAGAGTCCTTTCCAGGAGAAGAAAACAAATTAAAGGGCTAAAAATTAATTTGGCTAATGGGATTTCCATTTCTTGTTTGTTTTTTTGACCAATAGAATTTTTAATCCTAAAGAGCACTGTATGAGAGTGTGAGGCTTGGTTTTTGTTTTTCAAAGTATCTTAACAATTAAGTCTACAAGGTCAAGCTGAATTCCTGCTCTTTCTCATTCTGATGTCTGTAGACCAGGAAACGCTCTGCTCTGGCTCTGTGGTGTTCCTAAAGTGTCTACTTCCACAAAGCAATTACCTCCACCTTGTGGTCTCTCGGAGTATTTTCAGAGCATTTAGAAGGGTGGAGGCTTGTTAGGAGTCTGCCCTAAACTCTAGATAGGGTGACTCAGCAAAAGCATCAGGTAATGACCGAGCTAAGCAGGTTCTCCCTCTCCGAGCTATCTGTATCTTTATCTCCTGTAAGTGGGATCAGATGGTAAATACCCTATCAGGTTAAGTTTAGTATTCAGGGGCATCTACAGAGTAGAATTTTTAGTCTCTAATATTTATGAATCTTTCTTTCTTTCTTTCTTTCTTTCTTTCTTTCTTTCTTTCTTTCTTTCTTTCTTTCTTTCTTTCTTTCTTTCTTAAGATTTATTTATTTATTTTATGTATATGAGTACCCTGTAGCTGTCTTCAGACACTCCAGAAGAGACATATCTGTAATGGCCATTGCAGATAGTTGTGAGCCACCATGTGGTTGCTGGGAATTGAACTCAGGACCTCTGGAAGAGTAGTCAGTGCTCTTAACTGCTGAGCCATCTCTCCTGCCCCCATGAATCTTTTTCAGTAAACCTAAAAAAACCCAAAAGGTAGAATATATATAAATCAAGTCAGGTTGCTATATATTAGAATCTTATAGCTTCATCACAGCTGACTTATGGATTAAGTTCTATCTTAGAGATAGGACAGAGACAAGATTCATAAAAATGGCTATCAGTGTTGGCTCATCTAGAAAAGCTTGGCTTTTTTGGCATATGTATCATGTTATCGTTTCATCTTAGAGCTATTATCCAGGTAGGAGACTCCTACTGTTAGAATATAGAAACCAGCGTAAGAAAGTATAGAAAGAAGGAGACAAAATTCCAGTCGGAAGTTTGATCTCCCTCCTAACCCCTGGCCCACACGAGAGATCAAAGAAAAACACAAACAAAAAGAAAAACTAGGAAAATCCTGTCAAGCATGGAACCATCTATACAGTAGATAAGAGACCACTGTATTTTCTAGAATGACTTTAGTCACACACACACATACACATACATTTTTACAGATATATATATGTATATAATACATATTTTATTTCTCTGCTGTTCATTTAGATATAACAAATAAAATTTAATAAAATAGCCCATTGTCTGAGGATAGGCTTTCTGTACTACTCAGGTTGTTTTAGGACAGCAGAATATAACTTTCTTTAAGTTTTTTTTTTCTTTTTTAGTGGCTGATGACAAAATTATTCAAGCTAACTATTTTTGTTTATTAATTTGTCTTGATATGAAAACTATGGAGCAAAAATATTTCATATTTCCCTTAAATGTCTCATTGCTTAAGGTTAGGAATACTTTGCTATCAGATAACCAGGAAAGGTTCCATTTTGTTAAGCTCTGAATAGTTACCTTCAGGGTAGCGACATTATCAGGGAACACAGAATTCAGAGAATGTTAGCCTGACATTTTCAAGTCTGTGAGAGACCAGATCTGGACTATCAAGACCGACAAAGCACAATTTTGCCTTATTGAAAGCCATCTAGATAGCCCAACATAGTCCCAAGGTGAGGGCAGAATGTACCTGAGTCAGAGATAAATACCTAGCTATCCAGAGAGGTGACAGTACCCACTCAGAGCAGTGACGGTACTCACAGCTTGGCATCTTTGCACTGGTTCTCCAGCTCAATTCCCAGTTCCCACACGGAGATGCAAAGAGGACCAGACAACACTACCTTGAAGTAAATTGTGTTATAGGAGAGGACTCATGGGCAAGATCACTGATGTGATCTCATGTCTCACCTCAGTTACACTGATCTGTCCCAGACCTTCCACCAATTACTAGCTTAGAGAATCTTGCTTGATATGTATATAAAATATACCTTGAAACCTCCCCAAGTTTTCAATGTGTAAATACACTTAGCAATGTTATTTTTAAAAGAAGTTATTTTCAAAGATACAACACAATTCTTACTGCTTGAGAGTTAGTCTATATGCTATTATGAGCACTATCTATTCACCATTTAGAGAACAGTTCTGCCCCATCCAGGCAGGGCAAAGTCCCAAGAAATACCAGTAACAAGTCACCACATCCCTGGTGTCTCATAACCAGTGTGTAATCATTATCACCAGCCTATGATTCTTACCCTGTGATCACCAAAGGGTACAGATATGTTTGGGTAACTAACGTAACCCTCTCTTTCCCTAAGGACAATGACATGCTTGTGGAAGAAGTAGAACCTGCCCCCGTTAGGAGGATTCTAAAACTCAACATTCCAGAATGGCACTACATGCTGGTAGGAGCTTTCTGTGCAGCCATTAATGGGTCAGTCACACCCATCTACAGCCTTTTATTCAGCCAGATCCTTGGGGTAAGCAAGCAACTGAACTAACTCTATTCTGTTCGTACATTCTGGGTTTTTTGTTGTTGTTGTTTTGTTTTGTTTTTAAACCATTGGCTAGTACTGTATGTAATCTGATACCTCTTTTCTTTAAACACACTTGACAGTTTGTTTGTTTGTTTGTTTGGCTTTTTTTGCTAGTTCTCCTGACCACCCCCGTACTCCCACCCCCAGCTCTAAAAGATGAAAGGTTCATAGAATCTCCACCATACAGAAAATGAGAAGGTGATATTGAACATACCTTATTTGGGGCTGGCAAGGGCTTACAGTCATTGAACTACGGAAAATAAATAAATATGGCTGCAGATTGAGGTTGTAAGGGGGCTGATTTTGTGTATGAAAAGCATTGGTTGAATAATAATACAAAAGGATTTTCAGGCTATTTTAAATCTTGCTGGATCTCTAGGGTACAAAACTTGACTTAAGGAGCTGGTGATAGCACCCGTGGGGCCAGTAAGTGTCTGCTCCGCTACTGACTGTATTCAACCAGGGTCATGGGAGGGACTGAGGAAAAGACAAAAGCAGTGAAAATACAGCTGGGAGAAAGAATAAGCTCGTGTTCACTTTGCACTGCCTTGGAGTTTTTTATTTTCCATCTGACAATTGCTATGGAGACGGGGCAACCACTCATTGGGCATCATCTGAGCACACTGTGTTCATTATGTTCCCTAATAACCACTGGGTGCCCAGAGTTTTCTTTTTGCCATTTTATAGAGGAAGAAAATAAGGCTCAGAGAATTCAGGGGAGGGAGCATGTTGTGTAGACTTGGGATTCACACCCTGCCGGTGTGATGTAGAGGCAGGCTCTGTTTATACCTTATTACCATACATTTAGTCAGTAAAAGGCTGTTGTATTTTTACAGATCTCTCTTACACACACGCACACACACACACACACACACACACACACACACACACACACACACACACTCACACATGGTGAGTTCAACAAAAAAGGCCAGCCACACCATAAGGACATTGCCAACTTTCTCAAGGGCTTGCCAGCACACCACACTACCAGGGTAATACTTTGAAAAACTCACATTTTTGTTTCTTTCTTTACATCCCTTCCTTCTCACCTCTCTGGTAGAAATTAGGACCACAAAAAGTAAACTGCCCCCATGGCTGAGACTTGTATAGGAAGACCTGAATAATCCAGCAGTAGAGTCGTCTGGGTAGGAACGTCTCTAGCCATTTTTAACCACATTGCTTTCAGGAAGCCAGGCAAATGGAAACATAGCTCTAGTTAATTGAGTTTCTGCTTACATGGTGCCACAATCTTTCATGCCGAAATCTTTTAAAATACTTAATATATATTTCTTTATTTCCTAGTAAGTACAGCATCCAAATATAAACACATGTTCTTTTATTTATCCAACAATCATTTGCTGATGGCCTCCTTTAGACCCCAGCTAGGGACTTAACACCCCTGCATCACAGTTAGGGTGCTTTCCCTGTGGAGTCTCCAGGAAGTGAGGGAGGTGGTCATTTAGACAGAACGGTAATAGAGAGTACCCACCATTCAACAAATATATATCCATGGCTTGCTAACTAGCCATCCTTCTGGTATTGGTCTGGGATAGAGGATAAGACCAGGCCTCTATTGACCTCTCTGGCTGCCATTCCAGCAGGAAGAGGGTCTAGGTGGGACCTTGTTGAGCAAGAGGAACATATGTTAGAAGAAAGAGTAGGGATGAGTCTGAAATGTAGAAGCCTACACTGAGATGTTGGCTGGTCTAAAGCAAACTGGAATTTTGACCTCTTCACTGATTTTCTCGTTCTAAAAGTATCATTCTTTGACAAATGCATACACAGACAATAGAGTATGGTCTTCCCCATTACCCCCTTTTAGTCTATCCACCATTCATGCTGTTTGGACTCCTTCACAACAAAATCCCCTCCTACTTTCATGTTTTGTTCAAGGACCCACTAAGTTTAATTATGGTTGCTTGCATGAGCAGGAGTCGGGAGAGCTGTTCATTGAAGCATGAGTAACTTTACCAGAAGCTACAACACTAAGAAAACTGCCTTCCCCTTCCACAACAGTCATTAAGTGTCAATAGTTCATCAATTAGAAGTGGGATTTTGTGAACTTCTCCCTAGTCCGTATTCAGATGTTGACAAGCTTGATTTGTTCAGGTCGACAGCTGTTTGAGACCATGACTGCAATGGCCATGTCCATTCAGAAGACTACATTTCATAGCACTTCTCCTAATCCTTCAGACTTACACTCTTTCTGTTCCCCATTCTATGATGCACTCTGAGCTTATGTGTGTGGGGCTGCCATAGCTGAATAAAATTCCATTGTGTACACGAACCACTTTTCCATTACCCAGGCATCAGTTCATGGACATCTAGGCTGATTCCTTTTCCTAACTATTGAAAATAGAGCTGCAGAGAGCGTGAATATACAACCATCTCTGCAGCAGGAAGCCGAGTCCCTCGAGTATGCTGAGAGAGGATGTCTAGACCTGCTTGTCTCGTTAGACCTCAACAAAAGTAGGATCGAAAAGATAGTCACTCAGTGTTCCTCAGACAATGTTCCTGTAGAAACTTTCTTGAGTTACAAGAGGCCTTTTTTATAAAATTGGCTCTGCTGCTTACTGGCCATGTGCTTTATGTCCTAGAGTTGCTTTTCTGTCATTCTCTGGGACTCGGTTTCCTTAGTTATAAAATGGGGGTTGACAAAGATGACCTTGAAGACATGTTCTAGCTCTAGAACTGGCCAATCAGGAAATTAGCAAAATCAGGAAAAGTAATGGGGAAGCAAGAAGATGTGTTTCTGAGCCACAGCCAGTCTAAGAACAGGGGGTTCTGAGGATGGGTAATCATGTGGATTTTAATATTAGCCAGCTACTCTCTCTGGGCTACATAGATATTATCTGCTGAACTTGAGTGTTCCCCTCTGTTAGTGATAAAGGCTTCGTTCCTGTGACCCCGTGACTCTTCCAGTTAGCACTGGGATACAGTTAGACTGGGCAGTAAAACTTTGATCGAAGGTTCTACAACCACAGAAGTGGGATCTTGTTGCTGGAACCCAACCCTGGCTTATTGTTAATGTTCTCGGTGTTACATTCACTAAGAGAAAGGGGCAGAAGAAATCAGTCTCTCCCCAGGCTAAGGAAGATTATTTCTATTTGTCTCAGCGTAATGATTACACTCTCACCATCATTCTCACGATGCTTTTGTCTCACAGGGAGTCATGGGTCTGTTTCTAATCGCCCTGGTTTTATCCTGACACACTTAATGGGCATTACATCAATGGGTGGCATATTAGACCACACGTGTGCCCACTAAATGTGCACAAATAGAAACCTGGTTGCTAACCTACCTAAGCCTCCATACACAGCTAAAATATAATGTATTGGTTTCACTTTCCCTGGATCTGTTTCAAATGGAAGATATACCAAGTGTTCAAACCACTGCAAGTCGGATGTGGCAGGCTGGAAAAGCATAGACGCAAGAAACAGCCAGCCCTGGGATGGTCTATGTCTCTGTATTATTTGTGTATATTTCATTAATATGAAATAAAAAACCTACTTCCTGGGTTAAATTAGAAAGTCCTAATTTAAGATTGGTTAAGCCGCACATTTGATATCTGACACATAGCAAGAATTTCATGGCTGCTTTTCTCTTTAAGCAAACTTGACAAAACCATGACAAAAATAGAAAGATGTGTTTCTGAGCCACAGCCAGTCTAAGAACAGGGGGTTCTAGGGATAGGTAGTCTATTGGGCTGTATTTCAAAACTAAGAATGTACAAAGAACTCATGCAACAAGATTTTGTGGCAAAAAGACTATGGGTAAAGTCTTAATCCAATCAAGATAAAGGCTTAATCTTGAACTAAACAGTCATGTGGATTTTAAAATTAGCCAGCTTCTCGTCTGGACTATGTAGATACCACCATAAGCCAAAGGGCACACTCGGAATTACAAAGAAAGCTGGAAACTGGGAACTTCCTTTTCATGAGTAACTCCTAGATGAATGGACTCAGGCCAATGTCTTGGTGTTTGTGACCTTGGTTTTCTATCAGAATTAGGTGGACTCATCTGTAACCCATAGGTACAGTGGGTGGTCTTGGGGGAGGAGAGGTCATTGCTGCATAACAGTTTGAGGTTTCAAGAATATCTATGTAGATACATTTTTTAATATCTTGAATTGTAAATTCTGTGAACTGGTTGGTTGCACAAGTCTGTTAAGAATTACTGTGGTGTCTTAGGACCCGTTTTCTAGAAAGTATAGAAGCTGGAGAAACTGTCCTAAAAATAGTAAAATCTCACTAATCTAGAAACATCCTCTCTCTCTCTCTCTCTCTCTCTCTCTCTCTCTCTCTCTCTCTCTCTCATTTCTCTCTGTCTCTATTTCTGTCTTTCTCTGCTTTGCAGTTTATGTTCAACCCAGAACAGCTTTTTTTTTTCACTTTTATTTTTACCTTTCTCATTTTATATAATACAGTTTAAAAATTGTCATTGCAGTTGCCTCAACTGCTCTTTAAGACCTGGAATTAAAACAAACAAACAAACAAACAAAAAACTCTTTGAGCACACAAACATCAGGCAGAAACCATGGTCAGTACTGAACCATCACTGCCAAAGCATTATAGATTTTTAAATGAGATGTGTGATGATGCAAAATAAAATGAAACTTGTTAAACTTGTAAACTTTGCCCTGGTGGTGAAGAAAAGGAGATGGTTTTGTTTCCCTTTTCCAATACATCTAGTTCTGGCATCAAGTATTATTATTCATTAAGCAATGCGTGTCCCGAAACCTGTAATTTCTGTTTCTATGGAGAGACAAGACACATGGGAAAAATAGAAACAGATTGTTTTGTTTCACAGGAAAGCTTTACTAATGCAATACTGTATGTATTGTTTTTGAGATGTATTTGGCACATAGTAGGTATTCAGCAAATATGTGTTGAATGGTTTTCTTTGAGCCACTCTATGCTGACATTGTTCTGGCTATTCAAATTATTTCAGAACTATTAGACTGGAGTCAATAAAGTGCTTACCATGCAAGCATGCAAGTCTTTTTTTTTTTTTTTTTTTTTTTTTTTGGCTCTTTTCAGTTTATTGCATGAAGGAGTTACACTAGTCCAAGTTAAAAGCGGACCCCAAATGATTACATTATACAAGCTGTGAGGTTTTTAAACTTGTGACAGGGACAGAAGGGAAATTCTACTCATTGCAAGGAAATCCTCACTTAAGCTTCAGAGAGCCACAAGCACTTAAAACCCATGAACCTTCAGCTGATCGTCCTTAGCCAGTCCAATCTCTATCAGGAACTGGCATATGTTCTTGCGCTGGTCAACCTGTAGCTGAATTACTTCTCCATATTCTGGATGCTCAATTACAGTACCATTGCAGGCAAATTTCTTCTTAAACACCTTCATTAGTTTCTTTTTATCGTAATCATCAGCGATCCCTTGGACAGTTGTAAGGGTCTTCCTGCCGTTTCTCTGTTGAATTCTTATATGGATATAATCCTCAGTGCCAGCAGGAAGCAGGTCATCACCCTTACTTGCATCAGCAAAGGGGTCGAAAGAGTGGAGGTTCTGGATAGCTCCTTTTCCTCGGTGGAAGGCAGCTGCGGGAGAAGGCGGGGGGGGGGGGGGGGGGGGGGGGGGGGGGGGGGGGGGGCGGGCCCCCGCGGGCCCACGGAGCGT
>CM052701.1:99497665-99537652 GCA_028551405.1 Uromys caudimaculatus
GCTGTCCCTTGTTTCCTATGCCCCAAAGGTTCTGTAAAGGTCTCTCTTGATCCAGAAGTGGTGGTTTTGCCTGTGCTCAAAGGTGTGTCAGCACTTCTGGGATTCTCTGTTCACGTGGAGCCTTGTGGCCCAGGCTGAGGTCCCCAGGCACCGGTGTAAATCGGAAAGTTCACAGTTTTTCTGTCCACGGGTTCTCAGGTCCCGGATCCCTGCAGATCCAGGCGGGTCTGGGCGAGAGGTGCTGCTCCCCTCAACCCCACTCACGGCCCTTCCAAGTTCCTGTGAGGTTACCTTTCTACGGCAATCGTTGGGTACCAACTCCTGGCGTCCCAGGCAGAGGTTTCCCCTTTCTACGGCGCTCGTTGGCTACCAACTCCTGGTGTCCCAGGCAGAGGTTTCCCCCTGCAAGTGAGATCGGGAAGTTTTGAAGTCTTTCTGTTCCCGGGTTCTCAGGCCCCGGATCCCGGCAGAACCGGGCGGGTCTGGGCGAGAGGTGCTGCTCCCCTCAACCCCACTCACGGTCCTTCCAAGTTCCTGTGAGGTTTCCTTTCTACGGCGCTCCTTGGCTACCCTAACCTGCTTTTCATAACAGAAAAGAGGTTTATTTGTTTATTGCACAGTTAAGAGGTTGCAAGCACACGATCTGATGGTTCCATCATTCAGTCTGTTTTTAGAACCCCGGGGCTAGTGTATACAAGTGGGTGGTATCCTGACAGAGAAGCATTTTGGGGGAAAGATCACATAGTGAAGCAGAAGGCTACAGTGTGGAGAGGAACAGTCTCAGTTTCGTGAGCACCCTCTTATTTTGATTTGAGGATTACACAGATGAGCATGTTTGCCTCCTTTCTACACCCTCTCTAACTCCATCCACGTTCTCCTAACCACTTCGTCTGGAATTCATGATCTCTTCTCTTGTACTAGTCACACACACACACACACACACACACACACACACACACACACACACACTCACACACGCCACCTACAAAGTCCAATTGGTCCTTATTTGCATGTGTTTAAGACTGACCCCTTAGAATTAGGGTCTTGTTTCTGTGAAAAAAAAAGAAGCAGGGGCTGCTGGCTTTTCTTAGTAGCTGATAGGGGTGAGGCCTTGTGGAATTTCCTTGTATTCAAGTTACTATGTCATCTGGTGTGGTCTTTGGAGGCCTTGCACAGGCAACTGTGTTGCTATGAGTGTGTGGAAGCAACATTCCTGTGCTAGCCATAACAAACTACTGCAAATCAGCCATCCCGGTCTTCAGACTCTTAGCATCTCTCCAGCTTCTCTTTGAAGATGTTTCCTGAGCCTTAGGTGCAGGGGTTATGTTATAGATGTCTCCTTTGGGGCTGGACACTTCGTGGTCACTTATTTTCTGCATTTTGGCTAGTTGTGGACTTTTCTAATAGTCTCTATCTGCTGCAAAAAGATGAAATGAGTTTTTTGATGAAATGTGTGAGCTGAGCTTATCTATAGATATAAAGACGAGTATTTGGAGAGCAGTTGAAAAAAAAACTACTTTAGAAATATGGTGGTAGTGGGTCCTCCTTCTAAGGCCTATGGGCTCCCAAACCATGAAGATATTTTTTGGCTAGGTTTACAATACCAGGAATGAATTCCTTCCAATTGAGCACGCTCCAGGTACGATTTAAATAGCTATTGATTTCCCCTGAGTCACAAGTCCCACTGTTGTGCCAAGGGGGGAATTTTGCTGATTCTGTCACTGTTGTGGTTCTGACTTTACAGCTGGCTAGGGCTGTAGATAACTTCACCCTCAGTAGCTAGAATAGTATCTTTAAATAGCATGAGAGCCCTTAGAGAGGTTTCTAGGTCAGTACTAGCTTGATTTCTCCTAGTCTTGCAACAGAAGAATATGGTGTCTTCAGCAGTAGAGTTTCGTCTTCATGTTCTTGCAGGTAACCAAGATCACTGACAATAACTATATTGTCTAGAGGGTGGGGGTAGGGGTCTTGGAAATCCCTGGACCAACAACTCATAGGCAAATATCCCATGCTTAGTTCTTGAGTTTCTGTTAGATGGATAGTCTGTGGCTTCTAAAGGAAGCATTATCCCACTGTATGGGGTGACTACATTTTATACACACACACACACACACACACACACACACACACACACACACACACACACACATATATATTATATATTTTAAAGTATGCTATAAAATAATGGTTTCCTAGCTTCTGTGATTACTGTGGTATAATTACCTTCTTTTAAGAATTATCTAAGTCTCCCAAAGTGACATTAATTCATTCTGAGAGGAACGACAGCAATAATCAAATCATCATATACCAAACCTCTTAAATACTATACCACTTCTTAATATCACCACACCAGAGTCTGCATATCAACCCTTCTGAGACACAGATCACATAAGTCATAGCCTTAGAAATTGCTGAATTTTATATAACATAAAATACATAGTTCCAGAATCAGTGAAGACACATGTCTTTTCAGACCTATCTGGCCATGCTTTCTGTTGATATTTTGGTATGAAATAAAAAGGCTAGGTCTTTTTGTCCACCAATACTGATTTGATTCACGTTCATCTAGGTTTAGCTCATGTGGATTACTGAAAATTAGTTAATATTCAACAAAATATACTTTCTTTTCATTTATTTAATCACCAAAGGGTTTTTAATCTTCCAAGCCCATTAAAAAAATCTTCATGGCTAGAGAGACGACACAGAGGTTAAGAGCACTGACTGTTCTTCTAGAGGTCCTGAGTTCAATTCCCAGCACCAACATGGTGGCTCAAAACCATCTGTAATGGGATCCGATGCCCTCTTCTGATGTGTCTGAAGAGAGTGACTGCGTACTTACATATATAAAATAATAAATAAATCTTAAAAGAACTCCATATGTTCAAGAGAGCAGAACACCAGTAAAACTAAGCTAAATTATGAAAGTTTTGGTCAAGTGCCCTGTTTTTTCTTCAGCTTGATAGAATTATTCTCTGTAAATGTTTACATTTCTAGAGTTCATAATTCAGATGATATTTTAAATGGATTTTTTTCATTATCCTATAAAGTAATAGTGTTTGTTGTGGTATTTACGTACATGTGCGTCATTATACTTTGTGATCATTTGCGCCCCTCTCTCACTTCCTCCTTCCGCTTGCTCTCCATGCTCCCAGAACCTCTTAAGCTGGTCCCCTCCCTTTCCCTAAACAGTTCCCCTTCCAATTTCTGATCATAGATATAATATTCCTCTCTCCCCACTCCCTGCCTTAAGATCTCTTCTTTCTTCTTATTTGTAGCTTCATGAGCTACACACAGATACATATAAGTACACACACACATGATTTTATTTGTTTTATTTTATTTTTATGTGTATATGTCTATATCTGTGTGTAAGTTTGTGCACATGAATGCAATGCCTACAGAGGCCAGAGAAGGGCGTTGGATTTCTTGGAGCTAGAGTTATAAGCAGTTAGTGATCCAACATGAGTGCTCGGAATAGAATTCAGGTGTTCTGGAAGAATTGTTCATGCTCTCATCCTCTGAGCCATTCTCTCTGGCTCCCACAAACATAGGTTTTGCATATAAGAAAAAATATAGTGTTTATCTTCCTGAACCTTTCTTATTTTGCTCCATGCAGTGATTTATAGTTCCCTCCATTTTTCTGAAAGTGTCATGATTTCATTTTTAAGGGCTGCATAAAATTTCACTTGTATATATTCTTTATGAAGTTATTTATTGATGGATATCTATGCTGGCATAGTAAACCCAAGAACTGAAAATTAGAATTACATGACATTAAAAAGCTTCTGCACAAAAGGAAACACTCCCAGAGTGGAGAAGCTATAGAGTGGGCAGAGAAAATTTCCCAAGTATACATCAGATAAAGGAGTAATCTTTAGGAACTAAAAAGAACTGTAAAAAAATCAAACTACCTAAACCAAATCATCTAAATGATAAATGGGCTAAACTCCCCATTTATCAACAGTCCCCTAAAGAAGAAATATAAATGGCAAAACACACTTGAAAAATATATTCGACATTCCTAGCTACAAGAGAAAGGCAAATTAAAGATGCTTTGAAAGAGTAGATCACCCAGTCAGAATGTCCATCATCGAGAACATGGATGACAACGTATGCTATGAGGCTGTAGGGAAAGGGGACCCTTATTCACTGCTGTGAGAATGTAAACTGTGCAACCAGTGTGGAAATCAGCATAGAGTTTCCTTTTTTAAAAAAAAGAAAGAAAATAGACTTCCCATATAATTCAACAACACCATTCTTTGGTGTCTACACACCTGAAGTCAACATACTACAAGAGAGACGTTCACAGCCATGTTTTCTGTGGTACTAGTACAGTAGCTAGGAAATGGAACTGTCTTAGATGTCCACCGGATAGTTTGAAATGCATTGAAATATTCATCTTTGTGGCACAGACTCTAAGCAACTTTGTTTTTAACTCATTACTTTAAAGAGCAATGTTATAGCATTCAAAGAATAGCCGGTTTCCATGATGAGTTATCTGTTGCTATTCTCTTCCATTTTTTTGTTTAATATAAAGAAATAGGTGATAAGGAAAGGCCTTTGGTTCAGAATATGATTTTAAAAAAAGAGGCCAAATGTCTTTCATTTCTTTATCTGTCTTTATTTCTACACCTGCCAGCACCAGAAAGGAAATGCCATTTTGTGGTGTTATTCATTTGCTTGTCTGTTTTGAGACAGAATTTCCCTATGTAGCCCAGGCTGGCCTCCAGTGAACTTACTATCTTTCTGCCTCAACTTCCTTAGTGCTGGGATTACTGGTGTGAACCACTATGCCTGACTAGAATGTCACCCACTGAGTTTCTTTTTCTAAAAAATGCATATTGTCATACCACTGTATTCAGTTAGGTACACTTTCTGTGTCCTAGGCTCCATAGGAACATATGTAACTCCAGTCCTCTCATCCACAGGACAACTTCCAAGGGAAGATTGATTTTATTGACTGTAAATTTACATATCCTTCTCGACCTGATATCCAAGTTCTGAATGGTCTCTCAGTATCTGTTGATCCTGGGCAGACGCTGGCATTTGTTGGGAGCAGTGGGTGTGGCAAAAGCACCAGCATCCAGCTGTTGGAACGGTTCTATGATCCCGACCAGGGCAAGGTGGTAAGTGGGGGAAGACTTTCCAGAACGTTGTTTTCTACCTACGATCTGCTCCCAAGTGGCTCCGAGGCTGCACATGGCCAGCCTAAAACGTTTGCGTTGGACACTTACCCCTGTGGCTATTTTCATTTCAATCGCCCTGCTCATTGACCTCATTCTACCCCACAGCTTCTAACAGCTTATTCTTCCCAGTTCCAGAGGGCCTGCTGATCAGTTAGGAAAGAAAACCAGGTACACTGCAAAGCTGGAGAGGAGAGTTTTTGAGGGACAGTCACTTACCCGTAAATGGAGCAGAAAGTGCGGACTAATCAGGAAACTAATGGCTGGGGATGGAAAAAGTGGGGTGACAGGGACACAATGAGAAGGAAACAAGGCAAGGGAGCAGGCAAAAAGAGCTTGACACAATACTGGTCCGAGAGGCTGACGCTTGACTAATAGATAAGCTCAACTTGACAAAGTCTTGGCAAGTTGACCGGCTGGTGATCAACTTCATCGCTTATTCTTCTAAGTCTTTCTTTCCCTCTTTTCTTATTTTATGCTTTTCCTTTCTTTCTGGATAATATATTCACAAGACTGTATAATCAAATAATAAAGGCTTTTAATAAAATGTAACATTCCTCTGTATTTCTTTGCTCAAAGACAACCTCTTAACCACTTCATGTTCTGAGCTCTCCCAGTAAATCATTACTTCTGTGTCCCTAAATCTCAATTTCTCTGTTCTCATGATTTAACTAGACTCTCTGCTAATTTGTTTTTAAGAAGGGAAACGTCAGCCATTGAGACACTTCTCTCTTTTACCTGCTTTCCCCCACAAACCCCAGTCCTGATTTTCCTGAGGTGTGAACTTCACTGCAACAAGTGAACAGTTTGAAGAGAAATGCTGAAAGGTGAGGTTCTCTTGCATAGAGCAAAGAAAAGAAGCAGGCAGATATCAGCAGAATCCAGGAGGGTATGGAAATGAGGGGTAGGGATTGATTGCCTATGGTCCATTACCATTGCAGTTATTAATTGTTGATGTAAAGATTTTAATGTATTTAAAAGAACTTGGTGACAGGTAAACCTAGAAAGTGCATTGCCCTAGAGAAAGGGCTCAGATTCCCAAATGTTGGCTCTGTCATGTCTATTGTCCAGGGAGATTGTAACCTGCTGCAGGGCCGATCCACCATGTTTGATCTCTTCAGCATCAGCACATCTGCGTCTGAATGCACACACTGAATGCTCTGGTGACCAGGAGAAAGCAATCATTTTATGATTTCTTGCATTTAGGGGCACAGTACACTTTGTAAGCTCATTATAAAATGTGTCTATGAACACTGTAAATAGAAAAATACTGATTTAATCAATTTTTTAAAAATTCTCTTTACTTTTTGACAAGCTACCAAACACAGGTATATATGTTCAGTATTTAATTAGGTATCTATGATGCATTCGGTACTGTCTATGGGATATGCTTCAGGAACATGGAACATATTTTGTTCCCTAGATAGTTATAATATAGCACATATACAACAATTAGACAAAGCTCAGTTTCTGAGTAACTTGTGCTTTTCAGAAATAGGTACTATGGGAAATACCTCAGGCTGAGTATGAACTAACTCTTGGTGAGCTCTGCCTTACCCCCCACTACCACCTTTAAAATAGTGTTTGCTTTATCCATTGTTTAGAAATTATCTAAATATATATCCTGATCACATTATTTAAAGTAGTCTCTTTTTTTTCTGAAATCATACCGCCAATTACTTTACAGTTAATAAGTTAGATTTACTATATGTTTGGGATAGACTCTTAGGAATCTTAAATGGTCCTTATTTTGTGATTGAGCTTCCCTGACTGCTAGACTGTGAGTCCCCAGGAAACAGTCACTGCATTCTCATGATACAGTGGGCAGACGCTGTACGGTGCCTCCTGGCAGATGGTTCCATCTGTGATTGTGACTAAGTGGCCAAATATATTTGCCCTGGACTTATTATCTCAGCTGTCCAGAGAATAATGTCCATAAAACTAAGGACACAGGTTTGATCCTCATGTCATCCAATCACATTTGACTGTCATGGTCCCTGATCCCAATCTCCTTTCCTCTCCCTCTTCTTTGGGTGGCTCCCAAAGCCTTAGAATATAAAAGGTCTGCATATCTGTGCAGATTAGGCTAAGCTAAGCTACAAGGAGAATTTTTTTCTTATCTAAATACTGTCCCAAGATTCTTTCTCATTTATATAATACTTGTGGAGCTAGAGTTTGGGGAAAAAAAATCAACATCCAAACAACAAAGTAATCAGTGTCAACTTTAATGGCATGCCTGTCAGAAACAAGTTCCACAGGCAATGTGATTGATTTCCCCGGGGCTCTGGTGATGTTCACTCTTAGACAGAACAGTGTGCACTGTAAAGCGCCTAACTCCACAGTGGGAACTTCCGTCACTGCTGGAGTGCTAAAACGCCGTGTCCTCTGTTGTCATCTCTATTGGCAGATGATAGATGGTCATGACAGCAAAAAAGTCAACGTTCAGTTCCTCCGCTCAAACATCGGGATTGTCTCCCAGGAGCCTGTGTTGTTTGACTGTAGCATAATGGACAACATCAAGTATGGGGACAACACCAAAGAGATCTCCGTGGAGAGAGCCATAGCTGCCGCAAAGCAGGCTCAGCTGCATGACTTTGTCATGTCGCTCCCAGAGGTAAGCACCAAGGCTGTTGTTCTTTACAGAAACGCAGGGATGTGGAGGGGTGGGTTACCCAAAATGTATCAGGACTATGGTTCAGGCAGAGGTTCAAAGACAACACAATGTATTTCCCAGGGTCTCATATTGCCTTGGTCTTTTAAGTAAAACAAATGGCCTCTGTCGCCATATGTTACAAAGTATTATATTGTCAAACAAAATGGATGCTGTGGGATTTGCTACACATAAAACAATACTCATGGAGCATTAATGTAGCCCAATAGAAAGAAATCCAGAGGTTTAACACGGGTTTGAATGCAAACTTTCCTATTTATCACCTTAGTGTGTAGTTTTGGGATACCTACTCATCCAATTTGATATTGTCTATTCCATCTGCAAAATGCAAAGAAACCCCAAAAACTTTAAAATGAGGGCAGAGAGGTCAAAGGTCAGGGATATAGCTTACTGGTAGGTCTCTTGCCTAGCATGCATGAAACCCTGGGGTCAGAGAATAAACAGCCACGCAAAGGAAGCTGCTGCAGCAACTGCTGTCCGTCCTTTCCTCAAGGCGTGTGTGCGCTGGGGGTAAGTCGCATCTGCCTTGGTGCCTTTTACTTTTCCAGAGCCGAGTCTAAATTTGGCTCCATTATGCATTTTTTCCCATTCATGGAGACTCTTCCTTGGTCGTTGTTTAATAACAAGAAAAATTAAGATGTGATATCACGGTTATAGACTGTAGCCTTTTCCACTCCATTTTTTAAAATACTACTTTGGAATCCCCTTTCTTTGTAGACTTTTGGTCTGTAAACTCTGGACTTGGGGCGTACTTGTTTGCTTGCTTGCTGGCTTGCTCTTTCACAGGCTTCATTGAGTCTTCAACTTCCACTTCTAAGCGGGCCAGCCTAACTAGCAAGCGTATTGAAATTCCTCAATTGCAAAGCAAAAGAATATTTTGAACACCCATGTTTGCTAGCATGCCTAAAAGCAAATAAGATTGCCTAAAACTTCAGCAAAGCAGTATTTTGCTACTAAAAGCGCCCATAGACATTTTACAATGTGATAACAAAATGCACCGTGCCTGTGAAATGCCAGTAATCATGATTTTTAGAAGATTTCTTCTGGCTTAGTTGAACCTTTTCAGGAGGCAAGGAAGGAAAATGCAGGCAGGCAGGTTAGAGCAATGGACAAGGACAGAGGACCAGAAACTAGATCAAGTCCGTTCTTAACTTTCTCACTTGCATTTACTGCTTATTTGTCTTTGGGAAATTGTCTTGCTTCTCCATGCCTCAGTTTTATAATGTATAAAATCAAAAGAATATCATTTGTGTGACTATGAAAAGATTACTCTTAGAATAATGAGCTGGCTGTGGTGGTGCACACCTTTCTTTAATCCTAGCACTTGGAAGACAGAGGCAGGTGATCTCTGTGGGTTTGAGGCCATCCTGTTTATATAGAGAATTCCAGGACAGATAGGGCTACACAGTGAGACCTTGTCACCCTGTCTTTAAAAAAAAAAAAGGAGGAGAAGGAAGAAGAGGAACTCAATCCTTGATGCAAACTAAATATTGTATGAATGTTAATTATTTTTAACTTAGCCATGCTGGGCATCTATTTACTAATTTTGTCAAAAAAAAAAAAAAAAAAACCCACAGTAAATATGTGTGCTGGGTACTACCGCTGCATTTTGCAGGTGAGTTTGAAGCTCAAAGACACTTAACAAGCTGTTGATGTTCAGAAGACTAGTAAGCAACCAAGTACTTCAAATCAAGCCTTGTGTCCCGGAATGTCCTTTCAAGGGAAGGAGCTAACCGGGAAGAGTTTGAAGGCATCTCTTCCCCTGGGATTAGCCTAGCTTGCAAAAGATCTTTGGATTAAAGTCTAGAAATGAGAGAATTTCAAACCAAGGAAGATCTCCTATGTGGGATCTTAGTTGGATACAGGAAGACATAAAAAATATAACCCTTGAAGGAATGCATAAATGGGGACAAATTCCCTCGTTCCTCAGCACAAGCTTCATATACTGAATATTTCTAGCTAGATTTGTTATATTTTACTGGATTCAATCACTGTTTCTAAGTTCAAAAAATAAGAATAAAAACTTTTAAATTCATAGATGAGTCCTTGATGTGGGCTCCAAACAGCACATGAGCAATGGTTGTCTCGAGTTCTCAAACTTGCTTTGCTTTTTCTAGAAATATGAAACAAACGTTGGGTTCCAGGGCTCTCAGCTCTCTCGTGGGGAGAAACAACGCATTGCTATCGCTCGGGCCATTGTACGAGATCCTAAAATCTTGCTACTGGATGAAGCTACATCTGCCCTAGACACAGAAAGTGAAAAGGTCTGTGTTATTTTTCTCTTCTTTCTTTTTTGATTGATCATTTTATTTGTTTACATTTCAAATGATATCCCCTTTCCCAGTTTCCCTCCACAACCCCCCCATCCCATCCTCCCTCTACCCCCTTTACCTCTATGAGGGCGCTCCTCTACCCACTCACCCACTGCTGCCTCACTGCCCTAGCATACCCCTATACTGGGGCATCAAGCCTCCACAGGACCAAGGGCCTCCTCTCCCATTTGATGCCAGATAAGGAAATCCTCTGCTACACATGTATCTGGAACCATGGGTCCCTCCATGTGTACTCTTTGGTTGGTGGTTTAGTCCCTGGGAGCTCTGGGTGGTCTGGTTGGTTATTATTGCTCTTCCTATGGAGTTGCAAACCCCTTCAGCTCCCTCAGTCCTTCTCCTAGCTCTTCCATTGGGGTCCCCGGGCTCAGTACAATGGTTGGCTGTGAGTATCTGCATCTGTGTTAGTCAGGTGCTGGCAGGACCTCTCAGGGAGTAGCCATACCAGGCTCTTGCCATCAGCAATAGAAGTCAAGGTTTGGTGTCTGCAGATGGGATGGATTTCTAGGTGGGACAGTCTCTGGATGGCTTTTTCTTCAGTCTCTGCTCCATTTTTTGTTCTTGTCTTTCCTTTGGATAGGAACAATTCTGGGTTAAAAGTTTTGAGATGGGTGGGTGGCCCCATCCCTCAACTGGGGGCTGTGCCTGTCTGCTGGAGGTGGTCTCTACAGGTTCTCTCTCCCTTTTGTTGGGTTTTGGCTAAAGTCATCCCTGTTGTGTCATGGGAGCCTCTTGCTTCCCTAGCATCTGGGACTTTCTAGTAGCTACTCCTAGTTCCCCATCCCCCACTGTTACACATTTCTATTCAATCTCCTGACTCTCTGTACTTTTCTCCTGTTCCTTCCCATACCTGATCTTGCCCCCTTTCCCTCCCCTCCTTTCTCCCTCCCAGGTCCCTCCCTCTACCTCCTGTGATTATTTCATTTCCCCTTCTATGTGGGATTGAAGCATCCATACTTTGATCTTCCTTCTTCTTAAGCTCCATATGGTTTGTGGGTTGTATCGTGGGTATTCTGAGCTTTTGGGCTAATATCCATTTATCAGTGAGTACATAACATGTGTGTTCTTTTGTGTCTGGGTTACCTCACTCAGGGTGATATTTTCTAGTTCCATCCATTTGCCTGTGAGTTTCATGAAGTCATTATTTTTAATAGCTGAGTAATTCCATTGTGTAAATGTACCACGTTTTCTGTATCCATTCTTCTGTTGAGGGACATCTGGGTTGTTTCTAGCTTCTGGCTATTATAAATAAGACTGCTATAAAATAATGGAGCATGTGTCCTTATTATATGTTGGAGCATCTTTTGGGTATATGCCCAGTAGTGGTATAGCTGGGTCTTCAGGTAGAACTATTTCTAATTTTCTTAGAAACTGCCAGATTGATTTCCAAAGTGGTTGTACCAGCTTGCAGTCCCACCAGTAATGGAGGAATGTTCCTCTTTCTCCACATTCTCACCAGCATCTGCTGTCACTTGAATTTTTGAACTTAGCCATTCTGACTGGTGTGAGGTAGAATCTCAGGGCCATTTTGATTTGTGTTTCCCTGACTAAGAATGTTGAACATTTCTTTAGGTGCTTCTCAGCCATTTGAGATTCCTCAGTTGAGAATTCTTTGTTTAGCTCTGTACCCTATTTTTTTTAAATAGGGTTATTTGATTCTCTGGAGTCTACTTTCTTGAGTTCTTTGTATATTTTGGATATTAGCTCTCTATCAGATGAAGGATTGGTAAGGAGCACACATTGAACCTCACACAAAGTAGTAGTGGGAGACTTCAAAACTCCATTCTCACCAATGGACAGATCATAGAAACAGAAACTAAACAGAGACAGAGTGAAACTAATAGAAGTTATGAACCAAATGGATTTAACAGATATCTACAGAACATTTCATCCTAAAACAAAAGAATATACCTTCTTCTCAGCACCTCATGGTACCTTCTCCATAACTGACCATACAATCAGACACAAAACAAGCCTCAACAGATACAAGAGGATTTAATTAATCCCATGCATTCTATTGGACCACCACAGACTAAGGATGGTCTTCAATAACAACAAAACAACAGAAATCCCACATATACATGGAAGCTAAACAACTCTCTACTCAGTGATTACTTGGTCAGGGAAAAAATGAAGAAAGAAATTAAAGACTTAGAATTTAACAAAAATGAAGGTACAATATACCCAAACTTATGGGGTACAATGAAAGCAGTGCTAAGAGGAAAACTCATAGCTCTGAGTGCCTCCATAAAGAAACTGGAGGTCATATACTAGCAGCTTAACAGCTCATCTGAAAGCTCTAGAACAAAAAGGAGCAAATAAACCCAAGAGGAGTAGACAGCAGGAAATAATCAAACTCAGGGCTAAAATCAACCAAGTAGAAACAAAAAAAACTATATATAAAGAATCAACAAAACTTGAAGCTGGTTCTTTGAGAAAATCAACAAGATAGATAAACCCTTAGCCAAACTAACTAGAGGGCACAGAGACAGTATCCAAATCAAAATAATCAGAAATGAAAAGGGAGACATAACAACAGAAACTGAAGAAATTCAAAAAATCATCTGATCCTACTACAAAAGCCTATACTCAACAAAACTGGAAAATCTAGATGAAATGGATGATTTTCTAGACAGATACCAAGTACCAAAGTTAAATCAGGATTAGAGAAACCATGTAAACAGTCCCATAACCCCTAAGGAAATAGAAGCAGTCATTAAAAGTCCCCTAATCAAAAAAAGCCCAGGGCCAGATGGTTTTAGTGCAGAATTCTGTCAGACCTTCAAAGAAGACCTAATACCAATACTTCTCAAACTATTCCACAAAATAGAAATAGAAGGAACACTACCCGTGTTAATTTTCTAAAGGTTCGAGTTACTAGAGATGAGTCTTTGCTGGAAGCTTTGTGCGTACAAAATGACACGATTTTCACTTGTCTTATTCCTTTATAGTAGAAACAGACAGTAGTCTGGAAACAAAAGGCAGTGATCTAAAATAAAAGTCCAATGGGTCACACCAATGAAAGGAAAACCTTTAAACAATTGTTCTATAAGATTTTTTAGGTTAAATTATACTTTTTCAAAGGCAAATAATTAGTTTTCTTAAATCAAGACAGTTTAGGTCACCTGTAAAATATAACATGTTTTATAGTTTTCAAGTTTTATGACAGAGTATGCAGGCTATTCACAAGACCTAAAAGAGGCAGAAGCCATGTGGAGTTTCCACAGTAGAGCATGTCGTTGGGAGAACAAGTTTGAAATTCAGAATTTATGATCTACATCTTTAAGAACGAGAATCCACTATGGCGAGAGCTAAAGTACCTTTGTGAGGAAAAGCATCAGAAATAATTAGCTGTCCCCTGCTTTGCTCCTTGGTGTCATCTTAGTAAACAAGACAATCCAGTGTTGTGAAACTACGTAGTGACATGATATTCGGTTCAGTCTTGTTTCACTGAACTTTCTCAGCCCACGGGCTGCAATTTAAATAAAGCGTGAATGCACTATATGAGCAGCCACTCTAGTGTTCAATTTTTAGTTACCACCAAGTACAGGGTTGTTACTCAGGTGGTATTTCCAATGGACTCTCTCAGTGGTGGGCTGGGAACAATCCCGTGTCTGTATTGACTTTCCATCTTCTTTCCACAGACAGTGCAGATTGCTCTGGACAAAGCCAGAGAGGGTCGGACCTGTATTGTCATTGCTCATCGCTTGTCTACCATCCAGAACTCAGATATCATCGCTGTCATGTCACAAGGAGTGGTGATTGAGAAAGGGACCCATGAGAAACTGATGGCCCAGAAGGGAGCCTATTACAAGCTGGTCATCACTGGAGCCCCCCTCAGTTGATCTGACTGCAGACCTTCACGCACAGATAATGATGTGCCAAAGGCATGAGGCTGCGAGCTGTTGTAGCTATACAGAGAATTAGTAATGCTTTATAGACAGAGGTATCCACTGGGATCCAAACTAATTTTGAGTGGCTTTCAGTAATAATTTCAGGTTGAAATGTCTATGTAGAAAGGAGAGAACCCAGAGTCAATATGAGTCAAAGTCCAAGGTCAACAGCTGCATATCTACCATCCAGTGCTGCTTTGGGTAGGAGCTGGTCACTGCTCCTGTTCATCAAGGACTTGGTGAGAGAGCACAGAGTCCTCCTTTAGGACAGAGGGTTGCCTTTTGCGTTTGGGAAAGCTCCTTGTACACTGAGTCGGCTCTGTAATCTGCACTCAGCTGAGGCAGATCAAGGTCAAGAGCTAAGGACCTAAGGCTGCTGGTATTTCTTAATTACATTTTGTTTGTTCTCTATAGGGAAGCAAATCCCTTTACCTCTAACACCTGTGAGTAGGAACACGTTCTCATTCTGGAATCTCCCAGGCTCAGGGAGACCAAAGGTTAGGAGAAGTAGAGGTTGCCAGTCAGGGGTATTGATTTAGACTGAAGGCGCAAGGTACTGGTATCACAATAAACTACAGTGGCTCTGCCAGTGTGGAGCAGGGACTCTCTATCACAACTTCTACTTTTCATTCTCTGCCCCCATGTCACCTGATGCCCTTCCTTACTCCTAGGAAATCCTATGCATGGAATGGAAATGCATCTGCTTCTTAAGTTGTTACATAAAAATCCAGTAAAACATAGTAGAAAAACACTTATGTTCATCATTTTCTTCAGAATATCACTAAGCACAGAAGGCTCAGGGTCTTGGTGTCACAATACACTACAAAATACAGCAGTAGAAGATGAGAGATGGTCTGATGCTTAGGAAATAGCAAGGGAAATTTCCCAGCCACACACCATCCTACAACATGTACCCACTCAGCCTCTATGAAAATGAACACACAGATACACACATACACATGCATACACACACACACACACACACACACACATGCATGCAAACACACTAAATATGTACCAAAAAAGCTCAGGATAAAAGAAATGTAAAACATTGACTATCAGAACGGCTCAGGGCCTGGTTTCCACAGGCCTTACTCACATCTGAGCGTCTCCCCTTCTTCCGTCTTCCCCCACGTCCGTCCTGCTTGTAACATCATCTTCCCATGCTCAACACATGAATGTCTGCCTACAGAGGAAGACTGAGCTGAGATGTTTTGAAATATACGATTGCTGTTGTTATTTGTCACTCAGGGTTTCCTGGTAAGTAACTACAAAGGTGGGTTAGCAGGTTAACCTGCAAGGTCTGGAGTTGCTGAAAGCTGCCAGGTTGGGGAAGTCTGCAGAGGGTGGAGGGATGCCTCTAATTATGGAAAAGAACAGGGACAAAGAGGTCCCAGAATAAGTGACTGCTGAGGCCTGTAGTAAACACATGCTCACTCTCCACTCTTGAATCAGGAAGGATGAACTCACTTGCTTAGGTTTGTATCTCAGAGAGTGAGGACAGGCTGTTGGCTGGGAGGTTGCCTGTTTCCTAGAAAGACATTTGTGGGGTATCCAAGAGGGGCAGAGCAAGGCTGTCTTTTTAAATAAAGTAATTCTAAGTACTCAATGAGAGGGAAAGGACACGGACTGAATGAGTTGCTTCTGGTTGTGGGATTTATCACAGCAGTAGAAGACACCTAATGACACAATTGACCTCTAAATTCTTTCTCCAAAAGCTCTTTGGACTCTAATTGCTCTGAGTCCGCTCTGTGTGCGCATGGAAGAAAGCACTTCAGCCACAGGACACCAGGGATTTAGAGCTGCCCACAGACACGCAGCTTTCAGCAATGGGGCACCCATTTAGAAATGGGGAGCCTGGAATATTTGATATTGTGTCCTAGTATAGGAAAATATATGGAATCCCAATTAAGAATTGTTTGCCATTTATTATGTAAGAGTTAAAATTTTCTATCTTAAGAAATACCAATGGATCTGTGAGATGGCTCAGTAGGTGAAGCCATTTGCTGCCAAGCTGACAACATGAATTCTATCTTCAGGTCCCATATAGTAGAAGAAGAGAACCCCAATAGACTCCCACCACTTGTTCTCTGACCTCCATACACATGCTATGGTGCATGCATGTGTGCACAAAGGTGATCACATGTATGCATGCCCACACATGCACACACACGGAAGTATACACATACTAAATGAATACATATAATTTTTTTTTTTAAAGTTACCCTTTTAAAAGAAAAAATAATCAGAACATTCTCACAGGGTTGGCTTTGGATCTAATCTCATACATTTACCTAAGGGTTTGGTTGATTATATATGCATATATTGCATTCTTATGCATGCAAATCTCTCAGCAATCAGGCCACAGGAAGATGTCAGCAGAGATTTTAAAAAGAACTGTGAATTTCATTGCTGTTTCCAAGCACACTTTGAGATCAATTTGCATAGACACAGGCACCACTGTAAAATAGGCATTATATTTATTTCTAATTTTTTCCAAATTTTGAGAGCAAGTGAATAATCTCACCTGCATGAGACGCAAGTGAAAGGAACTTCAATAAACAACTAAACCTAATTTCAATTTCTTTCAAACTGTGTTCAATTAAATGCCCAATTAATTTAAATGGATAGACTGTAAATAAAATAATGCACATGATTATCATCTAATTAGCACTGGCCAGCATTAAAATGTGCTCATTAGTGAGTTGTATGGTATCCTAAGGCTCATAATTAGTAATCAGGGTGTACGTGATTGGCATGGGTAGCTGCTGGAATGTAGCTACTCAACCAAATAAATCAGAGTTAGGATGAAATGTGCCTTATAAAAGGAACGAAGAATACATGGGGAGCTGGTGAATTGAGAGTTTTCTCCTTTCTGTAATTCAAGTGCAATTCCTACTTCCAGACACAAAGAGATAAATTTAAGAGCAACAGAACATCTGTACAAAAAGAGAAATTTGCACTCAAGATGAAGAAGGAAAAAGCCCAATAGTTACTAAAGTGGAAATTTTTGCCATGAAAGAATACAAAAAGGAAGAAAAAAGAAGGAAAGAAAAAAAGAAAAAGAAAACAAACAAAAACCCCATTGTGTTCACTAGCTGAGGTATAGAATCAAAGTAAAGATGAGCAAGGTCTTAAATTTTCATAAAAGTTGAAAATCCAATAATTATTTCAATATGACTGCAAAACATTTTGTAAATTAGAGAGCCTCTGCCCTTAGAATTTCAGTATGTTAGTGTGAAATCAGCAGGCTGCAGAGGACAGATACAATAGTAGGTACATTCCTTGTTATAGATGAAGGCATCATGGCAGGTGCTGTTGATTGGCTACATTGTATTTTCTTTGTTGTTCTCTATTACAAAGACTAGAGTGTCTTTACCTTTTCAGAATCTCTTGCAGCTAGAGAAGGTCAGGTGATCCAGTCAGGTTTATGAAACAGGCACTAGGCTCTGGGTAGGTTTTCTCTTCCTAAATAAAATTTAGTCTAGGCAGGGAAAACAGCTGTCTCCCTTCTTGCCGGGATACAAGCAGCCATCCTTGGACAAAGGCTATAGTACACTTTCACAGCAGAACAAGAATACTGAGCCTGAGTCCTGTATATCCCCCAGCTAGTTCATCAGCCTTGGCTACTTATCTTAACCTCTTCACTAAGGGAGAAAAAGGTACATTTCACTTTATATAAGGCCCTGAAGTAGTTTATTATTGTTGTTAAGTATGAATAAACAAAGCTTTAAAACAGGTTTTTATTAATAAGAACATTGAAGAATAAGTATCCAGAAAACTAATTGATTTTATCCTTAAATGATCTTGAGATAGACCTTTTTATCAAGAGGCATTCTAAAATGATTTTTGCTTTTGTTTGTGATTTTGGAGATAGGTTCTAGCTCTTTAACTAAGTCTACCAGGAACTGACTCAATAACTCAGATTGCCTAGAACTCATGATCCTCTTGCCTTAATCTCTAAGTGCTGAGATTATTCACATGAACTTTCATGTCTTATTTTAGAGAGATCTCAAAGTTACTAATTTAAATGAGGAACCAGTTCATCTGTTTGCAAATGTCTACTATGGAAAGGATGGTGGAAGTTCCTGGAACTTATTTTAGTGGTTTTTCAAAAAGATTTCACCTCCCCTGCTTTAAATAAAGGAAGTTATTAATTAAGTACTTCACATGATATGCTGGAACTATGATTGTTATCTTCTCTAGCCTTCATAAAATATATTGGGCTTACCCTGGGAACATCTGGATTCCATCTAAAGGTTATAAACAATTGAAATTATATGAAGGAAAGGCTAGAACTGATAGGATAGCCTAGAAAGATGGGCAGTCATGTTACAAATCAACTTATAGCCAGCTCTGGTCTCAATTCAGTTCTCTCAAGTCCACAAGCTAGAAGTATCCCTAGGATCTATTGAGAGCTACAGCAGATAGCCAGGAGCCAATGGAATCCTCCCTAGGGCACAGGGCATGCCCTCATCCCTAGACCTGTAGCATCCAAAGGCACTTGGTTAATGTCAAGTGGATAGTTGACAAGTTAGAAAAGAAAAGCCCAATTAGACCGTGAAGGGATGGTTTCTAATATTTCCTTACTTGGTCATCCTCAAATCTCTTGGCATCATGCAATTAACTAATAGAGTTATGATACATTCAAGAGGCACATTTCAACAGCATGAAAAATTAAAATATGACTCTGTTTTTAATTTTTGAAGTATAATTACATCATTTCTCTCCTTTCTTTCCTTCATCCAAACCCTCCCATATATTTCCCCAACTCTCTTTCAAATTCATGGACTCTTTTTTCATTAGTTGTTGCTATATACATATGTATATTCACACATATTCATATATATGTTCATAAATACATAATTGCACCCTGCCTAGTCTATATATTGTTACTTGTATGTAAGTGTTCAGGGATGACCAGTTGATATTGGATAACCAGTGGTTGAGAGATGTATAGTCTGTAAACTTTTGAAAACACAGTACTCTCCTCACACAGCAAACATGTCCAACCCCACGTCCCACAAAATGTCCCCTCTTCTCGCTCAGCCTAGTAGTTTCTGTATCTGCTAAGTATCCCTTCCAGCAAAAATTTCCATCTTAAGGAGTCCAAGAAGAATGGAATTGGGAATTTAATTATAAGAACAATCTGTGAGCACGAATGTGGATAGTCTCGTGTTAATAATGTTGCCTCATTAAACCAGTTGAATTATTTCACATTTTCATGTATTTCCTTTTATATCCATAAAACTTGAATTTTAATTGGCATAGAATGTTTTAAAAGGCCAAGATGTATTTTATTGATCCAAAATTGTTTAACAAAGGAGCAAATTTCAAATTGGATTACAGTCCTTTTTAGAATTTATAGCTTTGTTCATCTCATTAAGTAAAATTAAAACAGTATCTGTGATTTAACACATTTGCCACAGCTGTTCATATCATCTTTCTTCTTCCTTTTTATAGAGAAATGAACAATTCCTCTAGAAGTCTTCTACCAAGACAGTGATTGATTCACAAGAGCAAAAAAAGAGAGGAATTTGAAGTGTTACAGTTTGAATCTAAAATGTCCCACATAAGCTCAATTTGTTGGTTTTGGGGGGTATGTGTGGGGTTATAGAACTCTTAAATGAGCCCCAGCTGGAGAAAGTGGATAATTGGGCATGGCTTGAGCTAAGCCTTGAAGGTCTCATTTACTAGCACCTCACTGCTTCTTGATTCACAGAAATGTAAGCAAGCAGCTGCCATGAGACCTTGCCACCAATAATCCACTTCCCCTGCTTTCCCCACTGAGATGCACTGCATGCCCTCAAATCATGAAGGAAAAAAGTCTATCTTCCCTAAAAGTTGGCTCTTGTTTGGCTTTTGGTGGCAGTGATAAGAAGTAACTTGTATAGAAAGCCAGAGAATATCATATTTGATTGAATATGAACCTGAGTCACAGCTGGAATGAATTTTCCAATCTTAGTCTATGTTACATGCCTTAGTTAAAAATTTGGTAAACCATTATTCTGTTTAACGGATAAAGTATCAAATCACCCTCCAAATTCAAATCTTGCTATCCATAGATTAACATACTTCTCAGACTCCATCAGAGAAGTTTCTTTGTGCAGTGGACAGTGACTAGTGCAGAAACTGGTCCAAGTTCAGAGAACAAGTGGCTGTGGAGTGCTTAGCCACAAATGGAACATCTACTGCAAGCTGTCACTCCCCCAAAGCTCAGGGACCATCGAGGAGGAAGAGGTAGATAAGACTTTAAAGGCCAGATGCTGAGGAGGATTGGGACACAAGCTGTTTGTTTTCTGGACATGGCAGAACCGCTGTGTTCATGAAGTCACAGCTGGTGTAGGTTGCCTGTACATGATCAAGCCAGTCAACATTCTAACATGGAGGAGAATGAGGCGTGGTTCATGGACCCCACCCACAACTGAGGAACTATGGACAGTTTATTCCTTCTAAGTGAAGAAAAGTCATTTTTTTTTTTTTTTTATGGCTGTGATCCATTGAGCAGGCTCCAGTGGATGACCCCACAATCAGGAGTATGGGGGAGCAGAAATTGGACTCACTCAATGGGTATTGTAATTGTAATTTGTTTTCTGCTGCCATGATAAGACACTGACCAAAACCAACTTGGGGTCGGGGGAGGATTTATATGGCTTACAAGTTACAGTCCATTATTGAGGGAAGCCAGGCAGAAGGTCGAGGCAGATGGTGGTGGATCTGGAAGAGCTTAGGAGGAGAAGTGAATAAGATCAATGTGGTGGTTGGAATGAGAATGGCCCCCATGGGCTCAACTTTGAATGCTTTGTCCAAAGTTGGGGGGGTTGTTTGGGAAGGGTTAGGTGTGGCCTTGATGGAGGTAAATCATTTACTGGGGGTCAGCTTTGAAGTGTCCAAAGCTGATGGCATTCCAGTTAGTGTTCTTTCTCTTTCCCCCTGTCTCTGTCTCTCTGTCTCTGTCTCTCTCTTTCTCTCTGTCTGTCTGTCTGTTTGTCTCTGCCTTGTCCTCCACCCCTCTGCCTCATGACTGTGGGATCAGATGGAACTTGTCAGCTACTGTTCCAGCACCACGTCTATCTGCCTGCTGCCATGCTCCCCCTCATGATGGCCAAAGACTCTCAGCCTCTGGAACTATGAGCCCCCAAATTAAAATGTTTTCTTTTATAAGTTTTCTTGGTTCATGGTGGCTCTTCACAGCAAGAGAAAAATGACTAAGATCGAGAAACTTAATCTAGTAGGACACCAGATGCCACATTTATTCATCTCCCTGCCCTGTCCTGGCAGTCTCTTTGAGGAAGCAACAGAGTCTTTGAACAGAAGACAGAGTCTCTTCATATGGCAAAATGTTAGAGGAAAAAGAAAAATCCTAAGAAGTTAAGATTTCATAACAGAACAGAATTAATTGGTTTCACACTAACCTTTATAGCCTCAGTCTTTGAGTTTTCTCCCTACTTTAGAGAAATCTCCTCTTTGATGCCTGAAGAGATGAGACGTGGTTTTTTCTAAATCATTATTGTGATCTCCATCAAAGGACAGCAAAGACAGTAATTAGTGCTCTTCACAAACCAGCTTCACATTTGACATAAACCGCATTTGTCTTTTGCAGAGCCCCAAATGAAGCATTTATTTTTAGAATTTTCTCATTAGTTGTTGTTTGCTTCTAGATCTTTCTACCATTCACGTTCCTTTAACAGAAACTGGATGAGGACATTAAAATATTAACAGAGGAGCATAACCTGACCTTCATGGGAGAATCATCAGGTGATACATTAAAGATAAGGGAAAGGTTAAGAATGGCTCTTTAGTTCCTTGGCAACATTAGATTCAGGTATTCATCCAAAAAAAAAAGCTATTTATGATTTACAGAGAGACAAAGGCCATCAGTGAGGGCAAAGTCTTCAGGGCACCTGGATACTTGGAGAGCTTTTGTAACTAGTTTCAGAAGTGTCAGTATCAGGCATACATATACGCTAAACTAGGAAAAGCAGGAAAACTTGGTTAGAAAGTCTTCCAGTTTTCCTGAATACAGCCATGAATTGTGGGTAAAACACACAGTTTTGTTGCCATTAGATTTCCAAGACAGAATCCAGGGAGGGTGAACCCAGACTCCTCAATTTGGAGTAGGAAAGCTGAGTTCAGGGAAAGCAGGGTGGCCAGAGCTCACAGGAGGGATTTGGGGAGAAGGGGTCCACACTGATGGAGGGGTCTCTTGAGAATGTTGCAGAGCCTAATGTTAACCCGCTACAGACTCTCCGCCTCACCTACAGTGGTTTGTGTTGTGTTTATAAAAATATATAGAGAGATATATGTTATATGGGAGGTAGGTGTGGGGGAAGGGTGTGCCTCAGTAGGCCCGAGCCCAGGCATCCCTTCCCCCTGAGGAACCAGCCACACATGAAGGTATAGTATAGAATAGAGTTTATTTAGGGCATGGGAAGGGGAGTTAAGAGGGTAATAGAGGTAGAGAAAGGCAGAGAGAGGGAGAGAGTAGAGAAGTAAAGGAGTGGAGGCCGGCCATGACCACGTGGAGAGAGGGGGGAGGGGAACGGGGAGAGGTAAGGGAAGTAGGAGAGAGGCAAGAGAAAGAGGTAAGAGAGAGAGGAGGGGGCAAGCAGCCCCTTTTACAGTGGGCCAGGCCCACCTGGCTGTTGCCAGGCAACTGTGGGGAGGAGCATACCTGGCTGTTGCCAGGTAACTGTGGGGTGGAGTTTAGACAGAATGCCAACAGTTTGGGATAGGAGACAATATAAATTTTGTTTTGCTTTGTTTTTAAGAAAAAAACAAAACAAAACACTGTAGGGTTGGACTTGTAAAACCCAGTTCAGTAGTCATTGGGCACATATTTAAATTAAGAATAAATAACATTTTATAATACCCCTCTTTAGTCATATTAGCTGCCTTTTAAGAGCTTAGCAGTCAATACAGCAGCAAATATTTTTATCACTTTAAAGAGTTTAATTAAAAACTGCTGGGGAAAGTAGTTTGAATATATTTAATGAATTTAAAACAATTAAATTTTTTTTAAGCAAGAGTTTTTCACATGTGTATGTGTCCATTTGGTCTCAAATTTTAGGTTAAAAATTTGGATCTGTAATATTTAGAGTAATGCTCTTGGATTTCAAGAATGTCTTATAACATTTTTAAGCTCTCTGTTTTAGGGAAAAGCACACAGAGATGGCACCAACTTAACCTTCTAAGGGAGAAGTTCAATCAATAGGCTGCCTAAAGAAAGTGACTCAACTGTCTTCCTGGCAGCTAGTTTTAGCATTCCCTTGCATTTCTTTTCAAATGCGTGTTTGATTGGGACGGCTTCCCAAGCCACTTGTCTAGATCTTATCCTTCCTGACAGCTCATGATATTGGCATTTTTCTCTTGAATATGCAGATGCGTAGTTGCTTTGACTAGATGGATATCGTAAGTCAAATGAGCTCATTTTGCTTATGTCTTGTGAACACATTGAAAGCCGCAGTCTTCTCCACCGTGATTAAAATCAGGCATTTTCTCCAAGGCCATCCAGAGCTGTTTCTCTTGCTGCCTAAGCAATTTCAATCACAAAAGCAAATTGCCTCCGTATGGATTCCTCCAGGAGACTTCAGCTAGATAGAAAGAAAAATCTCCTCACTGAGGACTTTGAGGCTTCATGGCAGACAGGGGTAGAGTTGTTGGAGATTAATTATTGAAAATAAGCTGTGCCTCATCCCATTTCCCCTCTGAGGATCACATGTCATCTAACAGACAGCTGTGTAGAGTAGCTGAAGCAAGCTCCTCTATGGGAACCTACAGGGAATGTGTGGTAGAGCTGGGACAGCAACAGAAACCCCTGGCTATTGATGGCACAGTCCCCTCAGGCCCAGCCCAGGCGAAAGCAGACTCAGAATGTACTGGGATAGAGGATTCAAGACGAACATTATTGACTCTCCTGGAAACTTTGAAAAAGGCTCAGAGGGAAGCAGGCCTCTTACATTTGCAGATGGGACTGGGCAGACAGAACACAATGTGCTGAGGACTACAGTAGCCTTGTAGGGACAATGGCAGAGAACACTGAAGAAATGAACAAGAACCATCCTGTTCTACTTCCTTCGCTCCAGTGCTCCAATCAGCATGGGATGGATTTATTCTGAAGTAAAAGTTTCTTTTACCCCATTATGTTTGTTTTGCTTAGGAAACCATTGCCTGTTTTTAAAAACACTAGTTAAAGTTCTTGTAAAAGTAGCAGTTCATTTTCTATAATTATACTTGGAAAGCTGCCAATAATTAGCTGTTAGATATGTTATTTTCCATGACTACTATCAAATAGCCTTCCCTTCAATTGGTATGTTTTCATACATATTGATGACCTCTTTAATAGATCATCACTTAAATTAACTAACTCATCAATAATATTCTTGAGAAGAGTTACATACAACATTGCAGTAGACCCCAGGCCATGAGCATGTAGCAAAATCAGACCTCACAATCTTTGAACTTGATCAGAAAGACATAGTTATCAAATGAGTCTAGAATTTCAATGAGGAGGAAGAAAAAAGTCTCACTGAGAAGTTGGTGTATATTAATAGCCCATAAATAATAATTTTCTGAAGTAAAGCACAGAGATTAGTTCAACCAAGTATTTAATAGTTTTTCTGAGGTAGAGGAATTTGATTATCCTCATTTTTGAAAAACTTGACGCCTAGATGCCCCAGTGAAGAGATGAGGCTTTTCTGGTGAACAGTAATCCAGTGGGTTGTTTTCAGCAAGGTTTATTGAAACATATGCAGCATTGCTGGCCTGGAAAAGATACTGCACTCTGGGCCTAAGTCAAATTGAATGTGGCATCTTAATGACATTTCTGGGAAAAAACAAACAAAGAAGTATCTTAGATGGCAATCATAGACTTTAAATTCATGCATTTGCTCTTACTGATTTTTTTAACTCCTTAGAAATAAAGAAATAAAGCATTGTTATAGAGATATGTATCAGAAGCCTTGGGTTCCAACTCTGGTTCCAACCTGGCATTATTACAGTCAAGTTAGTTGATCTGAGCAAACCTCTATTTCCTTATCTGATACATGAGAATTTTGAAAGACTTGACTCCTAAAAGTAAAACATGGAGGTGCTCCAGTGAAGATGGGTTTTGACTGTGGACACTTCTAAGAGGCCCATAGGAGCCAGAAGTAGCCAGGCTTTAAAATGTAGAAGCATCAGTCCCTGGGGGTTCTGTTGAGTGCTAAGTACTATGATTAAAAGGAGTCTTTCTGCTAGCTGGAATCGTCAGCATCCAGCCCCTGTCAACTGTCTTTACCAACTCTATGTCGCCATATTGTCAGGTTTGTCAAGAAAATATGGACGTGAATATTTCTGGCTAAATACTGTTATTTTTAAGTACCACTTGGAAAGCAGGCTAAGCTTATGTCTGTGGGTGGAGCAGGACCTTTGGCCATCGTGGTGTGACCTCTGTAGAGATGCTCCCAGTCTCTCTGCTGTGGCTCTATGGAGGAATACAGGAAGTAGGTGATGCTGGGACCACAGGGCACTGCAGCTCTATTTAATCTCCTCCTCCTCCTCCTCCTCCTCCTCCTCCTCCTCCTCCTCCTCTCCACTGGGTCTCAGTAACATATGTACACAATAGGGAATTGGGGCCACCACGGTCAGTGGGATGGTTGCACTTTTACAGAAAGTCAACAGGTAAAATAAAGGTTCTGTGTGAGTCGGGATCTTGATGAATCAATAAAGTTGCATTGTGGTCAGTGAGGTCAGAGCCCAGAGCAAGAGGACACTCAGCTTGGAGCCATTTTCTCCCTGGAAGTTCAGAAGGAACATTTCTGAGATGATGGCGAAACCCAAGCCAAAGAGGACCCCGAGGTTTCTCACAAGTCCAGCAAAAAGCATGCTGTCAATGTGGATCCAGTCTGGGTTGGCACACCACTTTTTGGCAATGGGGACAGACCATAGCAGGTCAATACCGAGCAGTCCGAGAGGCAGGTAAAAGTCTAGTGCAAACAGGAAGAGGAAGAGGTTGGTCTTCAGGTACACACTCAAGCTGGCCATGTGGATTCCTGGAGCATGTTCAAAGGCCTCAGCTACTATCATCCCTAGGGACTGGAAAGATATACTGACATGAGCTTGTGACCCTGAGCCCTTCAGGAATCCCTCCCCTCTGCACTTGGGAGGGCTTTAGTCATCCAGGTTCTAACAATTTCCTAAAGTATTTTCAGACATAAACTGAAAACAGATTAGTCCCATAGTCTTTCAACTACCTACACTGGCCAAGAAGGATCAGTCACAAGTCAGAAGCACTGAGTGACAACCACCAGGTGAGGTTAAGCCATGCAATAAGAACTTAGCTCCAAACTGAGTATCTTGGCTGTGGGTTTCAGGGTTCTTATGAGGTCCCCCAAAAGAAGATGGAGGCACAGTGTCTGACATGATGGTTTGAATGAACCACTTCACTTCAGTTACACCTTAGAAAAGCTTGTCTTGCCATGCAGGTCTCCATCTACACCACTGAGAGAGACCGAGTCAGCATGTGCACAGAGGCTCATGAGACAGGTCTTATTAAATCACTGAAGCCCCCACGGTAGCATGTGTGTTAGTGGCTTGATTCAGCTACCTCTGAAACCAGAAAGCCAATGACCAGGAGAGTCTGACGCTAAAATACGGCAAACAAAGTGAAGTGAAGTAACATGACCAAGCATAAGAGGCCATATTTACCACCAATCACTCCAAGAATGACCTGATGAGGGAAATGTGTGGCTACAAATACTCTGGAGATGCAGACGCTGATTTGAATCAACCAGAAAACACTTCAAAGAAAGGACCAGGTCAGTCTGTGACGGAAGAATGGATACAAGTGTGAATAGAAAAGAATTCATAACACCTATAAAATTAGGTGGGTGAAACCTGGTCCTCCTCCCTATAGGAATCTTCCAGGTATGATGTAACACAATTCTGAGTCTTTCTCCTTGAACATACTTTCATAGGATTCAATGGGTCTCATGCAGGACTTCACGTTCCAAAATGCTAGCTCCTAAGATATTAATAAAGTTTAAAAGGAAGGTGTTTAGTCAAAGTTCCGGCATAAGGCAGAGGAAGGTGAGCATGAAGTCCTGCTCCAACAGAGGAGCTATTGGCATTTGATCGCCACTGGGAGGGGAAGAGTTAGGTTGTTTGTTTATTTGTTTGTTTGTTTGTTTTAAGAGTGAGACACCTGGTAAGTCGACCATGTCTGCCAGGACAGGCTCCACACCCAAGAATAGTTGAGTAACACAATTGCTCTTGATGAGTTTAAGAAAGACATAGAGAGAGAGAGAGAGAGAGAGAGAGAGAGAGAGAGAGAGAGAGAGAGAAACAGAGACACAGACAGAGACAGAGAGAGACAGAGGCAGTAAGGCAAAGAGTGAGACAGAAATAGAGACAGAGACAGAGACAATGAGAAAGAGACAGAGACAGAAACAGAGGAGATACCCAAAATTGGGTTGGTAAGGAGGCTGTGGTGGATCTGGGAGAAGCTGGGGAAGAGGAGATCAGTATCAAGATACATTATATAAAATTTGCAAAGAATTATTATAAAATTATTTTTAAAAAGGAAGGCATTTTGGTAACCTTGAAATAAGGAAAAAGGAACAAGAGAAATTCAAGTGTGAGGAATTAGTATCAGAATAATCAAGAACAAACCATAAAGACTTTTGTGTTCTATCATGTGTGCGTCCCGGCCCTCCATTCTCAGCTTCTCTTTGTTTGCAGACAACACAGGAGAGGCAAGCCTCCATTTAGGTGAAAAGCTCATGAACATTCTCACTGAGCCCATGACCTCATGGTCTGTGATCTCACAGACTCTCAGCGGCTCTAATCGCTTTATGAGATACAGAAAATATGGAAGAAGAAAATCTACTGTATACATTCAATTAGAAGCAGAAATGTACAAAAAACATGCAAAATATTAAAATCCAAACAGTTAAAAAAACAAAGACAAAAACAAAAACAGCTGTATTTAGTGCCATGGACCCTCGGGTCATTTATTGTTGACCACCAAACCAAAATTTAGTTCTAGCAAGACCAAAGGTTAAAAAGAGATGAGTCTGTTAGACAAGAGGTAGGAGATGGAAGAAGCATTAACAAGGGCATGTGAGCATCAAGGTCAAGTGTAGCACCCATTTATTTTTGAATGTATGTGTATGAGTATTTGCCTGTATGTATGTGTATAAACACTGTGTGTGTGTGTGTGTGTGTGTGTGTGTGTGTGTGTGTGTGTGTGTGTGTGTGTGTTTGTGCCTGGTGCCTTTGATGGCCAGAAGAGGGTGTCAGATGCCCTGGAACTGCTATTATGAATGGTGAGCCATCATGTGGGTTCTGAGACCTTCTCAGAACCCTTGGCCCCTTGCAAACTTCAGCAAGTGCATTTAACCACTGAGCCATCGCTTCAGCTCTCACTCTCTACATGTTTACAAATGGAGAAAATATTGCTGTTGCAAACATCGAAAAGGAATAGGAATTTTTTTTAGAATAAAAATATTTTTTAAGATTGTTAATTGGAGGGGAGAATGACCCACCCAGACTTAGTTTTTACATTATCAAGACTACTCTTAAGAAGTAGAATGTGTTTTCTATTCTTTATTTTAAAAGAAATTTTATATACTGCTATGGTTGTATGCCATGTTTAAGAAAAAATTGACAAATGTCTTTCTTTTTTCACATTTTTAAAAAGATTTATTTATTTTATGTATATGAGTGAGTACACTGTAGCTGTCTTCAGACACACCAGAAGAGGGCATCAGATCCCATTACCAGACAGTTGTGAGCCATCATGTGGTTGCTAAGAATTGAACTCAGGACCTCTGGAAGAGCAGTCAGTGCTCTTAATCGCTGAGCCATCTCTCCAGGCCCGACAAATTTCTTTCAATAACTAAATTTTGGTGAGCTTGTCAACAACATAACATATGAGGATTCCGGACACTCAATACAGCTTTATTTTTCTTTTAAAATTGCTCAGATTTTAATATTTTTATAAGATTTTTTGCACATTTCTGCTTCTAATCAAAACTGTATACTTTATGACAAAGTGGTGTTTGAGATTACTTTAATTACAAAGAATTTTTTAAAAAAGCACAGAAGAAAAATCCCAGTTTCTACAAATAGTGAGTTATCTTAAAGTTCTATGTGCTTCTACACATTAAGAAATCTGTTAGCAGTAGGTCTAATATCCAAATTTAATTTTGCCTCTAGAATGTTTTAATTAAAGACTGGATAGACTTTAACAGTTAGAATATATTTTACTGATCTTAAAAGCATTGGGTGTTCAAAGTAGGAAGCATAATTTTACTAAATAAATCGATGCATTTAAGAGCTGTGACGATTCTTAAAAATTTAACTTAATCTTAAGGCAAGAGAATGTGCATGCAAAAATGTTTCCTTATGCAACTCTAGATGACTTGTTTATGAGGTATCAAAATAATAATTGAATTTTGGAATCCCAAAGGTGTATTTAGCAAGTTGTTAATCAGATAAACATTTCCAACTCAATTATAAAAGTGGTAATAGCTGTGAGCTAATTAGAACATTATCTTAAAGCAGAATATTCATTTTCCACTCATTCTGCTACGTGGGCTAAGAAAGAAGAGAATAAGCACATTTCATTGAAAAACTGAAAATGTATTCAAATGAATGTTTACAAACGACCTCACATATTCAACACTGTCTTGCCAATGCTTCAGAAGTTGGAGCAAGCTGACCTGGGCAGAGTGATAGAGGACTCATGCATCCAGCTGACAGGGTAGCTTAAGGCAGCTGTTACCATGACATACCAGACACATGATGAACCCATTGCACGGCCAGATGGACTTCCTGTAATGAGCATCATTTGTTCAAAAGGTGATGAATTATCAGGATCACAGACGAGACACTAGGATTGTGTATTTGCCATGAAAATTACAAACAAACAAAAAACTAAAACCAAAAAAAAAAAAAAAAAAAAAAAAAAAACCCCAAAAACCAAAAAACCAAAACCCCAAAAAACCCCATAGGTTATATGTACTGCATAGAAGTAGATAAAAACAAGAAAAACTGAGTCAATTTGAGACTTAAGTTGACCATTTGAAAAAAACACTTTTTTTTTTTTTTTAAAACAGAAAGAAACAGAGTGAAAACTGCTAGAAATATCTATTTTTTCCCTCTCAGTCCCCATTTATAGCATGGATAATAATGGTTAGAGTTAAAATGTGACTTCTCCAGACAATTCCATTGTGATAAAATGGGGCCACGAGAAGCGCTGATTATCATAAACTTACAACATTTATAATCAGCCATAACTTTATGTAATTCTACCTAACTTTCTTTAATGAAAATGTTTTCTATATGAAACACACACACACACACACACACACACACACCACACACTTCTCCTTCTCCAGAGTCTCAAGCTGATTGTATTTTGCAAATCAACACATTCAATATAATGATTTAAGAATGTGGGCAGTTGCACCCAAATCTAACAGAATCGTATTCATTCTTCATACGTTGTTTTCAATTGGCATGAAAATTAAAGCACTTATCCTGGATCTTGAATCAACTTATTTTTCTTAAGCTGACAGGCTGTCATTGTTCTGCCTGTGGTTTACTGATTGACTTACAAACAACTGCTGTGTGTATGCAGAAACCAGAATGTGCATTTTGTGGCCTCTGCAGTGAGAAGCTCTGCCAAACAAAGAGAATCCCATCTACAAAGACACTAAAGGGAGTGTGAATCTTGGCCAACCCCACTGCTCTCAGGCCCTTCCTACTGCCAGAACGGCGGCCTTTCCTACACTGTTAGTTTTATTTTTAACCACTTAGATGTACAAAACTTTTCACCTAGTAGAAAGTAACTCAGATTAAATATCAGACTATCTTGGAAAACAAGGGACTAGTCCCTTTTTTTGTTAAACATAAAATTCACTGTATGAATTCTTTCTCTCTCACCCCATTCCCTGTAAAAAACATCTCACAAGACAGAATAGATGCTAGGAAGTTTTAGGATAAAGCAAAGGCACATTTCAGCCGCCTCCAAGGTTACCCACTGATCCATCCACCTCCTTACTTATCTCATATAAATATGAAATACATTTAATCCTTGACTAATAGGACATACAGTCTGCATAGGCAGATATTTAAAGAATTAACTGTGGTATTCTAAATGCTGTGCAAGATATATGTATGCTTTTATGGAAGCAAAGGAAGATATTCAGAAAATTCAGCAGGAGCTCATCCATTTAAGGTTTGTTTCAGAGGGCTGTGTAATGGCACACATTTTTAAACTATGATGTAGCACAAGACAACTTTTTCATATAAGCTAAAGCAATACGCACTGTCCCATATCTATGAATATACATAAACTTTTTACTCTCTTAAGTTGACTTCTACAATATAGACGCTATATTTAATACACAGAGTCTTGTAAGTTAAAAAGAGCCCAGGGAGCCCTACTAACACGGTACACAATCAAGAATGAAAAAGAAAAAAAAAACATTAGTGGCCCTGTGTCCCGGCAGCGGGAGTGCAAGGATGTCTTTGCCTTTCTCATAAGACATCTGTCTCTTCCTTATTTGTGAGATTCTCAGAAGAGCCATAGCCGTGAAGCTGCTGAGCAGCAGACAAATCAACGTTTCTAGAATCTCCATGTAGTTCTTTGGGGAATTGGTTCTAGCTTATTAGTTTTTATTTTATTTGTTTTCATACCCAACCATTATATCTCTCCAAAACAATAAATACCCAAGTACAAAATGATCTGGGAAGTGTTCTTCCCACCTAATCTTTCCCAAGTAACAATATAGAATTTGGTAATTCATAAAATTTCTTTCCTTCCTCATTAGCAATTTTTACAGTAATGTTAAGCACCCTCTCCCATGACATTTTCCTTGAGATCCTAGATATCACAGGGTTATAGGACGATAGTCACGCATGAGGGCACTTCAGTAAAGTGAGGCCTCCTTAACTGCTTACCTGGGCCGGTTTCGCATGTAGTGGAAACTGTTCAAGACACGGGCTTGAATGATTTGGGTAAATCTCAATTTCTTGGGTCCACCAGTAAGGACAATGGCCAAACAATATCCTGTGAATAAATGAATATGAATTTCATATGTACTTAAATACAACAGTTGACTAAGTGGAGACTTGCGATTCTTGTAAAAAAAAAAAAAACACCTCAAGTAAAGAACCAAGGGGGAAAGTTCATAATTAAAACACCCTTTAAAAACCTGAGTTCTGGTTTCTCATCATGAGAGAGCATGGCAGTATCTGGAGTTTGGGAATACTTGTTTCCCATATGTGTTATATGTGAAATAACTTATAATTCAAAGTATATATTTCTATGCTTTTTGTAAGTTCTACTTATGAATCTGGCTTTTCAAGGTATCCAGTTTGTTTGGAAGATATTCTATGTCAAAGTACATGCACCTGAAAATTGATCATTAAGCTAAAATTACAAATTTAAGAATACATTTTAGGAAAGATAAAACAGAAGTCTTACCATTTAAATATAAGATTGAACCAGTCCCCTATGACCGCTACCCATATCATCTTGGTTCCAAGAGTCTGATTAACTGAAAGCAAAGTGGAAAGTAAATAGAAAAGATATTTTGGGGGTCTCTATCATTGAACATAAAATTTAGAAAATCATAATAAGCCTAGTAGTCCTTCTGCAGATGCTGAATAATGAGCACTCTGCTCCTATGAAGGAAATCCATCTTGGTGCAGTTCTAAGCATGAAGCAGGTGGAGCTGCAGTGCTCTGCATCCAGCTGTCTTTATATGGTACCCTTGTGATGCATGGAGCCATTACTGTGACATGTGATGCTGACCATCTGTGGAGCAAGCACGATGGTTCTCCACCTCCCCCCCCCCAAAAAGTTCATATGCTTATGACTTTAATGGGTGGAAAAGAGGTTCAGGACATGCTGATCGGGGGCAATTTGGGGGGACTTGGAGAGAAGCACAATGGATTTCTTCTGCACCCTCCCTTTGTAGGAATAGTTGGATCGTGTTTGCTTGCAATTTTTCACACAGTTCATTTCCCTCAAGGGCAGACATTAGCAATCTCTATGCTTGTCTAGCAGACTACACGAATAATTATTTCATGTCAAATAAGCCTCAAAGCCCTGCATTTTAATTTCAGTGAAACTGTGGCTTTCTGACTGTTCAACTGGGTCTTTCAGGAAAACAACAGAGTGAATTTTTTTTATTTGAAATTTTTACATCATTCGACAGACTAATTTCTGATCTTAGGTTTTACAAAACAAATGATTGGATAGATCTTCACTATCAAAGAATGACAGGATATATATGGATCAAAGAAGAGGATGCAGGGAGTACATGAACTCAGGGTGCAATTGTGTCGTTTACATTTTTGACTGTGAGGCAAAAAAGAAAAGCAGACTTCCTCGGACTTATTTGGATAACAGAAGTATGTTAGAACTGAACTATTATTATTATTATTGTCATTATTATGATGATGATGGTGTGTGTGTGTGTGTGTGTGTGTGTGTGTCTATGGGTGCACAGGTAGTATAGAGTGTTTGTAGGGTCAGAGGACAACTTTCAGGAGTCAGTTCTCACTCCAGGGAGTGAACCCTGGTTATCGAGCTGTGGAGCAAGCACTTTTCCCACAGAGTGAGCCATCTCCCTGGCTCTATATTGTTTTTAACTGACAAGAGAATACAGTTGAGAGGTTTGGAAAACTGCACCTGTGATAAAGATAGAAATCAAGAACAAAGGGCTTCCCACCAATCAGTAATTTCCAACCATTTGATTTGTTAAGTGTTCATAAGAAGTAAATGAGAAGCACCCAAACAAACACATAGACTGGGGTGAAGAGGGTGCAGCACAGAGACATAGGTGCCACAGTCAGCGTGAGAAGCTGCTTGGCTGCAGAGTTGGTGAGGAGTACATGCTAACGTACAGCTATGATGTGCCTCCATCCCTCCATTTAGACACCTGTCTCTGCTAATCAGAACTCCTTTACTAGAAAGGGTCTTCATTGGCTACAGCTGTCACTATAAAGCTCTTCTAGAGTTGTCTCGTGATTCTATAGCGGTGGCTCTCAACGCTCCTAAATGCTGTAACCCGTTAATACAGTTCCTCACATTGTGGTGACCCCCAACCATAAAAGTATTTACTTGCTACTTCACAACTGTCATTTTGCTAACGTTATGAATCTGCAGGTAAATGAATCTGATATATGAGTCCCCTCCTAAGGGGGTTGAGACCCACAGGTCATGAGCCACTGTTTCTACAGCACCAGTGCTATGGGCGTGTAGTTCCTAATGGTGATTCCTGTTGCTTCCCCTGGAACAAGTGGATCGACTGGCCATCAGAATGTTTTGGGGCACTTTAGAGTGAGCATAGTTCTTTTGATAAGGAGAAAATGGGGGGGGGGGATTGCCCTGTTTCTAAGCTACATGGATTTAGTAGAATTGTTCTTAACTGGCAGTTAGATACCCAAGGCTACCATGGGCAATGACCTTGTCTCATTGTCCCAGATCTACTGAATCCTGGGTGGTGGAATCTGGGCATTGGTCATATAAAGAGACCCCAAGTGATTCCAGTGTAGAATCCAGGCGTAGAACGACTGAGCTCAAACAAGGCACATGCAGCATCTGCCTGGACCAACCGAACTCTATGCTTCAGGCTTTTTTGTTTTGCATATTCAGGTTCTCTAATTTCCATAATTTCTTTAATAAGCCATGAGGAAGGACATAACTTCCTTTTATTCTTTTTCTAAGAAGTGTTTGGGCTACATAATTCATGATATTCATTTTCTTCAGAAGTGTCTTGTCCTTAAATCTGGGTGTAAATGATATCAAATACATTTTGTCTTACAATTAAAAATTAAAGTTCGTGCTCATTCAACATTTTGCAGTCGATGGACTGTGATGATGTTGACTGCACAGTGGCTCTTCATCTTAGGGCCTTAATTTAGACAGACTCTGTGTCTCAGAGGGCTCCAGTTCTGTAGATTATAGGATAATTAGCTGAAGCAAAAGGATTTCAATGTCCTGTTCCCTTTAATACAATCTGCTAAGTCTTCTTAATCCATTACCACTTGCTAAGTCTTTTCATGTCTCGGCTCAGTGCACTTTCTCATCACTTTGGGAGATTCTTTCTGGGGCATCGTATTCCTTTGCTAAAGCTACTATGAGACTATCAGACTGTGGCTAAAACAGCATACATTTATTTTCTCTTAATCACAGGAAGTAGAAGTCTATGATGAGGGTGTCAACGTGGTTCTAGTTTCCTCTGCGGCCCCTCCTTGGCCTGTGGATGTCTGCCACCTTCTCCATGTGTCTTTACCTGGTGTCCCCTCTGAACCTGTCCCCATCCTAGTCTTATTCCTCTTTTCCTTTCTCATCTTTGTGTTTCTCTTATTTTCTCCTCACTTTTTTCTCTTCTCTGTCTCACTCCTTTTTCACACTAATTGTGGTTTAATTATCTGTCTATCACTGTTATTGTTATTTGAGACAGTCTCACATGATCTAGGTTGACCTTCAATCTCCAATTCTGGGATTACAGTTAGACCCCACCACGTCTGGCATTTTCTGGGTCTTCAAATTAGTCATTATCTTTACACTTTCTAGCCAAGGAGCAGAGGCATCTCTAAAACAGCCAAGACAAACATGAATTGTCCACTGTTGTATCTAAAAATCAAGCCAAGGCCTATGAGATAGCTCAAGAGCTATGAACACTAGCTGCCAGGCCTGGCAACTTAAATTCAAGCTCAGGAGCCCACATGGCAGTGAGATGCCAAAGCTTTTAAGTTCAGACTCCATTTTAGAGAATCTGACCTAAGTTTGAACTCAGGTAAACTAACAGGTTGGTACCTAGCATTAGTTTCCAAGTTGCCCCCAACAAAACCTGGGCCTAGATCCAGTCTCTAGGCTAATCCTCAACAAGACCAGTGTCTCCAGGTTATTCCCCCAACAAATCTGAACCCCAGGTTACAAGCCCACCCCCTGCTTAATGACCACCAATGCAGAGGGGAGCAGAAGTGAAGTTTATGATATGATTCCCAGTACCAGCCAATTATGTTAAAGGCCACAGTAGCTTTCCAATTAGATGCTTGCACACACACTCCCTGCTTGCTGCTTACTATAAAGCCTTGCCCAGATAGACATTCGGGGCTCCCCCACCACCAAAACCATCCTGCGTGACAGTGGTGCGTTGGAGGGGGGTGAGCTAGCTCAAATAAAGACCCTGCTGTGACTTGCATCAGATCGGCTCCTGTGTGTGTTTTAGGGATCCCTAACATTTCCCTGGCACAACAGCAGGAGAGACACTCCTCTCACTGTGACATGGATATCATCTACATACATACAAACGCAAAGCTCTCTTATACAAAACAAAGCAAAGAGTATGCAAAAGTCCACAGCCCCGGACCGTTCCCTTCAGCATCAGTCCATTCTCTTCTTGCTGTAGGATGTGTCTCTGTTTGACTTCTCTAAGCTTCAACCACCAGAGTTCTGCTATGCCAGAAAAGCATTTTTGTGTGGGGGAAAAAAAATCTTTCTTAGTATGTGGTTTGGGTCCAATCTTGGCCAACTCTTTTCAGTCACTAGGCAACCCTTCATCTGCAATTTATTTAGAGGTCACCAAACTTCCCAAAATCACATGCAAAACGTTTGTCTCTATGCACATTTCTTTGAAGGTCACAGCTTTTGAAGATTATCAGTGGAACCTCTGACCCAAGCAAATTAAGTACAACGTGAAGTTCATGGGCATTCTCTATACTGTCCGTGTGCTATCTCCAGGATCCCTGATTTCCCTGTTTCCTTGGAGACAGCTTCAGTACTCCATTCTCCCAGCATGACTGGCTGGTGGTAATCATCTCCTTACTCTTAATGACTGTGTGGGTGTGTTTCTTCACTAATGTAGCCAGTCTCAAAACCCTGTAGTGTTGCCCTGTTTAGATGTTAGCTCTAGTAATTGATTACTTTCAGTTCTCTCCAGAATGTTCTCACTCTGGTTTATTTAAACTTTCCCTGGGTTTTAAGTAAATCCTGCTTGTTTTAGAATACAACATGGAGGCCACAGGGCAGAATTCTTTCAGTATGTTTTACCACAGCAAATATTTAAAAACCGCAAGATATAGTCTTACTATAAAATGAACTATTTGTTTCTAAATTATAGTGCCTGCTAGTTCAACACCATTTAGACATGTTTAGCTTTGACTAGTACTGCTCATACCTTGGCAGCAAACAAAAATAGACCTTTAATATCTTCAAGGCCACTATCCTTCCAACAAACTTATCTGCCTTTTCTAAAATAAATCATATTTGAGAACTCTCCAGTGTCACCTTGCAGTATAAGTGGATTTATTTCAGACTCTAGAGTTTAAGCTCTAGTGAGTTTTAGAAAATAATTACTTTACTTCCATTCTGGCTCACATCCCAGGAATACTGGCATTCTGTAATGACGCTATTATAAATGATCTTGCCACAGCTTTCAGGGACCCCATCCATTAGTCTCATTATGAACTCGTCCCTAGAAATGATCACAGCCTACACATCCATAAGCTGGTGCTTGGATCACAGCTTTCTCACTAGGAGAGTTGCCCATGGACTTGTGCGAGACATTCTTTTCTTGGTGGAGCTGCAGTGTTATGTGGCTGAATTCACGTTACAGATGGCAGACAGAGCACTTACTCTGTATAACTTAGTAGTTTCCAAGTTCAGTTTGCATCCTGCTCACCTGGAGGCCATGCTCAAATGAAGATCACAGGAACTGGTTTCCAGAGTCTTAGATGTAGTTGGAATCCAGCAGGGCCTTTGAGTTTACATGTCTTCTGACATGCTTTTTTTTAAAAGGAAGTTTCCCTGCCCCCTCAAGAATAGAGTTTGTTGGGAGCTTTTCATTCAATTTCCAGTGCCCTGAAATGACTGTTATTTTTATAACCTTCAATGTTTCTTTTGTATGGGACAATTCTTTTTTTAAGATTTACTTTTTTATTTTATGTGCATTGTCAATGTCTTCAGACACACCAGAAGAGGGCATCAGATCCCATTACAGATGGTTGTAAGCCACTATGTGGTTGCTGGGAATTGAACTCAGGACCTCTGGAAGAGCAGTCAGTGCTCTTAACAGTTGAGCCATCTCTCCAGCCCATCGGGAGATTTCTTTTCTTTTTTTTTTTTAATAATAAAATTTAATTGTTAGAGAATTTTAGAGAAATGTTCCATATAACAGTACAAATCAATACAGTACTTCTAATGAACAGTTTACCAACAAGTACCAAAGTATAAATTGTGCATAAAATTTTATCTAGTAAACTTATTTCTAGGAATTTATGTTGACAAAAATATGTATGTACTGTGAGATATCTATCACAGTATTATATACAATGGTGGATTATGAGAAACATGTCAAAATTAAATACAGAATTAATAAATTACAAAATTACTTGTAGACATTTCTATAATAATTAAAATGCTATTTTTTGGCTAAAACTTTAGAAGCCAAGATTATCATCATCTTATACTTTCACTTACAAATATGATTAAAATAAATTAAATCACTTTGTAGAAACATCATGCAATTGGAAATTATTTCTGACAGATCAACTCTTACAGTTTTATAGGCCTTTCATTTTTTTCTTCTTTAAAATGGCAAAGGAAAGTTGACTTTAGTCAAAATAACACACATAACCTAATCTTATAAATCACACATTTAATGTTACTTGTTTTCAGTAGGCTTTGAAAACCTTACTACTGTCACACTCAACTAGAAATAAGTCGTCGATTCCTGACTAAATTCAGAGAAAATAAATACTAGTCTTCTAAAATATAGAGGACTCACCTTCCTAATGTGAACATAAAATTCAAATATCTCCAATTTTCTCCCTTGAAGATATGTTAGCTTCACTCTGAGCAAAGAGCAGCATTCCTTTGCGTTTCCTAAGGCCATTACACTAAGATTCCTTAGATACCTATAACACTTGCTGAAGTTACCCCTTAAATATTTCTATTTGACCAGTATGAAGTGTCCTTCCTTATCTTTTTTGATAACTTTGGTTGAAAGTTGATTTTATTTGATATTAGAATGGCTACTCCAGTTTGTTTCTTGGGACCATTTGCTTGGAAAATTGTTTTCCAATCGTTTACACTGAGGTGCGTTTCACGTATGCAGCAAAATGCTGGGTCCTGTTTATATATCCAGTCTGTTAGTCTATGGCTTTTTATTGGGGAATTGAGTCCATTGATATTAAGAGATATTAATGGAAAGTTATTGTTACTTCCTGTTATTTTTTTTGTTAGAAGTGGTATTATGTTTGTGTGGCTATCTTCTTTTGGGTTTGTTGAAAGATTACTTTCTTGCTTTTTCTAGGGTGTAGTTTCCCTCCTTGTGTTGGTATTTTCCATCTATTATCCTTTTAGGACTGGATTTGTGGAAAGATACTGTGTAAATTTGGTTTTGTCATGGAATATCTTGTTTTCTCCATCTATGGTAATTGAGAGTTTTGCTGGGTATAGTAGCCTGGGCTGGCATTTGTGTTCTCTTAGGGTCTGTAAGACATCTGCCCAGGATCTTCTAGCTTTCATAGTCTCTGGTGAGAAGTCAGGTGAAATTCTGATAGGTCTGCCTTTATACGCTACTTGACCTTTTTCCCTTATTGCTTTTAATATTCTTTCTTTGTTTAGTGCATTTGGTGTTTTGATTATTATTTGACAGGAGGAATTTCTTTTCTGGTCCAGTCTATTTGGAGTTCTGTAGGCTTCTTGCATGTTCATGGGCATCTCTTTCTTTAGGTTAGGGAAATTTTCTTCTATAATTTTGTTGAAGATATTTACTGGCCCTTTAAGTTGGGAATCTTCCCTCTCTTCTATACCTATTATCCTTAGGTTTCATCTTCTCATTGTGTCCTGGATTTCCTGGATGTTTTGTATTGGAGCCTTTTGCTTTATACATTTTCTTTGA
>CM052701.1:99537752-99580971 GCA_028551405.1 Uromys caudimaculatus
GTAAGGGCTTCTAGCTGTTTACCTGTGTTCTCCTGTATTTCTTTAAGGGAGTTATTTATGTCCTTCTTAAAGTCCTCTATCATCATCATGAGAAGTGATTTTAGATCTGAATCTTGCTTTTCCAGTGTGGTGGTGTATCCAGGATTTGCTATGGTGGGAGAATTGGGTTCTGATGATGCCAGGTAACCTTGGTTTCTGTTGCTTATGTTCTTGTGCTTGCCTCCTGCCACGTGGTTATCTCTAGTGCTACCTGCCCTCCCTTTATCTGACTGGAGCCTGTCCTTCCTGTGATCCTGGTTGTGTCAGAACTCCTCAGAGACCAGCTGTCTCTGGATCCTGTGATTCTGGGATCCTGTGATCCTGAGATCCTGGGTGTGTCAGAGCTCTTGGGAGTCAAGCTGCCTCTGGGACCCTGAGATCTTGGTGTGACCAAGCTCCTGAGAGCCTGTGATCCTGGGATACTGGTCGTGTTAGAGCTCCTGGGAGTGGAGCTTCCTCTGGGTGTTGTGGAACTGGCTGAGGAGTTTGTGCCCAGGGTCTGCTCAGGGCACTGGCACAGATCGGAAAGAATATGTGCCACTGGTCAGGCGGGGTTCCTGGGTCCCTGGATCCAGTTACTCCCGGTGTTGGGATAGGTGTTGTGTTCTCCTCACCTCTGATCCTATGATCCTGGGCATGTTAGAGCGCCTGGGGGTGGAGTTTCCTCTGGGTACTGTGAGACTGGCTGTAGAGTTCAAGCCCAAGGTCTGCTCAGGGCACTGGCCCAGACTGGAAGGCGGGAGAATTCTTAATGACTTCATCAAATTATCATGCTGCAGGGCTCAGAATATTCTTCCTTTTATTTACTTTTTAACACAGAAGATGAAAGAGTCTAGTGAAATTGCGCGTGTGCAAGTGTGTGTGTGTGTGTGTGTGTGTGTGTGTGTGTGTATCTGTTGAGACAGGGTCTCACTGAGTAACACTGGCTAAACTGGAACTCATTATGAAGACCAGGTTGGACTTGAACTCACAAAGATCCCCTTGCCTCTGCCTCCTAAGTGCTAGATTACAGACGTGTGACATGATGCCAGGTGGCAATAAGTTCGTTCCCCTTCAAAATTGTGTTTGTATTCTGTTGGTTCTATTCCTCTGGAGAACCCTGACTAATCCACTGAGCAAGGCTCCTTCAAACTGCTCCATACAAACACCTCCAGACTGGAAGATGTAATATGTTTTTCCTCATTACCTGAAACCCAACCTGGGTCACAGAGCATATATATTCCAGAGAAGGCAGGGCTCAGTTCAGCATATATCTTAAGAGGCCCAGTAAATTGTATTTGGTTTGAAATGAATGCCATATAAGTATAGCTGTAAGGCTGATGATAGTGTTTGTGGGGGAACAGAAGAGACTCAGAAAGCTATTCTCTGTGATGAGAGGCAGGGTGGGGACAGGGCAGCATATTTTCTCTACCCAGTGTTTCAGATATATAAAAAATAGCAATTTTTTTCTTATACCTCAGTTGAAAAGGAGTCTTGACAAAAAGTCAGTGGTCATGACTAGGTGTAATAGAGTACACACACAATGTCGAGCACTCAGGACACTGAGACATGAGGGTTAAAAGTTCAAGGTCAGCCTGCGCAACATGGTGAGGCTGTCTTAAAATTACAAGGCAGGAAGAGGTTGGGGATAGGGGGGAGAGTGCTTGCTTGGAATGTGCCTGGTTATAGGTCCAAAACTGAGCAAAAGTGGAAAGAGAGGGAATGAGAAGGTTGTAGGGAGGAGGAAGGGAGGGAGATATCAAAACTAGCCCAGACTGCATAGTAAGATCAAATAAGGAAACAGCTCAACCTCCGCAACCCCCAGCCCTTCAAAGAAAGCAATGGCCATCCTAAGGGTCGGTCACTCTGAAACTTTATACTGCTAAAGGCAATCTATTTCTCAGTCCAAAGTCTAGAGACATCTAGAATCATCACTTGGTGGCCACATTAAGACTAGGGTAAAGGTAAGCAGAAACAGGGCCTCAGTTAGCACCCTGCCTTGAATCTTAACTCAGTGGGCCACCTAGGACGTCATTACTGACTCAACTGAAGAGTCAAGATGCCCAAATATAAAATGGAAGGAAAATGCTACCATATATCTAAGACCAGAAGTTATTGCATGAGCACACAAAATTTAAGGCTTTTCACAGCAAACTATAAGTCTAATTTTTATAATCCTTAAAAGAATTTATATATATTTTTTATTATGTTTGTCGGTCTAATGAGATACTTCAGTGGTTAAGAACACTGACTGGATTTCCAAGGACCTGGGTTTGATACCCAGCACCCACACGGTGACTCACAACCACTCGTGACTCCAGTTCCAGGGGACTTGATGCCCTCTTCTGCCTGCCAAGGGCACTAGGTACTCGTATGGCACACAGGCTAAACACCTGCACACATAAAATAAACAAGAAAAAACTGTGTGTGTTCGGGAGCAGTATGTACATGTGAGCGTGGGTGCCCATGGAGAGACACTTGGGTGCTGGCAACCCAACCCAGGTCCCCTGCAAAAGTGGTATGTGCTTTCCAGCCTCCTCCGAATTTGTTAATAAAGGCCCCAGACAGGAAACTGAGTAGCAGACATACTGTCGTGTGCTAAATGATGATGGTGAGGATGAGGACAAGGATGATAGCTTGTGCTGATTTCCTATGTCTTGATTTTTTTAGTTCCTGGGAATAAAATGGCCAAGATCTGATAGCTCAATCTTATAGTTGGTGTTTGGATGCTTAAAGCAATCAAAGGAAACAGTAGTGTGTGATCTACAAGCAGAGAGTTATTTTCAGAAACAATTTTCATAACCCAAGATGAAAATAACAATAAATTGATTTTTTAAAATACTATTTCTAGTTCACTTTCTTTAGAGGGCATATTCTCAATTTCCTATCTTTCTCAGTTTTACAAAGAAGGATGTAAGTAGCAAGTCTGTTTCATCTGTGAAGTTTTCTTCTAAAAAAAATCCTAGTTTAAAATCTTTACTTTTTTTTTTTTAATTATGTGTTTTTTAAATTATGTGTTTAATAACTTGGTGTCTCCTACGTGTCTATCTTCAGGGAGCATGGGTTACTTTGGTAGTGTTCTGGTCCCATTCAGTTTGAAGTTCTGCAAGTTACAGGAGCATGTTTTTGCCAGTAGGTCTTAAAATCAACATCTGAGGGACTGGTCACATGGCTCAGTCGGAGGAGAGTTTGATGGCTAATGGGTCACGACTGTTCCAGGGGATCCGATGCCCTTTCTGTAAACACATACAAACATAAAAATTAAATAAGTAAAATACTCAAGATAAAGCAATGTTAGAAAGGCTTTGGAAATTCAAACAGTTAGTTTGGGTAAATAGTTTGGTATTTCAGGATGTTTCGGCCTAATCAATCATAACTGGAGTCTGTATAGAAGGATTTTCTGTCATTTCCAAAATAAAATAAATGCAAAAAAGAGGGGTGTATACGTTATAAAAGAAAGCAGTTAAATTTCAATTTTTACATTTTTCTTCATTCTGGGGCAAGCCCTTCTTTCTATTTAATTACAGACCCAGGTCGAATCTGTCTCAGCAAAGAACTACGAATCCCAGAATGCCTTGCTCCATATTTGTCCGCGAGAATTCCGCGGGCCGGTATCGACTAATCCTTGCACGGAGAGTCTGGGCTGCCAGCCAATCAGAAGACAGAGTTGAAGGGCGGGTAAGCAAGTGATCGAGAGTTTGAAAGGCAGCGCGGCCGAGGACCAGCAGACGAGGAGCGGTAGGCTGGTTCCTGCTGGACGGGTCCAGTCAAGTGGAGACGCGGCGTTCCTGGCCGCACAGGTCGGGAGCCTTTTGAAGGGTTGTGGGGCTTCGCCGGTCACATGCGCACGGTGAGGGAAGGCGGCCTGGGCCTGCAGCCGTGTGTCTACAGCGCCTGGAATGCGGGCCTCCGCTGTTAGCCGTGGGGTTCGGGTTCCGGCGCTGGTCCGTCCCGCCCTCACTCCCCTCTTCGGGCCTGCAGGCGGAGGAGCGGACCGAGCTGGAGGCCAGGGGTCTCCTTGCCTGCGACACGTGGGACAGCCAGGGCTACACAGAGAAACCCTGTCTCAAAAAAACAAAAACAAACAAACAAACAAAAAACATGAGTTGAAAGCTTCATGCAACCTGTTTTGATCTTATTCTTTCCTTTTCAAACCTCCCTTCATGCTGTTTCCCTCAGAACAGATTGATGCACTTTCACCACAGTTAAGCCCAAGTTGACTTGAATTATCCCGTTGCTAACTAGAAAAAAAAAAAAAAATCGGCTATTTTATTTTATCTTATGTTTTATCAGGTTCTGACCTGGACCGCCCTATGTTGACCAGGCTATCCTGGAACTCAGATACCTAATGCCACTGCCTCCCTAGTGTTAAAGGCTTTTAGGCCACGCCCTGTTGTTTTTAATTTATTTAGTAAAGCTCTTGTATATCAGGGTGGTCATGACTTTCGTTGAGGATGACCTTTACTTCAGATTCTCCTGCACCCCCCTCCCCCCCAGCTTCCAAATGTTGGAATTAAAGTCTGCCTTTATGCTAGCTGAGTTGCTGAATTATTAACCATTCTGTAGCAAAGTCAACCTGCGGACATAAACTCGAAAATGTGGCTTATTTGGTGTCAATAACAATTAAAATGCATATGTGTGCTCTGTTTTGCAGCGTCTTAAAACATAATGGGTGAAGACGAACTGGCCCTCTTCGATAACAGCATAAATGAATTTGGGGATAAGTTCCGAAACAGACTCAGTGATAATCGTAGTCAGGTGCTGGGACTTAGAGATGCCTTCAAGGACTCCATTAGAGCCCTCTCAGGTACTGCCCACCCTTAACTCCTAACTTGGGGATTTGGCTGGTCTTATTTATTTCCTGCTGTTACTTCAGCGGGATTCAAACATCTCTTGTAATTTGTCTTTCAGAAAAGCTGTCTTTGAAATTAAAGGAAGAGGAAAGGATGTCGGAGATGATTCTGGAATATAAAAATCGTATGTGAAAAACTGCAGACTAGCTTTTAGATTGAATGTCTTTATCATGAAATCTTAAGACAGTGTAGTAAGTGTGCACACATTCACACACATGCATAGACATTCATCAAAATTCTGTTCCTGGGAGCTGGGGAAATAGCTTAGTTCAGTGGTTTAAGAGCAGTGGCTGTTCTTCCCGAGGACCCAGGTTCAGTTCCCAACACCTACATGGCATATCACAGCTGTCTATAACTCCTGTTCCAGGGGATCTGATACCCTCACACAGAGATACATGCAGTTAAAAAAAAACACCAATGTACATAAAATAAAAATAAATTATTTTTAAAAGATTCTGTTTCTGTCACCAGCTTAAAGTTGAATATCTTTGCACCATCTTAAACTATGGATATTTTTTTCAGTAGTAAGTAGTATATGTGTATGCCTATGTGTAAAGGGCAGCCTTTTAAAGAAAAGGGTGTTTTCACATTGGAAATTTCAGCCAGGGAACATGGAGCTCCTCAGGACTTTGGGCTCTGGTTAATATTCTAGCAATCATATTTTTACCACCATTCTTCCCCTGCCATTTCTATGGATCTCCGGGTATTTCAATACCGGGTTTGTATCTTTCATTGAATTCTCACACCTAAGTTGTAAGCCTGGAGCCAATGGGTCGAACTTACATAGAAACATTTGGCTGAGGGGAGCCACGTTTTAAACACTGTTAAACTGGACTGCCCTTACAGCGCACACATACACACACAACCACTGTGGTTGAACAGAAATAACAGTTTCCTCAAGTTCAGTGAATATTTCATTGCTCTTGCCCTAGATTAAAGAAACAGTGCATAAGGTCTAATTTTATAATTTAGTGGAGATAAAGACAGGGAAACTCTGGGGGCTTGATTCAAAGAGTTGCAGAATATTTAATAACTAACCCTAAGTTCCATACTCTAAGCTGCTTGCACACTTTGACTCAGGCCTCACAACAATAAGAGGCATAAGTTCTTCTACTGTTTTTCTTTCTTTTTTTAATGAGAAGTCTTGCTTTGTTGGTTTGGTTGATTGAGGTAGGGCATCACTTTCTTTATAGCCGAGGCTGGCCTGGGACTTGTAGTCTTGAACTCCTTCTGAGTTCTAGAATGACAGGCACTACCACACTTGCTCTTCGTATCTTTGTTCTTGTTTACAAAAGAGTAAGATTTCTGAAATAGTATCTCAGTCTTGAATACATTTCTATAACAAGGTTTAGCAAGGAACGTTTGCATCAAATGTGAATTATTTTACCTGCATGTTGAATTTTTTAGCCTTTCTCTTTGATTTTTTCACTCAGATCTTCTACCCTTATAGAATGCTGCTTTTCAGATTTTATAAGATTTCATTTTGTGTTTTAAGTATTAAGTACAGAATTTATTTAGAATTCTAGCACTGCTTAAGGAGTAACCTACCCCTTGATGCTGTGTTCATATTTTTCTTGTCATACTAACTTCCTAAATACACCAATAGTTGCTTCCGGGGTCCTTGCTTCCCTTAATTGTGTACCAGTTCTTCAGTAGGTCACGAGGGTCAAGTGTATCCACTGGAAGTACTATATTACAGGGTAGTTCTTGTTGGTTTAACAGGGTCTGTGCCTTCCCTGTTCTCACTGTGTGTTGTCCCATGGCTTTACTGTTTATACTCAGTAGACTGTCTGGTGCTTACTCCTTGCTCCCCTGGGCCTGCAGTAATGTCTAGACTCTGGGAAGTACTGACACCTTAGTAGTATTTAGAAGACAAATGAGTCCCGCCCACAGAATCCAACTCAGCTGTGTGTTTCAGGCAAGTTGTAGTTTTCCCCCTACAGAGCCTGCTTTCTTGATGTGGATTGCTTAGTTATAGATGATACTTTGTATCTGTCATTCTAAAAATACAGGTCAATCTGTACCTCTACTTAAGAAATAGTAGCAGAGCTGTCCCAGGGGCAGTACTTAGACTACTTGGAAGGCTGTGACAGGAGCAACTCAATAAGATAATTGGTGTAAGATAAGATTTTTTACAGTGCTGGGAGGTGTGACTTGATGGTAGTGTTTGGTTAGCATATATGAGGGCCTGAGTTTAATCCTGCTACCATAAAACACTCACTATGAAGATGGAGTTTTCCCAGTACCTATCATATAATAAATTTTCCAATATTTTATCTACATTGTTTTCTATCATATTTGCTTTTAGTGGATTTTTAAAATATATGTTTAAAGATTTTATTTTTTATATATTTATTTGCCACATATATCTATGTGTAATATATATTCATTGCTCTTGTAGGTCAGAAGAGGGCATTGGATCCCCTGGAAATAGAGTTACAAATGGTTGTTAGCCTCTATGTAGGTGCTGGGTGTAAGAGCATCAGGTGCTCTTAACCCCTAAACCATATTTGTAGGTCCCTGGATTTTTATTTTTATTTTCTATTTCTTCAGGGGTTTTGTATAAGGTGTGGTTTGGTCATATTCTCTCCCCACCCAGCTCTTCTCAGATCCACACTTCCTTCCCAACACACACACGTACAACTGTCTTTTAAAGCCTTCAAGAGTATGTGCTGCCCACACATTCTTAGATCTGTGGTCTTCCACTGGAGTGTGGTCACCTTACCAGGGGCTAAGTTAATATTTTATTTTGACTTAGGAACTCATATAGCTCAGGCTGTCTCAGATTTTCTCTGTAACTTTCTCTGTAGCAGAGGATGACCTTATCTTCCTGCCTCCACCTATTGAATGCTGGGATTAAAAGTGTGCACCATCACACCGAATTTATGGGGCGCTAGGAATCAAATCCAGGGTTTCCCACATGGTAGGCAAGAGCTCTACCACCTGAGTTACATCCTAAGTTCCATATATTAGTATTTTATTAAGTTTTATGATAACTCTTTAGAAAGATACCCTATTTTATTTTATTTGAGTGTGTCTGCATATGTGTGTGTGCATGCAAAGAACCGTGGTATATGTCAGGTCAAAGAACAATTTACAGGAATTGGTTCCTTTTCTACTTTGTAAGATTTGACAATCTTATCACCATTTTCTTCTGTCTTTAATACATTTCAGAAAAGCCTACAAAGCATTAGAGTTTGCTTTCTTCACAGCACTGTAAAAAGCTGTCTTGTAGATTGGACTGTCTTCTGTGGTGGGCTTTACTGATGTACTTACTTGGAACTGCAGGAGTCATAATCTTCTGATTTTCTGTTTTGTTAATTTGGTTTTTCAATTTTAGAAACATTTTAAAAATTATTTTAAAGACAACTAATGAAGCAGATTCTCTTAAAATTTATGATTTTTGAGCCATTAGAATATGTTTATTAATCATAGAGAATTAATCATAGAGAATATAATCAAAGAATTGTGAGTTTGAGGCCATGATGGGTTTACATAGGTTCTGTCTTCAAAACAAAACATAGAAACAACTTTATTAATCTTTGGGAAGTTGGCAATTTTGTGCTTTTCTTAATTACATGTCATAGAATAGGGCATATGTATTTAATGCCATGTGTTTCTTACAGAGCTCTGTAAGCAGAATAAGCTCATTCAAGAAAAGAAAGATAATGTGTTAAAGATGATCGCTGAAGTAAAAAGCAAAAAGCAAGAGTCGGAAGTGCTGACAGCAAATATCCAGGATCTTAAGGAAGAGTATGCTAGGAAGAAGGAAAGTAAGTCTCTGCTCTCATCTAAAGTAGTCAGCTGGATTTCAGAGGCACGGTGGTCTAGTTGTGTGCATCTGGCTGACTCTGCTTTGTGGCTAAAGTAGGTAACACTTTAGGGCATAGAGAGACCAGCATCTCTGCAGGTATCACTTAAGTCACCCAAATGGGCTATTGTTCTGCTTAAAAGGTTTCGTCCAATTTCAGTTACAGCCAGACCTTCATGTCATTATTACTCTGGTTGTAAAATTGGACAAAGCATTTTAGTAGTCCCGTGTAGCCTGGTCTGGTCTCAAGCGTGTAACTAAGGATGCCGCTGAACTGGTCCTCTTGCTCTTTCTTTGCGTGCTGGGATTGTAGGCATGCCTCACCATGCCGTATCTGTGTTGGAGAAATCTGTTAAGGACTTAAAATCATTTGTTGACCATAAAGTGTCTGCCAGGCAGTGAATGCACAGGCTTAACTGGTGAAAGTACAGAGCTGAGGTGCTCACCCCTAAAAGGGCCATCTGAATCACACACACTCCTGCCAAGGCCCAGGGAGCATCGCAGAGGAGCGAGGGGGAGATTGTGAGAGCGCGGAGGGGTCTGTGCAACAGTTTCTTGGACATGACTTGGCCAGTGTGCTCATGAACTCGCAGCAGCTGTGGTTACCTAAATAAGTTTGGGCCGTCAGCACATGTTAGGAAGAAGGGCCCATGAGCCCTCACTCCTTGAAGACTATTGGTTGAGGACTTTTAATCCAGCAACACTGCTGCTCTGGCAAGGGATCACATCCAAAGACCTATGCCTGTGTAATCTGTCTGGAATGCAGACATAGCACACACCTTAATCCCTCTGGTTTACAGACACACCTTTGGTACCTTTATTCCCAAACAGTGAAAGTAAAGTTAGTTTATAGAAGGAAGCAGCCATGTTTGAAAGTGATGTCTGATTGGGGGGGACAGACAAAGTGACAAGTCAGAGAAAGGATACACCCAGCTCTCATGAGAACAGACAGGAAAGTGAGGACTTAGGAGAACACCGCAGAGTCAGAGAGGAGGCAGTTTTACTGGGAGAGTTGAAGCAGTTCAGTCAGTGCAGTTTGTGGAGTCGAGGTGAGGTCAGTCAATTGAGGCATTTGAATTAGGAATCAGTATAGTGGAGTTGAGTTTGTGAGTTCATGCAGTTCATTGCAGGTCAGCAGAGGCAGTTGAAGCCAGAGAATAAGAAGGAGCCAGAGGATTAGAATAGATTGCCAGAGAGTTTGAGGCCATGCAGAGCTGAGAGAAGCCAGTTTGAATCAGTTAGCTTGGAGAGGTGTTTTGAGCTAGAACAGCTGGGTTGAACCACCTAGCCTAAGTCAGAACTAGAAAGGGTGAGTTTCTTCAGCAGTAAACCTCCAAGATGACAATTACATCTGGTGAATAAAAGGTACTATTGACATTGTTGGTGGGGGTGGGGAGGGGAATGGTTTTACTATGTTCAGTGGTGTAGCTGCTGATAGTAAGTTGCCCATGCCCCAATAAATAAACTTGCACCCTCGATACTGCAGGAAATTTGGTGGGTTAAATTCAGAGAGTATACACACAGAAGACATGAAAGTAGGGGAGGAGAGAACGCCTGTTGGGAAGAGGCAGAGTTTTAGCTGGAGAAACATATGGGCTAAGACAGGGTAATAGAGGTAAAAAGAACGAGAGAGAGAGAGAGAGAGAGAAACTCAGTGGATTAAAAAAAAAGACTTAATTAATCTCTGGTTTAGAAAAACCCTTTCTGTAAAAACTTTGTTTCTTATAAAAATTTTCATATTCAAATAAGTGCTTTATTTAGAAAGACTTTATTTATTTATTTATTTATTTATTTATTTAGACTTGAAAATAGCAGTTTGTTTGGTTAATGCTTTCTCTTACATAGTTCGTATCCAAGACTAAATTGTGAATGTATACATCTCAACCGCCATCTATTAGTTAGGGTTATTTGTTAGTTGTAAACCAGCATGAAATAAGACTGATTTCTCATGGAAACACTTATGCCTAGAGGAAAGCATTCTTCCCGTGAAGCAATTAGTATATATTTGTCTAGCCAGTAAACAACAACAATCATAATAGAAAGGAAATCTATTTCTAGGCTAGTTATACAAATTTCTGCCCTGATTATCTGTATCTCAAACATTTTTTACTTTCATCTTGAACAGAATCCCCTTTTATTATTTGTTAAGTTAGAATCTGAATAAATATAAACAGATTTTTTAGTACTTTTCAAGTTTCTTAAAATTAATTGAATAAGCCTTAAAGTGAGAATTATCCAAAATATTCAACACTGTTTTTAAATCGTAGCCATTTCCACTGCTAACAAGGCTAATGAAGAGAGATTGAAACGGCTGCAGAAATCAGCGGACTTGTATAGAGATTGCCTTGGACTAGAAATTAGAAAGATTCATGGTAAGTGGTTGCTCTGTTATGTAGAAGATTAGAAAGAGTACCTAGAAAAGAGAAGAATCTAAGGTATTTTCAACTAAACTTATCACATTAGGTTTTTAGAAAATAGGCCAACGTCCCATCTTGTTAATCATCTAAATACAAGTGTTATTGCTTTATCCAGTATCTAATGAAAGTTTGACGTGGTTGTCAAAAAACAAAACAAACAAACAAAAACCATGCAGTACTTACTGTTCTTGGCTTTCACTGGCATTTGTCTCACCCCCAGTTGCCTTCAGAATGATGATTTGTGAATGCTGGTGTAATTACTCATTAATGCAGTATGAATTGTTCCATCTTTTATCAACTGGATTGCTAAAACAATTGGATTGGATCTGTTTTCTAGCTTTAAAAATATTGTATATATTTTCTCACTTGGAAGGATCCTTTCTCAGAGGGGATTGCTAGGTTATAAAGAACACGAATGTTTTTAAGGCTGTTATCTATGTATATGTTAATTGGTTGGAATGGATAGTGTTTTGGGGCTTCCCAAGATCATGCTCAGGCTCCGTGAGTCACTGAGAAGACTCAGGGTCTGTGCTGGTCTCCTAATTCATAGGGATATATTTTAAGACATTCAGTGGATGCCTAAACCCATTAATAATGAAACTATGTGCATTTTCCCTGTATGTGCATACTTACCATAGATAAGTTTTTATATTTTATTTATTGCATTTTGAAAATCATTTTGTGTGTGTGTGTGTGTGTGTGTGTGTGTGTGTGTGTGTGTGTGTGTGTGTGTGTGTGTGTGTCAGGCTTAGTAGCAATCACCCTCACCTGCTGAGCCCTCTCCCAGTGCCCTCCCCATTAGTTGTGTTTTGTTGATATGATTGTGTGTTTTTGATGGTGGGAAGGGCACAATGTATGAGTGGAACCAAGTAGCATCCTTTACCATAAACTGCCAAATGTAAAGTGTTGCCCTGATTTGTGAGAGCTGCTTAAGCCAGAAGAATGGGTGATCAGTAGAGAGTATCACAACTGAATAGATAGAAGGGTGACAGGCTGGCATCTGCTGCAGAACTGATAGATTGCTTAGTGCCAGGGGAAGCACCAACACACATTGAAGTGGAAACTTAAGGGTTCTTTGGAGAGTCAGTTGTGTTGGATGGTGTTTTGCTGGGGCAGACACGTGAAGGAGAGTTTTCCTGAAGTGGACACAGGAAAGACTAAGGCAGACTCGTGAAGGAGGATGTTCTGCTAAAGCAAACATGTGAAAGGACATATGATGAAGAATTCTTTTCCAATGACATACATGTATTGGTCAGCCTTACATTGCGTAGTGGAGCTGCATTTGTCGGGACTCTGTGGACTGGAGTTGATTGGATGCACGTGCTGAGGCAAGACACGTGGAGGTCACGTGATGTCTGGAGGTTAGAGATAGGACTCCACGGAGTGACGGGGACAGAGTTGGCTTGCTGGGACAGCGAGCTGTGCAACACTTGTGGGTCTCGCATCTTCTCTGGTCTTCACTTCCTTGAGAGAGGCACAGTGGAGAACTTCTGGTGTCCTGTTGCTCCCTCCTTCTGACCGTGCCAAGACTGAGGTCTGACTGTCTCTGCTAGATGGTGTCACTACTGTTGCTAACCTGACTCGACCAAACTGTACTGCTGGTGTATCTGTGAGGTATTTGTGAGTGGATTGAGCTGCTGACCTGTGAACTTAACTGATGATTTCCAGACAACACAGATTGGAGTTGCTCCTAAGAACCTTTCTAAACGGGTCCACTTCCCCCCAAATCCTTTCTTTCCCACTTCCTCTAGTGGGTGGTGGGCTAAAAGGTTAAAGCATTTAAGATCCATCATTAAAAAATTGAAAAAAATTACAGTTACACCACATAGGTACTCTTTGCCAACTGATGAGTGAGAAGAGTGCTCTCCGCTCTTCTGCATACTCAGGAACAGAAAACCCCAAGGAAACCCTTGACTTAAAATAAACGGAGTATATTACCAAATCTCTGCTTGGTGTGCAAACCCTTCCCAGTACTATTAACAATCTGAAATCTGGTTTACTGACCTGGACTTCGCTTTGAACTTGAATGCTAGATAAGTCTTTCCTAAGTTTCCGAAGATTTCCTTTTACAATGGTAAGAATTTTAAATAAGATTGCTTAATTTTTTTATGTAACTAAAATGTGTATGAATTTATGCTTTGTGGCAGCCAACTTGAATTTCTACCAGGCATTTATTTCTTTGGGAGCATTTCAAGTTTTTTTTTTTTTTGAAAATTAACTAGAAGAATATATAATAAATTCATTTAACAATATGTGTTTACTGCAGTAAAATACATATAATGTAAAACTAAGCTGTTTTAACTATTTTAAAGTGTATAATTTGTGACATTAATTATATCTACAGTGTTGTGTGACCATCACCAACCACTGTAGATTTCTATGTCTTACCACCACAGATATTTTGTAGTAACGCTCCATTTTCATGCTTGTTGTTTTTTGTTTTGTTTCGTTTCTTTGGTTCCCAGTAACCCTGAATTTATTTTTTTGTTTCTGTGAATGTATTTTACCTGTTCTAGCTATTTTATATTGTGGAATCATACAATATTTGTTCTTTTGCATCTTCACATATTTCCAAGGTTTGTCCATGCTATAGTTATGTATGAGAGGTTCATTCCTTTTATGTCTGGGTGATGTTTAGGTGTTTGTATATATGTATAGTGTATATATATAGGATGTTGTATTCAACTGTTCATCTATGGAGGGGCGGGTGTGTGACGCGATTGTTTTACTGCATACAGTGACCTGGCTAAATCTCTGCTTTTGTAGTTTCCAATTGGAGTTTTTTAAGGCCTTTCAAGCCTTAGTGGGTATTTAATGTACAAATATTTTCTTTCATTCTGTGAGTTGTTCTCGTTTTCTTGGTGTAATTATTTGACAGAAAAAAAGAGTTTAATGTCAGTGATGTCCAAGTCATCTGTTCTTCCTTTATTGTCCGCTTTTCATGTTATTTACACTAACTTGTAAGTCTGTGTTTGAAGATACTGGTTAAAGTACAAAGCACATACTTACAAAAGATGGGCAGTGTGTGTGTGCGCGTGTGTGTGTGTGCATGCCTGTGTGTGCATGCCTGTGAAAGTCTCCACTGAGAGCCTGGGCTTCTAAGTATTCTCATATGAAATGGTTTATAATCTCTTTCTTCAGGTGATAAGTTGCAGTTTATATTTACTAGCATTGACCCTAAGAATCCTGAGAGCCCATATATGTTTTCCCTGAGCATAAATGAAGATAAGGAATATGAAGGTAAGTGTCCTGTCTCTTGTGTCTAAGATCAGTAGCCTCAACTGTCATTTGATTCATAAGGAAAATTGTGTTTGCACAAGCTCTTTCCTTTTCACTGTGGCTTCCTGAGGTAACAACCCCTAAAGGGTGTGAGTGTAGTTTGCCGGGTAGATGTATTTGGGGCCCTAATAAGTGACATCTCTCCCAGACAACAGAGCATCATGGGGGCTAAAACCTCTGAGACCCAAGTTCTTTGTATTTCATGTGCAAATTTGATTACCCTTATAGAACTGTGGATGGTAATATGAATAGTTCACTGTTACTTTATATAAAATAATCAGAATGTGGTAATTTACCTTCTCCCATTTTTTTAAGCTTCATCCTAAAAAGTGCCACAAATGCACAATGCAGGTTACTTACTGCCTCTGCAGCAGGTCAAACAGAGAGCCTTTAATTTACAGGGAATGTATGTGATTGCTAGCAATGTGAACTAAGCAAATACAAGTATGTTTGTACTTTTTAAATTCTTCTAATCCTTTATATAAATAAACTTTTTAATACATTTGTTTGAGTATGACATGATTCTCAAGTCATTACACCTGTGATATTATTTTAAAGCATTTATAACTGGCAGATAGATGCTCAAGATGCTGGTTGGCCTCTAAGGCCCTGGTAATTGACTGTCTTCTTATAGGATTCAGATTTTGAGAATCTCCATCTAGAAAATATTTGAGAATTTTCTTTTTAATATTTGTGTTTCAGTCAAATGAGTCTTAGGTGTTAAAAAGCAAAGCCCTAAAACCTCTAAATTAAAATTATTGGTACATTGCCAAAACCAAGAGTCACCCACATGTTGGACGACCTTAAATCGAGGTAGGAAGGCCTTAAACTAACAGTGTATGATGGTGTTTCCTGGCTGGTATCCTGCACTGTATAAGTAGAGAGGGAGCTGAGCAGGAACATGCATCCATTGCTCTCTATATTTCCTGATCATGGGTGCAAAGTGACCAGCTGCTTTATGTTCTTGCTGCCTTGATTTCCCCACCATGGTGTATTGACCTTTGAATTGCAAGCCAGAATAAGGCTTTTTTCTAAGTTGCTTTTGTCAGAGTATCAAAGCAACAGGAAAGAAAACTTAAAGACACTCATAATGTTTGATAGTTTATTAAAATAAAATTCACAGAATAAAATTTGATCCAAGTACTCTGCTATTTCTTTGTTGTCCTGTCCAAGCAATCTCTAAAGTCAGAAAGCTAATATAGTCAAATTTGTCCTGAACAATGGAGATGATTGACGGTAGAAAGAGCTGGATCATTCTTTTGGCAACTTTCATTGAAGATTTGTTCTGTTGTACCAGCATGTGCAAGGATACAAGGACTGTAACTAGACCTTTGTCTCATTACTTAGTGGACTCTGAGTACCACTCTTGGAACAGTGACCACATTCCATTGACTTCCATTGCACTTGTAAAATCTTGGATATTTCATCCCCAAATCATAATTTATTAAGAATTTGCACTGAGGCCAAGTATGGTGGTTTTTGCCTTCGATCCCAGAACTTAAGAGGCAGAAGCAGATGGATCTCTGTGAGTTCAAAGCTAGTCTGGTCTGTTGCAGGCCAACCAGACCTACATAGTGAGACCATGTCTCAAAAAGAATTGGCATTAAAAGTTAAGCCCTTTTTCATATTGTGGCAAGAAACTAGGTGTCAACCCAAAGTTTTGCACAGAAAATGATGTTTAATAGTTATAGCACTCAAGTGTCACTCAGCTCTCAGTCCTTTGGATACCATGTTTAGATTTAAATCAGGATTGTAGTACTTACAATTTGAGTATTTAGGGATTAAGCAAAGGAAATGACTAAAAGATAACTGTGAAATTCAAATGTATTAATTTATGCTCAGTATTTCAGTAAAGTGTAATTGCCATTCAGATCAGCTGAGAGCCTAATTGGAAACACACACACACACACACACACACACACACACACCATTTAAATTATCTTCTTTGTTTTTCCTCTAGTGTCCGACTGTTCGCCTCATCTTGAGTGCCTATCAGAATTTCAGGAGAAAGTCAGGAAGACAAACAATTTTTCGGCCTTTCTTGCCAATGTTCGGAAAGCTTTTATAGCTAAGGTTCATAATTGATAGAGGTTTGTTCTTTGTATATATCCTAAAGGAATTCTTGTCTCTTGCCCCTGTCATTTTTCTCTATTTCTGTGTGGTATAAAAGGAACTAGAATACATCATCCCAAACCATGCCTCTTTGATATAAGATTTGTGAGCTGAACAGTTAAGCAGCAGTATAATTAGAAAAACTTTGCCCTCCCTCCGGTCTGCCTAAACATGGGCCTAGATTATAGAGGTATCTAGCTCTATACCCATAAAGAAAGATAGAAGTTAGTCGCTTACCACTTCAGACATGGCAAGCCTTGCTTCATTAATTTATTCCTGTAAATATATTCTTCCTAATTCTCCATCTGTGGAAGTCAAAAGGCAAATCTGCTGTCTGTCTTGTCATGTTGTAAAATCCTACTGTTCTGTTGAAGATGCTGGGTAAACCTGACTAAGCCACTGTTTGGAGTTCTCTTCTGTTGGTGTTCTGTAACACTACATGTGTTAATAAACTTGCTTGGTTTCTCCCAGTCTTTGTAACTGTCTCTTCAGTATGATGTATGAGGATTGAAAAGAAAGCTTCCTCTTTCTCTCAGGGAGTTCTGAGTCCTGCATGGCCACTGTGAAAGGGAAGGTGTGACACAGTTCCTGTCCCTGGAGCAGAATCAGCAGGGTGTGGGCCTCCAGGAGTGTTGACAGTTGCTAGGTTTGAGGCTTGTTTGTATAATAATGTACATAATTTACTTTATGTTCCTCCTTCTGGAAATAGTCTCTTTGCCAGGGTTATTGGGGAATGTCCTCTCTGCCAATGTTAATGACTCCATGATAATCAGAGACAAGACAGTGGGAGTCTAGAAGGTGAGGTGTGTCTAATGGCCTTAGCAAAATGGTAAACGCTGTGGCTTTCAGGACAGCTCTTAAGGCTGTGGGAAAGAATTCTAAAAACATGAATTCAAAAATATATAAACAGGATTTCTCAACTATGTAAAATATAAGGAATAATATGAATTATATGAGGGATTCACAGATCTAAAAGAACAAAGGCAGCTGCATTAATGAGCTAGCTTTCATCAGAATGGTTAGTTCAAGGTCAGACTGGGACAGAGCAAGTTTAGGCACAGGGGTGGTGGGAATGATAATTTCAGAATGTGGGATCCCATCCAGCTAGTTTATTATTTGAGCTATCTTGATGAGCTGTCTGGAGAGCCAGCAGGAGCAGACACAGAGCGTCACCTTGTATCCCACGATTGACTTCAAGTCGTTCTTTCACCACTCCCAAACACCTCTTCCTCAGGATCCCCTTTCCAAGCTGAGGCTGGTCCTTGACAGGCAGGTATTTCTGTAATTATTTTTATTAAAGTCCTAGGGGGAAATTGATAAGGTAAAACATGTCCTTTTAAAGGTAAAACAAGAATTGATGAGATGATTCCTTGGGTGTAAGTACCTGCCACTAAGTCTGATGACCCAGGGTTAGTCTTCATGACCTACACACTGGGAAGGAACTGACTCCCAAATGTGTTCTCTTCCATCCGTGCCATGGCATGTGTGCCTGCATACACACACACAACTTACATTTTTAAATGAAACGTAAATCCTTATAATTAATTATGCTTTTTAAGTTAAGCACAGTAAGAGGTTAACAACAATAACTGTATTTTGGTCCTCTAGAAAAACAGAACTACACTACAAGTTATAAAGAGAGACTTGCTGGATTGGCTTACATGATTAGAGATGAAGTAGTCCACCAGTAGCTATGTGCACACCAGAGATTCCAAGAATTCAGCTCATCAGTCCCTGAAACTAGAAGCCCCAGAAAAGGGGAGACTGGATGCAGTTTCTGAGTGTGGTCAGTGAAGAGTTGGCTCAGTCTCTGTTGCTCATATTTCAGATTGTTAATGGTGCTAAAAACTTCTGACATATGAAATATGTACATCAATTCCACTGCTTATATAATTAACAGCCTAGTTAATAATTTAAGAGCATTAATGTTAAAAATACTGTATTCTATGCAGCAGACTTGCATGTATTTTAATTTTCACCTAATACTCTCTTAATTTCATCCTAAATCTAAGAGGTCCACCCAATCTGTCTGACTGGAAATTCTTGCCCTGCTGAAAGTATGTTGAAACAGGCCTACTATGGCAAACTATACTTGTATTTTATTTATTTTACAGCTATAGTATTTCAATGGAGCAGGTAGAACCCAGACTCTAGCAAATGCCCCTTACAGTATTTCTTTGAAACTTAACCATGCTTCCTGCGACAGATTCCCGAGTAATAGTCTATGAGCTGTGACATGAATCTCAGGTAGATTTAACATGAGAAGCTGTGACTTTCGAGCTGGGCACCCATCCTTCCTGTAATGCATTGAGGAGGAAGCTGAGTCCAGAGAAGTATGGGGCCTGAGCTGTGAGGAACCATGGAGAAGGAACTGAGCTTGGAACTCAGGGTCCCAGGACACGCTACCCTTCCTCAGGCTATCTGGAGGATACATTTTAAAAAGCCAGAAGAAAGGGAGTATACTAAAGGGAGGAAAGGACACTTCAAAAAACTACATATCCCAGGTGCCATAGCATTTTTCAGCACCATTCCCAAACAAGAAAACCATTCGCATTCTCAGAAAGCACTGATTTAAAAAGAAAGGTTCCTCTCTGAAAATTTTACCCCAAACCATCATTCTCACTACTTCCTGTGTACAAAATGGTCTGAACCACAGTCAGTTGCTACATTTGTTTTTTAAATCTGAAGCTCAGTAGAGTGAAGTAGGATCCAAAAGGATTATAATTCCAAATGCTCTTTGCCCATCAGCCACCTTTCAACATGCTGAAAGCTGTCACAAATGCTCCATTGAGGATTAAAACTTCGGACAGTTTCTTCGCTTTATGGTATACTCTCTAAAGGAGTGCTAAATACTGCCACTCGACAGGCAGGGACAGGCAGATCTCTGAGTTCAAGGCCAGCCTGTTCTACAAAGAGTTCCAGGACAGTCAGGACTACAGGGAAAGAGCCTATGTACAAAAACAACCAAAAAAAAAAAAAAAAATAGTGCTAACTACATACAAGGGCGTAAGGAAGGACTGACTGCAGGGATGGATATGAAGCAGGACATAAAGATAATTGTCTCCTAGTTCTAACTCAGTCGTGGGTTTTGGTTTGGGTGGTGGATAAGACATATTTGGTAGTGAACCACTGTAAAACGTAATGAGAAGCCTCCTGGATTCTATCCTGAACGCCTAGTCTAACTGCTGAGTTGTACAGACTTTGGGTCTGCTTAATTTTTGTGTGTGATGTTTTCATTTACTTGGAAGTGTTTTGAATAATAAAGTTTATTTTAAAAAGCCAACCAACAAAGAGCAATTTTGGCCTGCTCTTCTGGGTTTTAAGTTATGTTTCATAGAGCAAATTTTACTTGAATTCACTGAGGCTTACTATCTGTATCAAATATTACTGTGTTAGTTATATGCTAGATCAAAGTGTAATAAAACAACATTAACAATGGATGTTTCCTGATTTGAAATTTTTCATTTTAAAAAATTGCAAATTAAAGAAAAAGGAGGGCACAGGAAAATAATGACCGGATTTTAATGAATGCAAATATGAAGGCTCTGAAGAACATTCTATTTGGCAGAGAGTGAAGGCGTACCAGTACTGCCATGTCTGTCATTCACCTGGGTGTGTGATCTCCATTTTCTGCAAGCTGCTACCATAACTTCACCATTATGTGCTGTCGCCCTTTGGGGAGTTGGCGTTCGTTCTCAAGCTTTTCTTATGAAAGGACATTTGAGGAAGCTGCTTGAATGTCCCACTTTGGCCTCTAATCTGAGAATTTGTGAGGCAGAGTCAGAGGTAGGCAGATCTCTATAAATTCAAGGACAGCCTAGCCTGCATAGTGAGTTCCAGATCAGCCAAGGTTATATAGTGGGATCCTGTCTCAATACACACACACACACACACACACCACACACATACACACACACATCCCACACCAACAAAAGGTCCATTTTGATGGGGGTCCATTTTGGATTCTGCTTCCTACTCAAACTAGGTTCTTACTGGTATTAAAGTTCCCTTCACTAGGATGCTGCTTAGGGTTTTCCTTCTACAATGACCCAATTTTCCAATTGGCAAAAGAAGTTTCCATACAGGAAAGGAGGCACAAAATGTCACACACCACCGTCTCCTTGCCCTTCCTATTTGCTTTTCCTCAGATCCTGAGCCATGTTTGGCTTGCATTTGACCTCACTAGAACTATTGGTGGTGGGCAGGGGCTGATGAGAAGTCACTGCCTCAAAGGTAGGTCATGGGCCTGGTTGAGACTTCTTTCTGCTGTGAGATCTTCTGCTGAGGCTCTAGACTAGACTTCTTGTATCGTACCCCCTATTTAACGCAGTGAACTTCAGGGCCTGGCTCCTTATCCTTTATCTGCTTTCCAGCTTGTATCTGTTACATTGAATCTCGTTTGCCTGTCACTGTTAATTCTGACTTTGGCCTGTGTTCTTTCTTATTTAACAGGCTTTGCTTGACTGCTGTGTCTAGTTGTTACCCAAAACTAGAGATAAAAAGGCACCTAAATTTTACATACTGTGTGCTTTCAGATGACTTAAGGCAGTCTGGATAACCATCTCCACTTTGTCACGGGTGGACCATCTCTAGGGTTTTAAATTTTAGAAAAGTCTAGGAACCCATAAGCTTTGGTGTCTCAACTGTCTTTTATTTGACTCTGTTTGAAGTTACTAACCCTGTGTTTGGAGCACTGTGAAATGCAGGTAGGTCTACCTCCCACTGCATTAAGAAAAATTTACAGAGGATAACTTCCTTTTTTGTTTGTTTGTTTGTTTTCACCGCATTGTTTACAGAATGTGCAAGGCCACCTGTGTGTCCATTCTTGTTTTATGCCTGCGTAGCTGTGTTTCCAGCCTTTGGAGGTAGCTCCTCCACATAGGCAGCAGGAAAATGGCCTTTCTTCCCATTTAAAGAGCCGAACCACCATCCTTCTTCTTTCTTCTCATGTATGGTCACGATGTCTCCTGTGAGGGTGCACACTGAGTTAGATGGTTCTGTGTAGCTTGAACACATGCCAAGTAAGAGTTGGTAAGAGTTTTTTTAAGAACAGTCTGTATCTGGGGAACTACTTGGTAACATCACGTTCTGCACTTGATTCAGGTGAGCAAAGTTTATTGAGCACTTTGCCTGAAACAGCCACAGTACAGAGAATGCTAAAAGAGTGAAATAATGAACTACTGCGCTATGCTAAAAGTATGCATAAAAACAGAATCGGGGTAGCTTGCACAGCTGGCCCACTCTACAGTGGGTAGGGTGTCAGCAAACTCTTGCTGCCCATATCGATCGTATGGGTTATGCATATAGGTGGCCATGATAGTTGAGAATAGTTCATTAGAAGCGTGTCTTTACTAATAGTTTTTCTTAAAAACTTGGTAACTCCCTGTGTCACATCTGCATTCAGTCTGAACTTTTGGCACTTTCACATAGAAATCTAGCCTCCATTCATTAATTTAGATAACTTTAGTAAAATATCAATTTGGAGATAATCTTAAGGAGATAATCAAAGCTGAATTTCTAATACAGTTCTTACCTAATTTTCTATTGTCTTTTAGAAAAAAATCACCATGCTCCTTTGCCCCTGGGAGAGCAGGCCCTGCACCTCACCTGAGTAGCACAGTAGAACTCACTCTGGAGTTAGGGGCAGAGTGAGCCAGGCCCAAGTCTGTGAGCATAGGAGAGCTGGTCCTACACCTTGTCCTGTGTGTGGTGGTGTAGCTGAAGGAGAGATGACCTACCCTCACTGCCCTTCACTGGCTGGAACACTCAGGAGAGTGGGCCCTGCACTTCACCTGGGCAGAATTGCTGTGGGTAAGAGGGCCTTGAGGGCATGAGAGCTGGCTCTGCCCCTTGCTGGCTGCAGCCCTGGGTAAGCTAGCCTAGCCAGGGCAGTGCTTGAGAGCGCCCCCTGGTGGTCTGACTCAGCTACCACTCAGACCCAGATCCAGGGCTTTGAGTTGGTCTACCCCAGCATCTACTCTGTCTATGAACTGCTGGAGCATGTGAAGGGCCAGGTCCTGCAGATCCAAGGCTGCAGGATCTCCATGACACAGGGCAACAACAGGATATCAAAGAGGAGTCCTTGTGAGGACCCAGTATTGATAGTGTAGCAGAAGCCAGAGGCCTCAAAGAACCAGATCCATGACTCATTGCAATGAACATTTGCAAGTAAAGAAGTGAGGACAAAAGGCACACTGTGAGATACACCGTGACACACTACAGCTTCCACGATTAGATTTTTTTTTTCTTTTGGTGGGGAGGTTGCAATTTTTTTTTTCTTTTGGTGGAGGGAGGGTTTGAAGGGATAGGAGGAGTAGGATTGGGGTGCATGTTGTGAAATTCACAAAGAATCAATAAAAAGAGGGAGGGAGGGAGGGTGAGAGGTTACTACGATCTTAGTAACTAAGCTTGATGGGTGGATAGCATCATGCTTGAAAGAATTCTTTTTCTCTGGCCATGTTACTGTTTATAACAGTGTCCCCTTAAAGGCCTGTGTGTTGAAGGCTTAGACCGAAGAGGTTGGTGCTGTTACAAGATGATTGGATAACAAAGGTGCTGACGTCATTAATGCATTCCTATCGAATGGCCTATTCAATGATCCGTTTGCAGGGAGTCGTTGAAAGGCTTGCTCTTGAAGGGCATCATTTGTCCCTAAGCCCTTCCCCTCATACCCCAGCTTGCTGGCTACCTCAGATTGGTACAACTTTCAGTTATAAAATGTTTTGCCTCTCCACAGACTTGAAAGACAGCCAAACTGAAACCTTGGAAGCCAGGAGCCAAAATAACCATTTCTTCTCATAAGCTGTTTTTCTCAGGTGGGTTGTCTCAGCATTAAAACGCTGACTAACAAGCTGCCTCCAGTACATCAAAGTAGAAACACCCACTTCAGGGTCCAACGTCTGCGTGTCTTCATCACTAGTGTCACGTTTGGCTTTTGCTCACTCTTTCCTGCTCAGCTTTGCTCTGAGGGCACAGGTAGTGGTTGCTTTCTTTCATCTCAGCCATGGTTTCCTGTTCTCATGTGAGCTCATTCTGATTTTATTCTCTCTCTCTCTCTCTCTCTCTCTCTCTCTATATATATATATATATATATATATATAGAGAGAGAGAGAGAGAGAGAGAGAGAGAGAAAGATAGATAGATATAGATATAGATATATATAGATACCAAGCACTTACTCTCGACAGTAGGTTTGATGAAATTTAAACAAATTCAGACAAATGATTAGAAATTACGTTGTCAGTTTCTCCCAGCCTCCGAAGCTGTATTTCATTGAGAAGAACTACTTAGAATATAAAGCATAAGCACGCTTTACAACCAACAGGCAAGGGATATGAGCAAGATGATTGGTTAGTATAAACTTTGAAACTTGTACTCAGGACAGCTGAATTCTTGGGTAGCCTCTGAGAAATATATTTTTCACTTATAGAAAAGGAAAAATAATAGCCTGGAGAAAGCAAACTAGCCTGTAGTAATTAGAGAGTACTCCCCAACCCCAAACAAGGGCAAGCATGCTGGATTCTTGGTGCCTCATTCTTCTCAGCGATAAAACAGGAATAAACAATATATGCCTTACAGTGCTCTGCAGATAATGATTGAGTGGTATGCCCGACACACTGTCTGGCACACAGAAACAAGGAATGAGGCCGGGAGTGGTAGCGCTCGCCTTTAATCCCAGTACTTTGGAGGCAGAGGCAAGTGGATGGCCATGCCCTGGCCATGGGTAATAAGCCTTCTCTTATGGCACAGTTTTTTTTATGGGCACATTTATAGTCTCTGTGCCTTAGCTTGGACATGCAACCTTAGAACATGAAGAAAGTGTAGGCTGGATATTTGTACTTATTTAAGAATATTAGTTTATATAACCCACTAGAAAGCACTTCCCTGGGAAATATGTCTGACACAGAGGGATCTGATCCTTTAGAGTGGCTCTCTGTTCTTTCCTGATGTATTGGGAACAAACATTAATCTGGTCATCAATGGACTCAGATTCTAGAACTTTCTGTCATACTAAGGAAGACATCACTTCACTTTTCTGCAACTCTATCATCTGCAAACCAAAAAGATAGAGCTATCTCTCCAATGAATTCCCATTAGTGGCACTCTGCCCCAGTGTAGAACTGTGGTTGAAGGCATCGCTGGGTTCTAAGTTCAAACCCTGTTCTGCCCCTGCTCATAATTTTAGTCAAAGTACTTAACTTTTCCGAGTTTTATTCTTCTCAGCTATAAAACAGGAATAAGTAATGTCTGCCTCAGGGTTCTGTGAATAATAATCGAATGATATGCTTGCAACGGTGCCTGTCACATAGAAACATGAGGTGACCATTAGCTGTCATTAGGTGACTGTAAACCTCAGCCAGCAACAACTTAATGCTGTCCTGATAAGACAGGAGTTTATTCACAGAAGAGATCTCTACATGAAAAAGCAACTCAAGTGTTGGAGAACGCGCCTTACCTTTTTCCAAGTTTAACTCATCGTCTTGCCTGGCTTGGAAGGTGTATAAGGCTCTGCAGAGACAGTTGTTGCCTTGGGACGCACCAGAGCCTAGAGTTTCGGGGTAAATTGTAGTTACCATGTTGACTTAGTAGGAAAATGAACACAATCAGGATTCTTGGTTTAACAGTATGGTGCATAGTTTAAATTTTCTCAAGAATTTTATAATTTTACCTAATATTTATTCATTGGTTCAGTAAATATAATATACCCAACATGTATATAAATTATGCATATTATATAACCAAACCCCAGATTGTATAACACAGAAAATAAAATTCTGTGGAAAACTTCCTCTCGTACTGCTAACAACTAAGGTAATTTAAAACTATTTGCTTCCCGCAGGAGCATAGTCTGTATCATTAGGTAATGTGTCTGGTAGCTGCCTTTTTCTTTTTAAAACAAACCAGATTTGCCATTCAGGTGGACCCAGGGAATATTTGGAGTGTATGCTTATCAGCATCCCTTGTTGCTTAGGAAACTGTTTCTCAAAAAGTTCATGAGTGTCTTTTGAATGGATTATGTGGACCCCAGTGCCTTAGGCTTTACTACTGCTCTTTCTGGCTCATTTCTAATTAGAAAAAAAAAATATCCCTGAGATAGAGAGAAAGGCATATAGCTGAGGGACAATGACCTGTGTGTATGCGTGTGTATGTATGTACGATGTGGATTTGGTCTAATGCTGCAGGTATTATGTTAATTTGGTCCCGAAACTGCACATCCACACCTAAGACACTGAGGGGCCCGGCCCCTAGTTGGCTTTGATTGGTAAATAAGATTGCCAGCGGCCAGTGGCTGGGCACGGAGACAGAGGTGGGACTTTAGGATTCCCAGGCAAGGGACTGAGGAAGGAGCAGGAGTGAGATAGCCGCGATGCTTGGAAAGAAGCAGAGGCCACGCCTGAGAGGTACCGGACAGAGAAGGCCTTGCAGGTGCTGGGGTATTCAGCCCCAGAGGGCTGCAGGTCTGGGGCAGCCTAGATGGAATATAGGTTTTAGTAAGTAATAATCCAGGAATATCGGAGCGGAGTGTGTTAGCCACATGGAGGGTTGGAAGTGGCCCAACCATTGAGCTGTTTAAGACATATTAAAATATAAGGCTGCGAGTGTGTGTGTGTGTCTTTCATTCGAGAACCCAGAACATTGGGGCGGGTAATGAGGAGCACCGCCGCCACCACTGGGACGATTTGAGTAGAGTTATTTGGGTTCAGCATCGTATGTATGTATGTATGTATGTATGTATGTATGTATGTATGTATGTATGTATTCATGTATGTATGCATGTATATTTGTGTGTGTGCCTGTACATTCATAATTTCTCATGTTATAAAATGATTTTCCCAGCCTGCACTCTTTGTGATTCCTTTTTTTTTTTTTTTTCTACATTTGGAAACAAAACTACAGATGCTAACAAATTCATTACTCTCAACCAAGAGGTAAAGTTCTTTTTGATAAATATAGGCAAATGTAGCTTGGAAATGATATTTAAATATAGAGATGTGATTTATCCATAGGACACAGCCCAAAATTATTTCGGGCACTGGCTTACCTGATGCCGAAGAGCTTAGGTTGCTCTGCCCACCAGCAGGGGCCTTGCTCTCAGCTTTCTCTAATCTCTTCGTCAAAAGAGGCCGGGATATTTTCACATAAGAATGAGAGTGCTCCTGTTCAAATAGGTTTTTATAAAAAGAAAGTAATTTTAGACAACTGGGTTATAAATATTCATGAGACATTGTTTTCTGTGTGCTACTTCTTGGGATTCGTGTGTGCGTTTTTTAATAGGGCTGTTGCATACATAATCAAAACATTTCTAAGACCTTCTGTGTTGAAGTTTTCTTGTTCCAAAGGCAAAATATTTTCAAAATGAGGTGATTATTGTATTTCATAGCCCACGTTTCCTATTTGGACCTCTATGCCTGGGCCTAATAGAAACATTCGTAGCAATGCTTGGAAGTCCAAGTTTAATGGGCCCCCAATAGAATGATCGCGACCATTTCAGATCTTATGGCTCTCTTCAGAAAGAATATTGTCCCTTCATCACTGGATGTTTGCTTACAGTCCCTCCCTTCTGAACAGTAATGAAACTAGCTTCAAGCAATAACTGTCTACGGTTTCTAGAGTGTAGCATTACACAGACACTGTGTCTGTGATGGGGTTTGCAATTGTACCCCTATTATCCACACTACATACTGTGTTAGCCTGGGCACCGTGGGGTGCATTTCCACTGCGCTAAGATGAACCTGATGCATAAGATCTTACAGTTTAGGTCTGCAGGAATACCCAAATTCAAGTTAGTAGAAATTTCTATGGCAGCACACTAAAGCTGAAGTTAAGGCATGAGAGAGAGAAGAAATCCTAAGGATTTTTTTTTCAGTTGAGTGATTTAGTCTCATTCCAAAGGATGTGTTCTGTTGTGTTTAGCTTTTGTTGTGCTCAAACGAAATAGAAGTAAATTTATCTTAATAGCTGCAGTAAGAACCTGGGCTTAAATATGGCGCATATTTCTGCCTTGACTTTCTTTTAAGCCCTTGCCCTTCACAAGAGCATTCCAACACATCCTGACTGATCTCATCGTTACCTTTTCTTTCCACTTGAAAATGCATGTGCTACAGGGATGGCAGGGCTTCGGCCTTTGCTCCAGGTCCGCCAACACTGATGACAGTTTGTAGGAGTTCGCTTGCAAAAGGTCTAGTTTCAAACTGTTCTGTGGACACATCATAGGGCCTCATGAGGACATTTCAAGAGAACGAGGCGCAGCTGGGTGAATCAAGGAATCTCAGCATATCTTTAAAGGGAAAGAGTTCTAGAAACATACACTCTCAGCTCCCACACAGATACACAGGAGAAACACTGAAGGAATAAGACCCTTAATGCAATGTTGAGGGAAAGCCGGGATGTGTCTTACTTAGTCTTTGCTCTTGTAATTATGGTGAAGAAAACTAGTTTGATAAGTTTGTGATGAACAACTTCAGACAGTGTCCCCCCCGCCCAGAGGAAAAAGAAGGGAAAGAAGTATTGACCGCAGAAGGCTCTCTCAGAGCCACGAGGCAGTGTTTTAAAGAATCGAGTATATAAGCAGTAGCCACCAAAATGCATGGGGGTTGTGTTTGCTTTTATTTAAAGAGGCACATCTTATGTTACCCAGAAAAATTTAGTAACATGGCTCCTCTCAACTGTAATCTGTATTCACATAGTATCCCAGGGTATTTGAGAATAAAAACAAGGAGTGATGCTAAGTTCCTGGCCTCTTCCTGTTCTAGTTTGACCTTGAACTAAAACTTTATAATTATTTCTTTTTTGGCTATATTCAGTCAGGAGCAATCAAATTACAAAATAAATATAGGAAGACTGTAATCTGGTCCCCCCCTTCTACCTCCATTTTCTCTTCCTCTGGCATTGTGTTCCTAACCCTCATGTCTCAAATCTAAAGTTAAATTCTGCATCAGCGGTCCCTAAGCCTCAGCAGCTTACTCCACCTCGGAACAGGTTCACCTAAAATGAAAGCCAAACTCCCCATCCCTCTGGTGCTAGGCCCCAGCTCTGGGGCATCTGAAAGCATCAGAGAAGGCACAGAGCTCTCTCTGGAGCAGCGTTCTTCCCAGCCTGTGCAGACAGATAGCATCTTCTCTGAAGGCCTCTTTGCCAACATTCTTGAATCATATATGGCACTTCAGGGTCCAGGAGACAGGGCAACAGGAAAGAATTTAAATGAAGTCAAGCTTCCCCTCCAAGAACTCTTCCCTGGCTACTACAAAATCCATCAATACCACCAATGTCCCTCTCCGCAGAGGTGCGGCTTGTCTACAGGAGTTACCATGGCATTTGGTATCCACCAGATGGAGGCTTTGTGTTTGCTCATAGACATCATGAGTTCATGGATTAACAGTTCCTTTTCTTCTAGTTTTTGAGCAAATGATGATAATACATTGTTGATTCTGACAATGACAAACAAGCTTGATGCACAGACAACCAAAGAAACTGGTGCCATGCTTTTGGTGGCTTTATTTTGGTAAATACCATTTGCATTGAATTAGTTCATTGAACATTTTGTACCATCACAGAAAATGTCCCACAGTGTGTTTGTGGTTTCCTGTAAATTATACCCACACGTCATTGCAGTAGGATTTCAGATCTCTGTTCCCAAGTAAACAGACCTTTCTTTTCACAGAAAGCGTTAGGGCCATTTCTGCAGTAGCCTTCTCATGAAAAGAAATCTACTCTAAAAAAATATAGAATAAATTATAGCTGGCTGCATCTGCCAGCTTTCACCAAATCACTACTGAACTCTCAAGTTGGGGAGAATTATGAGATACCTACTTTCTCAGGAGAATCAGGTTAGATAAAGAAAATACTCTCAGATTCCCGTATTCTTCAAAATATTAAAACGCCCGTTCTTCCTGGAATCTTCTTGTATTAACTAATACGAGCCAACTTCTCAGCATTCAATCCAGCGCAAGCCCTCTTCCAGCACCTTCCCACCCCAATCCAAATTCCTCCAAAATTTTGCCTTTAAAATAGCTCTCTTCCTCAAAGGCCTTTGCCTCACTCCACAGCACACATGCCCTCATTTGTCACACCCCATGCCCTGCCTAGCCACACCCATTGCTTTCCTTTGCCACACCCCATGCCCTCCTTTGCTACACCTCCATGGCTTCTTGCTGATTATAGCCCTGTCTCTTTCTTGTTTTCAGAGGAGTCTGATGTCAGTTGAAGGAAAATGGAAAGGAGAATCATATTAAGAACTTTAGCTGTGCCTCCACTCATGATGAAGTTGCATCCCGATAAGTCCAATGTTAGATGAGAATTGCTATAACACACTAACCGGCTGGACATCCCCACTTAGGCTGGCAGACCTAAGACATGCTCAGAATCTTCTTACAGTAGATTACATTGGGCAAAACCATGCAGTGCAAAGACTGTTTCATAATAGATTGCGGATGATCCCTCAAAATTTACTGGACATTATCCTGAAAGTGGAAAACAAAATGGTTCTGTGGGTATACTTTCCTACCACTGTAAAAGGCAAACAGTCAAGCTGAACGAGATGTCAATCACGTTTTGAGCTCCTTCTCCGAGCGCTGCCGTAGCATTTTCTGGACAATGTATTATCAGAGAGCTCTATGATCAAGCATCAATATTTCCATTTTGCAGATAAGAACACTAATATCTCTGGTTTCTGTGACCAGCAAAGCTAAATCATAAGATCAGCTTCTGTAAATGGCTACCCAGTGAGTTTGATCACTTGCCAGGGTCAAAGTGCCTGTGATTTCACTAAAGAATGCATCTATTTTAGAGAATTTTATTTAGAACAAAGTAAACATTTCTAGGTGGTAGGAGTTTCCCATATCTCTCAAACGGCTCATGGAGGAGCTGGCAGTCTCAGTTCTCCCACTCAATTGTTCTGAGTCAGGAGGAAGGAGCAGCAAACAGGGTAAGTGGGCTGAAAAACAAATTTTCTAAAAATAACCGTTTGGTCACAAAACTCACTCTGCAAATATTTACCTCGTCCATTAGGGTCTCAGTGTCTTTCTGGCTCTTGGCGTCATAAAAGGAGCAGCTGCTGGTGAGTGCCTTAAGCTTTTCTTCCAGGCCTGGAAATGAAAGCACATTCTAGGTCACCTTTCACCCAGTCCTAGTAGGTCAGAGCAGGGGACAGTCACCTTCAAGGAGAGCCTGAAGGCTAGAAGTGATAACTGTAGGACTTCCTTAATGGCCAGGGGATCTTCTCTCTGTAGGAGTCACAGGATCTTACTCTATGGACAAGATAAAACATACAGTTCATTTATGGCTACCCTCAGCTGATGAAATCTGAGAAATGCTGGTGCTTACAGGATCTGGCTGGATTTTTCTAGATAAGATTTTGAGTTTCCTTTGGCCTGTTTTAGTGTTCCTTTCATTGACACGATTGTGCTAGCTTCTTCCTCGTTCTCTTTACCTCTCAAATCCAAGTTCCATCAAAATGAAATCCTGGGGTCCACGCTCAGAAGCTGGATGCTGGATTGCGGATGTGCGCTTGTTTTGTGGTCTGCCCTGCCTTGGAATCACTTCACATGCTAACTCACCTGAATCCCCAGTATGCCATTTAACGTAACTGTCATGTCATTTCAAAACTTAGTAAAAAGACAGAAATGAAATCCCCAAACCATGTAGGATCACATAAATTGTCTCTCATCCCAGTCACTTTGAGAAATGATAAAACTGTACATTTCTAAAGCACAGCAGTGAACTACTTACATAGTTCTCATAAATGGACAAAAGTGTCCTTTTATACTTTTAATTTTCTTGATTTTGATTTGTTTTTGAAATAGGATCTCACTCTAGCCCAGGCTGGCCTTCAAGTCACCATGTACCCAGCCTGCATTACAGCTCACAACAGAGTCCACACGTGACTCTTTAAGATTTATTTTGTTTGTTATTAATGGTGTGTGTGTGTGTGTGTGTGTGTGTGTGTGTGTGTGTGTGTGTGTATGTGTGTGTATAAGACACGGGGACATATGGACCACAGAACATATGTGGAGGTCACAGCATGCCTTGATGGAGTGTCCCCCACCAACTTCACCTGTATATGGGCTCCAGGGATCCACCTCACATTATCTGGTTTTCAGGGCAAGTACCCTTACTCACTGAGCCAGCCCACCAGCCCAAATATGACTTTAATTTGTGTTTGTCTTATTGAACACAACTTATATTTAATATGCAGTTCTCTGGAGAATCCCCGCCTTACTCCCCTAAAGCAGAAAAACTCTAATTCCAAGTAAATCTTCTGAGTGCGACTGAATACTTTCCCTTATCCAGCATCTAAGGACATTACCACAAGCCAGACACGCTCCCAGCAAGACAGGAGGATAGTCACACATGTGAGGCCAGCCTGATCTGGTCACACTGCGTGGCCAGCCATGGTTCTGTGGTATGAAACTCACACACCTTCTTTGTCCCGTGAGGCCTTTTCAATGTCTCTTTGCAGTCTCCACAATTTGGGTTTTATTAAAGACTTCCGTCGCTCTTTGTCCATTGGGTTCTTTGGATCTTCTTCCTTTAGAAGGAAAGACAAAAGACATTTAATAACTTAAGGGAAAAGTGAGAGTCACTCCTCCTAGTTGTTCTGAGACTCTCAGTCCTTATCTTTGGTGGTTTTAACTTTACCAGAGGGGGCGGGATTGAAAAACAAAGATAGTCTTTGGTTCACACACATTGTTCTCCCTGTTTTAGGCCTGATTGATGAGGAGACATCTCATTCACAATTTGTCAGTGCACGGGTGAGCATTTTATTTAGTAAAATAAATTATTCTTGGAGGAAAAGATTTTCTATAGTGATTTCAGGTTCTTGATAAATAAACTATTTGTAGGAGACTTCAAGTTTCATGACATAATTGATATTGATTCAAACCTGAGGCTTTTATTCATCCACTGTAGAACCCTGTGCGGGCCTCAACTTAGGATTGCCTTGTGAGGGGAACAAATGTGTATTGAATGCCGTGTTGGCTTGGTATTGGGACTACTACTAGAGCTAGACCGAATCTCAGCCCCAGAGTGTGCTCTACCCGATTAGCTCCTGAAGCACAACGTTAGGAGGACCAGAAATTCAAGGCTGCATGTGTGCAGCAATAGCACAGGCACCAAGGCTGTAGACATTACCCGGACTTCTCTGTCCAGTGAAGGGAGGACAAACAGTGCAAAGAGAGAAAAACGGGGCTCTGTGGGGAATCTATCAGGAGCAATAAGTGGAATTCGCTTGAGCAAAAAAACTTCTGGAAGAACATGTAGCCTGTGTAGATTAGACAAGAGGTTAGGACTGAAGTGGCAATGGTTTGCTTTTTTTCTTTTGAATTTTGAGACAGGATCCCACTATTTAGTTCAGTCTGTTGGGCTTGAACTTACAGCAATCCTCCTGCCTCAGCCTCTCAAGTGCTGGTATTATAAGCATAAGCCACAATACCTGGGAGTCTCTGAGTCCTCATATAGATTCCTTCAAGGTTGGATGGAAAGGAAAAGAATCAAGCCAGTGGTGGGTCAGAAGGAGGCTTAACCCACAGGGGAACGGAGGGACTGTCCGGGGAGTGGAAAAACTAGAACTGGGAGAGAGCCTGGCTTTAGATAAATTACCGTGAAGAGGAGGTCACACAGGGTGCAAAGTGAGAGAGTCACCCCCATAGAAATATAACAGATTGATTAAAGGGTTTCCTTTCTGAGGCATACAATATGTTTCCCTATATCTATATTATACGCAGTTCTTACTCTTAAGAGGTTGGCTGTGCTTTCCTCGTCCTACTGTGACATGGAGAAACCTAAGAAGACCCAGGCTGAAACCAGTAGGTATTCCATCCCTAAACACAAAACAATACTTTGACCCCAGATTCTCCACCATTCCTTCTCAGGGCTGCTGGGAGTAGAGGCCTCAGCAGGGTTCACACCGTTAGGTGAGAACAGACTAAACCAAGCCCTACTCTAGCCCTAAGTTCTCACCTGAGGAATTGAATCATGGTGTGGCTTCTGCACTGGGTCTGTTGGGGACATCTAGTATTTAAACGTACATTGCCACTAATGCTACCTCCTAACATTTCAATAGAATCCTAGTTAAATGTCCCAGAGTAGCCTTGTTGTATTGATAAACAGTAAGTAACAGTGGTGTTTCATAACTTCATTACATTTATTTATTTGCTCCTGTTTGTGGAGGCCACAGGACAACTTGCAGGTGTTCTGCCCTTCTGCCATGTGGCTCTTTGGAATGACATGACAGCAAGTGCCTGCACCATCAGAGCTGCCTTGCCAGGCCACCAGGGTCATTTTAATTATAATTGGTAAGAAAACAACAGGGTGGTTCTCTTCCTGCTGTCTGTGGATCCAGATGCAGAACTCTTAGCTACCTTTCCAGCACCATGTCTGCCTATATGTTAAACTGCTTGCCACCATGTCTCCCATTATGACAATAATGGACCAAGCCTCTGAACTGTAAGCCACCACCAATGAAATGTTTTCCTTTATAAGAGTTGCCATGGGGTTCTGGTTTCCATCTGTGCCCAGAGCTGATCCTGTGCCTCAGTGGTCCATACCCAAATACTGCCGGGAGAGAGCTGGTCTCCCAGGAGTGCAGACACGCCTATGAGCACAGGTAAGACCACCACTTCTGCTCAGTGGGACCCGCCCGGAGCCCTCAGGACATAGGAACCAAGGAGCAGCCTGGGACAAGATCCTCCCAGTTTCTGTCTGCACCAGGAGCTGACCCTGTGCCACAGCTCTCCATAACCAAATTCCTCCCAGAGAGAACTCATCTCCCAGGAGGACTGACACACAGACTTGCAGGAAGGAAAAGCTACAGTCAGAGACAGGAAGGCCAGCTAACACCAGAGATAACCAGATGTCAAGAGGCAAGGGTAAGAATATAAGGAACAGAAACTAAGGCTATTTGGTATCATCAGAACCCAGTTCTCCCACCACAGCAAGCCCTGAATACCCCAACACAACAGAAAAGCAAGACTCTGATTTAAAATCACATCTCATGATGATGATAGAGGACTTTAAGAAGGACATAAATAACTCCCTTAAAGAAATACAGGAGAACACAGGTAAACAGCTAGAAGCCCTTACAGAGGAAACACAAAAATCCCTTAAAGAATTAAAGGAAAACACAATCAAACAGTTGAAGGAATTGAACAAAACCATCCAGAATCTAAAAATAGAAATAGAAACAATAACGAAATCACAAAGGGAGACAACCCTGGAGTTAGAAAACCTAGGAAAGAGATTAGGAGTCATAGATGCAAGCATCACCAACAGAATACAAGAGATAGAAGAGAGAATCTCAGGTGCAGAAGATACCATAGAAAACATTGACACAACAGTCAAAGAAAATGTAAAAAGCAAAAAGCTCCTAACACAAAAGATCCAGGAAATCCAGGACACAATGAGAAGACCAAACCTAAGGATAATAGGTATAGAAGAGAGCAAAGATTCCCAACTTAAAGGGTCAGTAAATATCTTCAACAAAATTATAGAAGAAAACTTCCCTAACCTAAAGAAAAAGATGCACATAAACATACAAGAAGCCTACAGAATTTCAAATAGATTGGACCAGAAAAGAAATTCCTCTTGTTAAGTGATAGTCAAAACACCAAATGCACTAAACAAAGAAAGAATATTAAAAACAGTAAGGGAAAAAGGTTAAGTAACTATACAGGCAGACCTATTAGAATTACACCAGACTTCTTACCAGAGACTATGAAAGCTAGAAGATCCTGGGCAGATGTCATACAGACCTTAAGAGAGCACAAATGCCAGCCCTGGCTACTATACCCAGCAAAACTCTCAATTACCATAGATGGAGAAGCCAAGATATTCCATGGTAAAACCAAATTTACACAATATCTTTCCACAAATCTAGCCCTACAAAGGATAATAGATGGAAAACACAAACACAAGGAGGGAAACTACACCCTAGAAAAAGCAAGAAAGTAATCTTTCAATAAACCCAAAAGAAGATAGCCACACAAACATAATACCACTTCTAACAACAAAAATAACAGGAAGTAACAATCATTTTCCCTTAATACCTCTTAATATCAATGAACTTAATCCCCCAATAAAAAGCCATAGACTAACAGACTGGATACGTAAACAGGACCAGCATTTTGCTGCATACAGGAAATGCACCTCAGTGACAAAGACAGATACTACCTCAGAGTAAAGGGCTGGAAAACAATTTTCCAAGCAAATGGTCCCAAGAAAGACGCTGGAGTAGCCATTCTAATGTCAAATAAAATAAAATTTCAACCAAAAATTATCAAAAAGGATAAGGAAAGACACTTTATACTCATCAAAGGAAAAATCTACCAAGAACTCTCAATTCTGAACATCTATGCTTTAAATGAAAGGGCACCCACATTCATAAAAGAAACTTTACTAAAGATCAAAGCACACATTGCATCACACACAATAATAATGGGAGACTTCAACACCCTACTCTCATCAATGGATGGATCAATGGAAACACAAGCTAAACAGAGACACATTGAAACTAACATAAGTTATGGACCTAATGGATTTAACAGAAATCTATAGAACATTTCATCCTAAATCAAAAGAATATACCTTCTTTTCAGCACCTCATGGTACCTTCTCCAAAACTGACCATATCATTGATCACAAAACAGGCCTCAACATATAAAAGAAGATTAAAATAATCCTATGTATCCTATCAGATCACCATGGACTAAGGCTGGTCTTCAATAGCAACAAAAACAACTGAAAGCCCACATACACATGGAAGCTGAACAATGCCCTACTCAATGATAACTTGGTCAAGGAAGAAATAAAGAAAGAAATTAAAGACTTTAGAATTTAATGAAAATGAAAGCACAACATACCCAAACATATGGGACACAATGAAAGCAGTGCTAAAAGGAAAACTCAGCTCTGAGTGCCTCCAAAAAGAAACTGGAGAAAGCATACACTAGCAGCTTAACAGCACACCTGAAAGCTCTAGAACAAAAAGAAGCAAATACACCTAAGAGGAGTAGATGGCAGGAAATAATCAAACTCAGGGCTGAAATCAACCAAGTAGAAACAAAGAAAACTATATAAAGAATCAACAAAACTTGGAGCTGGTTCTTTAAGAAAATCAACAAGATAGATAACCCTTAGCCAGACTAACCAGAGGGCACAGAGACAGTATCCAAATTAACAAAATCAGAAATGAAAAGGAAGATATAACAACAGAAACTGAGGAAATTCAAAAATCATCAGATCCTACTACAAAGGCCTATACTCAACAAAACTGCAAAATTTGGAAGAAATGGACCATTTTCTAGACAGATACCAAATACCAAAGTTAAATCAGAATCAGATAAACCATCTAAACAGTCCCATAACCCTTAAAGAAATAGAAGCAGTCATTAAAAGTCTCCCAACCAAAAAAAGCCCAGGTCTAAATGGGTTTAGTGCAAAATTTTATCAGACTTTCAAAGAAGACCTAATACCAATACTCTTCAAACTATTCCACAAAATAGAAACAGAATGAAGACTACCCAATTCATTCTATGAGGCCACAGTTACACTGCATATTCTCCCTTGGAGATGGAATGGTTTCTGTTTAATCAGAAACTTGTCACAATTTTCTTTCATAGAGTACTTCATAAGAGATATTTTTCTACTTCTATCATGTTTAATGTTCCAAATAGATTATAAAAACTGCTTGAGTGCATATTACTTTTAGCTTCAGAAGATATCATGCTTATTTAAGAGGCATTTAACTATTATAAATTATTTTGATGACTTAAAAAAGTCAATACTGAGTTTTATATTTTAAAATAAATCTTATTAGTTTAATAAAAATAGTTAAAATAATAATAATAATAAAAAGAAAACAACAGGTATACTTCACTGTCCATCTGCCCATCTGAGGCTCCTCAACAGTGTCTGAAGAAGGGAACGGCACTGTTCATTTTCATACCTATCTTTTGTACTTCCAACCAATCAACTCTAGGGCATGGAATATCTCTCAGTCTGTCCTTTTCCAAAAGCTGACTAGGAAAAAGTCCTGGGAGAGGCACATAAAACTACAATCCTCTGAACACAGATTTTACAGAATTTATGAATAGCTCCACACCACTCACTGGTCCTCTCAGCTTACTCTCCTGTCTCGCTTGCTCCTCTCTTGAGTAAACACCACAGCACTGGATACAAACCAGTCCAATGCTTACTGCCTATGACTGAGAATCGAGGCTCTGGAACACTTAGCCTTAAGGATATCATAACAATCCTAGTTAGCCATTTGAGACAGATTTAGCTATACAGTTGAATTCTAGTGCAGTGAAGTGTCTTAAAAATAATAAATTCCCACGAGCATGTCAATTATAGACGAACCATCCTAACTCCTTACATTGCAATAGAACCCTGATTGAATTCCCAGAATTCCCAGAATTCCCAGAATTTTATTGACAAGTTGGGCAGTAGGGGTATTTTCGTTACCCTTTGCAAGAAAACAGCAGATGCGATCCTGGTACATCTGCTCTTCTGAGGCTAGAAGGGAAAGAGGGTGTTGTCTCCTTGCATTCCTGTTACCCCCTTTCTGCTTTGAGCACACATTGCTGCTAGTAGCACCCTTCACCTTTCCCAAGGTAGGAAAATAATGATAGTTACAAAAACAAACAAACAAACAAAACTGGTGGACTGGAGAGACGGCTCAGGGGTTAAGAGCACTGACTGTTCTTCCAGAGGTCCTGAGTTCAATTCCCAGCAACCACGTGGTGGCTCACAACCATCTATAAGGGGATCTGATGCCCTCTTCTGGCCTGCAGGTAAATACACATTAAGTAAATTAATCATACATTAAATAAATAAACAACAACTGGCTGCTTGTATGCCTGGTGGAAGTAGGAGAGGTTAACCTTGTCAGGACTCAGCGCTTGTCCACATCTCCTCCCTTCCCCCTCTATCTCCTGTACTCCAAATAGGGTACCGGTTCTGGGCTCCAGGTCAGTTAATTGTCTGATTAATGAAGTAGGGGAGCATGACAAGGTTGGCTGTGCAGATCAGAGATGGGGGAGAGCTTGGAAGTTTGAGTAAGTTCCAGCAGATGGCACAGGAAAGAGCTTCTAGAAGCCATTTATACAGCTTGTCAATCATCAGCTCCTAGGTGCACAGCATGGAGCAAAGTGTAGTGTGTTCCACTGCTACGTACTGGGCCCTATGCATATTCACTCCACCAACCACTGAAACAGAAGAGGAAAATGTAGGCTCCTGGGTCTGGAGTTTCTAGCTACTTGTGAGGCTGAGGTATGAAGGTCACTTGAGTCCAGTAGCTTGAGGGGGAGAGGTTTGGTTTTGGTTTTTGTGCTTGTTGTTTTGTTTTGGTTTGGTTTTTTGTCTTGTTTTTGATCAGCTAGCTCCTAGAACATTATAATTAAAATGACAAGCTCCTAGAGGCAAAGAATTTACTCTAAGAAGCTGAATGTATGTATAGCTCACATCTGTCATGAAAACACCCAGGAGGCTGAGGCCCAGTAACAGACGCAAGATGGCTGGGCTCTGATTAAAAATAATCCGTTTTCAGCAATAAAGATCATATCAGGATTCCTCAAATGCCCACAGAGTGGGGCTCAGGCCGTTTGGTCCTAGTTTTCAAGGGTTGGGATCTTTAAAAAACGCTAATGTCGCCCTCCCCCAGGATTTATATCTCTGTGCACTTTGTCCTTTGAGTAAGGAAGTGTTACACTTACTGACTTCTAACAAACAGACGGTGATGAGAGGTCACTTCTGGGACTGGTTTGCAGAGCCCTGTGCCTCAACTCTCTGGCTTTTGGTCTCTTTGGTCACTCATCCAGAGGGAAGCAGGATGCCATTGGATGCAAGGCTAGAGATGGACAGATTCATATTGCAGAATTTAAATGTGCCTCTGTGTGTGTGTGTGTGTGTGTGTGTGTGTGTGTGTGTACCTGTGTGTGTGCCTCTGTCTCTCTCTGTGTGTGTGCACGAGTACTTGTGCACATATAAGTGTACAGATACAGAAGTGGAGACAGAAGGGAACACTGAGGGGAGGAAGAGAGGGCAGAATCAGAAAGAGTAAGGGTTGCAGATGATGTAAGTAGAAGGGAAGCTATTTCAGGGGAGGTGGGGGATAGCAAGACTGGGGGGGAGGAGGAGGTAAGGGGAGAGGACAAATAAGAGCAAACTATGGTGGCATATATATATGGTGTGCTATAATGAAATCACTTTATATGAAAAGAAATAGCATTTCCAATTTTCAGCTCTTGAGGACCTCCAGAGCCCTGATAAGTCACCCAAGTGAACTTGGAAATTAAGCCTTTCCTCGTGGAGCTTTGAGACATCTGAAGTCCTTTACCCTTGCCACGTGAGGAATTAAGAGGCCCTGATCCATGTAAAATGTGAGACAGTAAATGTTTAAGCTAGTAAATTTGGAGCCCCTTTACCATTTGTGCAGAAAACCAATACAATGGTCACTTATACATCACCAAACACTACTTTTACAAAGAACTGTGTGATTAAATGCCCCTTAAAGTTCATGAGATAGAAACATAGGTAGTGGTGGCACAGGCCTTTAATCCTAACACTTGGGAGGCAGAGGCAGGCAGATTTCTGAGTTCAAAGCCAGCCTGGTCTACAGATCGGGTTCCAGGACAGCCAGGGCTACTCAGAGAAATCCTGTCTAGAAAAACAAACCAAACTAACCAACCAAATAAACAAGCAAAACGCCCCTCCAGCCACCGAGCGGAAGCACTGAGAAGACGTTTCAGGAAATTAGACATGAGTGTTTCCCTCATGAATGGACTAATGTCATTGTCCTGGGAATGAGGTTGTCATAGTCCAGCCCTTGCTCTCTCACCCATGTGATGTCATTTTCCTGTCCTGTTATGATGCGGCAAGGAAAGCCCTGGACAGACTCTCTCAACCAGGACTTCTCAGCCCAGAAGTATAACTCAATTTCTAATCTCTGTAAGTTCCCAAGTCTGTTGTATTCTGTTCTGGCAGCATGTGACACTGACTAAGACAAAGACCCAGCAAGATTCTAAAACTTGGCCAGCCTTTCTTCCCTCAAAGGGAAGAATACCACTGCAGTTGTAACTCACAGATTATTTTTATGATTATTTATACCACTATGGACAAAAATAACATCTTTATTTACAAAAGGCAATGATGACACATGTCTGCAATCCCAGCTTCGGGAGGTAGAAGCAGTAAGATAAGAGTTCAAAGGCCAGCTTTGGGCTAGGGAGTCTGGGGTGGGGGCTTGGGGACAGGGAGAAGACATTCTTTTCTTTATCAGTGTTCTCAGCCCGACTTCTCAATACATGGCCAAGATGCACTGGTAAAGGCCCTTCCTGCCATTCCATACTTACAAAGTAGTCAGTCAGTAGAAGCTCCGATTTGTTTTCTATAGACAGGATTGCAGTTTCTTCCATTAAAGCCTGGATATCTTTTTCAACATCAACCTTGCTAATGGCACAGTGGATCTGTGTGTGGCACTGGAACACGGAGAAAAGCAGAGTGGGGTGGTTGAAGAACTGATTCCAGCCAACCTTACTGCACACACCAGAAGCAGAGGTCTCTACTACTCACCGTGGTCAGCGTTTGTCCAAAAAGAGAAATATGTTGGCTGTATTGGTTTAAGTTATTGCATAAAAGTTGAATTCTTTCCTTCTCCAGCTCCAGCATGCTCTGAAGAGAATATACATGAGGGATAATCAAGCATTTCTTAGTAAAGCTTGTCAGCCCTCACATACACTCACCCACCCCACCATGAGATAGCTTGAGCAAACTGTCCGGATGCCTTGGTATGTCCAAACTGCAGTGCAGGGGGATTCCCAGGGCGTGGATATGACTTACTATCTATCCTAATCCTCCCACTTAAGAGTCCTTTAACTCACAAGCCTCCCTGTGATCCTTTACCCTCACACAGCATGCAGACAGATGCTACAAGTTACCAGCTGTTTATATATATAAAGGAGACAAAGGCTAAAGAAAGCATAAGACGCAGCTTTAAGGTTTTAGAGGAGACTAAAGCTCAGGAAGACCCATCTGCAGGTCTTAGAAATGCTTTTGTACAACAAATACTTCCAAAATCGTTGACAAAATAGGCAAGGCGCAGCCTCCTGCCTGTCTCTGTAGGAGTAAAGATGACATGACAGCCCGTGGTTTCATCAAAAGAAGAACTGGAGACAAGAATTGATTTTTTTTTTTTTTTTAAAAGAGGGCCAGTGAGATGGCCCTACATCTCCATTACATGATGGAAGGAGAGAAGTAAGTCCCAGATACTGTGACCTACGGCATGCCCAAGGGCATGGATGCATGAATTTTATGCGCTCTCTCTCTCTCTCTCTCTCTCCTCTCTCTCTCTCTCTCTCTCTCTCTCTCTCTCTCTCTCTCTCTCTCTCTCTCACACACACACACACACACACACAGAGATGCATGCATGCAAATATTTTAAATAATTGATAGTAAGAAACAGGTTTATGCGCAGTTTTGTCCAGAACTACTCGGGAAAGGCAAACCCTCAGCTTCTTCTTGGTCTTACGTCCCATAGTGTTGCCATTTGTCAAAAAGCTAAAACCAGGGCCTGGGGCGATGCGCCAGTGCTTAAGGACATTCACTGCTCTTCCAAAGGCCTTAGTTCAGTTCCCAGCACCCATATCACACAGACCAGACATACATACATAACATATATAGAAATAAAATAAGTCTTTTTTTAAAAAAAGGAAAGAAGAGCTGAAATCAGGAAATATGCTACCTATAAGCCAGTTATTTGAGCTACCAGAACAGAGATAGCGAGTCTTCTCGGGCAGACTTCTTCTGGCAAGTTCCCCATCTAGCGCCAGAGGCTCAACCCATTTTTGTTCCTAGCATGGAATTTCTTGTAGAAATTGTATTTGGGTGTGGCTCCTATTATGTGTTAGAATAAGCTATAACAATCATAGTTAAAGAGTAACATAGGAGGGGTTGGAGGGAAGAAAATGATATTGTATTTTAATTTTTTATTGCAAAAAGTCTTTAAATAAAGTAAATAAATACATGAGCAAACAACAAAATGGATACCCATTCTCTGTCATTTTTTTCTCCTTTTTTTGAGACAAGGTCTCAGGTAGCCCAGTCTAGCCTCAAACTTGCTATGGATGACACCTAAAGGATGATATGAACTTCTGATCCTGTTGCTTCTACATGCTGCAGGCAGGAATTACAGATGAGATGATAGACGTGTAACATCACCTTCTCTCTCTCTCTCTCTCTCTCTGATTATGGGGATTGAACCTATGGCCTTGTGTTATTAGGCAAATCTACTGAGTGAGCTATATCTCAGCCCCAGTATTCTCTATTCTTTTTTTTTTAATTTTTATTTTTTGATACTTTATTTACATTTCAAATGTTTCCCCCTTTCCAGGTCTCCACTTTGGAAACCCCTATTCCCTCCCCCCTCCCCCTACCTCTATGAGGGTATTCCCTCACCCACCCACCCACCCGCCCACCCACTCCAATCTTCCCACCTTGGCATTCCCCTATACTAGGGCCTCTAACACCCTCAGGCCCATGGGCCTCTTCTCCCCCTGATGGCTAACAAGATCCTCCTCTGCAACATATGTGGCCAGCACCATGGGTCCCTTCATGTGTATTCTTTGGTTGGTGGTCCAGTCTCTAGGAGCACCGGGGGGTCAGGCCAGTTGACACTGTTGCTCCCTCCATGGGGCTGCAAACTCCCTCAGTTCCTTCAGTCCCTTCTCCAACTCCTCCAT
>CM052701.1:99581071-99619270 GCA_028551405.1 Uromys caudimaculatus
GGTATAGCTGGGTCCTCAGGTAGTATTATGTCCATTTTTCTGAAGGTCCGCCAAACTGATTTCCAGAGTGGTTGTACCAGCTTGCAATCCCACCAGCAATGGAGGAGTGTTCCTCTTTCTCCACATCCTCGCCAGCATCTGCTGTCACCTGAGTTTTTGATCTTAGCCATTCTGACTGATGTGAGGTGTAATCTCAGAGTTGTTTTGATTTTGCATTTCCCTGATGACTAAGGATGTTGAACATTTCTTTAGGTGCTTCTCAGCCCTTTGAGTTTCCTCAGTTGAGAATTCTCTGTTTAGCTCTGTTCCCCATTTTTCGATAGGGTTATTTGGTTCACTGGAGTCTAACTTCTTGAGTTCTTTGTATATATTGGATATTAGCCCTCTATCGGACGTAGGATTGCTAAAGATCTTTTCCCAATCTGTTGGTTGCCGTTTTGTCCTATTGACAGTGTCCTTTGCCTTACAGAAGCTTTGCAATTTCATGAGGTTCCATTTGTCAATTCTTGTTCTTAGAGCATAAGCCATTGGTGTTCTATTCAGGAACTTTTCCCCTGTACCCATGTGTTCGAAACTTTTCCCCACTTTCTCTCTATTCTTTTTTTTAAATTAAAGTTATTATTTTTATTCATGTGTACCTGCATGAGTTTAGAGACACCACATACCTGCAGGAGCCCACAGAGACCAGAAGGCATCCCATCCTCTGACACTAGAGGTACAGGAAGTGTGAACCTCCTGATGTGCGCACTGGGAACTGCACTCAGGTCCTGTGTAAGAGCAGCAAGTGCTCTTAACTAAGCCATCTCTCCAGCCGCTATGGTCTTCTATTTTACATATATAATTTTTTATTGTTTGAAGATTTCATACATGCATGCAACATGCTTTGATCAAATGTGCCTGTTTCCCTCCCCTCCAGTCTCTTCCCTAGTCTCCCTCCACTTTTCCCCCCAACTTCACATGCTCTGTTTTTAAATTCACTGAGTCAAGTCGGCGTTGCTGTAAGCACCTGGGTGTAAGACAATCTTCCAGAGCATGAGTAGTCTCTCAGTCACTGCATCCCTGAAGAAAACTGACTCTCCCTCAAGCAGAAGCCCCCAGTTGTCACGGATAGTTCTTAAGTTGGAGTGGTACTTCATGAGCCCCTGCCCCACCATGCTAGAATTTTGGCTGGCTTGAGCTTGTGTAGGTCTTACATACATAGCCATCGCTGCTGTGAGCTCATGTATGCGACAGTGCTGTCTTTCCCAGCATGCTCTTTGAATGCACATGCCCATTCGCTCTGGCACTTGTAGTCATTGTGGTCCCTCTTCCTCAATGACCCCTGAGCCTTGGGTGAAGGAGTGCCATCAGTGTCCCGGGAAGGGCTGAACATTCCACAGTCTCATTCTCTGCACTTTGACCAGTTTTGAGTTTCTGTTGTAGCTATCTGCTGCAAAAAAAAATTCTTGTGGAGTGGCAGGAGATGAACTAATCTAGTGGGTATAAAGACAAGAACTTCAGGAGCAAGTTGTGCCATGCTCATTAGCAGAATATTAGGGTTTCCCTTAAGGCCTAGCCAGCTGTGGAATTTTGGCCTTGCTGACACTACCGGGAATGATAGTTCTGTCTGGCGAGCGGGCTTTAAATTCCGTTAGAAACAGTTGTTTACTCCCCTAACACCCATACCATCACTACACCAGTGGTCATCTCAATTGTCAGGCTAATCTTTACTGTAATGTATAGCTCTCATAGCTGGGTAAGATTGCTGGCTACTTTTCTCCCCTAGTACCTCTACGTAGAACATTACAACACCATGAAAGAGAGATAACTTGTAGGGAATATCCTATGATCTTTTAAAAAAGATTTATTTAACTTATTTTATGTGTTTGAGAGTTTTGCCTATACATATGTGTTCATGCCATATGTATGCCTGGCGCTTTAACCACTGAGCCATCTCTCCAGTCTCTAGTCACCAGTCTTCAAGAGACTATTTGATAAGAGTAGAATCTCTAGTTCTAATCAGTTCTTAATGCTAACCTATATGAGAGCTGGAGCATCAGAGTCTATTGTTAAAGGTAAGAACACAACCACCAGATTTTATGAAGGTTAACAAAAATTACAACTGGATTATAACTTCTAGCCAGCAAGGGTGAATAAGGAGATGAGGAGCGCACACTTGGTAGGCTTGCTAAGGGTGCACTGGAAGCTCTGCTGGCTGCGAGCATTCCAGAGCAACGTTACTGGACTCTTGCCACTCATTTGCTGACTTGTGGCTTTGGAATGGGAGGAGAAGTTCAAAACTGAGGCCGGGTGAAGCCTTCAGGGGAGATTTTTAGGCCATGATGGGACAGTGTAGGCTACAGTATAAATGCCCAGAGGGCTGTGTGCTCTGACAGAGATGGCAGGTGTCTAAGACAGTCTCCACCTGCTGTTTTGATAAGGTCAAGGCTCTGGGAAAATTGATGGGTATCTGTCTTAGTCAGGGTTTCTATTCCTGCACAGACATCATAACCAAGAAGCAAACTGGGGAGGAAAGGGTTTATTCAGCTTACACTTCCACATTGCTGTTCACCACTAAAGGAAGTCAGGACTGGAACTCAAGCAGGTCAGGAAGCAGGAGCTGATGCAGAGGCCATGGAGGGATGTTTCTTACTGACTTGCTTCCCCTGGCTTGCTCAGCTGGCTTTCTTATAGAGCCCAAGACTACCAGCCCAGGGATGGTACCATCCACAAGGGGCCCTCTGCCCTTGATCACTAATTCAGAAAATGCCTTACAGCTGGATCTCATGGAGGCATTTTCTCACCTGAAGCTCCTTTCTCTGTGATAACTCCAGCTTGGGTCAAGTTGACACACAAAACCAGCCAGTACAGTACCATTACCACAAGGAAGAAGGATGGCTGGGTATTGAGGCTTTTGGCAAGCAGATGGGCAGCAGAAAGTCACAAGGTCACCACTAGCCGGATCCACTCTGGAGTCCTCCATCTGTGTGCTAGATCTAATTTGTTGCACGTATCCTTCTGTGTTTGCAATCTGAGTTTATATTTTTAAGTGTGATAAGATTTACGTAATATAAACAACATCACTTTAAAGACACAGCTCACTGTTGTGAAGAACATTCGCACTGCCGTGTCACCCTCACCAGCACAGTGTCCACAGCACTTTTCATCTATAAAATGGAAAACTCTACCCACGACGTAACAACTGCCTAACCCTCCTCCTCCCGGCGCTAACAGGTATCACTCAACTTTCTCACTCTCTGAACTTGACCAGTGTAGGTCTTAAGCAGGAAGAATCAGCAATGTATCCATAAAGTACCTTCATGTTACAGACACGGCTTTAAGGATGAATGATATCCCAGTGGGTGATTTGCTATAATTTGCTTATTGATGTTAAGATCATTTTGTTGTTGTTTTTTTAAATGGCAGCAACCAGGGAATCGACAATAACAGCAAACATCTGTGCCAGCACACAGACATTTAGATTTTGTGCCTGGATCCCGACATTTTGATGGGAAGCCTGCAGTTACACCTTTACAGCCTCCTGGTTAGAAGGCTACACCAGTTTTGGTAAGTTAAGGGAGCCAAGTGCCTCTGAGAACTTATGTCCTGAGACTTTCTCTAAATTCACAGTCAATAGAATGTGACCAACTGTCCTTTCATCTTCCAGATAAAGAATTAAAGAGGCCTATCAGATGTGATGATTCCTCTAAAAAAGCAGAATTAGAATGTCGCATAACAAACGCAGGTCACTGGTTTGGATCACTTCAAAAAAGAAAAAAGTCCTTACCCCATTTTTAAAAAATCAAGAAATCAGCGGTTTGCGCTTAGCAAGTGGAAGCAAAGGATATGGGGCTGGGAATAAAAGCCGGGCTTAGAATACATTGCATTCTGGGCAGCAGCTGTTTCTTTACATCGATAAGCGCAGAACCACAAGCATCAATCTGAGATTAGAATAACTGGTGTCCTTTCGTAGAGATGGGAGTGTTTAACAGCCTTAATTACATTTCAGGGAAATCATTAAAATGATTTGTGTTTGCTCATGAAAAGAGGCAGAAATAAATTCCACTGTGCAAAGGGGAAAAATCCATATCTCATTTAATGAGTTATTGCTTTCTAGTGTCTTGTTCTTTCTGTTTAAAAATAGTTGATAGAGAGACAAGACATTCTGGAGGGCCTCCAGCTGTTTGGCAGCCCAGGAGAAGGAAGTGTGGCCAGAGAGGTACCAGGGGGTGGCAGATGTAGAGCCTGTCTGGGCTCACATAATTCACGCTCCTCAGCCATTCTTTCAGTTCCCACCGCTCTGCCTTCGGGGTACTAAGCGAGGATCTCGGAAAGATTGCATTTTCATTTGAATTGCTTTCGAACAGAAGATGTATTATACTATTTTCATAGCAGGGATTTCAAAATACAGCATGTCTAGAAGTTACCTGTACCCTTCCAAAAGTCATGCAGAAGTTGAGTCACTATGTGGGAAAAATTTTTCCAGGCACCCTGATGCTTTGAGGCAGTATCTTAGAGCCAAATTCTCTAAAAGTCGTTCATTGTTCTCTACCTTAGAGAAAACCATCACCGAGCTAGCACATTTCAGGACGTCGTCACATGTCTTCACGAATTTCACATTTCATGCTTCGAATTATAATTATAAATATACAAGAGACACAGAATGCACAGAAGCATATGAGTTGGGTCGGTAAGCTGTGGGGATAGACCAAGTACACAGAAGGCAAGCTACTGCAAAGTGAGAACACCATCGAGGGTCCATGTAGAGCCAGGAAGGCACTACAGTGTTGTCACTCAGGTGGCTGATGCTCAGGAGACAGAAGACAGCTCAGAGGAAGTTAGGGTGCGGGGAGCTGGGACACCACAGGGAGAGCAGACCCCAGTGGCCAACAACACAGTGGGGTCTGGGACACAAGAGAGTTAAAAGAGAATCCTACCCTTCCGATTATGTCTTTTGGTAGATTTAGCACGGAAGTTCCAATTCTAATAAAACAATGGAAAAGCTGAAATTGAAAGAACTCTTGGAGTGTAAATGAATGTGTGTCTTGTTACCATAACAGGACTTTTGGAGGAAAGAAGATAATTTCCACTATGTGCAATTAAAGTAATAAACTACTGAAAGAGACTGGGGGGGGGGATTCCTTTGTTTTTCTGAAACAGGGTCTTGCCTTGCTAAATGATTGGGGCTGGCCTGGAACTTGCTGTCTAGACCAAACTGGCCTTAAACTTGAGGTAACAATCCTGCTTCTTCCTCCTGAGTGCTAGGATTATGGGTATGGGAGGCTCTTAAAGGCAGAAAAGGAAACAGATAAAGGATCTAGAGAGCTCATAAAATCCTGTGATACAGTGTTGGAAATACCTAACCCTACCTAACCCCGCCAAAGACCAGTCTGGAATCAGTTGTGACAAGATAGATTTGCTACTGCTGTCCCCTGCTGGGACATAGGTACAGGCTAAGGAAGATGGAGATGTTAAACATACACATTTCTTCTTATAACCCTTGAAGGGTGCCTAGACATCTGTCACCAGAGCCATCCTTGGAAGCTAGCCTTGTGGGAAGTTATAACTTCATTGGGTGTCCTGGGAGCTAAGGAAAGGTCAGCCCAGACTTCCAACAACAGAGATACCATTCAAATCCTTCATCATCTGTATCTGGGATCTTCTCAGCATAAAAAAGGTCAGAACCAGGATCCTATGTTCAGTTTTGTAATAATCCTGGCAGTGGTACACACTTACAATCTCAGTATGTGAGAGGCTGACGCAGGAGGACTGCCACGATTGAAAGCGATCCTGGGCTACAGACTGAGACTTTGAAAACAAACAAACAAAAACCAAAAAACTGATTGGAGGAAGGGTTTTTTCTTGTGTCCCCACTTCTTCTCTTAGATAGTGAAAGACCTGACCCCCCTTATGAGGAAAGTTAGACCCCTAGCACACTTGGAGCCAGAAACAGAAATAGGACTGAAATTGCATGCTTGGCCAAACCCCACCTGGCTGCATTCTTTCCCCTAAGAAATGGATGAACTTGGCCTGGCCCCAGGGCCAGAGGCACAATGTTCCAGGAACTAGCTAACCACAAAAATGTTTGTGCAACTGCCTTATGACTAACTTAGAACATTCTGTATTTCCCCATAACGCAAATTCTTTCCGTTCTTGTGTGTTTTTTCCTTTAAATACCCCTGACTTCAGCTGCTTAGGGTCAAACTCCTCTGCCCCTGCGTGGGTTATGAGCTCGACCCCAGTGCACTGGTTCCCCAAATAAACCTCGTGTGATTACAGCAAGGACGGTCTTTCGTGAGTTCTTGGGGGGTCACGCAGTCCCGAGACTTGAGTGAGGGTCTCCCCAGCTCGGGGGGCTTTCAATAGGAGTTTCTATCTCATCTCTAACTCCCCATCTATCCCTCCCTGAAAGTGACTGAACTCAAGAGACGATAGAGCCCTTCAGTCCTTGCTTGGTTATGAGTTTCTCTCTCCCTGTTCTTACTGGTGTAGGAGCCCACTGAACCTCAAAACAATGTTGGGCAAGTGACTTTGCCTCTCTAGCCTCCATTTTCACGGCTATCAACTGGGAGTAAAATTATTAATTTCCTCATAAGGTTGTGAAATACAATCTAATGAACATGAATATACTTAGTTTGGTGCCTGATCACATGGAACACCACGCACTTGATACAGGTTGGTCCCTAGGGTACTTGTTTGCTTTTGTATGGTTAAATTTTGTTTTGGTATATTTTTATAATTTTTTTTTTTTTTTTGAGACAGGATTTCTCTGTGTAGCCCTGACTGTGCTGGAACTCACTTTGTAAACCAGGCTGGCCTCAAATTTAGAGATCCACCTGCTTCTGCCTGCTGAGTGCTAGGATTAAAGGAGTGTGCCTCCACTACCACCACCACCACCACCACCACCACCACCACCACCACCACCACCACCACACTCTTTTCAAATGTAACTGTTTTAGACATTTTTAAAAACTTAGACTACATAGATAAAACGAAACAAAAATATTCATGTTCTTACCAACCAGAGTTGATACTTGTTTCATATGATTATGCTGGGTTCTGTTGTTTGTTTGTTTGTTTGTTTGTTTAACTTGATATAAGCTAGGGTCATCTGGGAAGAAGGAGTCTTAATTGAGAAAATGCTTCCATTAAATTGGCCTAGAGGCAAGTCTGCAGGGGATTTTCTTGATTAATGATAAAAATGGGAAGGCCCTGCCCACTGTTTCACCCTTGGGAATATAGTCCTGGGCTGTATAAGAAAGGTAGATGGGCAAGCCATAGGCCATAGAAAGAAAACCAGTAAGTAGCATTCTTCTATGGTCTCTGCTTGAGTTCCTGCCTCTGGGTTCCTGCTTTGGCTTCCTCCAGTGATGGACTGCAATCTATAAGGCACATAAATCCTTTCCTCCTTAAGTGCTTTTGGTCATAGTGTCTTATTATAGCAGTAGAAACCTAAGTAGGACAATGATCATGCTTGAGTTGACTTGAAAATAGACACAGCAAAGCTGTTCATATATATTTGAAGTAGTGGTTAACCCTGGGAAGTGGTTCTATTGTTTTATCAGGAGCCATTCAGAGGCTGAGTGGCTGGCTGTATACTGCAGTCCTGCGGTGTTCCCACCAGGAGTTTCATTTCCCTGGTTGAACACAGGTCTGGACGCTAGCTATATGTTTACAAACATGTGTCACCTCAATATAGGTGTACTGGCTGGTTTTATGTCAACTTGATCCAAGCTGGAGTTATCACAGAGAAAGGAGCTTCAGGTGAGAAAATGCCTCCATGAGATCCAGCGGTAAGGCATTTTCTCAATTAGTGATCAAGGGGGGAGAGCCCTTTGTGAGTGGTACCATCTGTAGGCTGGTAGTCTTGGGCTCTATAAGAAAGCCAGCTGAGCAAGCCAGGGGAAGCAAGCCAGTAAGTAACATCCCTCCATGGCCTCTGCATGAGCTCCTGCTTCCTGACCTGCTTGAGTTCCAGTCCTGACTTCCTTTAGTGGTGAACAGCAATGTGGAAGTGTAAGCTGAATAAACCCTTTCCTCCCCAACTTGCTTCTTGGTCATGATGTTTGTGCAGGAATAGAAACCCTGTCTAAGACAATAGGTTAGGTGTGAGTTGAAATTTTCCTGCATAAATGTATAAATGATATGTTTTTTGTAATATTGTTTTGAGGTTAATTCGTATTTAAATATAGGTTGGGTTAATTTATAGTTGGAAATTGGCCTGCTTTATAAATTAGAGCACATTGTAAGAACATTCTTCTGATGGATATAGAGATTAAGTGTAATGTTTCTCACCATCTAATTATGAACTGCCCTGTAATACACATTCTCTGCCTCACTCGTAAAGCACATGCTAAACCTTTTTTCAGCATATATGCTTACAAGGGGACTTCTGTATTAAGGGCAAGGAACACATTTCTGTTTTCCCAGATACTATTAACTTATTCTCATTAGAAGGGTTCAAGAATTCTTATTTTTAGCATCCTTGCTAATATTAGATATTATTACTTCCTAATTTTGACACATGATATCTTTTCACATTGTGATTTTGATTTTCCATTTTGATTTGTGCACGCACACCTTTCACCTATCTTTGTCAATTTGGCACAATTCATTCTTTTAAAAGATTATTTATTTCATTTTATTTTATGTGTACCCACACATATGCAGTAACTGCAGAGGCCAGAAGAGGGTGTCAGAGTTACTGGGCCTGGAATTACAGATGGTTGTAAGCTGCCATGAATTGAACCCCAGTCTTCTGGAAGAGGAGCCAGTGCTCTTAATCACAGAGCAATCTCTCCAGCTGCCAGAATTCATTCTTTGTGGGTCTGTGTTACTAACAATCACATTTAAGGTTTTGACTTTAGTACCTTACTCATTGTTGGATATTGGCTGTCCAACAAAACATCCAATGCAGAAAACTCTATCACTGTACAAGTCAGCTAAAAGTCCTTTCCTAATCTCTAATACCTAAGCTTTAATTTATATTATTCCTTGATAGAGGTTTTTTTAGCTCACTCTCCACTGAGATTTAGGACCAGGAAGTCTGGCTAATGATGCAGGCGAGCTTTCGTTGGTGATTCTGCCCATGAGGAATGGAAACAATGAGAGGGAAAATGGTTGTCTAGTGCCACAGTACCAGTGAGTGTCATAGCCAAAGAAGAAATCAGGTCTCTTGAATGAGGATCGGACCTTCACTTCCCAGGTCACACAGAACCCGTTGGAAGAAGACAAATATGAACATCTAACTTACCTTGTAGCAGTTTTCCAGGGTGCTTTCCCACTTCAGCCTAGTAGAATAGCCTGCCATGTTTTTTTGGTAGTAACTTTCATCTTCTTTTTCCAATTTTTCAGTTGATTTTCTAAGCTTGTTGAGGAGCTAAAGTAAAATATCAGTGTCACACAGTTATTGCCACATTTACAGGAGTGTGCTTTCTGTCCCATGCATCAGTCGTATGTGGCCCAGGGACATGTGCTTCACTTCAGCTCTTTATAAATCATAGTTACTTTATAGACGATAAAACCTAGGTCTTTTTTGTTGTTGTATTTTTGGTTTTGTCTTATGAAACTATTAATGGACACTAATGTCCCTCAATATGCCCTCAGCTTTACATTTGAGGAAACTGAATTGTCAAACATGAAGTGATTTGTCTATATCCCTTCACACCAAGAAGGCCAAATGACTGAATTTGACAATTTACAGTGCATGTCTGGGATCTTCAACTCAAACTACAATCCTTTGGTCCATCCTGTAGTCTTATTCAATAAACCTTTAGGTTTCTCTATTCCTTTCCTTGTGGACTCAAATAATTTTTAAAACCTATTTCTATAATAGGTTACCAAACTGTCTGATATCTTAACACTACAAGTAGAGCTTTGGAATGAGATGTCATGGAGCAGAAATCTCATTTCTGCTGCAGGACAAGTTATATCACCTTCATAAGGTACAGGATTGTTTTACATCTCTCATGGGACGATGGCTCCCACTTTGCTGAGTTCCTAGGAGGGCTCACTAAGGTAACACAGGTGAGATACACAGTGCACCATCTATCTGGCACCTACTACAGCAGTAAGCTTAATATCCATGCCCAAGGTAGCTTCAAGTTAAGGCAGCCAGACGCATGGTTTCCTTTCATTTTTCCTCTCCAGGGATCTGTCTCTCACAAAGAGTTCCAGCCAATGACATTTGCCATTCTAATTGCTAAGTCTCTGGGAAATCAAGGTTATGCAAAACTCTCTGGACCACTGTAGCCCAAATGGCTAATGAAGATGTCCAGACAAGCGATTTCATTTCTGAGATATGAAGATTTGGATTGCATGAATGATTCTCAACTTTACTATTCTCAGGTATGAACTAGAATGTGTAAAGTAGCAACTTCTAGGGCCCCCAGTAGAGATGTTCGATTATTATCCATCTTTGGGGTGAGTTTGTAGTAGGTCCTTAGCTGACTCTCATGCATATAGTCCTTGAACTACCCTTGAAGGACCCTCCTGATGTTAGCAGTTTAGCAGTTTCAAAGACAGAGATAGGGATTTTATGAATGACCCTCTTTATGTTTAAGGACATCGTGACTAATGTTACAATGTTAGCAAACACTCATTCAAGATGCTGAATATTAAAAGTATGCACTTTGTTATTCCAGTCAATACCCGGCTGTTCTGTGATGTATGGCCTATGCAAGGCACATTCAGTTTTGTATTTCAGGTGTAATGAGCCACATCTATCTGTAGAAACATGAGCGTGTGCATTTTAACCTGATAATGAAGAATACCCTGATCCAGGAAAGAATTCATGGCCTGGAGGACAGGAAGAACAGCCAGGAACTGGCGGAGCAGGAGGCAAGGTCAAGTCAGGAAGGCCTTAACCGGTCACATGACAGAGAGTAAGTCACATTCTGAAGCCACTAGAGAGACTTCAAAGGCTTTTTGTGAAAGAATATGCTGCTGACTGGAGTTTCAGGAAAGTCACCCTGTATGCAAGGGACAGTAAGAGCCAATGTTCAAGGCAAAGAAACCCATTCATGAACTGCAGCAATCAAGGTAAATGAGGATTGTGTCCAGGGTAAACGGTGGCAGGGAGAGGTACGCATTAACAAGCTCACGGAGCACTTGGTTTAAGGGTTAGTGCTGGTTGGAATGGGGAAAAAAGTTATCTTCGGTAGAAAGAGATGATTTCTAGAGGTGCCAGGAGGCAGTTTAGAGCCAGATACGGCTAGAGATCTAAACTGAGGCATTGTCATCGTAGAAATGAGAGTTGAAGCCTTGGGGGTATATACATCAAGAACCTATTATTTACTGAGTTCCTGATATTGAGACTCTTTTGGTGGGCACCGGAGACATAACAGTGAATTAAACAGAGAGGCCCTGGGGAGAAATCCTCAGGTACAGCAATATATAAGAGCCAGGTGAGAAAAAAGATGACATCTGTAAAGGAGCCTAAGATAAAATGTCCAAAGATGTAGGAGAACCAAGAATGGGATACTGACAACATTAAAAGAAGAGACTGTCTCCAGAGGGGGAGCTAAATGATGTACAGTGCTTTGAGGAAGTTTTCGGGGTGCCTTGAGGAATGAACAGTGCGGTGGAGATGGAGCACCAGATAAATCCATCTTAGTGCCAGGAGAGAGGATGATACAGTTGAATAGACATCAGAAGCTGTTTCTGAATCTTCCTGCTTTCCCAAGGCAGGGGGCACATTGGAGTGAGTGGATGAGCACCCCGAAATCTGTATGTTCATCCTAACTTCTCCACAGCATCGCATTAGGAAATGGGAGTCTTTGGGAAGTGGTCAGGACTCAAGTGAAGCCCTTAAGAATGAGATCAGTGACCCTATGAGGGGAAGCCCAGAGCTCCCTCTTTGCCATATGAGGCTATGACTAGATAGATGTCTGCAGTCCTGGCCCTCACCAGAATCTGAGCATGCAGGCTCCTGATCTATAGGATTGTAGAACTATGGCCTTCTGATTGTTCAGAAGTTCAGTAAGATGTATGCACTGGACAAGTGTTTGGGCGGCTTCCTTAAACTGTGTGATGTTTTTATTGGTGGGCTGGTCAAAGTCTTATGTATTTATTTATTTAAAGACTATGAAGAATACCTTCTGCTGCTAAAGCTGCCCAGGCTATGGTAACTTCTTATGGCAGCTCAAACACACTAAAATGGACCTAGGAATTCAGAAGACTGTGGGAAGAACCACTGTGGGATGGGAGGGGCTGTCTCAGAGAGATAGGACAAAGGGCATCATCAGAAGAGGGTCCGTGAGAGCCATGGTGGCGTAGCCTCAGAACAGGAATGAACTGGGTACCCTTGTTGCTATGCAGATAAAAATGAACAGCGGGGAAAGAAACACGACAGTCCTCTGGGAGTGGGTGGAAAGGACGGGAGCAGAAAGAAGACAGTGGAGGTTTCGGCTTGCTTTCGGTGAGAACCGGGGTGGCTAAGCAGGAAAACAGGAAGAACTGCTGAGGTGCCTACACAGAGGATGAAGACGGGACGCTCCCGTGTGCGGGAGCAATGGAAACCAGCTCTGGTGTTCAGTTCTAGGACTTTAAAACCAAAAACAAAATCATAGCTGCTAGTTTAAGCAGTGGCTTATGGGAGGGATCTGTGATGTTAGCACAGGCAGAGGTCATGATTACAGGCTGTGTTCGAAAGTGGGTGGAGGGCACTGCAGAATTTCACCCCGCAGGGAAGCTGCTAATGAAGAGGAAACACACCCGTCTGCAACCGCTTTTCTGTCATTGCTGTTGCTTGACATCGGAGAAGAATAGCTTCTAATGAGGACTGGGATGGCTTGACATGTCCTGGTGCTGAGAATCTTTGCATAACGTGAATTAGCCTCCCCCCACGGCTGCTCATTATTGAACTTGTCCTGATTATTTTGAACTGTGAAGACTGACACGTGAAGAAGTAAGAGCATTCCAAATCCTGCTAACAATGAATTTAAGTTATTCAACTAACAATTTCTTCAGCTGAAGTGATAGAGCCTCTCATGGTGCCAATTTTCTTTCCCCCTTTAAGGATCTCTGGGTGCCATGGTGCTGGCTGCTTTCCTTGAGGGAGACTTAAAGTTGGAGAAAGTGTGGAACGTTTTAGTTTCCGACATGGGGCATACAGAACAAGAGTTGGGCTGGGTGAGGCATAGCCCAACATTACTTGTGTTCGTTTTTTGTCTAAGAACACAGTTGTCAAGTTGACTCTTCTTTAATGCATGAATCAACGCTGTGGCCCACACATAGACAGTTATGGAGTCTGAACGTGGCTGGGGGAGCGATCAGGGAATCTGCAGCAGGAGGCAGCTCCTGTGTGTGGAATCTCACAACGGCCTCCACTTCCAGCATCATGGACCTTGTGGCCCATTAGCATATATCTGGGCCATTCGGATTTCTACATGTATTATCTGGCTGTATCTAAGTCACCAATAAGTACACTAACGTCTTTGAAAGATTTCTGTCAGGAATGCGGGATTGTTTTCCCTTAGAAAGAAAACACAAGGAGGAAACAAACCCAGCTCAGTGGATATCCTCTGCTCATGGTGACAAACACACTACTGTTCAAAGGAAAAAGAAAAGTCTAGGCAATGTAGGAAGATATGACAGGAACTTGATGCAAAATGTAATTACTATCTTATATCAAGCTGCCAAGATGCATGGTAGAAATGTAAATTTATATTTATTGTGATTAAGCCTATACCTCCCCCCAAGGGTGTATTTTGTTTGAATTCTTACTTAGTGATTGTTATTTCCTAATTATATGAACATACCACACTTAGCTAACCATTCAAAATGCAATTTTATCTTTATCTCATCTTGTAAGCATTTCGACTTTTCGTTTTTTAATGTTCATATTATACTAATATGCAAAGTGCTTTATACGGTATCCCATAAACATAACTATGTATATTTACTTATTTGGAATGGAGATAGAATATCACAAGCCTAATATGCCATGTCAGTGATATTTTTCAAAAGTTTTCTGTGGACCACAGGTAATTTTGAAGTCCCCTTTCATGCTTGGTTAACCTACAGATTCCTACAGAGGGAGGGGCAGCCAGTTCTCTGTGCTCCCATGGAGGGCAGGAAGCCACATCTCTAAACAGTGTGTACCTGGCTGCCATGATAGCTCACCTTCTGCTTCTCCTTCTGGGTCACGGATTCCTTGGAGCTTTCTACAAGGTGGAAAAGTGCTTCATGCTTCTTGGTACTCATCATTAATTTTTTCTTAGCCTAGAGACAGAAACACACCAACAAGAGAAGAAAGAAAAAGAAAGACTGATATTTAGAGAAAAGCTCTTCTATTTCAGAATGAGGTTTGTTTGTGAATAAATGTGAATCTTTGTTTCCATCCTTCCTCTCAAAATATGTCCAAAAATAGCACAGCAGCAAGTAGTTTAATAGGGAATCGTTGGGTACTTTGTCATGACACTGGGTATATATGAAAGAGTCAAATGTTTGCTAATTCACCTTGAGCTTACAGTTCTCTGGCCTTGGCCCCCAGAGTGCTGCAGTTGTAAACATACACCACAATGCCCAGATTAAGAGCTCAGAATATAATGAAATGATGGAGGGGGGTTTCGGGCGGGGGGGGGGAGTCCAGGGCTCTGTCCCTTGGAACATGTGAAGGAGCTGTATGAGGGAGTTCAAGTACAAAGCTGCTCACAGTCCGCCTCTATTGCAGGCAAGTGCCTGCTGACAACCTCGGGTGAGCCAAGAGCACATCCTTTAGAATTTGAAACTTGACCTCTGAAGCAGACTGCACTTCACAGCTGACATGTGGAACCTCTTCTTGTATTGTCATGAGGGGGGAAAGGATTGCAGTTCAAGAAGTCTATGTGATCAAATGACTTTGTCATTCTTCAAAAAACAATAAAATCATTTTATTTAAAAACAACAACAACAACAACTCTCAGAAACTGGGGGATAATAGGAGGTAGATTTTGTTCTTTTAAGCAAGCAGCTATAGAACCTTGTCTCTAGCTTTTGATCCATTGTACTGACTTTCCTGTGAGAACTGAGTGTTTACAGATAATTGTTTTTTCAAGACAAACCTCGTTAAAAAAAAAAAAAAAAAAAAAAAAAAACCTCAGAAAATCAAGAGCGAAATTTAAAACAGGTGATTGGATGCTTTTTTTTTTTTTTTTTTTTTTTTTGACTTCGAGCTCTGCTCTCAGTGTGACTCTCGTGAGCCTATTTCTATCAGAACAGCTACCACAGGGTCCGAATTTGTCTTAAACAGTTCTCATGTTGGTCTCTGGAATCTTCAAATTCAGCAGGAGCTCAGAAGCAAGCCTGAGGCCAGCTGCTTCTAAGAGCATCTCTGGTTATTTGGTACAGGTGGCTGTTTACTTGCAAAGGATCACTTGCGTTATTAACATTTAAGAGATGAAAAAACAAGAGTTCCACTCTTGGAATGCAAATCTTCAAGAACATGGCTGGGTTTTCTTAGCAGATTCTCCAGCCTCTCATCCTTCCATCTCAAAGCAACAACTCCTCCTACACAGGATTATTCTAGAATAGTCTTTCGTACATATGGATCTCATCTGCTGTTTCTGTAGCTTAAGAACCAATAATGAAATTCTCTAGCTTCATGGATCAAATCACAATCTCTCTAGAATAATGCATGTGCTGTTTCCTGCATTTGTTATCTAGTCAACTACATTTTCAAGTAATTGGAAACTAGGAGCAGATCTTAGTGTAGCGTATACAGAAAGTAGACCGTGTACTATTGTAGAATCAACACATGTATTCCTTTTGACGTCACCACACTCCTTACAACGCCCTCTCTATTGCAAGGCAGAGACCTTTAACAGTCTTACACAAATGGAGAACCAAACTGGTGTTCGTTACGTTTCCTAAATTGTAAACTTCACAGAGAGGCAGCTGATATGCTGGAACATAGCAGTGACTCTGGAGTCCAAGAACTTCTAAGACTTCATGGTTTAACCATTAACCAGATTCAAAACTTTGGAAATGACCTTGATCGTGCAAAGTCACATATCACCTCAGGTGCTGTGATGGTGAATATACAAACTTACAGCTCTTGGCACATAAGTGCCATGTAAATATTAGCCATAAATAGCAGCCATATTTTGAATCATCCTCTGCTTTGGATGAGTTGAATGATGCATCTATATAATAACTCAGGTGAGTTATCTTCTCTTCAATAGGTGTGTAGAAAAGCATTAGAACACATAAACATATGTGCACAAAAGCAGAGTCCCATCTTAAAAACTGACTTTATGTAAATGCTGTTAGTGGATACTTGCCTTGATTTGCTGATTCCAGTTATTAATAACAAGATTTGCTGTCTTCTCCACTTCATTATCAAGCTATAGAAGAGAAAAACAGAAAGAAAAGGTGTTTCTTTCTTGCTTAGTCACTGCTATTAAGTATCAATGAATCCCAAAATCCATAGGCTGAAACCTATCTCTACTGCATCGTAGTACTGAGCGGTGGGACTCTGGGAAGTGAACGCACCACGTGAATGGAGCCCTCATATGGACCAGTGCCTGTGGTTGTTTGAGTGATAATGACCCCCTTAGATTCATATATTTGAATGACTAGCCCCTAATTGATGGAATGTTTGAGGAGGATTAGGTGATGTGGCCTTGTTGGAGGAATGTCACCAGGAGTGAGCTTTGAGGTTTCAAAAGCCCAAGACAGCCCACCCCTCTCTGTGCTTTAGCTCTCAGCTACTTACCTAGTCCCATGCCTGCTATGTATGCCACCATGCTCTCTGCCATGATGATAATAGACCACTCTCTGAGACTGTCAGCAAGCCCCCAGTTAAATGCTTTCTTTTTATAAGAGTTGCCTTGGTTATGGTGTCTCTTCAAAGCAATAGAATGGTGACTAAGACAATGACCTTATAAAAGACACCTCAAGGCCTCTGTCACTCCCCTATCATGCAGATGCGTAACATGAAGATGGCTGTCTATGAAGAACGACCAATTCCTCGCCAGAGACCTACTCTGCTACTGCTTTGATCCTGGGATTCCCAACCTTGAGAACCAAGAGAAATGAGTTTCAGTGATTTCTAAGTCACCAGCACACTTCAAGCTGACTCAGTTACAGTGCGTTTCACTGTATTCATAGTGATGGCTTGTTAATTCTGGCACAATCACTCTCATGGTTTATCTGAGCTTCAAAACCCTATAACGGGCATATTTGGGCTTGTCTCCATGTCAAGTGTCTCGACATGATTTGTAAACTAGTGGTTTCTAATCTGTAACAACGTGAAAAGGCAAGTGTGTGCGTGGGCACCTTCTGAGGGTGGTCAGACCATGCTGCAAAAACACCCACAGAGTGAGGATCAGAAACTTGATCCTCAGAAACTTGATCCTCACTAAGCCACTCAATGTCACTATTGCCCTTGATATGATTATTGGCTGCATTTCAAAGAAGTGGTGTTTTTCATCATAAGTAACTTCTCAAAGGGACAGTCATTATAACGATGAAGACCGACTGGGGTGGCTCATACCTATCATCCTGGTGCTTAGAAAACAGAGGCCAGAGGCTCACCAGAAGGTCAAGGCCAACCTAGGATACATAGTTATAGGCCAGCCTGCTCTACCAAGCAAGACCCCCCCCATTTCAAAACAAACAAACAAGAAAATAATAATGATGGTGGTGGTGGCTGTAGGCAAACCTCTAGAGAGAGGAGAAAAGCCAGGCAGAACCCTTTGATCTGGAACTGATACCTGGTAATTGGCCAGACAAGCTAGAGAAACTTTGCTCTGATTTTCACCAGCCATTAGATATAGAATGCATGATACATTGTAACAGATACAGAAAAAAATGGTTTTGCACACTGTGCCAATTTTGACTGCATAGATGTAGCTGAGATCCAGAGCAAGTTCCCTTTAAAACATAAGATGTTTTGCATCTTCTGTAAGGCTGTGTGTATGGGGGGGGGGTCATTGCCACACTGAACTGGAGATAATAGGGCAGGTGATGGAGGAGCACCATGACATCAGCTACCTAATGTGCTGTGATAAATGGTCCAAACACTGATTATCATATTGCTATAGGATATGTAAAAGATTTTTGTAATTAATGAAACTTAGGTTTGCTCTGAGTTTTTATATAGGTTGCTGGCCAAAGCAGATGAATATTGCTTTCAAATGATTTTTGTAACTTTCTATTACCTAAGCTCTAGGTAGGACATCCATTCTGGTGGAACACAGAAGAATATATACAAATGCTGGCTCTACTCCCCAACTCCACTTAAGGAGTTCCTATTTCATTTATTTCCATTCCATTTTGTCTTAGTCAGGGTTCTATTCCTGCACAAACATCATGACCATGAATCAAGTTGGGGAGGAAAGAATTTATTGAGCTTACTCTTCCATGTTGCTGGTCATCACTAAAGGAAGCCAGGAATGGAACTCAAGCAGGTCAGGAAGCAGGAGCTGATGCAGAGGCCATGGAGGGATGTAACTTACTGGCTTGCTTGCTTCTCCTGGCTTGCTCAGCTGGCTTTCTTATAGAACCCAAGACTACCAGTCCACAGATGGTGCCACCCACAAGGGGCCCTCCCCCCTTGATCACTAATTGAGAAAATGCCTTACAGCTGAATCTCACAGAGGCATTTTCTCAACTGAAACGCCTTTCTCTGTGATACTCTTCCATCTGGGTTTTCCCAGCTCCCATAGTTTTTGATTTACAACCCATCTGAAGCCCCTTTCTAGTAACTATCCTTTCCCCTTGCAAGGACCACCTGCTAAGACCCAGGCACTTCTTGCCTGCACTTGGCCCTGAACCACCCCATCAGAGCGCTGCGCCTGGAAGCATTGTCTAAAGTAGCTAACCACTGCAATACACACAGAGGAAGCGAGGTAGCACACACAGGAAAACTGTTCTAGAAGGAAGGCGCATGCCTAGAGCAGAGGACACGCTAATGAGGACCCGCTGTTCTAGCCAGGAGTGCCTGATGCTTCCCTCTAATCTTAAGGCTATTCGAGAGCTGCACTATTATTACCTTTAAGTAATCTCACACTGGTAAGCAGGAAAGCATCTTTTGAAACAAACTGTGCTTATGGGACTGGGGTGTATGTAGCTCATTGACAGAGTTAGAATTAATAAAATTTTAAAGACCATTTAAAAAGTACTAAAAAATGGAAAATAATCTCTGATTTTATCATGTCAAAGTAATTCTTATTAACATTTTGGGAAGCATCTTCGAGTTGAGATTTTATTACTTATTAGATTTCTTTTATCTCATTTTTCATTTGATACCATATGTAAAAATAACCTGTTTTTAATTATGTGTATGTGTGTGTGTGTGTGTGTGTGTGTGTGTGTGTGTGTGTGTATGTGTATGTATGCACAAGTGGGTGTGGGTGCCCATAGAGGCCTCAAGAGGGCACTGGATGCCTGCGGTTGGGGTTACAGATGGTCATGAGCTACCCAATGTAGGTGTTGGGATTAATATCCAGTCTTCCATAATAGCACACCCTGTTTATAACCACCCCGCCGTCTTTCAGAAACCCACTACATATGTATATTGTCTTCACGATGCTGAATATTGAATACTCAAGGCCGGAAACAAGTTAGGCAAGCATGCTGCTCCTGAGTCAGGTCCTTAGCTCTCCTATAAACCTTTTAATGACTTTATGTTAGTCTATTGCTTGACTTTTTCCTGATTTATTTTTAGTGATAAAGTAATTGCTTTTCACTATATTGCAAACACTGTGTTAACAAACATTCTTGTTTTATTATTATGTTTTTGTTATAAATTTCTGAGACCCACTATCACTGTAGCCTTTTGCTCTGTGGGCCATAGACAGAAATCTTGCTCATGTGTTTATTTCTTCCTTAGTCCTTTGAGTCACTGTCTCAAGTTGGTTTTGAAAATGCTGTGTAATCAAGACTGATCTTGTTTTAATCAGGGTTTCTATTCCTGCACAAACATCATGACCAAGATGCAAGTTGGAAAGGAAAGGGTTTATTGAGCTTACACTTCCAATTGCTGTTCATCATCAAAGGAAGTTAGGACTGGAACTCAAGCAGGTCAAGGAGCAGGAGCTGATGCAGAGGCTATGGAGGGATGTAACTTACTGGCTTGCTTCTCCTGGCTTACTCAGCTGGCTTTCTTATAGAGCCCAAGACTACCAGCCCACAGATGGTACCACTCACAAGGGGTCCTCTCCCCTTGAACACTAATTGAGAAAATGCTTTACACCTGGATCTCATAGAGGCATTTCCTCACCTGAAACTCCTTTCTCTGTGAGAACTCCAGCTTGTGTCAAGTTGACACACAAAACTAGCCAGTACAATTGACCCCTTGTCAACTTGACACACAAACACATTACCATTAAGCCTTGACCCTTACTTTCTTATTCATCCCCAAGATCTAAATAACTTAAAAAGTCCCACAGTCTTTGCAAATTCTTAAATATTAACATTTCAGTCCCTTTTAAACACCCAATCTCTTAAAATTCAAAGTCTTTTAAAAATTCAAAGTCTCTTAACTGTGGACTCCACTAAAATACCTTCTTTCTTCAAGAGGGAAAAATATCAGGCCACAGTCACAATCAAAAGCAAAATCAAACTCTAACTGTCCAATGTCTGGGATCCACTCATGATCTTCTGGATTCCTCCAAGGGCTTGAGTCACTTCTCCAGCTCTGCCCTTTGTAGTACATACCTTGTCTTCTAGGCTCCAGATGCCTGTACTCCACTGCTGCTGCTGTTCTTGGTGGTCATCTCATGGTACTGGCATCTCCAAAACACTGCTGTCTTCTGCTGCAACTAGGCTTTACCCATAGCCTCTCATAGGCTCTCTTCATGATGCCAAGTCTCACCTCCCTTGCATGACCCCTCCAGTCTTGGGCCATCAATTGCAACTGAGACTGCACCTTCACCAGTGGCCTTCCACAGCCTCTCACAGTGCCCAGGCCTCAGCTGCTCTTCATGACTCCTTCATGCCTTCAAAACCAGTACCACCTGGGTGACTCTTACACATTACCAAGTCCAGCCACAGCACAAGATACAACCCTGGCTATCTCTGGAATGCAGCCTCTGTGCTCTCAGAAAACACTTCTCAGAAGATTTCACCTCAATGATGCTGGTCTCCTCTCAATCATCACCAATTTCCCAGCTCCAGCCAACCAGCATCAATAGTCCCAGTAATGCAATGGTTTTGCTTTAGTAGTTCTGGTATCTTGTTAATCACAGCTGATCCTTCAGCCCCAGCTAACCAAAACCACAGAATCTTCACAGTCAAAATGGCATTGGCCCTGATAAGAGTCTTTAATCTTCCCTCTGAAAATTCACAAGCCAGGCCTCCATCTTCTGCACTGTTCTCAACATTATCTTCAAAGCTCCCACACAACATCCCACAAAGCTCTTAACACCGAATGGATCTTCTAGCCCAAAGTTCCAAAGTTCTCCCACAGTCCTCCCCAAAACACGGTCAGGTTGTCACAGGAATACCCCACTATGCTGGTACCAATTCGTCTTAGTCAGGGTTTCTATTCCTACACAAACATCATGACCAAGATGCAAGTTGGGGAGGAAAGGGTTTATAGAGCTTACACTTCCATGCTGCTGTTCATCACCAAAGGAAGTCAGGACAAGAACTCAAGCAGGTCAAGGAGCAGGAGCTGATGCAGAGGCCATGGAGGGATGTAACTTACTGGCTTGCTTCTCCTGGTTTGCTCAGCCTGCTTTCTTATAGAACCCAAGACTACCAGCCCACAGATGGTACCATCCACAAGGGGCCCTCTGCCCTTGATCACTAATTGAGAAAATGCCTTACCGCTGGATCTCATGGAGGCATTTCCTCACCTGAAGCTCCTTTCTCTGTGATAACTCCAGCTTGTGTCAAGTTGACACACAAAACCAGCCAGTACAGATCTTGAACTCTCTGTTTCCCTGCTCCCACAACGCAAGTACCAAGATTTATAGGCATGCAGCACAGCCCCCAGCTTTGTTTTGAACACAGGGTCTCAGTATGTAGTCCTGGCTGGCTTGAAATTTACTAGTCTAGAATGCACAGAAATTCACCTTCTTCTACCTCATGAATTTATTTGGTTTGTTTGTTAGGAATGTTTTATTATACTGGGGTTTTAACCTAGGGCTTTGGTCCTGGGAAGAAACTGCATTTGCCACTGAGTTTTACCCAGCTCTAGAAATCTTGCTTTTTAAGAGAAAAGTGCAGCTCCGACTCACCGATTTTCTCTTCTTTTCTTGCATACTCAGGACTTGGTGTGTTGGCTTTATTGCTTCCAACTCAATTGCTTTGCCAAGTTTTCTGGAAATAGAAAATTGTCTTGGGTTTACATCTACTGTCCAAATTTGTTTCTGGGGAGTTGAGTGGCAGGTAACAGCAAATCTACTCAGGGCAGGTTTGAAGTGGAATGTTGGCACCCGCCCACTCTAAGTGTGTGACACCTCCCTTTGGAGTAGGGGCAAAGGTGGGGGTGAGGGGAGGGTAGGAGGGGGGTGGGGGTGATGTCACTAGAAGCACTCACTGATGGAGGTCTGCAGCAGATTTCATGCTCTCTGAGGCCCAGGCCCAAGCAGCGCTGAGACAGCTAGAGACAAAAATGGGTGTGGATGAAGGTGGGGGTCATTCTCTAGTGAGCTCTGAGAAATCAAGCATTACAGCCCACAAACTGTCTCCACGCTCACATTCATTCCCTTGCTGGGGTTTCAATTTCTCCAGGAGATTAAATTCAGCCGGTATATTTATTTGTGCCATAGACAGTCTACACACAGTCCCCCCCCCTCCCCCGGGCTCCCCTCCAATGCTGATCTTTTTTCTTTTCATTTAGATTTTCATCTTCTATTTCATGTCTGCCAAAAATCAGGGAAATAAAGTGGCCAAGGAAGGGAGCAGGTGTGTGTGTGTGTGTGTGTGTGTGTGTGTGTGTGTGTGTGTGTGTGTGTGTGTAGGAGGGGAACTTTAGAAGACTCTCACAGAAAATCTCCTCAGGTCCCTCACCTTATAGATGAATAAAGCAAGTCTTTGAGGATGTAAGTGACAAAGGATGTAAATGACAAGGGATTTGAGCCCAAGTTCCTGGCACACATGCCTACTGCTCTTGAGGTTGGAGCCCAAATTCTGCACCATGCTGACTTTTAGGACAGCCTCAGATCTTTCCTGGTCCTGTGTCTAATAAACACAAAGGTCACTGCCATATTCCTGGGGGTCTATAGGGAGGACGGAAGCCTGATGTTATCTCCTCCCTCATCAGGAGCCAGCTTTAGGGAGTCCATAAGGAGTCAGGACAAACTGCATCAGTTAACTGCAGGGACAGACAGAGCACATGCCAATTTTAAGGGGGAGGAAGGGAGGAAGCTGCATTCCTACCCAAATTGGAATGGATCTGAGGTGCGCCTCCAGTGGCCTAGTCTACATCTTGCACTGGAATAAGAAAACCAGACCAAAGGCCAGGGTTTCTACAACCTAAAGTAGCACCAGAGAGTGCCTACTGTGTGTTTCCAGAGACGGGAAAATACAGAAAAGACAAAACTAATTTGCACTCATATGAACAGCCTCAGTGGTTTGGCCCTGGTTAGGGCAGGGATGTGAACAGGAAGAAACAACTTGGAGTGTGTTGAAAATGTCTGACTTTGGTGATCGTCAGTTATGTGATGTACACATCAGTTAGACTGGACTCAACCTGCTTGACAATGTGACTCGCCCCTGTATTCCCAGCAATTGGGGGTGGTGGTGGTAGGAGGTTCAGATTGTCTGAGGTTACACAAGGAATTTGAGATCAGCTCGGGCTAAGAGACACTGACTCCACCAACAAATAAGAGCTTATTATGTCATGTAAATTAAACCAAATATATAAGGCTATGAGGGCCACGTCACTGCAGAGAGCTCCCAGGTGATCGCACAGCTGCTGGATAGCGTGGCAGGCAGTGCATCCTGCATGTGGGCCTCAGAGAGCCCAGAGCCCAGGTCTGAAAGCAGGTATTCCTGGCTGCAGGTTTTCTGTGTGATCCTGAAAGACTCGATCAGCTTCTCTGAGCCTCATTTCACTGACCTTGTAAAATATAAACACATTGGGATATCTGTGAAGTATCTAATACAGATTTTGATATAGAGAAATACTCAACCAACTTTTATCACTAGGTACCACATCAGTGCTGGCTCACTGGCCATTCAGAACGTGTTGGCTCTTTTAATGCTAGGGTTGCAATGGTGGGATTTAGAAGGCAACTGAATTATTAGAACCAAACTCACAATGGCCATTCATGGAGTTTCCCTCCTCGTCCCATTCTCTGCTAAGCACACTTTCATTGTTATGTTTAATTCAGTAACTGTAGGGAGTAAATTTTATTTCTGTTTTATCTTATTATATTTATTATTATTTATGTTTCCTTTAGGAAACTATATTTAGGAAACTATGGCCCAAAGTGGCCTGAAATTCCTTATGTAAACTAAACTGGCCTCAAACTCATAGCAATTCTCCTGCCTCAGCAAATCTACCTCAGCGCCACTGTATTCAGCTTCATTTCCATTTTAAAGAGACATTTAGGCAAAAGGCAATTGTCCCAGGCCACTCATTTGGTAAATAGCAGGTCTAGAGTGTAAACAGGGCTGTCTAAGCAGAAATCTGTCTAAACCCAGCTATGGTACCGAACTGTTTCCTCTGCAGTTTACCAAGACATTACCCTAATAAATAAAAATGGAGCAAGAACCAGAGCAGTTTCAAAGCAATTTGCTATCACAATGGTGCCCCAGCAGGCATGGGAAATGTAGTTCCAGAAGCTTCTTTTCTCCTGTCTGTCCTCTGTCGTCACTGTCATCAGGAGGAGCCCCAAAAGGAGCACTGCAAGTGCAGAGTCGTGTCTGCATGCATTATTACGTGAGAGGCATCACAGTGAGTTGTCAGCGATGGACCATTACTGGGAAGAGTGTGAACCAGGAGCCTTTGTGACTCACATGCTAAGGCTTCTCACAGTCCCCTTCATTCATCATTCAGTCTGGGCGTCACCATACAACCCCCAGACACATGCAAATACACGGGTGAGCATGTTTGAACCCCGTACAGGAAGAAATGGAGGCACAGGAAGAGACAGATCCTGGTCAAAGGTCGCAGAGTAGAGATAATACTGAATTCACACTTCCTGCCTTTAAGATCTTCTGGTTTAACACCACTTCCTAGTTGAAATAGCACTACCAATCTAACTGTGGGCCCAGGAGTCATAAAACCCCAAGACGAGTCTAGCTGGGCAGCCTATTAACTGCATGGCTGGGGAGTTTTATTTCAATTGTTCAGCCTGGAGTTCTCATCTGTAAGGAGGGATAAATATGAGAGCTTTCAAGGGTCGTTATGAGGATTAAATAAGAGCATTCACTAAGCATTTGAGGTAGTGCCTGGCCCAAAATAAATCTCCAAGTCCGGAAGCCACGCTTGGTGAGATTGTACCTTCCAAGTGTGAGGGAGAAAACTGTGAATGAGCATTTTTCACGCTTAATTTTTTTTTTTTTTACAGGATTTTTACCTTACCTTTGTAATGGTACTTACTTTTTCTTTGTGCTCTGTAGTGCTTTGCTGAGCTTGACTGCCAGTTTCTGAAGCCCTTTGGCGTAGCTAATCTCCAGGTTGGCCCTATGAGCAAATGGCTTATTGTTAAGTAGGATGTACTGGTCAGAATTAGAAAGAACACACATAGACAAAGATATACAGACACACAGACATACAGACACACAGAGACACCCAGGCACACACACAGAGATACATATACATATACTCACACACGTACATACACACACACACACACACACACACAGGCACTCTGACACTCATACAAAAGGTCAGGCTGAAAATGCAATGTCTTCATGAGGAAGAGATCTATTTACAGAACGAATCTCTAGTCTTTAGGCAAACCCTTCGAATATCAAAGAGGATGTTTCACAAAGAGGAAATATATTTAACTTTTTTCCTCCAGTGCTATGGGTTGGATTGTGCTGCCTTCAAAGAGGTTGTGTGCCAAACCCCAGTGTATTAGTTACTTTTATCATTGCAATAACAAAATACGTGAGCAGTGCAATGTCAGCAGAAAAGATTTGATTTTAGCTTATGGTTTGAGGGTACAGCCCATTGTAGTGGGGACATACTTCGGGGACCACACTGCATCTGCAGTCACGAAGCAGGTAGAGCAACTGGTGGTGCTCAGCTCCTGCTCTCCCTGTTATTTGGTCCAGAACCCTAGCCCATGAGACTGTGTGGTATTCCTTGGTCTTCTCACCTCAGTTAACTCCAGAAAACCCTCTGAAAACGCCTTCATAGTCATGCCCAGAAGTGTATTGTCTATGTGATGTTAGGTCCTGCCAAGTTGCCAACCAATATTGACCACTACACACAGGATATAGGGATCTTCTTTGGAATTAGATTCTATGAAAATGATGATCAAGTTCAGATGAGGCCCAAACACAGTCTGATTTGTCCTTATAAATGGGGGAGCATTGGACACAGAGATAAGCTTGTGTATTGGAAAAGAGCCTATGAACGTGATCAGAGGCAGATCTATAGGTCCAAAGCATTGCCAGTAAACTCCCAGAAACTAGGAGGGGACACAAGACAGCATCCCCAAGTCGGTCCACAGAAGGAATCAACAGGCTGACACCTTAATCTCATCAGAACGCTATTTCTCCTGAACTATTATTACACAGGAAGTCTTGTCATTCAAGTCACCCGGGATATGATGCTTTGCTAGAATAAGCCTAGAAGACTTACACAGCGAGTAAGGGACACAGTGGTTACTAATCTCATCAGCTTTAAGCCCTAAATAGAAGCTTGGACTAAAATAAGTATGATTGAATCAACCATGGAGTAGCTTCAGGTGACCCTGCTGCCTTAATCTCCCGAGTAGCAGATGAGCTGCACATGCCCAGCTTAAGCGGTATTATCATAGAACGCTGCAGTGGTGGTCATCCATTGCTCTCTATGCAGGGCAAGGTAGCAGGAAGCCATTGGGCCTTGGAGAGATCAAATTGCTCTCTTCTTAAGATGATTTTACCACGTCCCGGGCCCATATGTGGCTCCAATGAGGTCCTGCTCCTTTTCACCTCTCATAGAGCCCCTCTCTCCCTTCTTCCCCCTCTCTCTGGTCTTTCTTTTCAAAAGATGACTTCTCTCCACTTTCAATTTTGTAAAAAGTTAATTTTATTTGTTTGCACACGTGTGTGAAGGCAGCACAGTGCACGCTCAGAGGTCAGAGGCCACTCAGAGGAGCTACTCTCTCCTTCACTGCCTAGAGCCTGCAGATCAACCTCAGGTTATAAAGCTTACTGGTGAGTGCTCTTACCCACTGAGCCATCCGTAAAGAACATTAAACCTGATGAATGCACCTTCTTGGCTCACAGTGTGGGCACAAACAAACAGTGAAATTTAATTCTTTGAGGAGGAGGAGGATGGATCCAAGGATCTTGAGATATCCAAAGGGAGATAGCCCCGAGAGAAGAGTGTCATCTTCTATGTCATTGTCTCTCTATAAGGGCTTCTAGGCCAAGAGGATGATGCTGACAGGAACATGCTCTCCCTCAGAATTTAATTTTACTTCCAGAGTGTCCTCACAGGCTCTCCTAAGAGGCTCAGAGGCTGAGTGAGAGACAACTCCCACAAGGAAATATCACTTTCCTTAACACTGGTAACTTCATTAGATTCATAGGAGTTTTGGTGTCACAGGCAGGCTCTTTGCTTGCTTTCAGATGATTTGGCAGTTTCTGAGTCTGGCCATCTCTGCCCTTGAACACCCACTCATTCTCTCTCTTCTTTTCCCCACCCCCTCTCCAAGATCTCAGGTTGACCTTGAACTCAAACACATAGCACAGGGTAACTTTGAATTCCTAGTTCTGCCTCCATCTCCTGAGTGCTGGGATTGTAGGTAGAGACCCACCTAAGGAGATCCACTTGCCAAGTCAGAATTTCTTGCACTGTCAGGGCAGACTTGTAAATTTCCAGATTAAAAGTCCTGTCACGCGCACGTGAAGATTATGTATCAAAACAATGTCCTCTGTGCAATGAAGTTCATCCTCTCTGTGACTGTGCAGACACTTGACCCGTGCTCTGTCTGTACACAAAGTAGCAATGCCCAACTTTATTAGGCCCTTACACCATGTAAACCAACACTGTAAGCATTTTAGCTCTTTCCTTTAAAACAATTTTTATCATCTTTGTTTAGCGGGTGGGGAGTGGGAGGAGCAAACTTGGGGTGGAGAGGACAGGATGACACCAGCGCAGGTTTGGAGGTCTGAGGAGCCAACTCAGGTCGTCAGACTTGACAGCAAGCCCTTTACCCGCTGAGTCATCTCTCTGGCTTGTATTTGATTTGTGTTGAAACTACAATGACTTGCATGAGGTGGATGTAATTTATTTTCCCATTTCCAGGAGGGAACACCACACCCAGGGTTTAGTTGGCTGCTTTACTGAGGTCACGCAAGAAGGAGGCGACAGAGCTGGCTTCCAAAGCTGCGCAGTCTAGCCAGAGTGCCTGCTGCTTAATCAGGCTGTTCTCCCTTCTCGAAAGGGGAGTCAGACAAAAGTGCATTTTAAAATGTGTAGCACCGCTCACTTCAACACTAATTGTGCTACTGTGACTCAATGTGGTGTATGTGGGCGTGTGTGTGTGTGTGTGTGTGTGTGTGTAGTGTAGTGTATGTGTATATATGTGTGATATATGCATATGTGAGGGTGTGTATGTGTGTGTGTGTAGAGTGTATGATGTGTATATGTATATATGTGTGGTACGTACATATGTGAGTGTGTGAATGTGTGTGTGTGTGTGTGTGTGTGTGTGTGTGTGTGTGTGTGTGCACGCATGTGCGCACACGAAGGCATCCTGAAGGATATCTTTCAATTCTTTCAGGCAGGCTTCCTGCCCAGTGGACTGGACCTTGGCATTTCCTTGAGGCAGCGCAGAGACTGGTTTCATACCACTCTCTTGAAGGGAGCTCCTTTATCACATTCCCTATTCAAAAAACACCACGTGTGCAACAGGAATTTGGAAGGGCAGAGCTAATCTCAAATTAAGTCATGGATTTTTTTTCCCCCTTGATAAATCAGGAAGAAGACAGGAAGCACATTCTGCTTGATCTCATCCTTTCTCATTGTTCCTTCCACTCCGTAGACACTATTTCCAACTTGAGTCAAGCCGTCTTGTCCAAGCACTGGCCTTCTCATGTGCGAGATTGATAAGGTGCATGTCTATGCCTTTTGGTGGGTAACGTTAGCTCAGAGGAGCCCAGTGAGTTTTAAAGATTCAATCCATTTATATTTTAGTTCCCTCTCAGCAAGCAAGGCAGGGCAATATATTTTTATTAGTAATAATGAAAAACAAACAAGAAGTCAAAAAACCAGTGTTTGACCTAGATCTTAAAATAAATCACACCTTTGAAACAGAGAAGGCGTGGAAAATATGTGATTTCCCATTTAGTATTTTCTATGCAGCACAAGTTAGGCTGTAAGAATAAATGGCTATGTTCATTTCAGAGGATCCTGCTCTAATAAATTTATGCAGATTAATTGTTTAAAATCCTCTAGCTTCCTCGGTTTCTATGAAGAGTTAGTTACAATGGAACGAAGATCTTCCTGAAGGAAGCAGGTGACCGTGTCCTTGGTATGAATTAAGGATTTTAGTAATTCCTGTGCTTCCTCACTGTTTGTCACCCCTCGGTTTGCACCAGAACCAGCTTCCAGTTGGGGTTGGGTATGTGGATGTTTTCCATTCAAGCTTTATCTCTTTTTCTTTAGAAAGGTAGCCAAAACTCAACTTACAAAGAAGTTATACATAAAAATTACCAGAGGCTGTGTGCCCTGGAGCATGTCCATAAACCCTGCACTGTAGAGGCAAGGACAAGAGAATCAAGAGTTCAAGGCCAACCTGGTCTACACTATGAGTTACAGTCCAGCCTGGGCTATATAAAGAGCAAAGTGCAGGCTCAAATTAATTCTACCTATTTCTCAAAAGTTACCAAAGATGGCTATGGAGGCAAAGTGGGAGAATGTAGAGAGTGGTCAAGGAAGACACAGTTGGGAGAGGCAGGAAGAATAGCTACAGATGTTTTTTGCATGCTAGACTGATGATAGGTACACAACAGGGTGCTTTCTAAGACAGCTAGAAGGGAAGGCTTCAAAAGCTTTCCCCACACAGAAATGGTGAGCATATGATATTAGGCAAATGCTAATTATCCTTATTTATTTATCGCATGTCATATATATATATATATATATATATATATATATATATATATATATAAATGTTAAATTATCATGTTGTACTTGTAATTATGTGCAATTATTATGCACCAACTTAAAAGTAAATAAGTAGGGGCAGTGTCTTTGTTAGGGTTTTACTGCTGTGAACAGATACCATGACCAAGGCAACTCTTATAAAGAACAACATTTAATTGGGGCTGGCTTACAGGTTCAGAGGTTCAGTCCATTATCATCAAGGTGGGAGCATGGCGGTGTCTAGGCAGGCATGGCGCTGGAGGAGCTGAGAGGTCTACATTTTGTTCCAAAGGCAAACAGGAGAAGACTGGCTCCCATGTGCCTAGGAGGGTCTCAAAGCCCACCCCCACAGTGACAGCTTTCTTTCAACAAAGCCACACCTACTCCAACAAGGTCACACCTCCTAATACTGCTACTCCCTGGGCCAAGCATATACAAACCACCACAGCCAGGTAGAATACTTGCTATTATGCACAAATCCATGGGTTCAAGCCCTCAGCACTACCAAAACATAGAAATTAACAACCAACAAGGTAGTTACCGGCAATTAGAATCAAGTCAAAGCTCTGTCATTTTGGTGCCTCTGTTCTCTGACTAGTCATTTGACTATTATTGGTTGTCACAAGTCTGCTTCCTGAGAACAGTTTGTGAGATGGCAGATGCACAGATGGGGAAGCCTCTTGGATGTCCAGGCTGAGAGGCTCCTGGACTTGGTGCTCAAGCTGATACAGGAGACACTCAAGCTAAGCAGCTAGAAGTCTCCGGTCCTGAGTCTGCTCATGACCAAGCTCAGGGTGTCCACGGTGCTCAGGAATATGAAGTACTATGACAGGGGAAGTCAGGCCAAGCAGACAAGACAGGAAGTCTTCAGAGGGTTTAGATAGAAACCCAAATTTTATTCCAAATGCAATCATATCACACACACAGCACAACTGTTCTGAGTAACTGGGAGAAGAAATGAAGGGGGCGCAGAGCCTGCCTACCTCTTCTTCGTTCTTAACCCCAGAGTTGCTGCTGCAGTTCCTCATGCACCCTGTCAGTCAGAGAGTTTAGAAGCTATTGGGCTTCAGGACATGGGTGTCCCTTCTTATCAAAGTGGATCAATACCACCTGAGTATGTTGGGACTTGCCTAGCAGAGCTCCAAATTTGTCTGCCTATTTTGAGAGTGCCTTTGAACTGGGTAATAATCAAATGACCACTTTTTGCATTCTGTATACCAATGACTTCAGGACCTGTAAAGATATGTACATGTCACTTTAGCAACCAAGGTTAGATACATCGAACACAGTGCCTGATAAACAGGTCGTATTAGATAAGTGGGCTCTTCTGTGATTTTATTTTTATAGCTTTTGTTCAACTATAATATAAGTAATATAGCATCCATGTTAGCAGCTGTGAAAGGGACATCCATATGTTGATTTTCAGAATTTGTCCAATATGACCTTTGTAATTATAACTGCCTGAGGATACAAGCCAACTCACACACGGCTACATCTATTAATACCTCCTGCTCTGTACCAGGCCACAATCACATTGGATAGAAAGACTCCAAAGGTGTTTGGCCCTGAGTCACAGAGAATGGTAAGTGAAGAAATAAAAACAAACAAGGCAGTAAGAGCTACGTGCTGATCCTACACCCAGACTGGGAGGACACTTGAGGCTACAGGCCTGAGTGAAAGCCAGCCTTCCGTAATGAAACACTACATATCAAAGAATAGATTTACCAGAACCAGCCAAAGAAGGTGAGGATGCACCTACCAGGCGACACAACAGCAGCCTGTGATAGCTGATGGCTCTGTGGGTGGTGGGAAGAAAGTGTAAGTGACTGAGGGTGAAGGAGAGGGTAGAGAATGGGGAGAGAGAAAGCAGGGGGCAAAGTCTCCATCTCAAATTCTCTGTAAAATCCTATGAGGTCTGACTTTCATCCTAAAGGAGTCCCAGAAGGGTCTTAAACAGGATCAAAGTCACAATAGAAAATACTGTGGAGACAAAAGGCCACAAATACAAAAGCAGCCCCTCCTTTTCCAACACTGAAACACCCCGCTCAGCCAGCTGCCCCTGTGCACAGTTCAAGCTCCAGGGTTTCAGGACACTAAGCCAAGACTAGGTCAGGCAGACCCCCTAGTGCATGTAGCCTGACCCATGTGGTGTTTAGTTACAGCCCAATTCCTAACCGTTGGTGCCTCTCTCGAAATGGCCAGTCTCAGGTCAGACAAATGAGGGTATAAAATTTACTACCTAACAAAACAGTGGGCTACCCATCTCCTGTCTATTCAAATACAATCCCTCACATATGATCCAGTAGACATGGCCAAGTAATTGTTCTCAACTATCATAAAAGGTTCCCATTCTCCTCCAACCCCCACCCAGAATTCACCTGATACATGTTCACGCTTTTATCAGCCATGGCCCAGTAAATAAATTTACCGCCCTCATTTGTGCTCCCTGTTCCAAGTTCCCAGCATCACATATCTGTTAGAGGGAAGGACAGGGCCTTGGCCCACCAGCAAGTTGAGAGAACTCTACTTGGATTAGAGACAGGAGTTCCTCTGAGAGGAGGAGGAGGCTTTGAGCATCTTAACACAAAGGATGAGAGTAGATCTCATTTCTGCCTCCATCCGTCTACTCAGTCAGGTGCTGTAGGAAACATGGGGATTACACAGTTGTAGGACAGTCACCCAAGATGGAAGACAGACCAAGAGACAGACGAGATCTCTGCGTGGAAAGGGAGTTTACAGGAGAGGTAAGGATGAGGATAGAAAAAATGGGTACAGGCAATCTCTGGCTACAGGGCTTGGTTGGATAAATTCAGGCACCCCTGAGGTGCCTTGTTAATATATTAGTCTAATACAGCAGTTCTCAAACAATAGGTTGTGACCCCTTTGGAGGCTGATTGACCCTTTTACAGAGTCTCCTATGACCATCATAAATCACAGATATTTACCTTATGATTTGTAGCAGTAGCAACCGTTATGGAGCAGCAATGATAATCTTTCAGTTGGGGGTCAGCGCAGCGTGAGGAACTGTACTAAGCGGTTGCAGCATTAGGAAGGCTGAGAACCACTTGTCTAACAGGAGTATCTGCTTTGGAGAAAAGCCGATGAACCTGCTTTGGGCATCCTATATTCGTAGTTCTAATGGACATGGAGGAAGAAGAATCTACCCAACAGCCTGTCATATATATGCTGGAAGCCCAGTTAAGACTTATGTATATGTCTGGAAGTTCTCAATATGCCAGGGAGCTGAGGTTGGACGATTATTCCAAAAAATGAGTAGGAGCAAAGATTTTATTTCATTTTTTATCTCTTTTGTTGATAACACCGTAATGAGTCATGCATGGCCTGCTACCGCCCTTCTGTTTCTAATGTCCATGCTGGTGACTCTTCCATTGGAAAATCTCTTCCCAAGCTTCTGTGCCACAGAACAATGGTTTTCCCACTACAGCTGGTTTAAACATTAGCTGTAGTGATGCAGGGAGCCAAACTCTCATACACAGTACCTGGAAATTTGCCTCTGTCATTTTAAACATGGCTCGCAGTTGTGCTAAAGTGAACATGAGTACTTTTGACTTTAAACAAAGTAGGAGCCGCTGTGGGTCTCTGGCTGAAATGGACTTCAAGACTGCACGGAAAGGCTGGACAAAAGAAAAGGCTGTGACCCTGGTACCAACCAGAAGGGGTAGTGTCCCCTTGAAATGGATTTTTAGTTCGGACAATTCAGTTTGGAAGACCACTTTGCAGAACCGACTAGAGCCGAGGCAGTGACAGGTCAGGGATGGGCACAACCACACTGTGACCAGCACTGCTTAGTTATCCACACTCTAGCCCTGTTCCTGTAACATCAACTTCAAGTGGGTCACCTGGGAGGTGTCCTTGTTTGTATGTGATCTTCCCCATGTGTCCACAGTGAGTAAATATCCTTCCTTTGCTTTTCAGAGTTGCTTATTTTGCCGCCCAACACCCCCTCGTGTGTGTGTGTGTGTGTGTGTGTGTGTGTGTGTGTGTGTGTGTGTGTGTACTCAAATGTGTCACAGTGTATGTGTAGGTCAGAAGACAACTTTCCAAAATGAATTCTCTCCATCTGCCATCTGGATTCTGGGCATGAAGCTCCACTTGTCAGGCTTGGAACCGAGCATCTTTGCCTGCTGAGGCACGTGACCAGCTCTAGTTTGGTGTTCTGTTTGTTTTGCTTCAGACACAACCTCACTATATATCCTGGATTGGCCTCAATCTTGCAGTCCTCCTGCCTCAGTCTCTCAAATGCTAGGATTGTAGGTAAGCACCACTGCATTAAACAAGAGCCAGCCTTTTGTGTTCTATGTGATCAGGGAGGTGATTTCTGGAGTCATAGAATGAGGAGAGTTAAAAGTGGCAATGTGGCAGGTGCACACCCAGGTGCAGCCGCTCACCCTTGTGGATTGGTTTTGTGGTGTCAGTTCAAACACAGCAGTATAAGGCAGTGACCTCCAAGACCTCCAAGTCACATCACTCTTGGGTGGGGAGAGACTTGGCCCAATCCAAGGGACGAAACAGCATCTATCTTTGCTAACTGTTTCAAAAGGATGTAAAGTAAAAACTACACTATAAGGAAAATATTCATATATTAATAAGTGCATGTATCCACAGAAAGCTGTTCTCTGGATATACAGCCCTCAGGAAAACTGCATAATCAAACAGCTGAGCAAGCCGGGGAATCTGGGCATCTTAAGTAGGAGGGTCACTTCAAAGGAACATTTATCAGGAGCCAATATAATGTACCTCAGCAGTGGCATCTTGGTGACGGGAAAACGATTTGGCCGCTCTGGGTTAGCTTCACAAAATGTCTGTCACACAGCCATGACTGGCTGCTCAGCATTATTCAAGGTCAGCATCTTATTAAAGCATCATATCCATTCTTTGCATTTATGCTATGCAGCTTTTAACTCAGAAATGTGCTTGCAATTTTACTGACCTCCAGCAACCTCTAGACTGTCAGATTCTAAATCTTGTCCATGAGAAAGTAAAACCACTGGGCATGTTTGCCCCTTGAGAATGTAGAGATGGAAGCTTTTGCTCATTAAGAGGAAGGATGCTGGTGCCAGAAAGGGACTTCAGGAGAAGCACAGGTAAGAAGCCAAGGCTCTGGCTGTAGAAGAAAGGGAAGCAGCAGGTGGACATCTGGATAAGGGAAGACAGGGAGGCAGTGGGCACTGAAGTCCTGCCCGCTCCCCTGGGGCCTGCTCTAGCTGTGGGCGCCTTTATCCTCTGCTCTCTATCTTCTAGCTGTCTACCTGGCACTGATTTTGAACTCTTGAGCACCCAAATAACCGAGGCCAGATGACTGCCATCTGGGTCATCTGCACGGGCAATCAGTATATAGCCTTCCTGCTTTTCAGAGAGAAGAGACTTTTTATTTAAGAAAGAGTTGGGTTTATAGAATTGTTAACAGGTCTCACTTTAAAAATAATATCCTTTGAGAGCTAACAAAATGTCTTCTTATAGAGGAAACACTGTCCTAGATAACCCCCTACCCTTTTCTTTTTCAGGAAATCAAGATGATTTGATTGTTGGGATGGAAGCATCTCTCACATAAACTTTTCTTTTTTATTCCATTTGACAAACTTGCATTTTTCTTTATAAAAATGCCTGTTTGAGCTCTCTCATCCATTGTTCTGATAAAGCTAAAGTTCTCCCTTGGTCTGGACTTGCTAATGAAGAACACTCTTAACTCATGATATCTTTCTTTTGGTATGGCACATATGTAAATATCTTGTGTGCATGTGTGTATATGTGTGTGTGCATGCGTGCATGTGCAATGGCATGTGTTCATGTGCACACGTATGCATGTACGTATGTGGTACTCTGAGGACTGAATCATGGTCTCACACATGTTATAGCAGCACTCCATCACAGAGCTACAATATTTTAAAGTTGAAACTATTTCCTTTCAAAACAGCAATCTCTCTTAAAGAGAAGCTTTAGAATATTTATCATAGAAATGTTTACTATAGAGCAAAGGCCTAAATGCCCCCTTGTAAGCCAACTCCTTCTCGGGTTCTTTAATTTTAAGAAGATTTTCCCCCTCCTATATTGCCTGAGTTAAATGAGCTCACTTTAACACAGTGGACAGCTTTATTCATAGCCACACTTAGAATTAAGAGGGAATATTGAAAATGGCGGCTTCTCATCCATGTATCCATCTATTCATTCGTCAGAAATTGATTAAAAAGAACAAAGACCAGGCTCTAAGAAGTTCACATATGATCGATTGGTAAGACACGGCTCTCATCCTTGTAGTGGAGGGAAAACCATAAACTAACAACCGAGACCAGGGTGAAAAGCACAGTGATGAGCGTATGCAACATAGGGCCCCCGGAAGGGCGAGACACTCATCTGGAGAATGAGAGGCTCCACTGAGCCTTCCTAAGCAGAAGTCCCTTGTGTGCTTTCTTGACTTTTATGACCCTGGTTGATAAATGTGCCACAGAGGAGGAGCATTCTTCAACCCACTTTCTCAAGTACCAGACTATAACAGTGTGTTCCGGAATGAATCCTTCCGCGGTCGTGTTGCTCGCTGCAGCTACGGAGGAAGAATTACGTGTTGCAAATGTGCATTTTGTACCTTTGCTGAAGAACGGATGTGATCTGCTTGCAGAAATTGTCTCCATTTTGAGCAAACTCCTTCAGGCTCTTGTATACTTTATTGTACTGGGGAAAAAAAATAACATGAAAATTATGAGCACCTCCACAGACAGCGTACCCATAATCCATAGTGCTGCCGTATTGATGCCTGCCATCATAAAGGACTACATGACTCAGGGATCCACACGTCTTTGGATGACTTCTTAACTAAATATTAAGTCTCCTCTGACTGGATATAAAAAAAATCCAGGGAAAGTTTCCAAAAAATGAAGCTGGCCTGTCTCTGTCTACCTTAGTCACTGTTCTCTTGCTTTGAGGAAAAACCATGACCAAGGCAACTGAGAAAGGAGAAATCATGTAATTGGGAGCTTGCTTATGGTTTCAGAGGGGGAGTCATGGCAGGAAGCAGGCAGGCATAGCTCTGGAGCAATAGCTAGTAGATGAGAGCTTACATCTGATTCACAATCAGGAGGGAGGGAGGGAGGGAGGGGGAGAGGGGGAGAGGAGACGGAGAGGGAGAGGGAGAGAGACAGAGAGAGGAGAGACTCAGCCTGATGTGGGATTTTGAAGCCTTAAAGCCCACCCCAGTAACATACGTTCTCCCTCAAGGCCAAATCTCCCAATCCTTTTAAAATATTAAATACTCCACCAATTGGGACTCAAACTTTCCAATAGATGAGCCTGTAGGGCCATTCTCATTTAAGCCACTACACTGTCCTAAGTCAAACAAAAATAATCCAACAACAGTGGCACTTGGAATTTGGTTTTCTGGCCCAGGAAGGCCAAAGCACACGCTACAGGGTACCACACTACCGTCCCTCAAAATCCCATCATTCTGTGAACATGACAGACACACAGTACATACTGTCCAGAGAAAACTCTGAAATTGAAAACACTTAAAAATCCCAAACTTTTTGAGTTCTGATTTCATACCATAAACAGAAACTTCACACTTGGTTTTAAATGATGAGTCTCAGTCAAAACACAGGCTAGCTAAAAATATTGTATGAGGTCATCTTAATGCTCTGTGTATAGAGCCACAGGGAATATAAAGGGATTTCATGTTTAAACTTCTGTCCTATCCCCAAAACTTCAAAATCTGGAGGAGGAGGAGGAGGAGGAGGAGGAGGAGGAGGAGGAGGAGGAGGAGGAGGAGGAGGAGGAGAAAGAAGGAAGAAGGAAGGAAGGAAGGAAGGAAGGAAGGAAGGAAGGAAGGAAGGAAGGAAGGAAGGAAGGAGAAAAAAAACCCCACATTTGGAACATTTCTGGTTTTAAGCATTTAGGGTGAGAAATTCTAGTAACAAATACTTACCCTGTAGTACACAAGCAACTGTATTGAAACTTCTGGAACACATTAAGAGAGCTGAGGTTGCAGAAAGCTTTACAAGCAGGGTGTTGGCTACTGAGGC
>CM052701.1:99619370-99631728 GCA_028551405.1 Uromys caudimaculatus
CTGCAAGATGTCCATGCAAATGTGTCTCAGTGTAGCCAGATTCTCCAATTTGTCAAAAAAAAAAAAAAAAAAAAAAAAGGCAACAATTCACAAATTAAAAACTCCCATAGTGTAAGCAAAGCCAGTGACCGGGGGTGGGGGGTGGGGGTGGGGTGAGAGGCGTTCAGTTTGTAGCCTTGTCAAGTCTCTGCTAAGAGTCATACAAACCTCTCTTTCTGGATTTTATTATTGGCAAAACTAAATCTCATTCTCTGAATATGAAACTACAAAGTTTTTTTCCTTCCCTTCCACGAACCCTGGGAAAAGTTTGGCGCATGGAACATTGTAAGAAGCCCTACAGGAAAGAATCGTATATTCTTGGGACTTAACTTCACTAATTCACTAAGTTCTTCCTTGAGCCTTTGATTTTTTTTCCTGTAGTGGTAGAGCACCTCACACCACAGCTCAGTGCCGGACACAATGCATAGTTTTCAGCAGCACATAGACCCCGGAATGAAGCTAGTCTCAGCCTTCACTTGTAAGTGTGTAGTTGTGACTGAACACCACGGTAGACGTGTCAGAAATGGATGAATCCTTTCAGGGAAGCTCCCCTCTTTCTCTTTTTTTTGCCTCCTGGACTTAAGAATGATAAGCATTGCTATGACACAGTCTTGACACTGGATACTATGAACTGAGATCATAGATTTAAGAGAGGTGAAGAGTCAGAGATGCTAGCAGTATGGAAGCCAACAGAGAAGCCTCCAGCTCTCTACTTTCAGACTTATTGTATGTGTGAAAGAAATAAAATGGTATTTAAATTTGATGATGTTATTATTAATTATTCATTATTTTGTATGTGTATTGTGTGTTTGTGAGTCTGTACATGCATGTGGTGTTCAGATGACATTTGGGAACTCAGGCTACCAGGTTTGTACAAGCATGGTAAGCACCTTGGCCTTCTGAACCATCTGCCTGGTCCTACAATGGTTTTTATTTATAGACATTTTAATTTAGGGTTTCTAATTTGTAACTTTTACATGTATACTAACTCAGAGGCAATCTTAGCTTTTTTGTGAATTATGAACATTTTATGTTTCCCAAAATATCACAGTCATACAGGAAATAATGACATATTCTACATACTCTTAAGTTATAGAGACATTAAACTTTTAATCTATTCTTCCTGGGCAATTAGTTTTTAATTTTCATAATTTCTTTGGCATTTCTTAGACATTTATTCTTCCATGTGAACATTTATCTAATTATGTGGCTTTGGAGGTTTTTTTTAATTTTTAACATCCCTGTCAGAATCTTATTTAAAACTGTATTATGTGTGTGTATGAAATAGAGGAAATTGGCTCTTTAAAATGGTATTTAGATTTCCCCTTCAAGAGCACAGTGAAAACCTTTTCATTTGTTTAAATCTAATTCATGTCAATAAAACTTTATGAAGTTCTCTATAGGAACTGGGGCTTTCTTATTTGATTTATTTAGAAATATTTTCTGGTATTAAGCTCTATATTGTGATCATTTCTCCCATTTGCTGATAGTGAAGCAGAAATAAAGGCTCAATGAGGAAATCAGGGTCCTTGGGCAAGCTGGATCTGGCTGCCTTCTTACAGAGTGAGGTATTCTGCTCCCAGGCAAGTATAAGACTGCAGCTGGAGCTGAGAGACTTAAGGGGGGGAGGTGTGAGTGTGAGGAGAGCCCCTCCCACCAGGAGAACTGGGAGTAGAAGGAAAGACTGCCAAGATGAGCTGCCTAAGGACAGGATGCTTCAGACTACCACCTCCCCAGGACAGCCTTCACACAACACCCTTGGGGTGAGGATAGGGGACCATGGGAGCCCAAGGGCAGGGACATAGGAAGAATGCCTTCCTCATGACTTCATCTGACAATCTAGATCACTTGGAAGTTTTTCTGTATGCTGGGCTGTTGGGGTTATTGCATTTTCCAATTTATGAGGCTTTTAAAATTCTCTAAGACATCTTTTAAATTGTCTCCTTGGAACAAATTTTGGGAGACTTTCTGAAGGTTTAAGAAATCAGTTGTCTTCAGTGTCAGTGGCAGAGCTGTGGCAAAGCAGGTATCCATTACCTCATTTCTTCAAAAACATTTTCCTTAGGTTTATTTATTGTATTATTTAAAAAGTCAAGTGTTTTGCCTGCAAGTGTGTCTATGTACCACGTGCATGCCTGGCGACTGTGAGGTAGGATAGGGTGTTGGATTTCCTGGAAGTGGAGTTACAGTCAGTTGTGAGTCACCGTGAAGCAGCTGTGTTCCTTATCTCCCTGAGCCATCTCTCCAGCCCCCAACTCCTCTGTTAAAGAAAGGGGTTTCTCAAGCCAAACACAGTTTGTGACTTCTTTGACCCTTGAGCTGGCAGCTAAAGAATGTAGGAGGTGAACCTTTGTCATTTAATGGATACATACACCCTAATTTTTCATAGAAAGTCTTTGTATTGGACCAAAGTGTTAAATGGGCAAAGTTGCTCCAGAAAGAGAAATGACAATGGTTCTGCCTACTCAGCCACTCTGGTCAGGTCATAGGTTGGCAGGACCCAGGCCTCAAGGAAGCCATTTCCTGAGCTCCACTGAGTCCAGGCAGCACATCTTATTGTTCATTGTAATTTAGTGATCAGATAAAGAATATTCTGTTTATAGCAACATGGGGTAGAATCTTTATCTTTGACCTCAGGTCCAATGTGCTGAAAACTCCCCAGCATCCCTGAGCCAGACTGAGATTAAAGTGACATCCATAAATAAAAGAGATACTAATACTACTTCTATGTACTCAGCTTAATTCCGTGTTTAGAATCAGTGTTCCTGGGCCTTTTATCATTTATCATTTACTCAAACTTGAACACACACACAAAATTTAAAAGTCGACTTACTAAATGTTAAAGCAGATCCTGTGACTACTGTCTTGTCGTGTGTGTGTGTGTGTGTGTGTGTGTGTATGAGTGTGACTGTATATGAATGTATGTGTGTGAACGTGTGTGTGTGACAGAGAGAATGAGAGAGAGAGAGAGAGAGAGAGAGAGAGAGAGAGAGAGAGAGAGAGAGAGAGAGAGGAGAGATCAGAAAACTTCAGACTGTATCTGCTCTGAGGCAGTGAAATTTTTTTCACCATGGTTTTGGCTTCTCTGTTCCTGTCTCACTTCCCCTTCCCACCCACTCCCAGTCATCAGAAGGGACTTTGAATGGACTTTCAGGGACACAGTATGAAAAGTGCTGAAGCCCAATCGCTTAGAGTTAAGGTTCAAAGAATTAAATATGACCTCATTAGATTATGGACAGATTAGAAATGTCAGGTAATTAGATCAACTAGGTAAGCCATTAGAACCAAATGTTTTCATGTAGCTAATCAATATAACCAAACTAAACACACTCAAAAGGATTCATCTGGTGAAAGTCATGTGCAAAGTAAATTTGGGGTGTCATTTCCTACTCACTGAGCTTTCAGTTATCTCAGCCCTACAACCTATGCACCCAGAAAAGAGCTTAATGCTAATTTTATATCTCCATGTGAATGTATTTGAACATACACTTTCTCCCCTGGAGAAGTTAATTACTAAGATAACATATCATGGGTTTCTTTTTAATGTCCTTCATAAATAATTAGTTTGTCAGTAGCCAGGATGTTTTGGATTTTTCTGAGACCTTAAAATTTTCTTTCATGTGGACCTGGAGAGATGGCTCAGCTGTTAAGAGCACTGACTGCTTTCCCAGAGGTCCTGAGTTCAATTCTCAGCAACCACATGGTGGCTCACAACCATCTATAATGGAATCGGATGGTCTCTTCTGGTGTGTCTGAAGACAGTGACAGTGTACTCACATATATAAAATAAATAAATCATTAAAAATTTTCCTTCATTTTTATAACTGTTCTACATAAGCCTGTCCCATTCAGCAGTAGGAAATGGTTTTGATGTGTGCTTGTAAACAAAATCTGTTTAAGTATTGCTCTTACAAAGCAAACAAGTAAACAACTTGCCAAACAATGAAGCAAAGTTTAGTAATCGAGGCAATCAGCCTATGGGGTGACTAAACAGATGGACTGTAACATCATAAAACACCGCTGCTCAACTTGGCCCAGTTGCTCTTCCTGACTACACAGTTTGAATGCTTAAAAAGATCCAATCGAATTGTTCAACTTTTCAAAAAGCATATAACATTGACCATCACGGAGTTATAGAAGCTGAATACGTCTTTTCTTGGCACCCTTTCTATGTCACACCCAACCTACTGATTTTTGTGAATTTTCATTCACCAAGGGTGATATTTCTAAGCACTATCCCTCAAATTAAGGGATTACCTATGTTTGTCAGAGATCTGTTTAGTGTTTGAAACTTTATGGTAGGATTGCTTAATTTATAAGGAACAGAATACTAGGGAAACAGTACAATCTGTCTTCACGTCTTGTTTACAGCTGATAGAAAAGAGGTCTAAGAAATGTAGGAAGCATCTTACACACCTCACTGGCACACACTGAAGATGCTATCTATGTACAACACAGTATCCATGCCAGACTCCACCTGCCCCTTCCTTCTCTCAGTACAGCTGAGGCTCTCAGAAGTCATGGGCCACAGCAACGGTGCCTTTGGCATCAGTGCCAGTCAACAGTTGGTGACCCAGGCTGAACCAGCAAGTAGCTTGTAACTTTCTCTCCACTCGGCTCCTACGTTTTTCTTTCATAGGAAGAAAGTAGTACTTTTTTTTTTTTTTTTAAAGCTAACATAATTGAGTCATTTCCTCTGGGAAGAATTTGATGCTATCCACATCCTTGAACATGGAGTTGAGGGAGATTTCTCGTGGCATATTTTTAGGTGTCAATGATAAGCTCTCAGGCATTGAGGCTTGAAGCCAATTCTTTTTCTTTCCAAAACTAGAACTTAAAAAAAAAAAAGAAACTTTAAAGAAACAAGCCCCAGAACCTGCACTATTATTTAAGAGCACCATGCAATGTCCAGCAGTCTTCAGCATACTTCAGTAACAATCATTTGAAAGTAGATGTTGACCTGACATACTGAAGGACCCAGATGGCAGCTCATCTCTCACAGGAGTGTGACCCAAAAGATAGTTTTAAATTTTTTGTACCAGGCCTGCTTTCATAGTATGGTAAAATATATTTCACTATTTTTAAATATATAAAACAAAATACCACAGGAAAGTTATAAAGAAAATGAACTACATTGATTTTATATGTGTGTGTGTGTGTGTGTGTGTGTGTATTTATAAAAATAATTTTGAACTTTTGATATTAGGCTGAATGTTTATATTAATATTTTAAATAACAAGTCTTAAGAATTACCAAAATATGTAAATAAGGCTAAGAATAAACAATACTCTGAGACATTGTTATAAAATAAAATCTGCGTTCTTCAGCATTTACACAGTCCTAGACACTGCTAGTGGTATTGACTACTCATAATTGAAGAAAATTCTACATTTTGATTTAAATAAATATAAATAAAGATCCCTGCCCCATTTTTTATTTGAGCTTGCTCTTGATACACTGATATTGATACACCCATCCATTGCTGGGGACAAAGTTAAGATTTACAGCTTAATGAGGATGCTTGATCATTTTCGATGTTATGCTAGGGCCTGATGGGATAGAACACTTGGCAGACGGTGGAAGCTTTGGGTTTGCTTTTAAAAGTGTTAAGTGAAAAACAAGTGTTCGGTGTTTTCTGAAGCATTTGTCTGAAATCCATGCCTCTCCCCCCAGCTCCACCTTTTTTTTTTTTTTAAGCATGTTCCTAAACCGTGGAGCATTGTTTCCCAAGTACAAGCTGGGATTGTACCAGGAAGTCAACTTGAACACTTGATAAAGACGAAACAATTGCAAATAAATAAATATTCTGTGGCTTTAGAGAGTTTAGAGGTTCAGGCTGAAGGGATATCCGCCTCCTCTTGACTCCCGGATACTTTTGGTGGCGATGGGCCCATAGACATGACCACCAGTCATGGACAAGGACAAATACCCTTGGGGTAGTGCTCAGAATAGGATACGACATCATCTGGCACCCCACAGGAGAGTTTTGAACCCCCACGGTGGTGAGGGGTAGACTGTGCTGGGAGATGCCTGAAGAAAACATTTGTTCCTGGTCCTGACCTGAAGTAAGCTTTGCTGTCTACACACACACACACACACTCACACACACACTCACACACACACTCACACACACACACTCACACACACACACTCACACACACACTCACACACACACATGCACACACACACACTCACACATACACACTCACACACACACACACACCCACGCACACACACACACACACACAGACACTCACACACACGCACACACACACACACAGACACTCACACACACGCACACACACACACGCACACACTCACACACACACACAGAGAGAGAGAGAGAGAGAGAGAGAGAGAGAGAGAGAGAGAGAGAGAATGGTAGAATTTTAACTCCCTTTCTTTCTTTCTTTCTTTCTTTCTTTCTTTCTTTCTTTCTTTCTTTCTTTCTTTCTTTCCTTCTTTCTTTCTTTCTTAAACCTAGTTGGTCCTGTCTCCTGTCTCTCTCTCTTTCGTCTATTGTACTATTTTGGCACTGACTTTTTGAAAGTAATTGTCAGTACCAAGTTTTTGCCTCAACTTATCTGGATGTCACTTGTACCAGGGAAAACATCACCTGAATCCATGTGAGACAGGTGAGGATTTAAAAATGTAACAGTGTGCAAATACCAAGAGAGAAAAGCAAATTTCCCTAAAAGGTTACCCATAACTACCCAGTGCCAAGGAGGCCGAGGCTGGGGTGCCAAAGGAAGGGGTGAGGTGGGGATTCCCTCAATAGTGTCATCCAAGCAGTGTTGGAACCTGTGTTTTAATTAAGCACATTTTTTTAATGCTTAGTGGAGCTGATGCTGCACTGTCTTGTTAATCTATTAGATAGTTAGGCCTCTGCCTCACAGCCGAGGGATTCTGAACGAGGTTTGGGCAATAGCAGTTGGAGTCCATCTCTCCTCAGCTGGTGGTTTCCTCACTCACCCTTTGAATAAACAACGAAGAAAGCTGCAGTCCTCTGCTGATTATGGCTTCTTCACAGATTTCTCTTATTTGCCTTTCTACAGATTTGTTTGTTTTTTCAATAAAATATATCAACAATGACAATTCCTGGCTTCTGAGGCCACCGAGATTAGCTTTACAGCATTGCTTACTGGGGTAAGACATTGAAAATCCTTGATTACTTTGGTTTCAAAACAAATTTACCTTCCCTTTATTTCCTTTGCTTCTTGTCTCTTGGTCAAGCCTCTGCCACTGATAATATATTAGTGACTTTGCTGTGTCTTTGGACTTTTGATCAATATTGAATTTGGGAGAAAGATCTCAGGATGAGAGCAAGCGGGCTGGTGAACCATCTACCAGGCTGACACAGTGGGAGTCTGTTCTGTGTCCTGAGGGCTTGGGATCACAACTCTCAAACTGTTCGATTTAAAAGCAGGAATGGAGTGAAGGGTGGGAGGCAAATCCTTCTTCCCTGACTTAATCTCTTTGCCTAAATGCACTGCAGACGGTCTGTGAGCTTCCATATCTACTCCGAACATGATGTTGACGATGTTGGCACCTCGTCAAGCAAGCTTTAATATTGCTTCTCAAACAGCCCTGTCTGGATCCAAGTAGGATGCTATATACTCACCCAAAACTTCTCCCATCATTTGAGAATGAAAGACAGCTATGACTGTCACATTTTTAAGAGGGCTCTATTTTAAGCTTAACCAAAGAAAAACCACAGACATTTTTGTTCCACAGCCAAAATCTAAACATGCCTGGTTTCTGATTGCCTCCAATTTCTGCAGTTAAAAATCCACTAATCTATAAATTTCCCCCAGCTTCGTACACACAGGCACACATACTCCACTGGGCTACTCACCGAACAATCCATCAGTGGGTCCCTCATGTTGAAATGTTGTCTGCTTTTTCTTTTACCTATGCTCGATCCAGCATGCTGGACGCTGCAATCAATCAGGTTGGGTGTGTTCTGGACTTCCGGGATTCAAAGGGCTTAGAGTACGTCAGTCCTTGTCAAACACACCAAGGAGGAAGTTCCAGCCCCTGGACTTTCATCCAGTTTGTTTCCTGAAAAAGCAAAGAACAGCTCTGGGTCAAAAGAGCCAGTGGGAGTCGGTGAGAACCAGTTCAGTGAACTTTGAGGCCCTGAGGTGTAGAGCCTTGAGAGAACGCACATCAGGATCCAGAATGACAGTGTGAATTCATTTTGTTTTTCAGCTTGCTGGTCCAGTCATGGCTTGCATTTTCTGTGTTTTATGCTGCTCTGACCTTTGGAATCTATGCAAGCTAGATAGGTGAAAAGTGACAGTCATAGCTGTCTTTCATTCTCAAGTTGATGGGAGAAGGTGAGGTAAGTACGCAGCATTTCCACTTGGATCCAGATGGGGCTGTATGATGGTTTACTTTGATTGACAACTGGACAGGATCTAGACTCACCTAAGAGGCTCACCTCAGAGCACATCCTTGAGAGGTCTCTAGATTGAGTTAATTGAGGTGGAAAGACCTACCCTAAATTTAGGCAGCACCATCAGATAAGCTGGGGTCCTGACCTTCAATAAAAATGAGGACTAGCATTCATCTTTCTGGGACCAGTCTGCAGATGCAATAGGACCAGCTGTCCTCAAGTTCCTGCTGTCTTGCATTCTCTGCCATGATATACTAGATTTCAAACTATAGGCTAAGATAAACCCTTTCCTTCTGCTTTGATCAGGTAGCTTGTTGCAGCAATGAGGACAGCAACTAACACAGTAGGTCAGTCCCCAGTGATGACAAATTTTCTGTAGTCCCACGTTTGATATGTAAATTAATGTCCCCACACCCTCCTGCAATACCAAACCTATATTTCTTCTGCTCCAAGTCACTCAGAGCTGGTACCAAACAACCTTATAGAACTATTAACACTAAAGTATCCAGAAGATTGTCAGGAAGCAGGCCATTTATGAAACACCTCTCAGGGCCTAACTGATTCCAGCCCTCACTCTCAACACAAGCAGGACCAAGAGGATAGGCTATTAATGTAAGCCTATGTTGGCCTTATTTTTCCATGGCTCAAAATGATAGGCAGAGCTGGCAATCAGTAACTTATTTTATGGTTGCTTTTAAAAATACCTTTCCCAGCTGTCAGTCTCTAGGTTTCTAATTGCCTGTGGACTTGTGACAATCATTTGCAAGGCTCAGGGCAGCATTGCTCTGACTTGTGACCTGCCTGAGAGTACCTTTGTCCCCAGGGCCCCCTCCAACACTTCAGGTCTCACAGCATCTCAGCTGCACCCACCCTACTCCACACCTCTGCCTCTTGGGTCCAGACTCTCTGTGAAGCCCCTGTAAAGAGTGTAGGAGAGAGAGCAAGCAATGAAAGGGGAGAGTTTACAAGAGTGCAGAGGTGACTTGCCAGCCTTAGTCAGGTACCACCCCTCACATACCAACAAGACTCTCTCCACTGGCTGAGCCATCCATCACTGGAAGTTATAGCACTGGGCTATCAGGAGACTGGAGTTGGACAGGTTACATCAGCATAATGACGAGATCCAGGGTTAAGAAACTCACATTCCCATTAAAGTCTTCTTTAGTTTCTGAGTTTCCATAAACATGACGGGAACCAGAGTTCCAAGCGGCTTTGCTGTCACCCGGTGTCCCTGTCCCATTTCTCCCAATGCCTTTTGTTTCTCCATTTTTCTATTTCTATTTTTATTTTTTTCTATTTTTTAAGTTTAAGATAGTTTTTTTTTCATACGGTATGTTCTAATTACAGTCTCACCTCCCACAGCTCCTCTCAGATTCTCTCCAGTCCCTCTTCACACAAGTCCACACCTTCTCTCTCTCTCTCTCTCTCTCTCTCTCTCTCTCTCTCTCTCTCTCTCTCTCTCTCACACACACACACACACACACACACACACACATTAGAAAACAAATGGGCATCTAAAAATAATCACAAAATAAAATAAGATAAAATAAAATCAAACTCGAATAGGATAAAGCAAAGAATCATAAGAAAAAGAGCCAAAGAAAAGCAGTTCCTAAGACAGTTAAGACTTTATTTTATTTACACATTTTTCTTTCTCTATACCTTATAGGTTCTTTGGGTATATATTGCGGCTTCCAAATTGGTGTTTTTATGGAATTCCTGAGTGTGTGAACGAGTGGGTCTCTGCTTTTTGTGCCTTTTCTTTGGGCTCTTTTCCTTCTGTTTATTTGTTTTGTTCTATTCTCAGTATATTTTATATCTTAAAAGTCTGTTTTCTAATGAGAGACAGAAAGGGAGTGGATCCAGAGAGCGAGGGATGACAGGAGGAACTGGGAGAAGTAGAGGGAGGGGAAACCATAATCAGGATTTATTTTGTGAGGAAAAAATACATTTGCAATAAAAGTAAAAAAGGACTTTTGGTGAACATGGAGGGAGGGGGACTGGCTTGCTCTCGAGGTCCCCCTCAGGAATGTCACCACAAATTATTGGGCTAGTTATGGTATAACTGCAGGTGATAGGGTGTACCTGCTCTCAACTTGAGCCTTTCCCAGAAACTGGCTAGATTTTCCTTATGCCTCCGGACATCTGCTAAAGAATAATATCTATACCATGTGGCAGGGTCCCGCTCACAGACTCTCATGTAAGCTCGTGTCCCAGTGTTCCTCTCAGCAGGCGCTCCTGGCAGGATCCAGATTGACAATTAGGGTTTGGCTATTTGTTCAGTGTCTCAAAGGGGTCTTTGAGTTTGCAAAGAGGTCGGAGAGGGTATCGCATCCTTTATTTCTTGTCAGAGATGTTAGAGAACAACTGGAAAGCCAGCAGTTTCAAATGACACAGATTTACCTATTGACAAATTCTCATGTTAGCTTATGGTTCTCAGGGGGAGCAGGGTCTTGACTCATTTCTGCAAGTCTAGGCGGTGCCCGACACAGCGGCTTTCCTCAGGGTTGGGCTGGTGGCTGATTGTGGACTGGCTGTTGGGCGAGGCTGTCTTTCTTTAACCTGTAGCCTAAGCCGGAAGTTCCAGGGTGCAACCGAGACGTATAGAGAGTGAGTGGAAGCTAAAGGGCTTCTGGAGAACAGACTCACAGCTGATCCTCCAGTCACACCGACCATGCCAACCTGAGCGAAACCACCAAGGGGATCACCCGGATTCAAGGGCAGTGAACTGAAACTCCCTTTGCAAAAGGACATAGACTCAGAGCAGGCTGGGAATTGGAATCGGCTTGTCATTGAGTCTATCACAGTGCTTGGTTAATATTTGTTCCTCAATGACTTGAGCGATAAAGCAGACAAACACAGAGGGAATGGCTGTTTTCCATCTTGCCATCCCTCCCTGCATTCAGTGAGGTATCTTTGATCACCAACAAAGTTCATGAGTAGGTAGATAAACAAGAGGAACACATTCACAACAGGGGGTGCTCATGGCTTCGGGAGAGGACATTCCTCACATGCTGCAGAACACACAGCCTGCCACACAGACTACGGTGGAGAATGCCCTGAGTTAGGGTAAGGGACTTGGGGGTGGGGGGTGGGGGTAGCAGTGTCACCGCAGGGCTCTTTCCTTTGAACTGGGCACTGAGACTGGCTGGTCACCTTGACTAGCAGGCCAGGGCATGTCAACCTGAATAAGATGGACTTTGGAGTCAGTGGTAACACAGACTTATTTGCAGCCACAGGTGATGCGAGCTACACAGAGAGCCAAGCCTGCTCCATGGAGAAGGCCCAATTCTTTTCTGAAGAATTCCACGCCTTAGTATCCTTTTGACCTCTTTGCTTGTAGGGAGCGGTTAGAGTATTCGCCATTACAAGATGGCGCTGACTTCCACTGTCGCTCTGAGGAAACTTGTGGATAGCGCGGGGTGGCTCGCCCGAAGCGCCTGCGCATTAAGGGTGTACATGACTAATCACCGCCCACTCCCGGGGCGCGCCAATCAATGGAGGACACGCTGCCTCAGGGCTATATAAGCAGTGTCATTTTGGGGCCCCGGGTTCTTCCTCCACCAACGGCTGAATAAAGCTGAACTGCAGACGAAGCCTGTGTGTCGCGTACCTTCTTGCTGGCGAGAGGTGCGCGGGACAACTGGTGCCGAAACCCGGGACGCCGGGAGATCTTGACACCGAGGGGAACCCCCCGCCCAACGGACGGGGAGGCTTCGCAAATCTGCAGTGGTAGGTGAGCTCTCTCAGGTATGCTGGATTCTGAATTTCTGACGGGGTCGTTTGGGGGTGATGCACTACTGGGACTTCTCTTGGCAATTGTGATTGCTGCCCGCTTCCTTCTGGTCTCATGTAAAAGGGAGATAGCTAACGGCCAGGAGGCACTAGAAGACATTCAGGATAGTTTATCTGAGTCAGAGC
>CM052701.1:99632228-99661382 GCA_028551405.1 Uromys caudimaculatus
GCTCGCCCGAAGCGCCTGCGCATTAAGGGTGTACATGACTAATCACCACCCACTCCCGGGGCACGCCAATCAATGGAGGACACGCTGCCTCAGGGCTATATAAGCAGCGCCATTTTGGGGCCCCGGGTTCTTCCTCCACCAACGGCTGAATAAAGCTGAACTGCAGACGAAGCCTGTGTGTCGCGTATCTTCTTGCTGGCGAGAGGTACGCGGGACATTTGCTCACATTTATCTCTTCTGGCTGGATGCTTTTGACCTGAATTCATTTCCTGGCTTCTTCCCAGTTTAGGTTTTCAGTATGACTTAAGCTTAGCTCTCCTTCCTTTACCTGGTTGTGCTCAGCATTCTTGTCTGCAGACAAAAATCAACCAGCCAACCAAACAACAAACAAAAACCCAAAACCCATAATGGAAGCTACTGGAAAGGACCCCACCTGCCATACTATGTGCTGTGTTCAAGGGGAGTTGGCAACAGTTTTTACTTTTTTTTTTTTAAGTTTTTTTTTTTTTAAAGTCTTATTTATTTTTGGATATGTGAATACCCTGTCGCTGTCCTCAGACACACCAGAAGAGGGCACCAGATCCCATCAAAGATGGTTGTGAGCCACCATGTGGTTGTCAGGAATCGAACTCAGGACCTCTGGAAGAACAGTCAGTGCTCCCAACCTCTGAGCCATCTTTCCAGCTCCCCAGTTTGTACATTTATTAAATACTCATGAACTAAATGTTGGCTGTTGGTAAGTCAGGAAAAAACAGGAGCCCAAATATAATGGAGAGAAAGGGCAATTCAAAACCGTGCAGAAGTTTCCTTCAGAGCCAAAACGTGCAATAAATTACCAGTGACCTAAACATTATCAATAGAGACCTGGCCAAATACCTAATTGTAAGATGACTCATATTATAGGGCTCACATGTGTCCCAGGACACACATACAAAGCTGCATGTGTCTGTGTGTGTTGCAGGACATTTGATCCCACTGTGAACCCCGAGATTGCGTTATTTACTGGAAAAACCTGTTTCTAGTTGTGGTGTGGCTGAGCCCTAGCACACACTTTTAATCCAAGAGCCTTCTATTTATTGAAAACAGGATTAAATAAAGTCAACCATAGGCCAAGAGGCAGAGCAAGCAACCAGTTGACAGGGAGTGAACATAGGAACAAAAAACAGACAGAGTAAGAGGAAGTCAAGAGGATGGATAGAGAGACACACAGGAAGTAGAGGGGGGAACATTCAGTTGGGGGGGGGGTGAGACAGCTTGGAGAAAGTGAACTTCTTTTTTTGGGATGTCAGCTGAGGCGGAAGGTCAGCTGGGTGCTTTCGCTGCCTCTCTGAGCTAGCAGGCTTTCACCCAGCATCTGGCTCCTGAGTCTTTATTGGTAAAATCAAGCATTTGAGATTTTGTTAAAAATAAGACGTGTGTGCGCCTATAACCCCAGGGCAGTGGGGTTGAGGGAGGAGAACCGGTAGGGCTTGTTGCTAGCATAGTGCCAGGCTCAGTGAGAGAACACGTCACAAGAGTCCGGAGGAAGGGGTAGGATGAGACACCTGACACTTCAGCCTCCTCTGGCACTCACAGACACATGGCTTCCAACCTGTGTGTAGCCCACACGTGTGTGATCCACCTATGCTCACACACATTTACACACAAACATATACATGAAAATAATAACCTTTAAAATAATTATAACAATTATTTGAGGTAAGTTTGTACTATTTATGGTCCCTATAGTGCACATAGGGGAACTGAGGCCTGGACCACTGAGTGACTTCTTACTCAAGATCACACAGGAAGCGAGACTTGGATTTTTCTGCCTCTGGTGCATGCGTGTTTTGATCATTGTGTTCCACAGTCACGTAGTCTCCCAGTAGATACTAAACACTCCAAAGACGCAATGCAGCACGATGCATTTCATGTGCTCATTTGAAAATGACTTAAACACAGAAAGAAAGGGCGTGACTCTGTGGTTCTAGGTTGATCTTTATATAAGAAAAAAACGATCGAGGTATATATCTAGAGAAAGATTACAGTATGTCTCTAAAGGTTTTGGATAAGACTCTTTTTTTTTTTTTTTTAAGATTTATTTGTTTATTTTTTATGTATGTGAGTACACCGTGGCTCTCTTCAGAGACACCAGAAGAAGGCATCGGGTCCCATGACAGCTGGTTGTGAGCCACCATGTGGTTGCTGGGAATTGAACTCAGAACCTCTGGAAGCCATCTCTCCAGACCTTGGATAAGATTCACTAGATCATGCCTTTCTGGATAAATAAATATTTGAAATTACTGGGCATTGCTTTAGAAACAAAATAAAAAGCAAAACCTTCAAAATAGAACAACAATTATGTTCGCTCTTTTAAAGATTTATTTTTACGTGTATGCGTGCCTGCCCGAGTGTATGTGTGTATTCTGAGTGTGACTGGAGGCCCTAAGAAGAGTCCCAATATACTGGAAGTAGAGTGTTGTAAGCTGCCTGATGTGGGCGCTGGGAACTGAACCTGGGTCCTCTGCAAGAGCAAACAATGCTCTTAATCATGGAGCCATCTCTCTAGCCCCTCATTTGAACTTTTTTTTCCCAACATCTGAAGGTTTTAAATTTTTTATTGGATATTTTCTTTATTTACATTTCAAATGTTTACCCCTATCCAGGTCTCCCCTTCGGAAACCCCTATCCCATCCCCCCTCCCCCTGCCTCTATGAGAGTGCTCCCCCATCCACCCACCCATTCACTCCTGTCTTTCCTTCCTGGCATTCCCCTACACGGGTGCATCGAACTTCCTCAGGCCCAAGGCCGCTCCTCCCACTGATGTCCAACAAGGCCCTCCCCTGCCCCATATGCGGCCAGCACCATGGGTCCCTCCATGTGTACTCTCTGGTTAGTGATCTAGTCCCTGGGAGCTCTGAGGGGTCTGGCTGGTTGACACTGTTGCTCCCCCCATGGAACTGCAAACCCCCTCAGCTCCTTCAGTCTCCTCTCCTACTCCTCCATTGGGGACCCCACGTTCAGTCCAGTGGTTGGCTTCTGCCTCTGTATTTGTCAGGCTCTGGCAGAGTCTCTCAGGAGACAGTCATATCAGGCTTCCATCAGCAAGCTCGTCCCAGCATCCACAATAGCATCTGGGTTTGGCTACTGTATTTGGGATGGATCCCCAGCTGGGGCAGTCTCTGAATGGCCTTTCCTTCAGTCTCTGCTCCACACTTTGTCTCCAAGGGAAAGTTGGTAGGAAGAAATTGTGACCTCGTGGGGTCATCACTTCATACTTTGAGTTTTTGCAGCTGCTGTTCCGTCTGCCTGGAGATCCCACTTCATTTACATTGGCCTGGTTGACTTTTTACTTATCTTCATGGAGTCTGGTGTGTGTGACTGTCCCTGACAGCACTTAGTAGTTCTGGGATTCAATGCATGTATCTCTTTCGATTTCTTTATCCCATTGCATTGGATTATGGGTTTAATAGTCTCCCTGCCATGCTGCAAATGACATCTTTATATCCAAGCACCTGGGGCAAATTCTTAACAATAATGGCTCCTATTTGATTGCATGGCTGCCTCCTTCCTCCTCACCGACAAGGTGGGGGTGTTGCTTGTGAGTAGGGCTGTACCCTGAGCTACCCGGAAGCCCAGTTCAAAATCCTGGAAGATAAGTGTGACCTTCTAGGCAGGAACTCTAAAATAAGAAACGGCTAACTGCACTTGGGAGTTTCTGACATGGATTAAAAATGGCCTTGACAAGAGGAAACTGAGAAGGACTCCACTGGAGTCCCCAGGGGTCACTTAGAGAACTTTCTTGGAAAATTGAGGAGGAAAAGAGGCTCTGGACCAAGCATAAAATCAAAGAATGGTGTAACGTTGGTGGAGAATGAGTTTTGGAAGGCCGGGGTCTAAGATGACCTGCATCTTGGAAACCTTACCAAGAACAGTCAGAATGTTTACGACATTCATATCAGGATGCACGCACAGGGACAACAGTGAGCTTTCATCCAGGCTGCGGCTAACTTCCTGTTACTGATGGCTGAGTGAACAGGAGCAGCTGGTCAGGCTGCCGGGGCTCAGTAGCTGTGCAGACCAGCTGGCTCTCAGTGGACCACATCCCCCAAGGCACTTTCCAAGAGGCCTGGGGGAAGTGAGGGGAGCATGCCTTGACAACCTTCTAAATTCTGGATGATACCAGTCCTTGGCCTGTTTGAGCTGCCACAGAAGCAGGGTCTTCTTTGCAGCCATTGAAAAATATGAGCATCATGAACAGTGTGTGCTGCGCATGACATCACTTCCTCCACTCACCCTTGTAAGAGCAGCGTGGAAGTAATCTTATTTTGATTAAATTAATTTTTCTTTTTAGCCTCTGCATGAGGAAGGGGTTAGTTTACTTCCTGTCCACGTCTCTCCAAAATGGAAAGAGACCTTTCAGAAGTCTTGCCTGAATGCATACATTATAAAACAAATAAAGATCCCAAATTAAAAAAAAAAAAAAAAACCCCAAACATTTGCCCAACACGTGTAAGCTTGTGAGAGAAAAACAGTAAGGATAACAAAACCTGAAAACCTTCGGTGCGATGAAGAAGCCCACGTGGGTGCCTTACGGGTAGCAGCGAACTGGGGTTGCTCTGTATGGTTGCTGTAAAGTCAGCCTCCTTTGTGGCACAGAAATGGATGTTCACTTGCTCTCTTTCCACTGTGTTGTCAGCCTTACACATCTGGAAGAAGAAAATATCAGTTGAAGAATTGCTCCATCAGACTGGCCTCTGAGCGTGTCTGTGAGTCTTTGCACCGGCTGATGATTGACGGCAGAGGGTTCAGCCCACTCTGGGTGATGTCATCCCTGGCTGGGCAGGTGGTCCTGGGCTGTATAGGAAAGATGGCTGAGCGCAAGCAGGGGAAACAAACTAGTTAAGTGGTGTTCCTTCATGGTTATTGCTTCAAGCTCCTGCCTCGAGTTCCTGCTGTGGCTTCTCTTTATGATGGGCTGTCAAGTGTAAGATGAAATAACTTTTCCACTCCTGATGTGGGTTTTTTTTTTTTTTTGTTTTGTTTTGGTGAGTGTTTTCACCACAGCAACAGAAGGAAAACTAGAACACACTGAAATTTTTTTTAAAAGCTGCACAAACTAAAGCTTATCGCTTCATTTTTGCAAACCAGCTGTTTATTCAGGGTGGAAAATTTTAACATCCATTATGCATGCTCAAAATTTGTATTAATTTTGAAAGTTCCATTGTTGACGGCGAAAAAATATGAAATCAGATCTATTAATTTGTGCAAAACAAATGAGAGTTGAGTTCTCTTTTCTCATGCAAGCCCAAGAAATGAAGACAAAGGGTCAGCTAATTGACAGTAGTCGTGCCACAGTGACAACTGGCAAATGTGACTTCCAAAAGACAAGGGCACGCCACAGGGCACAAGGTCGGTTTGCCCGAGTAACATTATACATTTATCTGATCTCTGTTGTTAAGGTTTGTGCCATTGCTTCCGTTTCCCAAGCTTCTGTCCAAGCAGCCCTATAAATCACAATTAAGATGTATAATAGTGCTAGGCACAGGAGACCACACCAGCAATTGAAGCACAAGAGAAACAGAGGCAGGAGGATTGCCTAGAGTTCCAGGCCAGCCTGGACTATACTATCAGACCCCATTTAAAAACCACAAAAATGAAAATACAAAAAGTGCTCTGGACTATCAAGTATGGGGCTGCTAGTCTCCAAGGAAAAATGAAAAAGGATGAATTTTTGCACACATACATGAAGTGTCACACACAGGATTTATTTGCTTTTCTGCCTTGGTCCTTTCTCTACCTTATAAAGCATCAATTTATTTTTATTTCTTATAAGCCATTGCTGGATTCTTGAGATAGACACTTAAAAAAAAAAAAAAAAAAAAAAAAAACCAACCCACAGAAGCACTCCGAACTTAGAATGGTTATTTCTTGTGGTTCTCTCTGCAGCAGGAACTGAGGAGCTGGGGGCAGGGGGGGGGGGCTGGAGATGGGGATTTTTTCTTTACTATTTTCATTTGTGCATTTTGTGTTTTATATATTGTTCTCTCATTACCTGTCCAGAAACATACGCCGATTCTTTTTCAGACCATTGCATACCCTGGGGTCTGAGGGCTCACACTGTATGAAGCCTGTTTATTCAGAACTTGGGTTCAAACAGTCCTCTGTGTACCTGTTATAAAATTCCCATTGTCTCCTCATTCAGGCTATCAAACCCTGTCCTCTCACAAGCCTTCTGAGATGGTCCACTGCAAGCCACTGTCTTTAGCTGGCCTCTCAAGAGCATTTTGAAGGAGTCATGACTCATCGGCTTGGACTTTCTCATTCGCTTATTCCGTGATCTCAAGGCACTATTTTCTTTGTTCCAGGCCTTATGAAAGAGACAAAGATGATAACGCGCAATTCGCTTATTTCAAAAAGCACAGTCTAAAGGAGGAGGCTCATATTGAGTTAAAGTAGATTTTAGAAGAGATCTTTCCAGGCATATGACGGGGGTTCCCCAGCGTGGCTGAGGGAGGGAGGGGAAGAAAGATGGGGTGCTGATAAGAGGCGGCAGGCAGGCTTGCCCATGCTTGGAAAGCACATATTAATAGTGTTCACACAACAGAGCGTGTTTTGTTATCTCCAGAAAATTATAGATCTGTCAAGAATGCCTTGGGTACACAGTTTCCAGGGGGCCTTGGAGATGTGGTGTACTGGCTGAGTTTGTGTGTCAACTTGACACAAGCTGGAGTTATCACAGAGAAAGAAGCCTCCCTTGAGGAAATACCTCCATGAGATCCAGTTGTAAGGCATTTTCTCAATTAGTGATCAAAAGTGGAGGGCCCCTTGTGGGTGGTAACATCCCTAGGCTGGTAGTTCTGGATTCTATAAGAAGGCAGGCTGAGCAAGCCAGGGGAAGCAATCCAGTAAGCAGTAACCCTTCATGCCTTCTGCATCAACTCCTGCCTCCAAGTTCCTGCCCTGTGTGAGTTCCTGTCCTGAATTCCTTTGGTGATGAACAGCAATGTGGAAGTTTAAGCTGAATAAACCCTTTCCTCCCCAACTTGCTTCTTGGTCATGATGTTTTGTTCAGGAATAGAAACCCTAAGACAGGTGGGTTGCTGTGTGCAGATCTTTGAAAGATGTAACTTGTCCTAACTCCCTTGGTCTAAGCTCTGATTCTTGGCTGTTTGAAGTGAATGGCTCAGTTCCACCATGCCCTTCTGTCATGCTGCAGTTCCTCATCATAGGATCAGAAACATGTAACCAGCTCACTCCACACTGAGACTTCTGGACTGGTGAGTTAAAACAAACACTCTAAAAATAGCAGTGACAAAGAAGCAAACAAAATCCCAACAAAAACAGAACAAATACCCACAAACCAAAGAGATGGCATTCTCATTTTATGACATAGAAATTGCTGCTTCTAAATATCTGTAACCATCTCTTGGAACATTAGTAGAATTAAAAAGAATTAATTCTATTAATATATCGATTAAAAAAACTATAACATGACAGGCAAATTGCAAATTCAGTACACATGCATTTTTTTTCTGGAATAACTTGCTAATCAAATGCTCTATTATTTTGTATGTATTTCTTACAGTGAGGGTGTTCCCTGAGCAACCACAAACAGCCATCTACAGCGAGAAATTAAAACCGATGCATTGCAACCATGGAGTTTCCTTCTAATGCTCTCCATAGCAACAGGCCTGTTCAGTACCAAGCCCCACATTCAGCTGTCCTGTTCCTTTCATTTCTTTTACTCTGGTACGTTACTCCAGTTTCAGTGGCTTTTGTGCCTTTGATTGATCTGAAGATTATCAGCTGGGGTTGTGACTGTAGCTCAGTACTAGCATGCTTGCCTAGCATGGGTGAGGCCCAAGTTTGATATTTAGCACGAACGCACGCACAGGATGGGGGGAGAGAATGGGAAGATTACCAGTTAATTAGTTTACAAAATGTCTTTCAAATTGGGTGTATCTGGTGATTACTCATGGTTAGGAGACGCTGTACATGCTTGTCAGGAGAATCACAGAAGCAGAGCACTGTTGATAAGGTAGCCAATCAAATGATTCAGTGTCATTCCTTACGCTGTTTACTTGATTAGAAAGGTGCCTGTCTGGCAGCTTCACTATTAAGTTCTTGCTTTAACCTTTGTAGTCAATAAATATTTTTTGTGAGCTGTGCCTCACAATTAGGCACTACCCTGCTCTTTATCAAATTTTCAGTTAACTTACTAATTTATATTATGCAAACCAATACTTTCATATTTTAGTCAATGCACCATTAATCTAGTAATTATGTTTCATAAAACATTCTAAGTTCGGTTGGGGAGAGCCTCTTCAAGTTGATTCTGTGTCCTAATAACATTTTCCTGTTGTTCTCTGAGTACCTCCTTGTTTTCTGGCTCAGAGGTTAGGACAAACCCAGACAGTACTTTCATAGGCCAGTTTGACTCAGTTTCATCTTCCAGGATAAATGTTAGACCCCGCCCGAGGAAGGACAGAATGCAGGTGATGGATACGGGTTATAAAACAAATGAAAGCAAATTAGTTCTGTCATGGATTTTCCATTTTGCGACTGTGGATAAGTGCATAAAAATATGTTTGATAGTAAATTATCAACTTATTTTATGTGTGATTTTTTTTTTTTTACCTGTTCCTATGTGTGTGCTTCATGTGCTTGGTGCCTACAGAGGTCAGAAGAGGGCATCGGATGCCCCAAAACTGGAGTTGTGAATGTTGTGAACTGTGGTGTGGGTGCTGGGTATCCAACCTGGATCCTCTGCAAAAGTGAGAAGTGCTCTTAACTGTTGAGCTGTCTCTCCAGCCTTGCAGAATGGCTATTCTAACTGTGGAGAAGTTCAAGGAAAGGTAGAGACTATGGGTTTGGTTAATTTTGGTGTGCAGTGTTTATTTTGTTTGCAGGTTTTAAATAATAAAGTTTATAAGAATAATAATTAATAATGGGATGCTGGTTCCTTTTAGTGGAGAATAGATTTATGAGAAGTTAAGTAACTATGTTGCTGGGTGCTGGGCGGAGCTACTGAAGACACAATGATTCCAGACCCTAAAGTGGGCACGCACCCCCCCCCACATGTGTACATATATGTTTATTTTGACATTTATATATTAAAAACCTACATTTTAAATTCAATCTACAATTTTAACTCAGCATTACTAAGTTCATTTACTTTCCCCTATATGTGTAGCCTCATTTCTAGAAGCTTCTATTGGCCTTAGTACATGTAAGTATTTGACCATTTCTCCTATATGTAACCAGTCTTCCATTGTCTCCATTCTGACACCCAGGCTCTGAACTCTAGCAGGGACAGCCTCAGCATCTGGCTGAGGCACTGATACCTTGTGAGCCCCTGACACCATGAGTGGACAACCCCTTCAATCAGAGCCTGATTTTGCATGCTGTCCAGTCTTACTTGGTTGGCCTCCGATACCTCACATTGGATCTCTATGACTCCCTGGCCTGGCATAGACAAAAACAGTGTTCTGTGCTCTGAGGTTTCAGACTGAACAACTTAGGAAGAAGTAGAATTGGCTAGACAAGAGGAAGAGGAAAGGGAAGGTAGTAACTATTGTTAGCATCCTTTAGAAGCCTTTCTTTGTAGCGATAGAAATTGACTCAGGGCCTTAAACAAGCCAGGCAAATACTCTTCCCCCAGTCCCTCTATCTTGCTTATCAAATTTTCTTGGTTGCTCTCTATAGCCTCCTGTGTCCTCTTATCATGGGACTTTCTAAAAGGTTCTGCTTTAGCAGGCAGCACAGAAGTGACTCAGAGCTTGGACTGAATTATCAACAATCATCACCCTTTAGATAGAACACAAGAAGACTCTTATCTTTGAATGCTTCATCTTCTTCATCTGAAAAAAGTAGAAATCATAGCAGCACCTAGTTTCACTCCCCTATTTCCAATATTTCATGGATATTTATACATGAAAAGATTGTCATTACCTTTAACTAAATCTGTAAAAAATCAACTCATTTCTTCCCTTCCCTAAGTCCGATTTTTCAAAGCTCCGATGTTTGGAAATAGATCTGCTATTTTGAAGCACTCATCGATCACCTATGCTGTTAATGGGTACTGTGGCTGATGATGAGGACCCAGGAAAAGGTGAAGACTTTGCCTTCAGGAGGCTCACAGTCAAGTGGGGGAAGCGGCATATAAACCAGTCCTATCTTCCCATCTCTATGAAGCGTTTCATATGCCAAGAGATCAGAGGCTCAGATAAGAGTTGTAGAAAGGAACAGCCAGGAAAGGCCTTCCAGGCAGATCGAAGTGCGAGAGCTATGACTTGTGGCTCATTCAGCAGGCTTGCCCACAGTGCAGAAGGAGTCTATGGGGAGGGATAAGGATTGAGGTCCAGGGAAGGTAAAGTGACTCTCACCCAAGGAGGATGTTGAGGAATTACTCTTTGCTCTGCATCAGTCCCTTTGTGTTAAACCAGTGGTTCTCAACCTCAGTGCTGTGACCCTTCAATACGGTTGCTCATACAGTGGTGCCCCCAACCATAAAATGATTTTTGTTGCTATTTCACAACTGTAATTTTGCTACTGTTATGAACCATAATATAAATGTCTGTGTTTTCCAATAGTCTTAGGTGACCCCCGTGAAAGGGTCCTTCGATCCCCAAAAGGGTCATGACCGAACCACTGTGTTAAACCCTTCTCAGTTCACTGGACTCATGTAAACACTATCCATTCCTCCTGGCTTTCTACTTGAAGCCTTTTCTTACCTCATCCCAAAGCCATCTCTCCCCAGAACTTTTATGTCAGTTTCTATCTTATACTATCTGTGATACAAGAATCATGGCACGTATTAGATCCATGGAACCGCTTCTATTTTTAAAAGCTATTTACTTTTATCATTTAGTTTGATCTGTAAAGTAGAATATACAGTATTTCTCTCAGTGTTATCTTGAGCTGCTAAAATAACTGCAGTTTGTGCCTCTGTCTCCAGTTCGACTGAGAATCTCTTCAACACAGTAGCGTTGCCTCAGGCTTCACGAAGCCCACCATATCTCACACAGAACTGGTGTTCACTACACGTAGCGATTTATTAGAGATTTATTTATTATATTTTGTGTGTATAAGTGCACCACATGCTTTCTTAGTGCTTATGAGGTCAGAAGGTGGCACTGAATCCCCTCGATGTGAGCCCTCATGCTGGGGATCCATCCAGGGTCCTCTTCAAAAGCATCAAGTGGTATGAATCATGGAGTTATCGTTCCAGCCCCTAAATATGGTTCTTTCTTTGTGAAACTGTGTAACCTTGCATAATACTGTGTTCATTCCTTTTGGATGTGCGCTGGCTCGCTTAGTCGTTGGAGGCTTCCAGGGATTTGTGCTGGTGTGCTTGGGCTTAGTCATCGGAGGCTTCCAGGATTAAGCTGAGGAAGGAGATGCATAGTTTGTGGATAGGAGTGATGCCCTAGCGTTAGAGAACCGAGTTTAGTCCTCTGTATGTGGGATTTCAACTGCCTGTGAAAAATTCTTTACACAGTTCAAGCCATTTTAAATATCTATCTCATTCACATGTCAATAAAGTCAACTACTTTGAAAACGAGACAACTTTTACTACAAAAGAACCATCAAAACCGAGAAACATTCCATAGAAATACATCCAACTGTGAAGAGTTTCTTCGTGTCTTCTCACTTTCATGTCTGTACATTTATTGCAGCGCCATGCTTCCTGTGCTTGCTGCATCTCTGGACTTATTCTTCACTTGACTTCTTACACTAGTTTTATTTGTTCTGGTGCTCTATTCACATAGTTATCCAGGGACCACCCACAAACCACTCTAGAATTTAATTTACCACACCTGGTCATTGGATGATCTGCTTTTCAAAGTCACTAGTAGTTCTGTGAATTCTTTTAAACAAACCTGTGAAGCAGGAGATCTCAGTTATAATCCCAGCTCTGCTACTTGATTAATTATGTGGCTTGGATAACTCCTTATTTCACTTATCACAGCCCCAGTCTCTCCTCCTTTCAGCTGAGATCCAGAACGTCTGACTCCAGGTGCCCCACAAACTTGGCTTGTTTGGACAATCACAGTAAAAAAAATGACATCCTGATATATTGGATTTCCTGAGGGTTCTCTTCAAGAACGGCTTCTGTTGCAGTTGACTGCACTAAAGAATGTTGACTACAAGAAGTAGAGATGAAAAAGTATAGGAGGAAAAAAACAATCAAAGATCTGTAAGGAAAATTAAAGAGGTGGATATGAGAAAAAGCAAATGCAGTGGACTTCAAATACGTGAGAAACCCTGGCTTCAGAAGAATCAAGGGTAGCCATTAAATGCAGTAAAATGAGCCTGGATGAACGTGCACAGCTCTGAAATCACTCAAATCTAGGATCAAATCTTAATTCTATGGCTAGCTTTGGGGGATGCTATTTAACTTCAAGGCATAGTTTCTGCCTGTACTAGGTATTGTTGACTGTGAATTTAATGCTAATGAACCAAAGATATTTTAAAGTTCATTAATCTTATATGTTTTAATACTACATTTGTTTATCTGGTTGGTAAAGATGGGTAATCACCCTCATAGGTGTCTACCTAAGCGTGTGTGTTTCCTATGAACAATGGTTCAGTTTTTACAAGTCCATGCTGGTGGCTAACTTTAGGGAACTCAGCTAGTATCAATAAGCAGACTCAGTCTTTTAGGATGTGCTAATCAAGATAGTTTACAACTAGTGGTATCTGATGCCTGACACATAGTGAAAAGAAAAAACCCTAAAGACAGCCTCAGTGATTTATCGCCCCTTCGTCCCCCTCTGTGTGATGCTGACCCAAGCAGGCTCATTTGCATGCAGCCAGCTGTTAGGAAACCCACAGACAGCAAGAATCGTCCTCTTTGGCTGCTTTGATTGTCCGGAGAGGCTCTTTGGAAATTGCTCTCATCCATCAATTCACAGTCCACTAGGTGCCTTTGAACTGCACAGAGAGAGGTGCTAAGAACAATAATGAAAAAGAACTACCTGCACTCCGGAAGTCAGCTTTCCTCCTCTGCCCAATTACTAATCTCTCATATTTTCTAAACCACTTTTCTTAAAGGGATATGTAGGGTTTTTCCTGCCCCAGATCTCAGTGTCCTGAAAGCCAGATCTTGCATCCGTCATTCTCCACCAACACTTGCTTTGCTTTGGATCTTTGGGAATGCTGTTCGTTATTTCTGCCAATGGCTATGTGCTCATCACCCTGTGCAGTCACCGATGCCCGCCGTCCATTTGTAGATGCACACCACTACTTCATGAGATCTTGAGGGCTTTTCTGACCATGGCTGTGATGGATGTCATTTAGCCCATGTTTTATTCTTAAAGATGACAACCATCCAAACCATGGTATTCCTCAGATCCTTAGAGGCTGTCCTATTATTGTTTTGCTCCATCCTTCTTATGGGATATGCCCCGTGTGATCTCTCCCTCTCACTTTCTCATCTCAGCATTTTCCTCCATCCATCTTGGCCTTCCTCCATTCCTTGACCACACCCGCACATCCCTACCTTGGAGTATTGTGGTTCAGGCTTTTATTGCTTGAGCAGCTCCTAAGATCCAATTCCAGTTGCTGCTGTCATTGGGATCTTAGCTCAAATCTCTTGCCTGTAAAATGTCGTTGGTTATTTAATCTGAAAATCCCAGGAAGTCAGTATGAAATCATCTGGTGTCTTTATAACTTTTCTTCTCTGAAATTTAAGAAAAGGTCTTGCATTATGGCCTACATGTATCACCCCAAATTTATATTATGGCCCTCAGAATATGACACTATCAGGATTTTAAGGAGGTGATTGAGATAAATAAGGTGAAATAGTTGCACACCAGTCAAGGATGAATAGTGTCCTTGTAAGAGGAGACTAAGGTCTAGGGACATGAGATGGCTCATTGAGTTAAGAGCAATTGTTGAGCAAGAATGAGGACCTGGGGCGGAGAGATGGCTCAGCAGTTAAGAACACTGACCGTTCTTCCAGAGGTCCTGAGTTCAATTCCCAGCAATGACATGGTGGCTCACAACCATCTGTAATGGGATCTGATGCCCTCTTCTAGAGTGTCTGAAGACATTGACAGTATACTCACATGTATAAAATAAATAAATAAATCTTAAAAAAAAAAAAAAAGAATGAGGACCTGCGCCCAGCACCCATGTAAAAGCTGGATGTGGTGATGTGCTCACCTGTAACCACAGCACTGTGTGAGGCAGAGTCAGGAGGACTGCTGGGTTTTTTTTGGCCACACCAGCCTAGCTCCAGGTTCAGTGAGAGACTCTGTCAAAGTAGAACAGGACACCAGACATGTTGAAATTCTCTAACAATTAAAAGTCAAGGGATACTGAAGAAGGAGCAGCAGCCATGCAGAGCACAGAAGATATTTTAGGACAGTTAATCCTCTGTATGTCTCCATAATGTTGGACATATGTCATGCATGTCTCCAAACTCATTGAATGCACAGCACTAAGAGAAACCTCTAATGATGGACGTGGGCTGTTAGGGCTAGCAGTCGTACATGAAGACTTGGTGCGGAGGGTCCATGTGTGAGGCTGTGCGCGAACAGGCCAAGGAGTATGTAAGGATATTTCTGTACCTTCTGCCTCATTTTTCTGAGAGCCAAGACCAGTTTTTAAAATATAGCCCATTGAATAAAAGAAAAAGTCTATTAAATAAAAGCAAAGGACTTTTGTAACAAAATACCAAAGACTCTGCAGGTAGATTTCACAATGGAGATGTGTTTTGTCATTACTTCTCTGATTTTTGGCCAAGATCAAGTGCAGAGACTTACTCTGTCACAGTCTGGAGCCTTGAACTCTAAGATCAAGGTGTTACAGAGCTTGATTCCTTCTGAAGCCTCTCATGTTGTGCTTCTGGTGCCTTTTTAACCACGTCTTCTTCTGTGTATGTATGTGTCTGTGTCCCAATATCTTCTAAATGTGTGTGTGTGAGTGTGTCAGTGTGTATGAGAATTTCATACATAATGTTTTGAGCAAGTTCGTCCTTCATTCTCTCCCCTCCAGCTCCTCCCATATCCTTGCCACTGACGTTGCCCCCACCTCCACCGTCACCATTGCTGCCACCACCAACACTGCCACCTAGTTTCATGGGCTCTTTTTAAACCCACTGGATCCACTTAATGCTGCCAGTATGAGCATGGGTGCAGGGCCATCTACTGGAGCACAGCCAATCAATTAGGGGCCACATCTGAAGAAACTTGACTCCCTCTACCCCAGCAGCCATCAGTTGCTGAAAGGCCCTTTATCTCCAGTTTTACCTCCCCCCCCCCCCCCCCCCGGATGTCAGCTACTCAGGATGATGCAGCGTTTAACCTTTTCAGGCTGGCTATTTTCATCTAGGAATATGGAGTGAAGTGACTTCCATAGCTTTTCATGGATGGCTAGAAAGAGCTCATTCTTTTTAGCACTGAGTCATTTTTCAATAGTCCTCAGGATGTAGCAGAATTTACCTGTCCCTTCATCCACAAAGGACAATCTGGTTGTTTCTAAGACTGAGAAGTTGTGGATAGAGCTGCTATGAACATCTGTGCATGAGATTTTATGCATCCACATTTTTATCCTTTGGAGTCAACACCAAGGACAATGACTGCTGGATTGTTCTGGAGAACATGTTGTTGTTATTATTGTTTTTCAAGACAGATTTTCTCTGTGTAACTCTGGCTGTCCTGGAACTTACTCTGAAGACCAGGCTGTCCTAAAAAAAAACTCAGCAATGTGCCTGCCTGTGCCTCCTGAGTGCTGGGATTAAAGGCATACACCACCGCTGCCCAGCCAGAACATATTAATTTTCTAATAAACTATCAGCTGTCTTCCGAAGTGGCTGCAGCATTCTGCATCCCACCGGTTCTGAATGTGAGCACTGCTACTATCACTGCTGGTCCTTGGCATTGTCAATATTCTGAGCAACCTGATGTGTACAGTGACAACCCTGCTGCTTTAATCTGCATTTTCCTGCTGACATTTTATATGTAGCTTCTTGTTGCATCATCTGCTTGTTTTTCCTTCCTAGATTGTAAGTTCCCTGAAAGGAAACTATCTTAATAATAATTCTATCTCCATTCTCAGTACCAATCCCAGGCATCCTGTATTTTTGAATGGGTGAAGGACACATCCAGGAACCCGAACATTAGTCTACCAAGTCATCTAATGGCTATTCCCCATTTTTTATTAAGGAAACCTCAGTCACGGGTGTTGGAGCCTAGAACTTCTTGCTGCATTTTCATGCCATTGTTCTAGCTCATTAGCTCTGGTTTTCTGTGTGCTCTTTCTGTAGTTCCTTAGTTGGCTTCTAGTCACTGCTTTAGCTCCCATCTTGAATCACCTGGAAGCTCTTTAGCTTCTGTACATGAGTGAGCAGAGGTGGAGACCACAGCAGAACACCTGGAGTCTAAATGCAGTAGAGTCAACATGTTTTCTCTTCTATCATCTTTGTTCTTGTTCCTGAACAAATGCTTTCATTGCTGATGGCTCATGACTTACAGCTTTCTCCTCACTGGGTACATTTTCTTTTGGCACAGAAGGATGTTTCTGCCACACGTATTATGCTCTGTGATGTACCAAATCCTAGCTGAAGCCTCAGAGATCCTGCTGTAGTGCCACCCCAGAGCTTTGCTTTGCGGGGTGCAGCAAGGTGCTCAGTCCTGCAGCATGCCTTCGCTGAGGCAGAATGGTGGCTTTCTGGTTGAAGTCAGCCAATGGATAGCAGAGACACAGGGCACTTGCTCACTAACCAGGTTTACAGCCCTCACAGCATGGCCTCTCCTCTACATACGCCCCCCTCACTGGCATCTGTTTCCAGCACAGGAGAGAAAATATCTTTTCATACTTGCTAGATAAGGTGCCTTATCAACATTAATTTGATCTGGTAGTCCAGCTTGGAAAAATAGTCCTTTTCCTTGGTTCTTCAACTAACTTAACCATCTGACAATGATTTCTGGCTTTCTCGTATATAAGCTTAATGGAATTTTACAATTTCAGTGCTTGAGGAATGATGTATCTGTGAAAAGTACTCTGGCATCACTGTAACAAACATATTGGGCAGAAGCACTTGAAAGGAGAATGAACTTATCTTGGCTCATGGTCTCAGGGGGTTCAGTCTGTGCTTGCTTGGCTCCATGAACCTGGGTAGAGTATCATGGCGGTAAGAACAGCTTGACTTCACGTCAAGAAGGAAGCAAAAAAGGAGGGGACTGGGGCTGTGACTTTGAAAAGCGTGCTCTGATATTGAGAGCCACTCTTTCATCTATGACCTACCCACCAAGATGGCACCACCACATAGGAACCAAGCTTTTAACACATAAACCTGAGAGGAACATTTCATATCCAAACTCTAACTCCTGGTTTCCCACTGGTTTTTCCTGTTTTAGTCTTTGGGGATAATGAAAACTGTAGATGCCGAGGCCCCAACAGTCCAATGACTGGTTCTGAGGGGCTGCCAGTATTCTAGTAGGTTCTGGTGCCTGGTTCCTCTGCTTTGTCTTCTTGACTTCATGTAATGTTGCTGCCACTGCTGCCACTCTTCTGGCTGAAGCAAGGGCAAGCCTGGTAGAAAGAGAATCAGGGCAGAAACATATGCCCAGGTTGGATGTGGTTGTCTTAGCAAGAAGGAGTCTGGGGAAATCCAAGTTACATTTCCCCACTGGGAGACATGTTCTTAGCATCGGATCAGCCTCTTCAGAACTGGGAAAGTTCATAGCTTGGCAATGAATGTATTTTCTTATAGTTTGTTTCTGTGTTTCAGAGAAATTCTGGTAACTTCACTAGAGTTACTGAGTGAATCAGATTTGTTCAAGATGACCTGAATATTGCTAAGATTTTTTTAAGTGGGTTTTTAAAAATGTAATTGTGATGGTGTGTAGGTGTACTCTGGTGCTATTTGATGCCTTCTGAGATCCTACATGACGTAAGCACACATGGGAAAGGCAGCATGAGTAAGGCAGAATCTCTCAGCAAATGCAAAAAAGAAAAAAGCCCCAGTGATGCAGAGCCCAGACCCCAAGACAACGATGCCAGCCAAGCTGTTCTCAGGCGACCATGAGAGATGGGCAGTTTCCCACGGTGCTTTGGAGGTTATGTCTCCTCCATTTCCTTCACAATTTGGGAAAAATCATCATCATCTGATCTATTTAGGCTGCTTTCTCTAGAAATCATGTTTCCAGAATAGTGTTATGTGAAATTTAACACTGAAGATTCTGCACCCTAAATTTCAAGGAGACACTTTAGAATATCACAAGATGATATAACAGTTCTCAGTGGTTGCAACGACTTGGAGGGTCACAAGGAATAACTGATGGCTGAGCTCTGACACAGTCCTACCCAGAGATGTTGGATGTGTTCCCAATTCAGCTGGTCAGTGCTTACAGTAAAGGACACTCATGCTGTACTCTTAGTACTTATCTTTATTATGAAAGTGTTTCCAAAGTAAAATGATCCTCATAATAACAATTACTTCCAAAGATCAAGAACGAGTAATTATATTCCCATATAAAAATCAGCAAAACACAGTGACAGTACACGGAGTGATTCTAATTGGCGAATGGTACACCATTCCACTTCTGACAAGATGCTCACGCATTGAACTATCTTCAGAAAACAAATGAGGTTCTGTCACTTATCCTAGTCCCCACTGAAAGCTGGAAAAGAGAAACAAATCCCCAAATTAACCACCATCCCTTTCTATGACAGCTAAAGGCCATGAAGGTAAATGACTAGGACTTGGACACGGGGGTGATGAGAGCTGTGTGCACAGGGGAATCTGACTGGGGTATGCTCCACATTTATGTTAATTAAGCTTTGAGAGAACGTTCCAGAATCATAATGTAGCCATTCCAGAGCTTTGTAGCTTTGTAGCTAACACTAAAAAACAAAACAAAACAAAACAAAAAACCAAAAAAGCTTCACATTAAGGACAGTTTTACAGAGTTTATGACATTTATGTTAAGTAAAGAGGATAAAAATATGAATGGAATCAAATCTTTTCACTGAGCACAGAAACTATGACAACTGACACTGTACCACGGTTTCCAGGTGACACACAATCCAGGAAGCCAAGTCTTCGTGGACCAGTGTTAAGGAAACAGGTGTACATGGGCACAGCCTCTCCGCCTCCTGAAAATGGGACCAGACAGAGAAGGGGTGGGAAGTTGACTGAAAGCAGAAAATGTTAGCCATTTGTCCTTCTTTTACCAGAGTTCCAGATGCCTAAGAAGGCTGTGAGTGAATGAGATAAACGAGACCAGCTCCTGGCTAACAGAGCCTTCTCATCACTCCCCAGCAATCCTGAGAGTGTCCGAGTCCATGCAGACGCCGTCAGTCACCCTGTGGCCCAGGCTTTTCCAATTTCTCAGCATTGGTGGGGTCTTAATGCATCCATCTGCCAATGCATTCCTGTCAAAGACTTTGGGTTAAATCAAGTTACAAAAGCCTGCAGGAGGCGAATCCTCTTATTTGGGTGTCTACATATCTCATTACTTTTGGTGACTTATGTTCTTCAGTATGATTTTCTTCATGAAAAGTGGCTGCCTTTGAGTATTGTTACAGGAGTTTCAAGAGCTTTGGCTAGGGCTCCCTTCACATTGGCTTGACGCCCCCTAGGGGTAGGTGGGTGCTATGTACACATAGGTGAACTACAGGGTCCTCTTTTAGCCCATTATTTCATGGAACTAAAATGTGACTGGTAGAATATTGCTAATTAGTCCACAGCATTTGGAGAGTGGCACAATTTCACCTCTGGAAGAGAAGCTGATTCTGGGAAGAATACGTTTAAGGAAAAAGTCATTTCACTTTAAGAACTTTTATGATTGTTCCTGACAGGGACAGCACACTTGAAGGCACCTGCCGTAGTTAGAGCCCTCTGCATTTCTTTCCAACCCTGTGATCACTTTCCCCTCAGGCTGACTCTGGTCTTGTTTGATGTTTTTCTCATTTGGGTGTTAGAAACATTCAGGGCTATGGTGACTTACTGACTAAGTAGAAATAAGTCAAAGTGAAGGGCAGATAAGAGCCTTAATACCAAAAACACTACACAAAGTGCCAATACTTAACTTATTTCCAAAGGCGGTGAGGCCTCTCTGGGAATGACGACATCATCTCCCATACTGATAAACGGCCCTCGTCCATCCTTTTGGGGTAATTCTGTATACTATTTTTCTACTTTAAACTAAGGAAAATACTCAAATATCCAGGCGACTTTGGCATTAATTTACCCCCAATGATTAATAATATAAACTGATGAATGGGTCGGAGACAACCCAAGGGCGCCCATTCATTCTCTCAGAAGAGTTTGTCAGCAAGGACACAGGTGAACTCCAATGTCCTTTTTAACAAGGAAGCCTCATTTTTCCTCAGCCCAAATAACAATGAGATTTAAACACAAGGTGAAAGACTCAGACCTTTCTATCTAAAAACGAAGAAAAGGCATTCAGTTTGCTCAAATAGTACAGGCATACATCACGTCACAACAGGGACACCTTTTTGTCACTCTGTGAACATCAATGAGTGTACTTCCACACAAGCAGACAGTACTGGCTCTGAGCCTAGGCTATGTCATCACCTTTTGGGACCATGGTAGCACACAGTGCTTTTGCCAAGTATATGACTCAGACAAGAATTTAATAGTTTGAGACTCACCTACCATATGGACTGAAGATGTGATCTGGTCTTGATTGGTCCCTGCCTCTGCTGCCTTGTTCACCTGTATTCGCTGCCAATGGCACAAGCTAAGGATAATTTGGGATGTGCTCTGTCTGGCGGTTCAGCAGACATCAGAGCCATGGAGATAAATGGCAGTCGTTTGCACTTTTACAACAAACACTTGAGTGGCCCACAGTACTGATCCTTGCAGTTGCTCCTCTGCTCTCAGCATCCACAGGACTGAATCTGTGATAGTGAACTGGGTGTGTCTTACGTGTGGCAGCAGATGCTCTGGGTTCTATCTCAGGGAGCTCTGTGAATGAGAGGCCGGAAGGGTTTTGCTATTCTCAGCTGGAACGGAGCAAAGCTAAGAAGGAAAGTTTGTATAGTACATGGTTGAATGTATTTTTTTTTAAGGACAGGAATATGGATGATGATGATGAATCAGGAATAATTTAGTTTTACCAGTTTTTGGAGAAACATACATATGCACACATAAATCAGACATGGCTATATCAATTATTGACTCAAGGCCAAATTCTACTTGATTTCCTACCTTTCCCCCCACTAAATCTAGGTAAGCTATGAAAGCTACTTTTTCTAGAGTCCTTTCTACATACACTTTGGAACCCTGGGAAATTTGAATGCAACCAGGAAGAAGGAGACATCACCACAAGCTACGCTAATTAACAAGAACACCACTCAGAACTAACCTAAAGCTGGATTTACAAGTCAGACTTCTGAGAGCTATGGCCTGGCCTATGTGGAGAAGATTCCTCAGTGTCCGTTCTCAGTCTTATCCATTCATTCTGAGAGAACGTTAGACAGAGATATTAATATTCTATTCCAGAAAAAATCTACAAACCCCATTTCAATTAGCCAAACAGAATTATTTTCTCTAGACGGTAAAATGAAACAAAAAATCAACAGACACGCTGAAGACTGAGCCAAATTAATGGTGTCAGTCAGAAAGCGTGCCCCTAATCTTCCACAGTAACTTCTGTGGAGAAGATGGTTTAGATCTGCCTTTGATACGGACAGAATCAACTTACTTCACTTTATATACCTCTTCTGAATTTACAGACTGATCTTCAAGTTCTTCTGTGCTAAGTGTGTCACGTGGTTCAAATACAAGTACGCAGTGGTTGTCAGAACCATCTCACCCCTGGAAGGATGCGCCAGGCATCAACTCGAGATAGGTAAGCTCCTTAGCTTAGCTGATGACACACTTCCATCATCTGGACACTGCGATTGTTTTTCATGCATTGGTATTTGAGCAGATGACTAACAGTACCTCTGGTGTCTTATCGCTGGTCTCAAAAACTCAAAACACTTTCAAGTTTCACTCCTAGATGTATAACTGTTTTGATTAATAAATCAGCAAGGCTCAAAACACACAGTCAGTTGCCCTGTCTTCTGTGGTAACAAGTAGACATGTTTCCAAGCTTTTAAAATTATTGTCTGGACCAGACCAGAAAATACTGTTTTGTAATTAGGTGGAAAAAGATTTAATATTGCAATGAGAGTTCTTTGTGAGTCTTAACACTTAACTCATAGGGTTCAAAGTATGGGTATGCAGATTCAGTTTAAAAGAACAAAATGGAGTGTGGGTGGTTCTGAGCAGGGCTGTCATGCACTGTAACATTTTGCTATTGGCTACTAAGTGCCCTGATTGGTTTGGAGTCCTGTTTTAGGTGATGTTTGACTCATGAGTACTTGTAACCCCATTCAGTTCCCTTTTTACTGAAGATGAGATGGGATCAAATCCTTGGCTTATCTGTGTGGTTTCTGTAGCCACACAAAAGTTGACACTGGCTGCCAGGGACAGGGGTGGGGCGGTGGGGTAGGAGGGCTCGTGACTTACTCTTTGGTAATTTTCCCCACAGCTGTCCCTGACATTCTCCAGTAGAATTTTTACTAGTTTTCTGGAAATAGCTTCACTTGAAAGGAAATTCATAGGAGCCCCCACGAATCGTTAGAGCAGTAAACAGAACGAACTTGTCCTGTGGGGTGGATGCTTCTAGCAACAAGAAAGTCATTACAGGATGCATTTAAAGAGGAAGGCAAAGGGTCTTTCTCCCAGTTGATTTATTTTGCTGAGCAAAATACAAAGTCTAATACTAGATGGGGCTTTCTCTTGAAAAGCTGGTTGCAATAAAGTGCTTTGCAGGGAAGGAAGTCTTTGCCAACTCCCACAAGACTTTTTCTTTTTCTGCCTCAGAATATTCTTGCCTTCCTCTTTTTTATGTCAGGACAGAAGACTGGGCTAGTACCGGAGAAGTGAGGCAAGAGCTGGTTGAAGTCAGTGGCTGTCCTTTTGAGATTCCCAGAACACAGCACGTGGGTCCCTTTGTACCTGGGAACTTAAGTAAGTGACACTGTTTCATAATCAGAACACTGCCTTCACTGGAGGGCAAAATAACTTTGTTACCAACATGGTCAACTCTGGACTACCTAGCACAGAAAAGAAATCTCACTGTTTGTGCACAAGAGACAAACTCGATTCCAAGGCAGTTTCCTGTAAGATTCAAAAGCTCCCCCAGAGCCACCCTCTTTCATTTGAACTGCTAATTGATCACAAAGAATGGCAACTAAAACACCTGGTTTGTCCTGTTTAGACTCAAGTGGGACAATGGTCACCAACTCTATGGGCAATTACAAAATGGGTGCAGAACAGAAAGAAAGCCAACCTACTGGGAACTGTGTGAGGATCTAGCATGGGATTTTATCTGCTCTAAGGGATAAAGTAAGCTGATGCTAATAGCACACTGGACTACAGCGTGGTAATGGGGTAGACACAGATGGGACATCTTTACTGTCAATCATGAGCCCAGAGAATAAAAGGAGGGAATCCTCACTTGTCCACAGATTTACAAACAAATAAAAAAATAAATAATATCCTAAGACAAATGCAAATACTGTTCCCTGTGTCAGTTACATACAGCATGCCTACATAGAAAGTATGGATTTCTTCATTCACAGACAGGACACATGGCAGTACACTATTCAGAATGCTCCGAGAATCCTAATTTTTGTCTCTGGTGATGAGATATCATGAAAGGAACTGCATTTGCAACTTATTAAATACTTCCAGGAACAAACAGTTCCCTTTGTTCAGAACTTATAGTTTTGGGTAATTAGTCATCCGTGGAACAAGGGCCAGTGAGGAGGTACCCATTGGTACCGCTGGTTCCATTGGTGGTTGTTGAAGAGTGTGGTTTCTTCCCTGGAGGCTCTGAGTCTTCATCATCTGAGCTAGATTCAATGTCGCTCCGGTCATCCTTGGAGACCTGCAGAATACAAGAATGGGAGTGTCACCAGCTTCCTAGGACCAGCAGGGTTGGGCGTGCCCAACAGCACAAGCAACCTCACAGGAAGACGAACTTATTCACATGTTACAGAAAACAAAGTGGATAAGAACACTGTTATGGTAGCAAGGTCCCTTCACTGGAGAAGTACAATGTGTATGAAGAATGTAACTGAGTTTAGGCATCATAGAGCCTGAAGGGTAACCTCCATGAGGGACAATGTCTAGACCATGAATCCAACCCTTACCCATAGTGATGGTGGCATCTATACCATGGGGATGGCCCTTTAGGAGCTGGACACAAACAAGTCAATCTATTCACTAATGACCATATTCTTACCGACAATTATTTAAGGTTAACTCTCAATTACCATACTAATAGAGATATTCACATAGTAGCTCAAGCCATTAAAGCAAATCATTGCTATTTGGGATTGTAATTTGTTCTATATTTAATTCACTTTTCTTTTTTGCTAAAATTACATTGAAATTTTGTTTTAGATATAATAACAAATGGCACCAGGAGACATTCTAATGATTCTCTAGATGAGATAGCTTTCAACATTTGCCAGGAAGAAATCTATTGGCCTGGTTGTTAAAATTCTTTATTATGTGCCAATTTCTTCAATCTTCCACTCAGTTTCATTAAGTAATGTGAAAAGGGAAATAAGACATTAGATATACATCTGCATGTTAACATGAAGTGTGAAAAACTCCTACAGTGTGGCGAGGAAATGCCTTATTGATTTTAAAATGGAAATAAGTTTAATCCCTTTCTAGGTAACTCTGAATTATAGCCAGCATTTTAACCTGGAGGGCCTTCAGTAAGTGCACTGGTTACTTAATTAGTCAATTTTTATATTGATACCAGGTCTCACTGTATAGCCCAGACTTGCAGAAATCCTGCCGTAGCCTCCTGAGTCCTGGGATTATAGGTATGCACCAACATGCTCAGCTTCATTTGACTAATTATTAAGTTGGTGGCCAGAGGATCCTGTTGACCTGGCTTTATGAAGTCTGGACTTCAGTAATTCTCTAGGGGCAGGGTTGAGAGACTGTCTCAGTTTCTGAATGGTATTTCTGAATTACTGAGGGCTTCTCAAATCACACATCAACTCGAGAGCCTTGGAATCTACTACTGAGAGCCATTAGGAAGCGACATAACCACTTGTAGGTGTGTAGAGATGGGGACAATAAAAGCTGAAAACTACTGTTCCAATCTAACCAGTGATGAGCTAAATATCACACACCTGGAGCTTTACCCCAAAGCCCTCTGAATGAACTCATACTGACAGTGTCACTCAAAAACGAAACAGAACAACAACACACTAAGATACTGAGCAACAAATGACTGGGGGATAAGAGTATTTCAACCTAAAAGGCATAAGTCATAAAGTATTATGTAAAGCTCCATTATATTTATAAGTCTATTAGTTTCAAATTAATGGGCTAGTATAGGACTCCAGATGCAGAGTGTATTAATTTGCATGCCTAGTAAGTTTATTCTAAATTACATTTGGAAAAACCTACCATTATGATACTGTCAAAGAAAAAGGGGAATTTAGAATGTTACAAAATAGCCCACAGGAAGAGCCCGTGCACAGGAGTAACCTTCCTGTGTTAGGTTTGAGCAGCAGTGGCAGAGGAGAAACCCCGAAGCCAAGGCTGGGGAATGTAATTAGTGATCACTCCTTCATAAAGATGATGGAATAACAGTTAGAGGTAAGATGACAGGTCTGGTGAAATGAGAATGTCATAAATACAAAAATAATCTAATCTACTGCACCCACCATCTCTAGTTATTATCATGCTCCAGGGCTATGCATGCTGATTTAATTTGTGTCCAAATGAGGAGAAGAAACATTTCAAAAGAAACATGAGTTCAGGCTGGGCATGGTGGTGCATGCCTCTGATCCGAGCATGCAGGAGGCAGGTATGTGAATCTCTGTGAATTAGAGGCCAGCCTGGTCTACAGATTCAGATCCAGGAGAGCCAGGGCTCTACAGAGAGACCCTGTCTTGAAAAAAAAGAAAGGAACATGGGTTTATTTTGAAGAATAAGAAGTCATAGAAAAATGAACTTTATCTCCTAAGAAATTAATTTGTCAAATTTGTCAGAATACAAATTTAGGATTTATATAGGTGGTGATGCTGAGGACATGCCAAGTTGCTCAGATGTCTCCTGTGGAAGGGGCTGATTTTGTGGACCTTGCTGAGGACAGAGAGTCAAGTGCGACTATTTGTTTTCTGCAGATCAGGACATCTGTAGCCCAGGTCTCCTTTCTGCACTGCATGGATCAACTAGTTTAGTTCACATTGATCTGTGTCAGTCTTGCCAACATGTTAGATACCAATAGAGAAAACCAATTCCCTCCCTGTTGGATCAGCAAGATTTATATATGCTCACACAAAAGCACAATGATGAAACTCTCCCGAGTATCTTTTGCAGATCATGGGGTCTACACTGCCACAAAGCCCTAGTAGTGTCAATAGGTTAGACAGAAGAAAATGCCTGAATCAAAGCACCTGAGCAACCCTCCAGCAGGCACGTGTCACCCCAGAAGGAAGAGAGAGGACGAGAAACTTACATGTAAAGGGTTCCACTTCCCAGCCTTCCAGGATGGCAGGAGGAAGAGAGCAAACAATGAAGTAAGAAAACAGCGTGGAGAATGGTCTGGAAATGTCACTGCTCGAGACAAAGGGGCCGAGGCTCTGGAAGATTTAAGTCAGCCTCTTGATTCCATTTTAAAACAGAGACTTAAGTAAGTTTTGTTGGAAAAGTCACAAATATATTTATTCTTTCCTTTGAGAGAAAGGCCTGCTTCAATGTGTACATGATACCTAGCAATCCTTTTCATGAAAGGAAATACATTATTAAATTAAATTTCTGCTCAGTATAAGTAGAGAAGGTTAAAGAAACAGAGAGAAAAATCCACAATAAATGACATTATTAAATGCAAAATTGTAAATACAGGTCATTGGGCGTCATCATCAACAAAGCCAACAGAGAAACTTTTTTTTAAAAAAGAACCGATGGGAAGAAAATAATTCAGTTTGTGTTTCAAAGTAGTTATGGAAGAAATAGCACGGATTTTGATGAAATCAGAAACAAGTGATTTCAGAGGAGCCAAAAATACCCTGACATTTCTGGGACATACTGGAGAGAGTGAGTTTTAGCTTACCTTGCCTTTTGAAACAGTTTTGCAAGCTATTTTTACAATCAGGTAAGACCAGAAGCAGTTCAATCCTTGTAATAACAACAGCAGCAGGTTAAAAACCCACCAGGAAGGGTAGGGTCCGACGATCTCCCAACTTTCAAATAATGTGGTATTCAACACCCTGAGGAGGAGGAGAAGAAAGCCATTACTGAACACAGCATTTCATTTTGTTCTCAAAGGAGTCCTACTGATTTTGAGGGTGCACAAGGTCAATAGTTTCCCTCAACTGCCTCCTCCCTTCCTGGGGGGATAGCCTGAAAGTTAAGCAGGTCCTGAGGAGTCATCTGTTGCCATAGCGCCCTGACCGCTCCATATTGAGTTATTTTAACTCATTCACTGTTTAGAAAACTGTCACTTTTTCAAGTGTGCACTTTAGTGGCACTGTATAAACTCACATTAATGTGCAATAATCACCATCACCCACCTTCAGATCTCTTGCAAAACTCAGACCGTGGACCCATTAAACAGTAGCTCCCTACCCTCTCTGTCTGAAGCGAGTTCTATTTTCTGCCTCTGTAAGCTGAGCTTCTAGGGTCTGTTTGTGGAATCATAAAATAGTGGCTATTGACTCCTCCCAAGCATAATATCCTTAAGGTTTATCCATTTTGCACAAATATGAGTATTTCTTTCCTGAAGTATTTGCACACACCACATTTTGTTTACATATCTATCCACCAGCAGACACTGGCCTGCTTCCATCCTTTGGCTAAGGTAAATATTGCTTCTAAGAGTTTGGGCCCACGAACATCTGTTCTAGCATACATCTTTTGGCTCTCCACCTAGAAGTGAAATCCCTGACATCTGTCCAATGCCCCCTTCACTGTCACCATTCATGGCTTCCTCTGTGAATTTCATTCATCTTTTGGATTTGATTCTCTAACAACTCATTAAGAAGGCCTGCATTGCCTTTCAAGTTGATTTTGGCTTTCTGTAGTGAGAACACCACCGCCCAATATTATACTGCAAGGGAAAAAAAAGGTGTACCATTAAAAACATTAGTTCAGTGAGGACCACATGCCTCGCACAGCAGGGATTAGAAAATGCATGAGAGCTAAGCTTTCATCTGCATGGGGTCCCATTAGAGGGCTCTTAATTTTCTAATTGTTCCCCTGGGAAAGAACAGACATTTGAAAGACATCCTTTGAAAGTGATACCTTGATATGGGTATTTGAAAGATTTGTTTCTAACAAATATTATTATGGTTTGATGAATGTATTTAGTTTTAAAAGTGGGTTGGGATATGTGCTTGAGTTAGGAAAACAAACAAGCCAAGCAACTTCTCTATAACTTGTCATCAGAAGCAGCAGGTGGCTGAGAAACAGATGCCCTGAAGCCAGTCACAGAGTCACATGACACCCCTCCACCCACATGATTTGCGGATCACCCTTTCTTCTCTCAGTTGCCACAGGTTCCATCACCCACAAGGGCACCGGCGTTTTGCTTGGGATCAGTCAGACTGTATAGGCAAAGCGGGACTACACCTGGCATGCATCAAATGGCTAAGAGGTTGGACTGTGCTTGAATTTAAGGCAAGGTCCACTTACGCAAGGCTAGAAGGAAAATAGAGAACTTAAACAGTACGATGGGTACCTCCAGAGAGGTTAAGAAAAGCACTTCATGAATTCACAAAAGGAAATTTACTGTTGCAAGTATCATAAGAGGTCAAGGGGAAAAGAATGTAAAACATTTCCAAGTGTATCCCCATTCACAGTTTCCACAACCCATTAGGGACGGCAGCGAGGCTAAGGTTTCATCTTTAATCTTGTCATACTAATTATCTCCACAGAACCATTCAGAATAAACATACATGCAAAAATCCTCAGAGCAGTAGCATGAGATTGAATTTAGAAATTCAAAGTAGTACTGTACTTTATACACACTGATATACTAATACTAGCATGAATATAAGGAAATCTATTTTTTTTTCTTTTTTTTTTTTTCTTTTTTCTTTTTTCATTTTTGATACTTTATTTACATTTCCGATGATTCCCCTTTTCTTTGGAAACCCCGTGTCCCC
>CM052701.1:99661882-99786243 GCA_028551405.1 Uromys caudimaculatus
TCTTTGTAAATATTGGATATTAGCCCTCTATCGGACATAGGATTGGTTAAGATCTTTTCCCAATCTGTTGGTTGCCGTTTGGTCCTATTGACAGTGTCCTTTGCCTTACAGAAACTTTGCAATTTCATGAGGTCCCATTTGTCTATTCTTGATCTTAGAGCATAGGCCCCTGGTGTTCTGTTCAGGAACTTTTCCCCCGCACCCAGGTGTTCGATAGGCCAGATTGGCACAAACCTAATTATTTCTGTTTTGTTTTGTTTTTTCAAGACAGGGTTTCTCTGTATAACCCTGGCTGTCCTGGAACTCACTCTGTAGACCAGGCTGGCCTCGAACTCAGAAATCCACCTGTCTCTGCCTCCCAAGTGCTGGGATTAAAGGCGTGCGCCACCACTGCCTGGTTCAAACCTAATTATTTCAATGTCACCAAAGACATTTGATAATGTCCAATTCTCCATTGTTGAGGATTTTTGTTTATTTATTTATTACTTTTTATTTATTATTACATTTTTTTTTTTTGAAACAGGATTCCTCCATGCAAGCCCTGGCTGTCCTGGATTTGCTTTGTGGACCAAGCTGGCCTTGAACTCCCAGAGATCTACCTGCCTCTGCCTCCTGAGTGTTGGGATTAAATGTGTGTGCTACCACTCCTGGCCATTGTTGAGTTTAAAAATGGACTTATGATTTATAATAAACATTTGAGCATTTTAACAAACAAGAGCTTCTTTCTTTCTTTCTTTCTTTCTTTTCTTTTTTCTTTTTTTGGGTTTTCGAGACAGGGTTTCTCTGTATAGCCCTGGTTGTCCTGGAACTCAGTCTGTAGACCAGGCTAGCCTCAAACTCAGAAATCCGCCAGCCTCTGCCTTCCAAGTGCTAGGATTAAAGGCATGCGCTACCACGGCCTGGCAAGAGCTACGTCTTTTAAAAATGAAAACACACTGTGGAAGTCAGCATTAGCATCATTAGAGATTCTTGTCATTCAATATGACAAGAAATAAAAAGATTTTTATTTCAAATATTTTACATACTACTCTGTTAAGTATTTTAAAAGTAGCGAACAATGAAAATATCCTGATATAAAATAGCTAACAAATTAGTTTTCATCTCTATTCCAGAAATTATGAAGTGGATCAAATTACTAAATATATTTTTATTTCTATTCTACTTTTTGTATTTAGGCCTCTCTTGCACACTTTGGGTCAACAACTATGACTAAGTTACTTCTTTGGCCCTAAAACATATTTTAAGAATTTCTAATAATGGAGGAAAAAGTCATGGGGAAGAAAGAGAAAAGGGAGGGGGAGAGGAAGGAGGAGGGGGAGGAGGAGAGGGAAAACCAGAGAAATAAGATAATGCACTAAAGCTGTTAAAAATCAAGGTGGGTTTCCTTTGGTAGCTGGGAGAAATTTATAGTTTCTTTTTCACATTCTTCTACTTTCCAAGCTCATGACAATTAAAAAAAAAAAGCTAGTTATTTCTGAGAAAGAGCATATTGGGATAATGTCAACATTGCTGCCCTGTTTGTGCTAACTGGCTCTCGTCTCTTGAAATGTTACTTTGCAGACCAGGGACCATTAGGCCTAAACAAGGCTAAGCACAAAGGTTGTCAGGGAGGGATCTACACACTTTACATTTTCTATTTCCAGCTGCATTCAGAACTCCTGGAATTAACATGTTCTCCAGATGTTTGCTGAGTGCCTCCCATTTGCTTATCTAGCAACCAAGTAAATAAGCAAGTGCGGGCAATGTCTGGGATAGTTACAATACTTTGACTATAGCTCTGCTTCTTGACATACACACTATATAGACACACCAACTGCATCGTTCTGCACAGCATGAAGTAGCATTCTACTGGCTGCAGGCTGGGAGCCTTTCTCACCACTAGGATCTCAGAATCAGTGTTGCACATGGCTTAATTTGAGCAGGGTGTCAGAGCACTGGCTGATGACAGGACACATTAATTTCAGAAATTAATGCATCAGCTCTGCTGTGACTGATGTCCCAGAGATACCACTCAAATAATGCGAATTCTTTGAGAACTGACTTGGATGTTCACAGAGCCCCTTGGGAAAATACTTGTCTCTCTCTCTCTCTGTGTGTGTGTGTGTGTGTGTGTGTGTGTGTGTGTGTGTGTGTGTGTGTATCTATGTATCTATCATCTAAATATCTATGTATCTACCTATAAAAAAATCCATCCATCCATCCATCCATCCATCCATCCATCCATCCATCCATCCATCCATCCATCCATCCAGTGCCACAGGAACTTGGTTAAGAAAAGCCTCCAAAAAATTAAAAACCCAAAACAAACCAAAACAAAAACCCAGCTAACATTGTCAACACCCAGATTCTGAAAAACAGCAAACCTAGACTGTTCTGAGCCAACTTCCGTTTTATGGACAAGCTATTAAAGAATGATGTCAGGATCTCTTTCTGAAAGGTTAGGCCTAGAAATACGTACTGTGACGATGCCACTAAAATCTGCTGGTGACAGATCCCAGGAGAACAGTCACCTCTCAGGGGGACTGGCCAGGGCAGGGGAAGAACGAGGCGTATGGAAACTGGAAACCTTCATGTCCTCACCTGGGTAGTGATCTCACGGGATCTAAACACATACAATTGAGAAATGTGTCCATGGGGGCAGGCTGTATCCTGAAGGCCTGTACACTATGCTATAAATGTGAATCCTACATCTATAGAATACACTGGAGAAATTTCTCTGTCATACAAAATGAACACACGAACACTATCAACTTGCAATGTCTGGTCTGTGAATTACTGTGGCGGTACTAGGGGGTTTTCCCCACATAGTCTCTGTTCAATGTATTGAGCCTGGAAAATGGTATTTTTCTTTCACAAATAATAGTTCTTTCCCCAATAAAAGCAAACTTCTATTGGTGAGAGTATGGGGAGACAGGGGTGAGGCAAAGACCTTTTAATTTTTTTTTTCTCTCATTAAGGCTAGGCTCACTTAACCACTAGATGGCACACTAGGAGCACACAGAGCATGCTCACATGGGATTATTCCCCAAAGCCAACACAGACACTTGACTTCTGGGTGACACCCTTCCCTCTCAAAGTGCAACCAATCACTGCGAGCTGAGGGGGCTCTTGTGTGAAGCTCTTTCTTACTGCATGGGTTTGTCTGGACACAGATGCTTGGAGGAGCCCATCCAATTCCCTGGAGATAGGCAGATGCACACGGGCCACTTAGAGCTGGCCTGGGGGGTTGTTATTTTAACAGATCTTAATGAATCATAAGAATAAAACCCACTTTGCCTTATAGTGACTTCTGCCCAATCTTACCTTTTATGGACTTTTAAATTTGATTTTGATTGAAACATAGAATGTGCTGGCAGAATGCATATATTCCTGTAGAAGGGTTTATAACATTTTTGTTGCTGAGCAAAGAATCCACAGAGCAATCTTATTTTAAGAAAACAAGGCTGTTTTCATTTGCATCAAGCCTACCGATACAACTTAAAACACTCTGCTTTCTGTCTTCAATTCAGGATTCTGGAGGACTCAAGAGAATTGCCACTGACGTCTCATCTCAAGAACCACCTCCGACATATGAATGAAATATTTATAATATAATGAAATATATATGTATATATGATATATATTTCATTTGTGTTGACTTCAAAGTACGAATTTATGTTTTTTATCTGTTACATATACTTATATATTCACATATTCAGTACCACCCATCATGTTTTTTAAGTACTCTCGTGATAAAAGTGATAGAAGACTGCCCAGGAGGTCTTATTGTACAAATGGGTTACGGGTAGACTGTCTTCTAGCGCTGGTTGAACCAGGCCTATCTACACACCAAGCAGGGACTCTATTGCTGAGTTATGTCCCAGTGCTGGGTGGTGCTTCACCAAAAGGTTCTATGGTTCTTGGCTGTGGACAGCATCCACTGCCAACATCGATTCTCTATTCCCACCAAGGAGTTCTATGTGGGTTTTGTGTTTCTGGAATAATCTCCCCTGAGAACAATAAAGTAATTAGGCCCACAATGAACATGCAAAGAGCGCCAAGATTTTTTCTCTAGAGACAGAGTCAGGGCTTGGTCCCAAAGAGTGTTACATGCCAGAAAAGACATTTTGAAAGGGGAAGAATAACTCCAGGCCTAAACTATATCTTAATTGGATTAGCCATTCAGTACTTCAACAGGACTGAAAAGTATGTGTGCAATTTCTCCCTTTCAACAACAGGGCAGCCCACTCACACTTGGACGTTTCCATTGCTGGTGTAGTCAGCAAGTGCTGTCCTTGGGGACCTGATGCCTGATCACACTGGAATAACTGTTTCCCTTGCCTATTTGTCTATGGCAAACATGGATGTGATTTCTTTATCCCTGGCAGGAATCTGACCTCGAACCCTGGACTTTAGAAATAGATGTACTGGTTCTATCCTGACATCATTACAGATGAGACATTCAGTTAAATAAACATTACTTTAGTTATCCCTGGCTGGATAGAAGAACCAGTCCTGTAGCACATCTCAGCAAGTCCATAATTGGTGACTTCCTTGCTGGAGCAGAGGTTTTGCTCAACCCACACATCTCCCTGTGTTCTTCATCTCCATGCCCGAGTCCTCTTAGCCATGCTGGTGTTTCAGCATGATCGAGGCAGGCCTGCCTTCACCCCTGCCTGTGTGGTCTGTTGTTGCTTCTCTGTTGGTAAAGGTGACTTTTGCCATGTTCCTTATTAACAGTCCTTCACTGAGCAATTACTATTGCTAAAAGTGTCAAATACATACATTATTCAATCTTGCTAGGTCTAAGAGTCAATAATCATTGAAACGCTGTGTCTGAAACCAGGCTCCAGACATTCAGTCATTTAATTCTCACAAAAGGTTTTAGGGTAAATCCTCATTTCCCCCTACAGTGGGTCCTCTTATCTCTATTTTTCAGACTGGACAACGGAGCACAGAGAATGTAAATAACATAGCCGAGGTTGGGTTTGGGAGGTGGAGAGAGCCAAGATCTGGGCAGCCTCGGGTACTGCACTAGGCCCCCAGGCACCTCTTGCTCGGCTCCTGCTCCCCAGCTCTCCCAGCTGCATATTAGCCCCTTTCCCATTGTTTATGCTCTGAGCCAAGCCATCACCATCCTACAGCAGAGGTGGTGCCCCGTGGGTCTGTTGCTTGGCACTTGGGCAGAACGTCTCCTCTGCCTGTAACTGCTCACTCTGGTTTACAGAGAGATAGGCCTTAGTCTCATCCTCTGGTTTCTAACAGTCATATTTCAGTTTGTTCCTGCCCAAATGACCGAAGTGGGTTTAATTTAATTGATTTCCCCACCTTGGCCCATTCCTTTAACCTTTAAATCCCCAAATAATTCTCTCTCCTACTGACAATCAAGTAATGCCTTTCACTACTACCTTGACATAGATATGAAATATTAACGATGTAAAAAATCAAAGACTTCTTTCTAAATTCAGCTCATAAAATAGGCGTGTGAGCCCTCTGCTGCTTACTTTGATTTTCTCTTTGGAAAGGTCAAGGCCCATGTATATCTTCGACTTCAAGAAAAGAGCAAATAAGGCCAACTCTTGCAGCAACGTGGAAAGCTAAGAGCAGAGACTGTAGGGACTCACTCCTTCACTCTTCTTTCTTAGGGTCTTGCAATGTAGTTCAAGCAGCTCCTAAACTTATGGTGTAAGTGTTGCAGGTATGCGGGCCCCAGCATGGGACCTTACCATGTGAGACGGCCCGGCCCTCTCAAGGAGGGAAATGCTTTCCTAATGCAGTGTGCTAACTGAATGTTGATCACTCCTGTTTTGAATTTCTGGAATCCAATTTCAGAAATCAATTTTTTTGGTACACTAACATTATACACAGAAAATTTCAGGTTTTACAGCATTCTGAACTTTTAGATTAGAGAGGTCCGGCCATAAAATTTATGCAAATGTAGAGATCTGAGACATCTAGTTACTAACAGTTTAGATAAGGGCTACTCAATCATTAGTAGGCCTATGTGAAATCACTAAAAATCCCAAACACCAAACACATGTATTACATGTATTACATGTCATAAATGTAGCATATACATCCTCTAGTGATATCCGACCTGCAAGAGATCCAAGCTCACTCAGCAGGCATGGTGACAGATAAGATGGCACACTCTTCTTCGCTCCTTCTGGCCTCATATCACGTCACCTTGGCTCTGAGACTCTGACCCCTGTTGCTTCCAGTTTCTTGGCTCTATATTTCACATAGTCTTTCTGGTGTTTTACTTGGCAGCACCCACATAAATACTCTGACCTGTCTTATGATCCCTTGCTCTAGTGTGCCCATTGTGCCATTGCCTGGCTTCCCAGAACAGCACCCAAGAGAGGCAGTATGGGCACACATCTGCAGGTCATGTGGACAGGAAAGACAAGAGCTTTAATCTGGGCTATGTATATAGTTGTGGGCAATATTCATATTCATTCTCTCTCCCCCCCCCCCGACATTTTCTCTGTTTTTAAGATTTCAAAGACCTAATTTTATATTTTATCTTAGAGAAATATCTCTGCAAATCTTGGAAGTGCTGCTACCAAGATCAACTGTATCACAGGCCTGCTATCTTATCTTAAGGGCTGTTCTGTATCTTACAGTCTCTATTGCTTTATCCTTGGCAAGAGAAATACAGTAAACTTTTTTTTTTTTTTTTTTTATAAAAAGACTTAACCCTTCAGAGTAAGTTAGAATTTACTAAACAAATTGTAATATGTTCAAAAACCAAAAGGAGAACATAATCAAGCCCCAATTCTAGAATTATAAATAGAGAGATTTTGATATGACAAAATGCTTTTTCAAAATGTTGTTTTTCTTCCAAAGAAAAACAACACAGGAAAAACTGCATTGAATAATAACAAGGCAATTGACAAGCAAAGACAGTATCCTGGAAAAAAATAACTGAGTTAGTGTTAACTATTGGAATAATTACTGCAGAATGTAACAGGCGTGTTGAGTGTAGGCAGATGTGGGCTTACTCAGAAAGGAGCTGACAGTTTGCACATTACGTTTCAAGTAGAAGTCAAAACACTGTGTTCTAGGCTCAGCTCGTGCGCTTGCCAGTTGGGTGCCTTACTATTCTTTTATAAACTTCAGTTTTCACATCTGTAAAGCAAAGGCCTAAGATGATGTGATTACTAAAAGCCTCTTAAGCAAAGACATAAAATGCTTCGTGACATCTTCCAGGCTTACCTAAGATTTCCCATGGTCTGATTGTTTCCTTCAGGCAAAAATTCCCCAATGGACAGATGCATTATTCTTAGGTGACTCATGAAACTTTGAACTCAGCCTAAGGAAGTCAAGAAGAAAGCAGAGGCTTTGTTCTGGATGAGTAAAAGTAAGAGAGTATGCAAAGAAGGGAAGTACAAAGTTGTTTTTAGGAGGAACTCAGGAAGCACTCAAGGGCTTGAGCGAATGTTCTATTTACAAGAGCAAAGCTTTTCCTACCCCTGGCTCCATGATACTCTGACATAGGGTGGCTTTCTGCAGAAGGATGCTGAAGCAGACCACAGCCTCAGGGATTCCTAGCAAGCCCCCAGCTTAACTGTGGTGCAACTGTTAGTCCCACCAGCTTCCTCGTGAGGGCGACTCCAGCTTCCATGTTAACAAGGCAGCAAGGGATGCAGAAGGCTTGCCAGGCATGAGCTGGCTCCAGAACTCAGAGTGCATGGTCCTCTCCTCACACTGCTGTCCAACCTGACAGAAGCAGAAGCTATCAACGATAGATGCTTATGATGTTACTGTATCCAATTTTAAATCCGTGGGCAAGACTGTGGCATGAAATATGCAACTTGATACCACAGGACACACCCTGTCATAATTCAGTCCACCTACAAATCCATTTCCAAGCCATCCTAGATGCTTTGTTTGTGCTATGAGTTCAAACTTCCATAAAGAGATGCCAAGTGGTGTTTCCACGCTGATTCTGGGCTCGTGGACCCCTGTTGAGCTGTTCACAAATCCTTTTGGATACATACTTTTTGTTCTCCTGGCCTGTGCTTTAAGACATTCTACCTCAATATTAATGCGCTTGTATGCTTTTCCTGCACTTGTATGTGAACTCTTTGAGTACTGGACTATGCCTTATTCCATTTTGAAATTCTTCTCAGGAAGGCAATTTCACTGGTGGGCAAAAAGGTGAGCCAATGGTTGCATTAATTTGAAGCGATGTTTTTTCTTAGTAGTCAATATATTGGTCATGAGAAAAGATCTTAAGAATACTGATTGTATTTGACAGTTTGAGTTATAATACAAATATTTAGACATATAGTGTATGTCTAAATTCCATTTGCTTCTTGTCTTGGATCTTCTGATGTCCACACCAAGAGCCTAGACTTAGGGATACAATAGGTGGTCTATATTTTCTTTTAAAAATAATCTTCTTGATTAATTGGTAAATATACATATGATTTTGAAGTCTACAAAATATATGATAGCTTCTCAAATTGTGAATCATGACACCCTTTGAGGGCTTGTAAGTAACTGAATGAGAAAAGAGGAAAACAAACAAACAAAAACTAAAAAACCAAAACCAAAACAAAACACCAAGTGTGTAACGAATATGAGATGTCTCTGTGTTTGCCTGGGTTCCATCACATGACTGTTCTGCAGCTTTGGTTCTGAGCTCACCGGTCACCACATGCCACCACGTGTACACAGTGCTACAGAACACTGTTACAGCTCCTCGGCTCAGACTGTAGACTACTGTACAGTGTCAACTGCAGTGGTTTTAGTTGCAAAGAAAGCTCTCTGCTTGAATACAAACATAATGATTCAATTACAGAAAACAAAGGCTTTTCATATTTGACTACTGCCATTCTTCAGGGTGTCAATATCAAATTTACACTGGATTGTATTGCCTAAGAAAGTCTCATTTTATTTTATTATTTAAAATTTTTAGATTTACTTTATGTGTATGAGTCTTGTGCATGTGTGTGTGTATGTATGTATGTATGTATGTATGTATGTATGTATGTATGTATGTATGTGTGTGCAACATGGTGCCCATGAAGGTTAGAAGAGGGCAGACATTAGATTCTCTGGATCTGGTGTTATATGTAGTTGTGAGCTGTCATATAGGTGCTGGGAATTGAACATGGGTTCTTGCAAGAGCAAGTTCTCTTAACTTAAGCCAACTTCACAGGCCCAATAGGTTTGGTTTTAAAAGCTGCTGATTGATTTGCTGACCTGAGCTTCATTGAAAACAACAATTAAATGATTTTGTTTGGGGATAAGTACAGAATTTTTTTAAAAAACAATTTCTGGAATGGCCCTAAACACACTCCTGCCATTTTGTACTGCACATTGATGCTAAGTGGTGTTTTACCATTGACAACAATAAAACCAAAGCATGACTCAATTCTGTAAAACATCGAGGACGCTCTACAGCCTGCTATATTAAGTCTCCAGCCAAGACTTAATTCTGTACTCAAAAATATACTACTAGTACATGTACTCCAGTAGTATGGAATTTTGTTTTGATCTTTAATAGATGATAGATTACATGTATTCCAAAGAACTGCTTTAAAATAAATTTCCTTATGCTTTATCATCAAGAAATGTTTGAGACGTACACCTATGTTACATCCCTCCAGTCATGCAAAAGATTTTTGGGTCAAAATGGGCTGCTAGTGGAAAAAGTTTAGAATGCCCTATACTACCCCACATGTCACGGAGAGAACATTGGCTTTAACTGTAATGGCGCCTCTCTCCGTAACACTTAGTTCTCCTTTCTCTGAAGAAGTCAGAGGTCAGGCTATATGCTTAGTTTTCAAAAAGCCTGATACACAGGACAGTGGTTTCCACCCTGCCATTTGAGTCCCCTGGGACTGTCGAACCCATAACATCTGGTTTGTCTCCAGAAAGTACACTTTCATAATCTGGAGTATAGTTTGGGCAACTGGAATTTTAAAACAATTCCTAGACAATTTCCATATTGAATAAGTAAGTCTGGGACTCACCTGTTAGCAAGCTTTTTCTTCTTTGGTTTTTAATTCCCCTCTGCACTTTTAAACTTAAAATTTTATTATATTATATTTAGTGCAGTGTGTGTGTGTGCGCGCGCATGCACGTGTGCCACAGAACACGTGTAGAGGTCTGGGGATAACTCTGGGGAGTTGGTTATCTTTTCCACTGCTCTCCCCCCCCCCCCCCCAGGTTGTCAGACAACTCAGGTTGTCAGACTTGGCAGCAAGTGCCTTTTACCTGATGAGCCAGTTCTCTGGCCCTTCAAACCTAAAACTTTGAGTAACAGTTCTGAATAACTATTTATTCATCAACCCCTGCTTTCTCCCAGTAAAGATGTGCTGATTTTATGGATCTTTTAATGATTGTGTGTGACTGAGAGAGATTTACAGGGGAAAATCTGTTTAAAGTTTTGTCCCCAGTGAGCGCTTTGAAGCTAGCAGTGTCTTTAGGGTCCCGGCAGTGCTCATGTCTACAGACTGCTTTTGGCACTTGACTGCCTGTCTTTCTAGTTTCTTCCTATCTTCCTCTACACAGAGGAGTTCTTGTTTAAATTTCCAGGATCTTGAAGAAACTGTCCTTTGAAGAAAAGGTCAGAAACATAAGTCTTTAAACCCATCCAGAGAAGTAAAGCGTGGTACAGTGGAGAGAGAATCCACAGGATCAGATCAAGGGGGTCCAAAGGCAGAGGAGACAGTGCTGCCCTTGATCTTTGCCCACAGGCAGCTCACAGTGAAAGTGATTTCTAAACACCAAACAGCACAATGCCTACAAGGTTTTGTTTTTTTGCACACAACCAACTCAATCTCTTCTTAGATACAAGGCATTGTAAAGGGATCCCTGATCCACTTGGGTTCTGAATAGCTCACTTAGCCTAATGTTAAATACCTAATAATTGGGTGTTTATGGTTCAAAATTCGTAAAGACTTGGGTTATTTACCATTCATATTGCTAAAAAGAGATCAATGGTTTGTGTACAGTACTTGCCTGTTCCTGAATGTAAATACCCTACAGCAGTCACATTCTGACCAGTCTCAATCTCTTTTCTAAGGAAGGTGATCAATTTAACTCAACAGTCAGCTGTTGGCACTGTAACAAATAATCCATAAAAATACAAGTTTTTCACTTATATAGTTTCCCCATTTAGGTTGGTTCAATACTGTCATGGTTTCTAAGCTATAACATAGGCCTCATTATTTTTAAAACACCAGATGAGGTTACGTAAGAATAGACTGCAATGTTGTTGCTGTTTCTTTTTGAGACAGGGTTTCCAACATAGCCCAGGCTAGCCTTAAACTCAGGATCTTCCAGCCTGGCCCCAGTCTCTCAAGGGCTGAGAATACAAGGATTTGTCACCATTCCCTGCTCATGCTAATTTTTTATATATACGATTCTTAGAAGGTTCCAGGTCCTAACTGTTTATTTTTGCTTCTTACATAAAGACAGAGTATCAATTAAGGCTCCTGATGCTCTCCCTCTCCAACTGGGAAAGTCAGAATAGGCCCCACATGTTTCACCAAGCTGTAACTTCATTATCTAAAATAGTTTCATTTGAGAGAATGTCAACCAAGGTGTCAAGGATAATCATGATCTCTAGAACGAAATTTGCTAATGACTGACAGTGGCAATTAAAACCTCAAACGCTCTACACAAAGGTCCACAGTGGTTCTTAGTCTGCTGCTGTTCTACATCTCAACCTTGGCTGGCACCTCTCCTTCCTGAGTATCCATCTTCTTTCTACAGCAGGAATAGGTGAGGCCATTCCCATGGGGGGTGGAGGGGCAGGTACAATTTCACAATCTCAGGTACAGTCTGGGTATTGGAACTTTAAGACAATTCCAAGACAGGTTCAATACTCTTCTGCCTGACCTCTTTGTGTGAGCCGACTTTTAATGTACATCTATTTCATTTTAGGTATTGGCCCAGGATCTCACTGTTAACTACTATGAAGCATCAGCTCTAAAAGGGAAATGACTCTGTGTCCCCGGGGATCTGCCAAGGTCCTTAGACTACCGGCAACTAATAATGGAAGGTTTCTGTTTAGTTTTCATTGTAAGAAAATGGACAGGGGACAGAGCCCCTACCATGGCCCATGGAATGTCCTTGCTGGACACTCAAGATGGTCAAATACAGAACTAAGCAGGCCACTCCTCACACTTCTGTGCAGTGTTTCTACCACAGGCATAATTTACCAGTACCTTGTGCCTCGATAACTGTCTTATGCCTGTTTACCACCAAGATTAGTTTTAGGGAAAGCATTAGATATGTAACACAAAAAGAATGAGAAAGTTAGGATCCTGGAAATAGTTATTAGAAAGGACGGCAGTAACAGATGGGATCTCACATTGAGGCTGACACAAAGTGACTACAGAAGCTGTTTAAAGCCAACAGTGTAAGAGGCAGAAGCAAAGTAAATTGCAATACCAACAAAACACTAATGCTGTGCGTTTTCATCATTGCCGGCCACGGTTGCTCTCCCTCTGCAGAGTAAGACAAATGACAGTCAAATCAAAGCTCACTTTTGCCTTTTCTCACCAAAGTTGGGCCCTCGAGAACCACAGAGCAGCCAGGATGTGCTCACCCTTGGCAATGAAACCTATGCTGTTTTCAGAGGCCAAGTTCACGCACTGGGCAGGGGCTTCTGTGTTATTTACATGCCCTTTGCAGCAAGGACCAGTCTTAGAATGTTATTGTTGTTTTCCAAACGCTGCTTATAAAGACCTGCAAGGGACACAGTCATGACGTATGCCTGCCCGTGGCACAGAAAAACATTCTCCTTCTTCATAGTCTACTGTCTTGTTAGCGCCACATTGAATCCCACAGTCAAGATTGTTTGTTGATTCTCCACACTAGTTTTTAATTTTCTTAAAGCTGTAAATCCACACATAAGCTGCCAACTTTGTATTCTTTCTGGACATTTATGAGGTACCGCCATAAATAAATCTGTGTTTATCCCTAGTCCTGTTAGATTCCCAGCATCTCCAGCGCTGCTCCTCCAGTGGCACCATTAACCACTGTAACTCCAGGGATGCACTACCTTCACCTCCAAGCTCTGCACATCCATACGGTGAGGCTAGAGTGAGTAGGTGACCCCAGGGCAAACACACACAGGGCTTCCCCAGGGTCTAGCCTGCTATTCACCTCCCCCTTTACCTGCAGTTGAAGGTTTCAGTCCTCATCAGGTGACTCACGTCAACATCAGCCTTTATGTATTGGTCTCTCCCACAGCCCCCTGTATTACTGGCTACATGCACTATCAACCTCCTCAGTGCCTCTGGTCCATGTACTATCTAGTACCACTCTGCCCTGATCCATCAATCCTCCCAAGGCAGGACCTGTGTGTGATACACACCAGGGCTCCTATGAGACACTCTTCCCAGTGATCAGAAACACGAAGACAATGGAGCAGGGAAATCATTTGGCTGTCAGGATGAGACTGGCTAGATAATCCACATGAGTTTAAAATTAGACTATGGCCACGGACCATCTCAGAGCCATTACTCAACTCTACGAAGACCCTGAGTATCCAGTGGTTGAGCAAACTTAGACTTCAGAGGGCAGCTTCAAAGGCCCTCCTCCAGGAGCAGGGCTGGAGGCTGGCCCAGGCTGGGAGGATCCCAACAGCAGGGGACGGATCTTAATCGCACTCACCACACTGGAGTGAAGTGACTCAGGCCCGCCTTCCAAGATAGTAAACGTAAAAACAGTTTTAGGACAAAGAGAATTTTTTCATAATTAGAATAGTGTTAGTATTTTCTAATTTTGCAGGCAATGCAGAATTTCGAGGTATAAAGAAAATACAAAGGCAGCAAAGCCTTCCTTCTGGTCTTCCTTCGAGCTGTGCTTGGTTAAGGCTTTCATCTGAATGAAGCATTTTAAACAATATGCACATCATAGGAAACACAATTTTCTCTCATCTCGTACCCAACGTTCTAGAAAAGGGCAGAACTCATTTTCTCCTTGTTCCTCTTCTGACATACTGAACTTCTCAGAATCAGCTTACTTGGACCTGGAGCTTGGGGCACAGCCCTCGAAAGCTTGGTTCTGTCATCTCTGTGTCTTCAACATCCTTTCCGTACCAACCTGGGCACTGGCATCATCTGCATCAGGTAACACTTAATTAAGGGTTTAATTATCTCTGCTTAGCAGGAGCAGCCGCATAAAATGGCAGCAAATGAAAACTAAGGTGGGGGAGTTGACGTGTCCATTTTGCTAACTCCCTTGAGCCCTGGGGAATTGTTCTTTTGTCCTCACCTAGGGCTTACATCACTCACCTTTCAAAGCGAGAGCATCTTGTCACAGAGACGGTGATACAGTCCCCGGCACTGTAGTGTTATCTAATTTCAGACTCTTCAGGCCTGCCTACCTACAACACTGTTCACATCTACAGACACTAACAGTAGCTCACACTCACCTAGTCGCCCCATTTGGTTCACAGCACTCACCAACACCTCTTTATACACTTACACACCGTGCTCGCACTGACCCGCTACTACAGTGACTTATACACCATGCTCACACTGACCCGCTACCATAGTACCTTACATACCGTGCTCACAGACTTGCTACTACAGTAGCTTACACACCGTGCTCGCACTGACCCGCTACTACAGTACCTTACACACAGTGCTCGCACTGCCCCACTACAGTAGCTTACACACCGTGCTCACACTGACCCGCTACTACAGTACCACGTTAAGGACAAAGAAAAACTGCCGTTCTTTGAATGCTGCTTAATACCGAATTCAGTTGGTGTATGGGGGCTGCATATTTATTATATTCCTTTGCTTGCTAGACAGAGAGGGAGGGACAGAGAGAGGGGGGAAGAGAGGGGGGTTGTCAGTTGGGGGAGATGAAGTGTCTTTCAGTAAGCCAATATTGAATTTTCCATTGTTGGCGCTCAGCCTGTCTCTCGGGAGGCACTTAATTGAATTCGTCTTGAAAGGTTTCCATTGTGTTTTTCCTCAAACCCTCTTATGGATTGCAGACACATTCACAGCATGCATGGCTCTAGTGAAGGATGCTGGCATCCTATTCCTCAGTTGATTTCTGTCACAATTGCTCATGCCTCTGAAGAGGCTGGCATGCTCTCAGGTCAAGAGGAGGTTAAGGCAGACAGGCACGTGAAGCGATGGCTCTTCACAAGGGATGGAACAAAAGTGCCAGGGAGAAACACGATGTCTGGTCTTTAAACACAGCGAAACTGGGAACAAATTGCTGAACAAGAAAGAGAGCCAGAGCCACATGTCTGCCTGACAAGGACCAGAGGCCAGGAGGCATAACAGACTCTACGGTGTCTTAGGGCAAGGAAACCTAGAGTAATGGGGACTGACGGGAACGGGCAGGCACCAGGGGCACTGTCACCAGAACGTCTGACACCTGCCTTCTGCACTGCTGCACTGTCTTTACATAAGTATCTTTTCGATCCAAGACTCCATTGGGAGATGCTAGCTATCAAGAAAAATTCTCAACAAAATGTTGCAGCTGAATTATTCTTAAAATTTCCCACCCTAATTCAAACAGTCTTTGACTTTAGCCCTATTCTCCATCGCACCCCACCCCCTTGTCTAAAGCCTATAGGTGTTTGATAGGGACTGCACCAAACCACAAGACACAGTGCTACGCGGTACTCTAAGACTTGCAAGGTACTCTCATGTGCATTCTTACTTAATACACACCAGATCCTTTTGTGAGAAAGATGTTATTAACTTGCTTAACGCGGAGGTAACTGAAGTAGGGAGAAAGAGTTATGAGCTAAGTGTGCTGAATACATGAGCACCAGAATTAAAACTTAAGCAGGACTTTTAATTTCTAGACTAACACTATTTCCTCATTAGTTCAATTAAGATACTTTTAAAAAAAAATCACCCTTAAGCTACAGGGAAATAGCTTTCAAATATCCTTGGCTAGTATGTGTTCAATGCTGCAACCTAGCAACCCATAGCAAAGACACTCAGACACTGTATATATACTCCCCCCCCCCACACGAGTGTGTGGTAGTTTTAGTAACTGGACAATAATGCACATAAATGTATATATGTATCTTCGTTCATTTTTAGTTTCTCAAAGTGACATATACCCGATTCAGTTTCCTTACAGCGTTTTCAAGCAGAGGCTGGTTTTGCTGACGCTCTTCCCATCCTCTTTCTCCCCACCGCCCCATGTCCTTCAGCAGCCCCCTTTTGCCCTTCCAGCCACCTGCTGCTACTTATGACTTGCTTAGTTGTCTGGATATGGGGGCAAGGGTTTCCCCTTTCCTCAGCCTTCCTTGCTATGCTCTTCTCAAACTGCAAGTTCTACAAAATTGATTGGGTTTCTGTCAGTGAAAATGTAAGGTTATTTAGAGGTAGTTTGAGTGGAGAGGCTGCAGTTTTTTCGATGTTCCCTTTGGTGTGAATAATTCCACCTATGCTTCATTCAGCATTAATATTCTATTATTATTGTTCTTGAAATAAGAACTTAGTATGTAGCCCAGGCTGGCTTGGATCTCACTATGTAGCTTAGGTTGGCCTCAAATTCCTAACAATCCTCCTACCTCTGGTTCCCTACTGCTAGAATTACAGGCATGAGCCACCCGGCTCAACAGTGTTTTTGTAAGATACTTGATTGTTTTGTTTTTACAAAACACCGAGCTCAGTGTTCAGTTTACTTCGCTTTATTATATCATTTTTTTCTTTCCTTTTGAGCTGTCAGCCTCGAAATATATTTCTCAAGTGGTGTGGTGATAAAAATCTCACCAGCGCTTGATGCTGCACCCAGAAATGGCTTTCGTCGGAGCCTTACACTCTTGGAGCCCTGAAGTGGTCTGCTTATAGATATTTTCACAACTAACTGAGACAGAATTAAGGTGTCATCCACCCCCTCCCGTCCAGAGAGATCTGTTTCTATATAGACTTTTAGGAGGTAGAAATGATATCTAAAATCTACCATGCCTGCAACTAAGTGAGTTGTGATTTACACACACACACACACACACACACACACATACACACACACCCCTACCTTATTGGGGGTTGGGAATGGGAAGACTTTTGATAAAAACATTAGTTGACATTAAGTTGCACCAGTATTGATTCTTTTGAAAAGGCACAGCAGAGCTTCAAAGTCCAGTGCTGTCTGAATAACCAACACACCACGGTTATGGAAGACATATTGGTCATGGCAAGCAACAGCGCACATGCACAGTAAGGACCCGATTTATATAAGGCAGCGTGTGCATAAGTGCTTTGACTTGGGAGTAACTGTTTGGTAACTTTTATCTCGTAGAGCCTACGTTTTATTTTACTTTTAAAGGACCAATCTGCCTTATGCTTAAGAGGCTGAAATTTCAATGCCATTTGTTAGGATAGTAATTACATGTAAGTGGGAGAACTTTTTGAAGTCAACAATAAATGTCTGATGCTGTGGAAATCGCAGCTTGACTCCCACATTCGTTCCGTGGCAGGAGGCATGCGATGAATTGGCCCTTTTGAATTCTTCCCCAAATGTGCTCCAGATGTGTATAGATAGATCACTAAATATAAACTTAATTGCTTTTTTTCGTTTCTGTCCCACTGCTAAGCAACTTTTATACCAAAGTGCTTAAGACAGGATCAGTTCTTTATGGCCGCTCCTTTTCAGAATAAGATTAACTGGGTTTCCTCTAAGTGAAAACTTACGTGTGTTTAGAAGAGACCTAAGCAAATATGTTCCCAAATATAGTCTGATTAACCCCGTTGATGCTGACAGACGGGCTCTCACAGCCACGCTGATGTGTGTATTACATTCCTGACTGAGTTGTTAACTTTTAAAGCAGCACAGGATACAAGCCACTCAGACCTACCCTTACGCCACAGCCTTCCATTTGGTATCCTCCAACTGCAGCTCCTGGGACCTGACCAGTGTTTGAGCTGAAGCATGGCCTTCCTGACGGCTGGCCACCATCTTTCTTTGCTTCCTTAGGCTGCCAACTTTTAAAACAAGTAAGCTATGTGTATTACCTTTCCTTAACTACCAAGTGCTCCTGCTCCCCAAGTCCCCTGCAGTCATCACTTCATAAATATTTCTTACTAGACGTTCATGATCCCTTTCAATTGCCAAACTGTAGGCTCTAGAAACATCAGAACTAGAAGATATCTACGACCTCTTCCAATCCTTCCATTTATGCGTGAAGAAGAATACACACGCAGTTTCAAAATCAGCAGTGACTGCGTTGATTTGCCTTGATTTTCCCTAAAGTATTCAAGCTTTCAATCTGACTATATGACTGATACGTATATGATATATCTCTGTATGTATCAAGTATACATGGATCACATGAACCTGTCTGCAGCGCACAGAAATAAAACAACAGATCGCTTTATTTCAACTCACCATGGGGTTTCGAAAAGTAGGTCAGAGACGAAATAAATAACAACCCCAGCTGTGAGGGGAGTTACATTTAGAATAAGGCAAACTTTCATTACCTTGGCCAAACCTTTGACATACGGATAAAAAAATGCTAAAAACAAAACAAGATGAAGAGATACAGACACAAGACAGTTGTCTGATACAGGCAACCCTAATTCCAGACCCCTATGCACAACACCTGATAGAGTTCAGTATAGCTCATCAGGGGACTGCACATGGGGAGAGACAAGACAATTATAGGGAGATTAGGTAGAAGGGAAGAGACAATTGTGGGAGATTAGGTAGAAGGCACAGCCTCAGAAGAGAGCGTCACTGCTGCTTTCAGAATGTTCCTGCCTATCACACTGAAACAGGAGATCACCTTTATCACAATAACGTCCAAATCACAGTAATGTCCAAACCCCAATGCAGAGCAGATGCAGAGCCCAGATCTTTGGAAAGGTGAATCAGCACCAGGCACTGCACACAGTGCTGGGCAAAGAGGCAGCAGACAAGATTCCTGCCTTGTTGGAATTTATTCCTAAGTATCAAGGGGTGAAAAAAGAGTTAATGGCTATCAGACACCACCAGGGCAGTGCTTCAGGCAGATGTCAGGTGGCTGTCACAGAGAGCACAGGAATTCTCTAAGTTTAAGTTAGACAAAATGCAATTATACAGCCAGGAAGGGGTGTGTGTGTGTGAAGCCCTGTGAATAACTCACTACTTAGCCATCTAAGCTTGGTTTCCTCTGTTCCTTTTTCACAGTAGCTTTAACCTATTTCTGGAAGCTACCGTAAGCTTAATGCAAAGAGAAGGAAGGGTGCCGACCCTTTTCGCAAAGGGCTGACTTTGCAAATTGTGCTCATAATGTAATGTAGTTTTCCGGGAACCATGGTAATTTCAGGGCCTTCTACACAGAGACGTTTTCAGAGCTTCACACCCCCTAAATAGATGGAGTAGGACAAGTTCAGAAGGTACCTTTATGCCAACTTAAAATATCCTATGCTTTATCACAGGGTTTGAGTACAGTAGCACACAAAATACAAAACATCCTTCTTTTTACCAAAGATAAGGAAAATCTGTTGAGCTAAAACCTCAACTAATAGAAATACATTAATCAATGTAGCAAGTAACTATATTTTTGCTTGTTCATTTGTTATTGGTTAAAATGCTTAATAATAAAATCATTTAAAATATTTTACTATTTGATGGTTAGTGCTAATTAAAAATATTACTATTATCATTAGTATTAGTGTGCGTGTGTGTGTGTGTGTGTGTGTGTGTGTGTGTGTGTGTGTGATGTTAATGAGTGGCTGTGTGTGCCAAGGCATATGTGTGAAGGCCAGAGAACAATCTATGAAATCTGCTCTCTCCTTAAACCAGTGCTTTTCAACCTTTAATACAGTTCCTCATATCGTGGTGACCCCCAACCATGAAATTATTTTTATTGCTAGTTCATAACCGCAATTTTGCTGTTATGAATCTTGATGCAAACATCTGTGTTTTCTGATGGTCTGAGGCAACCCCTGTGGAAGGGGACATTCAGCTTCCCAAAGGCGTCACAGCCCCATGTTGAGAACCACTGCCTTAGACGTTTCTGGGGGTTCTAGAGCTCAAACTCAGGTCAGCAGGCTTGTGTAATCGGCACCTTTACCTGCTGAGCCATCCTGCCAGCCCCTTCTATACCAGTTTTGATTGCAGCTTATACAGGTGTGGTAGGTAGGAGACTGCAATGAGACAGGAGTGACCCAGGACTTCCTACATGCTATATTGATAAACACTCCTGCAGATCATATTATTTGATTAATATTCACTGCTGAGCAGTAAAATTACATTTATTAATAGAAATTCCATTTCATTAGCTATTGTTCACTGAATTTATATTTCAATTAAAAAGATAATCTAAAACTCTTAACACAGTATCTCTCTTAACTGCTTAGAATCTTAAAACATTTGGAAGTGTCTCTTAAGACTATTACATAGGCCCTAACAAATGGAATGTGGTCAATACCATTTCTCTGGACTTGCTTCTCAGCCCTTTTGGACAAGTTTTAATAAATATTTCAGTGAGTTCTATCAAAAATATTTCCTTCTAATTATCAAATACATAACTCAGATATCATAACACAGTGCATTGCCCACCAACAAATCCTATTAAATTTCACTTATTTCATGACAAATTTATGTTGAGGTATCAGTCAGGACTAGGGAGGACATGAAGACATGGAAGACACAGGAGTGTGTAAGAATTAAGGGTGGGTTTATAGCCTGCTCATTCAAAGGAAGAATTAAGACAGCTCGGTTGGGTTGATGTAAGCTAATGCTGAAACGTCTGGGAGTGGTAACAGATTTGAGGATGGGCACCTGCCACTAAGCTAAGTGCCTGGGAAGGATGGAGGGAGGGGACACTTAGGTCATCAATTCTGTGTTGGGAGTGTTATTAAAATACACTGTCTTGTTGACAAAACCTGGGGAGTATACCTTCCCTCTGTGCTGCCACAGTATTAAGAACAACACCTACATCTGTTTCTGCTGAAGGTAGATAAAACTCTACAGAGCACATCTGGAGGCTAAATTCATTTAGTGTGTCACGCCCCCCAACTGTCTTATCTTACTGGAATTCTGAACTCCTACTCTGATTCCAAGTCAAACTCTTAATGGCCGAGTCAAAGAGCTGGCAAGAGTCTTCCTCAGAGGACCAGATGATATTGTGCTGTGCTGGTGATCACTCCCTAACTACCCAATAGTGACACAGCAGCAGAAAGCAGCCACAGACAACACGTTACAGATGGCCAAGGCTGTGTGCCAACAAAACTTTATTTATAACAATGGGCTGTCTGCGGCCTTGTCCTACAAGCTGCGGTTGTGGATTCTTGGTTTAGCCTGCCAGTTGTGGGAGTAAATTAAAATTGCAATGAGACAAAGTCTCTCAGCACACAGCGTTTGCGTCCAACCCACTCCTCTCGAGAAGGCACTATCAGACACGAATGTTATTAAAAAGCGTGCCAAGTTACCTATCTACCAAAGTATTTCTAGGCTTCATCCATATCTTTCTGATCCATTGAACACAGAACAACACCAATACAAATTTGAGAGTACAGTTATCAAGGGTTTTCATGAGAGAGAGGATAAGCTTTTCCAAATTTGTGAACTGAGACTAATCTGCTTCTTATCAGCTATTCAGAAAAAGCATGTAAGCCATGCTCCTTTGGAAGATATATTTTCAGAAATGAATCAAAGAAAAGGCTTCAATGCCACTATGCATTTGGATGAGTTTCAAGTCTTATAAAAGAAAATGGCGAGACACCAACAGGAAGTAGCAGCTCTTGGAGGCAAATGTTTCTGCTGCACTGGTCCTGAAGGTGCACAATGATGTGAATTTTCCTAGAGCTGAGTGTTGCCATCTGGGATGTACACAGGGATATATACCTCACCCAGGTCAGGCAGAGGTCCTGGCAGCAGTACACGCCCATCTTTGGCTGAATAACGAACATGAATCTTGAGATTTAACAAAGAAAGAAGTAGCCTAACACAGACCTGCTGACTTTGTGAGAGTCTGTGGACAGCAATAGTGATTTCCAATGTCTTGAGTTAGGCCACTTGGGATCTGGCAGAAAAATGCAACCACGTTCAGTACTCTCACTCACTGAGTTCCGAGAGAAGATGTGACTGAAACAAGACAGTGTGGGTATCAGGACTTGAGAAAGTGTTTCAGAAGTTAATTTCAAAGGCACTTATGGTTCATTAGATATAAAGAAAATCAAGTACTATCAAAAATATACCAAGCTGGCATACTGCTTGGCGATAATGGGACTTGCCATCTTCATAGTAACAACATGGGAAATGCTTACTATTTAGATGATATCTTCATAAAGCTCCACCTGAAATAACACTTCAGTCACTCTTTAGCTTTGCTGAGGTGACAGGCAATCACTAACTGCTGACGCGATAGACACAGAATCCATATGCCTGGCCTTCTGACACAGAAGTGGGAGGAGCACAATGCAAGGCAAATAGTTTTTAGCTGTACCACGTCACTGTTCTTTCAGTGTCCTTCTGGATCTCCCTTTTGTGTGACTCGATTCTAATTCATGGGTAGATGGTGATGGTGTTTTGATATGACTTGATGGCTGAAGCAGACTGACAAGAAACTACTTCTAAATGACATTTTATTTGACAAATACTCAAAAGGTATGTCTTTCTCAGTGGCCTTAAAGAAGACAGTATTCTATTGCAGAAAGAAAAAAAATGGAAAATAGTAAGGTTGGTTGAACTGATATTAGGAGATCAGAGAGCTTAGGTGAATCACCGGTGAAATAATTCAAGTTTCTCTGCATGCACGAACGCCACAAAGATCTGGGAGATCAACTAAGCCAAGAGTTGTGAAATCATTTAGAATTAAAGTGTTATTCTGAGCAAGGCATTATAACCGGTACTGTCATGAGACTGAGCACAGCCTACTCCATGACAAATTGAGATTACAGCTTTGTAAAACAGGGCAAGTTGTAGGAACTTGATGGGTTACCCACGAATAGAGTGCAGGAAAAGGGGGGGAACAACAGAAAGGGTTATAGCTTCTAATGATGGGTAGGCTTAGTCTAAAAAGCATCAAATCAGTGAGCATCCAACTACAAGACTAGAATACACCTATTTTTGAGACAAGAGAACACAAGCAGACATAATTTACTAAACTCTATGAAAGAGGCACTATTAAACTAATAGCTGGTTTTGAATGATGATCCTATCATAACGAACATTTGTTATCTGGGCCACTGGTGATTATTAATTTGATGGTAGTAGTGCAGTAAGTATTCGGCATGTATTTTTGGGGTGTTGGAATACCTATTGCGATGTGAAATCTTTCAAAGCATATAATTAGTGGACCTTGTTTAGATTTGGTCCTGATATTATACAATGTCATATGCATGTATTCGGAAGAGGTAAAAATATGTCTTTCTAACTGTAATAATCTAGGAGGTTCCTAAATTGTAGATGCCATTTAATAAAGGAGGAGTCAAACTATTCATGAATGTATTAGCAAGTAAAACCTACATGATAAATGCTGAACCATTCCATAAATGGCTTGATAAAATCAGTGAAGTGTGAAGCACATGTATTGTTCTCCCACCCTTATGCTTAGTCACAACCATGAAAGCATTCAGAGTCAAGTTATTATTGAGAATGGAAAATGAAGGCCAATTATCCCGGCCTCCTGGATGCTCATATTATGATCTTACAGCTCCAGAGTTTTATGTTCACAAAACTACAAGACGGTATATTGTCCGAGTACATGAGCTGTATAGTTGAAGAAATCCATGATACTGTGAGCAAGATCATTTCAGTGTCATCCTAAGCTATTCCCAAGATGATTACATTGAAATAATGATATATTGCTAATTTAAATACTACGAGAACTTACGTCCTGGAAAGCTGACATAACCTCCAGAGAGTTGACACAATACAATTCAGAATCAGAGACGACAAGCTGGAAAACTATGGAGGAAGGGACTGAAGGAATTTATAATATTCATCTTGATGATTCTAGGAAGGAGAGCTGTAGGGGTTTTTCCTGTTGTTGGTTGTCGAGAGCTAGTCATTGGTCTGTGTGTAGAATAGGAGTCAGGGCTAGAATCACAGAAAGCTTGGGTGTAAACACTGTAGAGTAGACATAAAGGGCACTGCTTTACAGGCTCTCCGTATCCATGCAGTGGCTAAATTATCTCACAGTTACAGTTGCTTGTTAAATTAGATTTTTCCCGTCTCTCCATCCTGCAGATTGGAAAAACTAAAAGTCATTCTGTGGCCTACTGGACTGGAATTGTGTTCTGTGGAGACAGGGAAGAGGAACAGTGTCCTTTTAATTACCTTTCCTCCCCCCCCCCCCAAAGCAGACTGGCCGGTGGGCAGGGCCAAAGGTTGTACACAATGGATATAAAAGTTTCACTTTTGGGAGTGCATCATGTTCTGGGAACAGCAAGACATGGGGCTGTCTACAATGAAACAACACCAGACAATGATGTCACCAGGAAGGCAGCATGTAAAGAACTCTTCTCCTGACCTGTGTGGGGTGGGGTTGTAATGTGGCCCAGAAATCATCACAGTTCCTTGGACAGTATCTCAACTTTGAGAGAGGAGGGCAGGGCACATTAATGCATCCTTAGTTCTTGGCTCCTTAGGTTACACAGTTCTCTGATAGGACAGATGAGTCAGTCTGGATAAAAGACTCCAAGAGGCAGAAATGAAGTCAAGTCAGTTAAGCATAGGACAGGAAATAAAGGCAGTGACAAAAATTATTTTGTTCCACTGACACAACAATGACATCATAGTAGAAGCAACAGCCCATTAAGGAATGGTGTGGCTGGTGTAACATAACCACTCCCACCATGATAGAAAGACAATCCAATTAAAAGTGAATAAAAGATTTAGAATGAAATCAAAGCCGTAATAGGATGGCACTTCATTCCCTTCAGAATGACTATAGTGAGAAAACTAGACAACAAATCTTGGTAAAGGTTGTAAAGAAGGTAGAACCCTCATGTATTGCTGGAAAGAAATGTGAAATGGTGCTGCTTAGCCAATGAGAAAACACAAAAGGAACACTGGAAGCAAAAGTAACGAGTAGAACAAGCCCAGTCAAGAGAGTCCAGAAACGAAGCTATAGTTTAATGAAAAACAAACCACAACTCAGAAAACAAGCCAGTTTAAAAATATCAAAATGACTGCAATCTATACATACCTTTCAATAATAACTCTGAATATTAATGGCCTCAGCTCTCTAATGAATAAAGAAAATCTTATCTGTAGTCTACAGGAAGGTCATCTTATACTGGTATAATAGTGGCATAAAGGTTATCATAGTAACCAATCACAGTTTAAAAACTGCATTTAAGGCCTACACTCCATGAGATGGAACCCATACCTGATGTTGCTAAAGTAGCCAAGAACCTGGGACTAGGTTGTGTGCCCCAGGGAAAACCTACTACTGTTATTCTGTGAAAGAAACATAGCAATAAAATACCCAAAGATCAAAGCATTGCTCAACCCTCACCAGAGAAGCTGCTTCTTGCAACAGAGACCCACAGGTGGACGATGTACATAATTTTGGGAGACTTTGGAGCACTCACCCTACATGAAATGTCTTCATCACCCCCCTCCCCCACTTTAAGGCTTAGTGATCTATGTGTAAGAGGAGGTGGAAATAGTCGAAGAGTCAGAGGTGGTGGATGACCCCGAGGAAGTAGCATCCTCTAGACCCCAACAGGACTGATGCACATATGAACTCACGAAGACTGTGATAGCATGCATAGGACCTGCAAAAGCTCCAATCAGACAAAATACCAGCGTTGAGAAAGGAAGACGGGCACAAAGTCCCATCCCTTCCCAAAACGCTATTTGCAGTTGATAACTACTGGGAAAGAGAAAATGCGTTTTCTTCCAGTGGAGTGTCACTGGATATATTGACCACACAGCAGGGTAGACTAACATAAAAGTAACCATGAGTATTTCTGTACACATTTCGTGCTGTTTTCTTTTGGTGTTTTGTCTTACTGTTTTTGTGTTTTGATTTTCATTTTTTTCAGACAGAGAGGGAGAGGGAGGGGGAGGGGGAGGGGGAGGGAGAGGGAGAGGGAGAGGGCACGAGAGAGCAAGAGAGAGAGAGCAAGGAGAACGAGAGAGAGAATACATTAAGATGGGTGGAGAGGGAGGTGAAAAAGATTTGGGGAAGGAGAAGGAATATGATCAAAATAAATTATATGAGGGGCTGGAGAGATGGCTCAGAGGTTAAGAGCACTGACTGCTCTTCCAACAGTCCTGAGTTCAATTCCCAGCAATCACATGCTAGTTCACAATCATCTGCAATGAGATCTGATCCCCTCTTCTGTTATGTCTGAAGAGAGTGACAGTGTATTCACACACATAAAATAAATAAATAAATCTGAAAAATTTTGTATGAAATATATATGCATTGTGCTGTGCTGCATACAACTTCATAAACAGCATACGAATGGAATTAAGACAGCGATGAACACGAATCAACTAATAGAAGGTAATTTCAGCACCCCACTTTCTCCAGTAAATAGCCATCTGTCCACAAAAATAAGCAGAGAAACCTGAGAATTAATGACACTTTATATCAAATGGATCTAACAGCTTTCTCAGAATGCTCCATCCACGCACCGCCGAGGACACACTCTACGCAGCGGATCATGGAAGCTTCTCTACAACAGACCACATGCAGGGACACAAAACAAACCTTATGAAAACAGAAGAATTGTAATAACCTCATGTATTCCATCTGACCATCCTGTAATAAAACTTAAAGTTGGCAGCAAACAAATCTCTACTAAGTGTATAAACTCATGGAGATTAAAGATTTCATTACTGAATGACGAATGGGTCAAAGAAGAAATCAACACACTGAAAGCCGTACTAAGAGGGGACTGCACAGCCCTAAGTGACTGCATAAAGCATCAGAAAGAGCACTAGATAAATTAACCCATTGAGTGCTGCAACAAGATGAGACAGGGGTCTTCATTCATCCTGTTTAAGATGTGAACGTCCAACACAGTGATGGAAATTCAGCCGTGGGGGAGGTACTGCGGCCCACACTCTGGTTTAAATGCCCTTACTAACTAGTGGATTGTGTGGCTCATGTGAGTAGGTGCAACCAGTAGACGTACCATCAACAAAGACGCCAGACATCAGGAGACACGCAGAGTGCAGTCACCACCAAAGGCTGTGGTAGAAGCCTTTTCAAGAACTGTCCTATCCAGCATGCTAGCAGCAAGCTGGGGGTGTGCACTCTATGCGACTAGACTCAAATGAACGGCAACGTGAAGTATCAGCTTTCAAACATGTAGTGTAAAAGAATGCAAATATCTCAATTATTTTTAAGGTTGACTAATTTAACATATTGATGTATGAAATGGTATTATTTTGAATATGCTGAGTTAAATAAATGAGCCATTTTAATGGATTTCACTTTTAAATATGGCAACTAGAAATTATAAAATCCCTACGAAGGCCATATCGTGGTGCTCTAGAGAGATGTACGAGGGATGAGTGAAGAGCAGAGGGACACACCCTAGCGTACTAGTTTAGTCAGCTAGCAGAGTCCTTCAGTATATGCGATTCTTTAAATATTGCGTGGAAATTAAAAAGCCGCAGATGTTGGCAGCTAGCCATCTGATGCCTGTAAAAGACACACATGCTGTAACTTGCTTGCCCCATAGTTCCACGACTGTATTTTCCAAGAGTCTTAATTTATAATTTTCTCTGTTCTGCTATGGTTAAAAACTTCATGAAATGGTTACCATGTTAGAACACAGTTTGGGGATAACTGGAGTCTGGCCCTGGGCCATGGAAACTCACATTTGGCTTCAGAATAAACTGTCTCTTATTCTTTCTATAAAACAAACAAACAAACCTCAAATAGCTATTTTTCAAATATATGCTGTCTGATATATTATTTAGCCAACAGAGCCCTTCAGTAAGATGATTTAAATATGAAATATTTATATTACCGATGTTCCCCAAATGCTTAGAAAAGTAACTCATAACCTGTAGCTTCTTCTTTCAAACCATAAAACAGAATACTGACAGGATCTGTTGGAATTTAAACTGTGAGTCCCTGAGGAAAACCTTGTATCTAACTGAAGGTTCAGTATGTAGCTCGTCCTGGTTGTTTAGTAAATCCTCACCAAATACATAAAAATGCAGGACTTTTGAGTTCAAAGTTTATACTTCTATTAAAAAAAAAAAGATAACAGCAGACATATGAGATTGGTATGGTCTCTTAAAATCTAGCTTTGGAGTTTCCTTTTATCCTCTCTTTGTCTTTTATTTTCTTGTTAAGTAGTGGGTTTGAACATTGGGCCTCACATCAGCTCTGGAAACACTCTACCACCAAGCTGTGCCCCCAGCTTATTCCCATTTCCTCCTTCATGCATCTCCTCTTTTTTTCTGAGACCAAGCAGGTTGGCTCTGAACTTGGGTCCTCCTGTCTGTCTCTCAGCTGGTCGGGTCACAGAAGTACATCATCGTCCCCATCTTCCTGTCCTCTGTAGTCCTGCTTCTGTTGTACAAGAGGTGCCTATGACAATAGAGTCATCCTGATTTACACAGGACTTTGAATACAGTCTTTTGTATACTGTAGAAAAATATGAGGAAGTAAGAGGCTGAAATAATGGATCTTAGAACCTGAAAAATCACATATGCTCAGTTGTTGGGTACTGAGTTAACTAAAGAAATCCTTCTGTAGTTAACGTTTGTCTTCAGTGAGTTGGAAGAAATAACAGAAATCTGGAAGGGTCAGCACATGGTTTAATTCAGAGGACACTGTTGGGTTAGTATGGTATGGGAAAACAGCAGGGAAAACTCTTGAGAGGGACAGATGCAGGCTATGTAACTGAGTATGCAAATGTGCCACTCTGGAAAGGAAAAGGTATACTATGATTTGACCTAAGGCGAGGGAGGAGGGTTCAGTTGGACAGCAGCCCCCACCAGGCAAGGTGACAGCCATCTTAAAGTCCATGCCATGATGTGAGGCGGGTGTGCCACATAGTATGTGCTGCTTTTTCTCATGCTGAGGTTGGAAGATTGTGTCAGGGGAATTCTGGGAAACAAATGAAGGAAAATGACATGTAGGAGTAGCTGAAGGAATTACAGATGCTTCTGTAGAAGATGTGCTAGGAACACGCACACGCTGGAGCGTTTCTACTTGAGGTAGTGTGTATACTTGTTCTGCTTTCCACAGGCACTTCTCTGAGCAAAGGAAAGAGTCACGGATACCAGAAAATGATGAAACCACTGTACCTCCACCCAGGAGGAGTGTGTGCAGTGCTCATACACAACAGATTTCATAGAAAATTTAGGAATCCTTGGCTTAGAAGTTATAGAATAGAGCCAGACATCATCTTATAAAAGAGAGCAGCACAGCCCCCCATGTCAAAAACAATACTCCTGACTTGGAAAACTGACTGAATTTATCATGAGCAGAGGGAGTTGGGAGAAGTCTATAGTTGATAGCCTGAAAGGTCTTTCTTCAAACTGTGCTTTCCTAATTCCAAAGGAGTTTTAAAATAATTTCACAATATCAAGTGTTTAAAATACTCTTTGTTATTGCTCTTTCCATGAAAGGGTTAAATAACAACGGATGTCCATTACACTGTAGCAACCGATGCAGGATCAAACAGATGATCAAGGTGCCAACCTGACTCCCTGGATGTATCTGAACAGATTTCTCTTCACTAACTGTAAACTGTAATGGCAGTGAGCATATGATTATTATGTTACAAGAAATAAGTCGTTTTTCAAAAGCAACTTGGCTACGGCACAGGGCACAGGTGCAGGAGCACCAAGGTATCTACATGGCACTTATGCTCAGTCACAGAAACCTTCTAAGCAGCTAACAAGTCCTCCGAGCAGGTGTATCTGTGAGTGTTCTCATTGACATGGACAGAATTTCTTCATTCTGTGGACCTATGTTCACCAATGCCTAAACCTTAAGAGCATTTATATGTTAACTGGTGATAAGAAAGGCAGGTATATCTCCATCTTAACTCTCTCTAAAAGGAAAGCAGTAAATCAAATTACGTGAGTGAAGCCTATTTCCTTAAGAGTCAGATTCTTAGTAAACTGGAAACTCCTATCATTCTGAGAAATCATCCTTATATGTTGTTTGAATTTCTTCTTTAAATTCTTATGACTGGTTATTCTTATGACTGGTTATGGTAAAGATTTTGAAAGATTCTCAACCCTGAAATAATTAGATACATCATATTAAAAATTCCTCCAGTGTTTCCCACCTACATTCATACTCAAATCATAGTAAGGTTTTAGTAAATGTCTGTTGCTAACACAAGGCACTGCCGCTTGAAAGTGATTAACCTAAGTGTCCAAAGTGTTCCCAGTGAGAGCTGTGAGCCTCAAGGAGAAGGCCTATGTGTCTGCCTCATGGCTGAAAAGGTGTGTGTGGGTGTGTCAGTAATTCATTAATGCTAATGATATACCTACTCCCTGGAGGCCCCAACTTTCTGGCTGTTAGTCTTCTGCAGGGCACCATTGCATCTTCAAGTAGTTCGTCTTCATGTTCCTACTTTATCCACTTCCTATGGCTCAAACTTCCCATTCAAATTGTTCTTTTCAAAATGGAGAGGAATAATCTACCATCAATGGTAGATTTAAAGCAGCACAGAGGGTTCATTCATCCCACCTCCAAATCAACTAATGGGAGATTGGCAAGAGACCTACAGAAACGTCGGCCAGACACCAACACGCGGCTGTGTCTTTTCCTTATTTCTTTAAAGATTTATTTATTTTAAATATATGATGAGTACACTGTAGCTGTCTTCAGACACACTAGAAGAGGGCATCAGATTCCATTACAGATGGTTGTGAGCCACCGTGTGGTTACTGGGAATTGAACTCAGGAGCTCTGGAGGAGCAGTTAGTGCTCTTAACCGCTGAGCCATCTCTCCAGCCCTTTCCCCCTAATTCTTAACAAGGCAAAAGCCATGTAGACATTTAAGAGCCACAGAGAATTTCAGGGTGATTTTAAAGCCATACTTTCCACTCCCCTTTAGCTATAAACACCAGCTGATGAAGAGATCAATTTAGGACAGTGCTTTTCACACTTTCACATGCAGCACAATCACCATGAAGATTTAAGATGACATGGATAGTCTGGCCATATCTGTCATTTCCGATTTACTGGGCTGAAGCAGGGCCCAGGACTCTGCATATCTTCTGGCCTATGGCTACAGAACCATGCTTCCTTCCTTAACTCAGCCCTCCGTGGCTGAAGTTCTTAAGTCATGCTCTAGACTAGTGTCTGAAAGAGCAGTGGGCTATGCTGCACAAGGTATTAGTAAAGACGTCCATGGTCATACTACCCTTAAACCCACCTGATCTCATCAAAATAGTAGTAAAGTACGTAACTCCCCTGCAGGAAGAGATCACATGCTGTGTGTGTGGTGTGTTCATGTGTGTGTTGGTATACATACGTGGCACCTATACATGCATATGTCTGGGCGAGCCATCTGACAATGCTGAGCGTCATTTTTAAAAATGCCATCTCTATTTTTGAGACAATGTATCTGACTGGTTTGGAACTCATCAATTAGCCTAGGCTGGCTAGGGAGCTCCCAAGGACTCTTGTTTCCATTTCCTCAGTGATGGAATTATGAGAATGTGTTACCATGGGTGATGGGGATTACACTCAGGTCCTCACACTTATAGACGAACACTGTGCCAACAGGAGTATTTCCCCAGCCCCAACGAGCTGCTCCTTCAGTTGCTCCTCTGGGCTTTAACCTTCTCACGAAGGACTTAGAATAATTCTGGATAAGAGTGTCTGCAGTTTCCTTGGAGGGGTTGCCTTTATCAGAAAGAAGACCACCATACTCACCAGAGAGGAAATATGCCGAGCCGTGTGGTGATAAAAACCACGGCAAACATGACAAACAGGAGATCACACATTTTCTGAAATTTGGCATAATTTGCCATTTTGGCAGCCTATAAGAGGAAGGAATGCAACTCATTCAGTTAAACTGATAAGAAAAGTTTCCTTCAGTATGCCTGAGCCCCAGTGAAGTATAGCTTACCACATGCATAAGAATGCCTGCTACTGAAAAATGGCAAGTGCCTCACACCAGCATTTATAAATTACTCAAAAGTTTAGCAAAATGCCGTATCAACCATACGTACACTACAACTGTCATAGAGTTAATAAAAAGGTTTGCTAAAAAATGTAGAAATTTTACTGAAAAATTCAATTATATGGCTAATTTAGGAGAAGAGAGGACAAATAAACTTTCTTGCATTATATTTTGATGTTAGCAAGCCAGAGATATCAGGACAGAATTCACATTAACAGATCAATATAAAGTCTTCATTGTACCCTGAATCCTGAGGCCACAGGCTACAATGTTTCCACACCGGTCTTCCCTTCTACTTTGAGGTTTGTCCTCCCTTCCTTCCTTCCTTCCTTCCTTCCTTCCTTCCTTCCTTCCTTCCTTCCTTCCTTCCTTCCTTCCTTCCTTCCTTTTTTCTTTTTTTGGCTTTTTGAGACAGGGTTTCTCTGTGTAGTCCTGGTCTGTCCTGTAACTTGTTCTGTAGATCATGCTAGCCTCAAACTCACAGAGATCCACCTGCCTCATCTTCCCAAGTGCTGAGATTTAAAGGTGTGTGCTGGGGCTGTGCTTTCTTTAACAATCACAGAGGTGCTTTGGGAAGATGAGTTCCCAGTATTCTTAAAAACTCTGAGATGAAGACAGTGTCATGACTATGTTATCTCCGTGACTCTATTTCTGTAGGATTTCTAGCCCATTACAGGCTCATTTTCTAGATGAAATTTACTAATCCTCTGATGCCTGCAGGAAATACTTCCATGGTTGATGACAGCAGTTTCAGTGGGAGGCAACCACACTGCTTTCTCCGCTGTCGCTTCTTAAGGCGACTCTAAGGACGAGCAGGCGGGCCTGGAAGGGAACTTTTTCTTCCCCATTTCTTGAGGTTGTGCAGAGTCCACAGCACTTACACACTATTGGAAACTGTAGATCTCTTCTGCAACACAAGATTGCTTTCTATGTGTTGGAAAATCAATTACTGGGAAAGATGTTGATAGCATCCTTGGAGTATTCACATTCAGTTAACAGTGCTGAGCAGTGCTCAAAGCTGTAAGAGCAATGTGTCTGAGCAGGAAATACCCATCACCTGAGTGGAAGTCAAGATTGTGGGCTTCTAATTTCATGAATACTTGAAGTGTAGAGCCTTCTTCTGGCTAGGTATCGCTAACACACCCCTCTTCTTTGACTTCCATCCATCAGAAGTGATAGCTAAGCAGTGGCAGCAAACTAGCTAGAGATGTGTATGCTGTAAACACTATTTTGTGATTACAATAAATGGACATTTCCAAGCATATTCTATGATGTCAAAAAGAATCCTGGTTATGAAAACTTTTGCTTTTAAGCCACATACCTGGATTCTTGGATTAGCTATCTTTTCTGGATGAAAGTGGTGGATGATAATTCAACAAATATCTTCTCTATCACAACTCTAGCCAAACTGCATGCCAGAGATTTCCACAGGAATTAACCCTGGCTCAAGGTCTAGGATTGATTTCTACATGTAGGCTGCAGCATAAATGTCCACTTCTAAGCATACACTGGATACAATCAAATTATAATAGAATTTCAGAGGACTTCCTGCCTATTACATATTTTCTCCCTTTAAAAACATGCTGAATTAAGTTCAGCTTGAATCACATAATAGTACGACCACTTTAGTTTCATAACCTTCAGGGGACCAGAATTTTTATATTTGGTTCAAACTTTAACTTACTGCCTCTATGAAAGATTAACTGTGTGTATCTGTGCCTCTGATTGCAATAACAGTCAAGGATTCTTCTTAGCAACGGAAACATGACACAGCAGGGGGAACAAAAGGGTGACTCCAAGAGTCAATTCTATGCAAACTCTGTGCTTGGTTGCATTAATTCTAACCAGTTATAAAATTTCTTAGCATAAGGTGAAAAGATTTATTTATGCACATAACATTGAGTTTAACTCTGAAAGTAGTAAATTCTTTACATATATTTTATATAAAATTTACAATTTATATTCCTCTTTCACTCTTAAAAACCACTAGGATAATATGTAAACTAGTAACAAAAATCAAACTGCTTAACTGTATTTGTGGGACTAAACTGGGTTATAAGCAGTTTTCAGATAAATCAGAATGACTCTTAGAAAATCTATTAAAACAGTGACTTTTCTGTTAAACAACTGACCATTCAAATGTAGACTGGTCAAAGCTTCCAGTTCTCTATTTTAGCCAAAGACGCTAACAAAGCTCACTTTGGACACACATTTTCATGGTAATCTTAAGTCTCAGATTTGTCATTTTAACCCACTAAGTAACAGCTGGTGGTTTCAAAGCACCATCCACGACACCACACGACAGCTGATGTGGGGTTATTGTGAGTTCTGGATTTTGTCTTTCTCAAGATGAAAGGAAAAGGTTTACCTCTAGCAGAGCATCGGCTGAGTCATGAAGACAGAGGACCAGGGTTCCTACTCGGGCCATGTTGTTGACATAGGAAAAGGTTATTAAGAAAATTGTTGCAAGGTGGTGCAGGAACATAATGCCGAAGTCCTCAAGGAAGGAAAAACAAAATACAGTAAGTTTTAGCAACATTGTGGTATTCCACCCCATCCATTTACTCTCTAAGCCAGAATATGGCGAGGATCTCCACAACATTGCATTGGTGTATTTTGGAGGTTAAGATACAACTCCTGTCCCTTTGGGATTTCCCATTTATAGAGGGAGATATACAAGTGACCAGTCCATTAAAAATGGGATTCAACACTGTAGTGAGGCATATCACAAGGGGAGGAATAGCCACAGAATTTCAAGCAAAGAAAAGCACTACTCAGACTTGTATTTTGCTTTGTCATGTTTATGTGTCCCACAAAGGCCCATGCTCAAAAGCTTAGACCCAGTCATGAAGTTACCAGATGAACCTACTGGAATGAAGTTAGGGTACTGAGAGAATGCTCTGGAAGATGTTGGAAAGTGGACCCTTTCCTGTCCCTCTTGTTTTCTAGCTGACATATCATGAGTAGCTTACACCACTATATACTCCTTCTTCAATATACTACATTGCTATGAACCCCAAAATAACATGTCAATCATCCATTGACTAGAACTTCTGAAAACATGAGCGGAGATCAACCCTTTTTCCTTATAAATTGATTTGGCTCTGGCATTTTGTTACAGCAACAACAACCAACAACAACAAAACCTAACAAACTTTAAGCTCTTTGGGACAACAGTACATACAAATGATACTTAGTGGTTGCAATTTCTTAAAACACACACATGCTCCCTCTCTCACTTGCTCTCTCTCTCCCCCTCCCTCCTTCCCTCCCTCTCTCTCTCTCTCTGGAAATGAACCCAGAGCTTTGCATGTGTTAGAGAAACACTCTTACATTCTGTATTTCCACCCCTCCTTCTACTTCTTAATTAAAAGATAGTTCTTAACTAAATTGCCTAGGCTGGCTTTTGAACTTGTAATCTTCTTGCCTTAGCTACTTAAGTAGTTGGGATTATATGCCTGTGCTACCAGGCTCAGATATACATGTTATTATTATTATTATTTTTAAAGCATGTGGTATATTTGCAAAGATATCCAGTTAAAGTAAGGAGACAGAAGACCTGACTCCTAGGATGGTCAGTCTCTGCTGTTTACATAAATCCTAATAAACAACATATTTAGTTTTACCATAATGTAATGGTTTGAATGCTTATATCTTTTTTTTGCCCTGAAATTCATGTTAAAAATCCTAATGACCAAGAAGAAGGAAGAAGGGAACTGATTAGGTCATCACCAAGATTAGTGTCTCTACATGAGAGTCCCATGAGAGCAACACTGCCCCATCTATCACATGAGGACAGAGCTGGAGGATGTCATCTATGAACCAGGAAATGAGCCCTTACAGGGTGCCAAGCCTGTCAGTGACTTGAGCTGAGACTCACAACCCTCCAGAACTGGAAGGAATAAATGTGCCTTGTTTACAAGCTGCCAATATGGCATTTTGTTTAGAAGTCTAGGAAGATTAAGAGGCAGACTGGTTTTGGTTATTGTGTGAGTTTCTTGTAATGTACACCTCCTTGTTAGTGCCCTTCACCTAGGGCATCCTCACTGGGTGCCAAAGGAAGAACCTGCCTGACATGCTGGGTTTTCTAGTAGGAAGGGTGAGAAAAGAGGTTATGGTGGAAACTGTAGATATTTTTTCTGGTTTCTTTTGGAAACTACCATTATTTTTTAGTTAATTGTTTTTATTTATGTGTGTGCATTATGTAAATATTTGTCCGATGTGTGCAGTATGCACAGAAGCCAGAAGAGGGCATCATATCCACTTGGAGTTGGAGTTAACAGCAGTTGTGAACCACCTGACATGGGTGCTGGGAACCAAACTCAGGTCCCCTGGAAGAGCAAGTAGTAAGCTAGTTCTTTTAACCCTTGGGTCAGCTCTCCAGCTCCAATTACCACTACTTAACAAACATTTGGTGAACAGAAGGTAACCACTCCATTGTTTAATCACTGGTATGTAACCATCCCAGGTAGCCAACATCTGTGCTGATAGAATACTGGCAGGTTAAGAAGTGAATGATGAAATTCTTTCTGTGGCTTCAGAGATGACTTGCTTATGGCACTAGAGTAGCCATAGAGTACTTGCAGGTACTCCTCACGATAAGGTAACATGGCTGTTATGCGTTTTACCCACGCCTTCACCTCCTTGCATCATCTACTGGGGCTACTCTCCAGGCGATTCTGAGAATGAATATAGTCTGCAGTGCTCAGGCTGTCATTTGGCCAAGCTACATTGACTTTTTCTGACATAGAGGCAAAGACAGCTAGCTTAGATACTGCCTCAGCTCTCTGTTGATGTAAACTCATCTTTTGCTCCTGGGGAACATGGCAGCCTTAGGTCTTCTTTTCCCTCTGAAACAACTTTGCATCCAGGGCTGCTGACATTTGGTTGCCTAGTTACTTACCAGTCCTGGTCCCACAGACATGTTCTCTACAACTCAAGAAAGTATCCATTCCTAAATTCTAGTCTCTAGTTTAACTCAGTTAAACAACTGCTTTTTAGACATGCCCTATTCCCAGTTAAGTCAATTTCTATTTTAATATGAAAGTTCAAGAAAGTTTTGACCAGGAACTCACAACAGGATGACTCCTAAATACTTTCTGACTCTTACTGAGTTTAATTACGACACACGCACCACATGAGAGGCAACTTGCAACGCAGGTTCCAGCTCACTAGCTTTGTAATTTCTGGCAAAGGCATCAACTTCCTCATTTTGCAATTAAGATGCTGGATTAGATCTTTTTTAGCTGTCAATTCCATAACTGTCAGCTCAGTAGCTCCAGTGACTGACCCCTGAAGTCTTTAAGCAACTAATTTCAGACCTGTCTAACTTCCAGAGATTTAAGAAAGTACACCCATTCAGGCGTATGCAGGCAAAAGCATGCACCAACCCGTCAAACGCCCCCACCTCCCCCTAAGTTTATAGTACAGGTGCTGGTGGTGTCACTATGCTTTGCATTTTGAAAAGTCACACTCTGAGCTGGGCAGTGGTGGTGCACGCCTTTAATCCCAGCACTTGGGAGGCAGAGGCAGGTGGATTTCTGAGTTCAAGGCCAGCCTGGTCTACAGAGTGAGTTCCAGGACAGCCAGGGCTACACAGAGAAACCCTGTCTCGAAAAATAAAATTAAAAAAAAAGAAAGAAAGAAAAAGAAAAGTCACGCTCAACCCCTCTACAAGCTTTTGTTCACTTTGGTGAAGACGCTCAAGGGTCACTTTGGTTCCAGAAATGTGCCTTGTACTGATAACCTCACATAGAGGTCAATCTTTGAGATTTTAAACCATATGCCAGTTCCATCAATGAGGTTAGATAATTAATGACAAAAACACAATGATGTGTTTTCAGTTGACTCAGTCTCTAAACCAGTGGTACAGCCACCAGTGGCAGAAGTTTGTCTTGCCTTGGTTAATGCCTCAGCCCACAACAGAACACATTCACACTACCTGCTCACCCAGGTCACTCCCCTTCCTCAGACACAGTGAGGCTTTACGTTATTTCTTAGCTCACAGACAGACGAGAGATGATGACCGCACTGAGTTGTGTGAGGAATTACACGCAGGCACAACATAGCTGTTCTCAAAGCTACAAAATCCTAACAATTCTTTACACTATCCAGGGCTTTCCTGGGTTATTAATGGCAGATGATGCCAAAAGGCCTCTGGCGGACAATACAAACCACCCTGCTGCTGTTTTCCAATGAAAAATGAACTCTGTTCCCTGTGACCTGGAGGATGGTGTTTTACCACACATGGTACTTCAACACAACAGCTGAGCTGAAGTAGCCCTAACCCATCAACTGCTATGTCAAACCGATTCTTACACAGGACTAAATCAAAACAGTTCAGGAGCTCAGTGAGTTTGTAGTCACTATTCGTGACAGGGAGTTCTGACATCTAAGTAGCCGAGTACCTAACATCAGTTAGGTTAGGTGTCCCTACCCTCCCTAGTGTTCAGCCTTAAATGGCTGCTCTCAGCTTACTAAAATAGAGAGAACAAAAGGTTTTCTCTATTAGTTTTTAAAATGAATAAATGTAAAATCGTTAAAGCACTTAAGGAAGATTAGGGCCACTTCCCAATTAAATTTCCTAATTCGTATCTGATAAAAATGTCAACAAAAATGCCTGTCAGAATAATGAGGAACCTTCAAAAATAAAAGCCTTTTTTCAGATAAAATTTGCATTGTGAAGATGAATTTCTACTGTAAATCTCTTGTTAAAAAAAAAAAAAAAAAAAAAAAAAAAAAGCCGGGCAGTGGTGGCGCATGCCTTTAATCCCAGCACTTGGGAAGCAGAGGCAGGCAGATTTCTGAGTTCGAGGCCAGCCTGGTCTACAGAGTGAGTTCCAGGACAGCCAGGGCTACACAGAGAAACCTTGTCTCGAAAAAACCAAAAACAAAAAAAAAAAAAAAAAAAAAGAAAGGTTTGTTTTCTTACTGCTGGTGGTCATAGTGGCAGCCACAGCAGAAGACCAATTTCTATTATATTCCTATCTATACAAACAGGAAAGGCAGGGATAATGGTCCTGTTTTACACATTTATGTTTCAGAAGGTCTTAAACACAGTCAAATCCCTCTGATGAAGTCCACATGGTCCGCATGCCTGTTACCCACATCCTGTCATCCCAACACGTTTCTTTGAGCAGGCACTGAATTTGATCCAAATAACTGTTTTAAAAACTGTCCATTTGGATTGTATCAGTACAGGGAGGAAAATCTGCATCCTCCCATTTGTTACTGCTGGAAATGATAGTGTGTTTGCAGACACAAGCGTGGCTCACAGAACACTAGGCTTCAGGTTGACGGTGTTTTCCAAAGCGTCTTCCGCAGGAGGACTCAGGTAAGAGCCTGGGCGCCATTGTTGGTCTTCAGGTTAGTGCTTGATTCTGAGCACCAGAATCGCCCCTTGCCTCAGCAATGACTCAACAGCCTGTAATGTCATGCTGTCTCTTAGCAGAATCCTCATCCTCACGAGTTCCCTCTGTGTCCCCCAAGTTTCCCAGAGCCCCCACCATCTTGCTATGGTTCCTCACGTGTTATCACAGACAAGAAAAAAGGAACCAGATGTGGTATTGACTCAAATTCCAGCAGAAAAACTCCGAAATAAAAGAATTCAAGGATAAACCACCCATGTTAATGGCAAAACTTAGTAATACTGGGTCCTTGACTGTTTAAAAAAAAAAAAAGAACCAGCACCTTTACTTTTCTAGGGGAATTAATTTTAAACACAACAAAGTATTAGCTCTACATAGCCAAAGAGATAATCACTGACCAAGACATACGTGACAGATTCTAGATAACACAGCTCCCTCCATGTTTACCATGTTAGAGTCTTTGAAATGATATCTTCTACCTTGTAAAGGGACCACAAATTCATCTCAATGTACCTGCCTTTATTAAGACAAAATTATATCATAAAAAAGCTACATCACATACCCATAGTCTCTCTGTGTGTAAGAAATTTTTCCTTACATTTTCATTTGGGACTAATTGAATGAAAAAGGGTATCACTGAGCTACCTCATAAAAGGAGTAAGGCTTCTGAGATTCTAACTGAGGGCTGGGGCAGACATTCACAGACAGCGAGATGGTAAATACTTCTAAAAACCAAGATAGTGGAAAAGCCTTTTGCTCAAATGCAAAGGAAACGTATTAGTTGTCTTGAATGTAATAAAGTTAATACATGCAATTAATAACTTGTAATTTTCTCAAAGAATAGACATCAGGCACTTACAATCCAATCAACAGATTTCTACAGCTCCAGGAAACAGACCCACAGCAGGGTTTGCAACTGACATCATCTTAAGATTTCTCTGTCCGTTTCTCTCTCTTCCTCCTCCCTCACCCCACTCTTCCTCCTCTTCTCCCTTTCCTTCAAGGCTCACAAGTTATTCCACTTCAAAGCAGAGATAGAGAAACTGCCAGAATTGTGCTTATAAATAAAGTTTTATTGGAACACTCCTGTGCCCACTTATTTCCCTTCTGTCTCAGATGGCTTTCTTGCTCCATCCAGTAGCACAGTTGAAAAACTGCAACAGAGAGCACCCACAACTTTACAACACCACCGGGTCCTTACAGAAAAATGTGATGACCCTTGCCTTAGAACCATACCAAAGGACATCATGTGAGAAACTCAGTTCCGTTATGCAACATAGTAGGTGTACAGTCTCTGCCTTACTTTCTTCTGGCAAAGAATATATAAGATATTAATTTTCACAGCTATTCTGAAGCAATCCAAACCAATTTAATATTGTTCTTGAAATTCATATAAACCATTAGGAGTTCTGGAAGGCACCCTCATCAAAGGTCTCATGATTAATTATAACTACAACTTCTAGACAACTGAAAGGCCAGCAATGGCTTCTCCAGCTTCTAAAAGCAGGAGCTGTGTGTCCAGATTGACCGGCATTTTCTCTGTTGCTAGAAGCACCATTATTTTATGGCTTCTGTAAACAGATATAAATGAGGCAGGGAACTGCTGTGTATGCGCGGTTCACCCGATCTTTCTCCTGTACAACATTTATGGTGCTTTTTCAAGATTGAGAACTCATAATCTTGTCCACTGTGAATTAGTTAATATTTAATCTTCAATTGATTTTTTTTTATTACATTAGAAAGGAGCACAATAAAATGTTATTTGTGCAACAGAAACAGTATGACAGTACTACCAATCACTTCTGGTGGGAGTAGCCGGAGCATGGTGCCAAACCTGCAGTGCCCTGAGCTAGTCTTCAGTCCCCACCTTTCTCCACCCAAGCAAGCTTCCAAACCTACTGATTGCAAATGACGTTAGCGTGGTTAATCAAACAACATATGCCATTTTTCTCACAAGTTGTCAACATGCAACTACTTGGTCTTTATAATGGACCCTCTAGGTTCTGTTTAAATCACCCTTGACCTGGCCATATTAGTTTGCATAAATTTTAATGAGCAAAGGTCACTTCTGAGGTATTAAAAATATAGTTTATGTAAGTCTGAAGAACTCCATTAGTTCACAGATGAATCTCTCCATTTTCTGCAGAGGTCCCTATAGGAGCTCAATCACTAAAGCCCATCTAACCTGAAAGCATCCAACACCGTCAGTAGGGGGCAGACTGTGCTCAACTAAAATCAGAGCTTGATGGGACTTGAGCCAGCATTTTCATCTGTACTGCCAAAGGCTTGAGGCCCAAATGACAATGAGCAATTAGAGACTCAAATCATGTAGAGGGTGGAGAACATCTCCTCCAGGCTAAACAGTTGGGGATGGTGCCGTAAGCGGTCAGGCAGAGTTCAGAGGAGGTCTTAAAGTCAGCAACCGCACACCTTTAATCCCAGCACTTGGGAGACAGAGGCAGGTGGATTTCTGAGTTTGAGGCCAGCCTGGTGTACAGAGTGAGTTCCAGGACAGCCAGGGCTACACAGAGAAACCCTGTCTCGAAAAACCATAAATAAATAAATAAATAAATAAATAAATAAATAAATAAATAAATAAATAAATAAAGTCAGCAACCATATCTTCTTGCTCCTCTTCCTTCAGCAGTCCCAGTGCCTGTCCCTACACCCTGAATTTTAGCTAAGGCATTTCACCAAAGTTTCTTTTTCCTCTGGGGTAGAAAGTATGTGTTTCTCCTCTTTCTAAACCCCACTTCTGCAATGACTACCTAGTAAACGTCTAAGTACCTTCTAATTTGCCTACTAATTTTCATGTGCAGAGACTCCAAAGCTGTAATTCTTCCTCATGGCAGCTCCATAAGGCAAGAATACTCACAGCTGTTTGTTTCTTTGTTTGTTTGTTTTTTTAGATGGGAGCTGAGGCACCCAGGTACCAAATTCTCCAAAGTCACATTGTGACAACAGGCTAGAGCCAGATCTAAAGACAGTTCCATGTAGTCCGGAGTTCAGGTTGGTGAATATCCTACCCACAGCTTCTCAGGAACAAATATAAGGGGAAAGGTGACTGTGAGGAGGCAGAGGAGATGGTTAGGAGAACCCATCAGGAGAGGGACAAGCAGACCGGCCCTGGGAGATGTCAAGGGCATTGTGCGATCCCTTGCAAGGAGTGGCCTTGGGTGGAAGCACAGTGCTTCCAGGGAGGTCAAAGCCTCATGGCTTGTTGGTATTTGTAAGGATGGGAGCTGAATGGGGTCATGATTCAAGGAGGATAGTTAGAGCTACAATGAGCCAAAGTGGAGATTTTTCTAGGCTCTCTAGAATGACATGAGAGGAATTCTCCCAGAAGACTGAATAACAACTTCCAATGGAAAAGAATATCCTAAGGAACAGAAGAACCCCCAACACCACCAGGGAGGCAGACCTCTAGCTGAGACCCTAGACTTAGGACATACAGTACAGGATGAATAGCACTGTGTGGGTTCCAAAGGTGTGGGTCTTTGTATAATACAGCAATGCATAAGTTCTTGTCACCCTCATGTACCTAGGCAGATGAGTCTTTCCAGTGGCTGACATCTGACTCAAAGACCAAAAGATAAGCTTCATTTTTAAAAAGGCATGTAGAGTTGCTTCCCTACCAGGGTCAGATCATCGAGCCCAATACCCGCCCACACCCTACAGCAAGTTTGCTTTCCAGGAGATCCACAGGAACCAGAGACACAGGAGGCCTGCTCTAACCAGAGACACAGGAGGCCCACCCTAACTAGAGACAACACTGCCTGCCTCCCAAAAGATCTGCTCTAACTCAGGTCACAGAGCTCTAGTTGCCTCCAAGGAGGCCGGCTACAGTCAGAGAAACACCAAGGCTAGTTAACACCAGAGATAACCAGATGGCAAGAGGCAAGCACAAGATCATAAGCAATAGAACCCAATGCCATTCGGCACCATCAGAACCCAGTTCTCCCACCACAGCAAGCCCTGGATAGCCTAATAGGCCTGAAAAGCAAGATAATGCCCCAAAATCACATCTCATGAAGATGATAGAGGCCTTTAAGGAGGATATAAAGAACTCTTTCAAAGAAATACAGGGAAACACAGGCAAACAAGTAAGGTAGAAGACCTTCCAGAGGAAACAAATGAATCCCATAAAGGCATACAGGAAAATACAAACAGATGAACAAATTTAATAAAATGGTCTAAGAACTAAAAATGGAAAAAGAAACAATAAAGAAAACACAAAAGGAGGCAACCCTGGAGATGGACAACTTAGGAAAGAGATCAGGAGCTACAGATAAAAGCATCACCAACAGAATACAAGAGATAGAAGATACCATAGAAGATATTGATACATCGGTCAAAGAAAATATAAAGTATAAAAAGCTCCTAACTCAAAATATCCAAGAAATTCAGGACACAATGAAAAGATCAAACTAAAGAATTATAGGAATAGAAGAAGGTGAAGAATTCCAATTCAAGGAGCCAAAAAATATCTTCCACAAAACCACAGAAGAAAACTTCCCTAACCTAAAGAAAGAGATGGCCATAAATACACAAGAACCCTATAGAACACCAAATAGATTGGCAGAAAAGAAAATTTTCTTGTCACATGATGATCAAAACACTAAATGAACAGAACAAAGAAAATTAAAAATTGTAAGGAAAAAGACTAATTAACATATAAAGGCAGACCTATCAGATTACACCAGACTTCTCAACAGAGACTCTAAAAGTCAAAAGATTCTAGACAGATGTCACCCAGATCCTAAGAGAACACAAATGCCAGCACAGGACACTATACCCAGCAAAACTCTCAATCACCATAGGTGGAGAAACCAAGATATTCCATGAAAAAACAAATTTAAACAAGATCTTTCTACCAATCCAGCCCTACAGAGGATACTAGAAGGAAATCTCCAATACAAGGATGGTAACTACACCCAAGAAAACACAAATTAAATATTTCACAACAAACCCAAAAGAAGAGAATTACACACACACACACACACACACACACACACACACCCCAGAGACCTGGGAGGTGAGAGATTCTCAGGACTCAATAGGGGTGATCTTAGCCAAAATGCCCAACAGTGAGGAGAGGGAGCTGGAAGAGTCCATCTCCAGTAGATAGACAGGACCTCAAGTGGAGGGGACAGGGTCACTAACCCACAGTCAATATTTCTGACCCAGAATTGTTCCTGTCTAAAAGAACTGCAGGGACAAAAATGGAGAAGAGATGAAGGAAAGGCAGTCCAATGATTAGCCCAACTTGGGATCCATCTCATGACAGGGTACCAAGGCCTGACACTATTACTGATGCTATAATGTGCTTACAGATGGGAGCCTGGCGTGGCTGTCCTCTGAGAGGCCCTACCAGCAGGTGACTGAGACAGAAGCAGATACCTATACCTAACCACTGGAATGAAGTCTGGGGCCCCTATGGTTGAATTAGGGGAAGGATTGAAAAAGCTGAGGGGGTGGGCGACTCCAAAGGAAGACCAATAGTCTCAACTAACCCAGACCCCAGGGAGCTCTCAGAGAATGAGCCACCAACCAGGAGCATACATGGGCTGATCTGAGGCTCCTGGCACATACATAGCAGAGGTCTACCTGGTCTGACCTCAGTGGGCCATCCAGAGACCGCCCCACCTGGGGATCCATCCCATATGCAGCCACCAAACCCAGACACTATTGTTGATGCCAAGAAGTGCTTGCTGACAGGAGCCTGATATAGCTGTCTCCTGAGAGGCTCTGACAGAACCTGGCCAATACAGATGTGGATGCTTGTAGCCAACCATAGAACTGAGCAGGGAACCCCAATGGAGGAGTTAGACAAAGGACTAAAGGAGCTGAAGGGGTTTGTAACCCTAAAGGAAGAACAACAATATCAACCAACCAGACAACTCCTACCCCCCCTGCCCCCCCACCCCGAGTTCCCAGGGACTAAACCACCAAAGAGTACACACTGAGGAACCCATGGCTCCAGCTGCATATGTAGCAGAGGATGACCTTTTCTGGCATCAAAGGGAGGGGAGGCCTTGGCCCTGTGAAGGCTTGATTCCCCAGCATAGGCGGATGCCAGGGCGGTGGGAGTGGGTGGGGGAGCACCTTCATAGAAGCAGGGGGGAGGGGGAATGGGATAGGGGGTTTGTGGAGGGGAAACTGGGAAGGGGCATAACATTTGAAATGTAAATAGATAAAATAACCAATAATAAAAGAATATTTAAAAAAAAAAAAAAAAAGAACATAACAAGAAAAAAAAAAAGAGATTTGCTTAATCCTCAAGAGACTTGAGGCCCCAGGGAATGAGGAGGCCTGGTAGGGGGAGGAGCACCCTCTCAGAGGCAAGGGGAGGAGGAATGGGATGAGTAACTGTGGGATTGGAGACCAGGAAAGGAGGAGGGGAGCAAAGGCTGGAATGTTAAAAAAAAAAAAAAAAAAAGCATGTAGATGTTGAGTTGGCAGAAAATCTCACAAATTTACCCTGTAAAACAATTCTTTTGCAGATTTTTTTTGATGGCAGATAGTAGCTTATTCAAATGAGTCATGCTTTCTTCTTTATATAATGAAGTCCAGGGGGTGGGGAGACATGGGGTGTAGGCTTGGATCAGGGCTACATTCCTAAGGAGAAACCTCAGGCTGCCACATGCCTGAGGAAGAGGGTGAGGGCGGCAGTGCCAGGGAGCAGCACCAGTGAGAGCTGCGTATCATTTCCCACCCATCCCAGCACTGATGGATGCCACCCAGTGAAAGCTTAGCTTTCAAGAAAGGAGAGGACCACTTGATACAATCTGAGGTACCACCTCAAGTCCCTCTTAAGAAAGACAAGACTCTGGAGCAGCAATGCTCACACATCAGGGTCTCAGGACACTTTTATATTACTGAAAAGCACTGAAGAAACAATGCCCAGCCTGGCAGAAAAGAAGATGTTTGGAAAACACATGCCACTTACTTTGGCTACTGAGCCTATTGAAACAATGGTCCCTAAAATCGAAATGTCCAGGAATCTCATGATGGGAGAAGGAGAAGGGAGAAGCCTGGTGCCAGCAGAGGAGAGACTAGTCTCCTGCAAAGAGATTTCACCCAGTAGAAGGAGAGACCAGCTGAGGCAGTGATGGACCAAAGTGTGGAGCACCCCTTGACCAGAATGCTTAGCTATACATATTTCTGGCCTTCTATTTAAAGTAAAACCTCCTGCCAGATCCCTGAATATAGACTGTGATGTGTGTGCGTGTGTGTGTGTGTGTGTGTGCATGTGTATGCATGCATTTTGAGTGTAAGTGTGTGTTATTGTTGTTAGATCTCTTCATGGTCACATTGAACACATTTCCTTCTACTGTCAGGCCCAGCTCTGACACAGAGGCTGGGGATCCGAACTCAGCTCCTCAGATTTGTGCAACAAGTATTGCAGCAGCTAAGCCATCTCCCTGGCAGCCCGAGTTTCGTTTCGCTATCAGTGTGTCTCTGTAATTGGCTTACTGAAGACAGGTGGCCAAGTCTGGCCCACTCTTGTTACCATGGTACAGGCTCTGTCCTGGTGACAAAGAATTTCCAGCAGTATTTGTTTATGTGAGCTCTATCAACATTCATCCTATTAGAGGTAAAAAGTGAGAAATTTAAAAAATGCAACACATTTACTAATTTTAAATAAAGTTCACTATAGACCAACAAATGCTTTTATGGACGACAACTATGGTTTCTACAAAGAGTGTAAAACAACTGATGGGCCATCTCGGCATTTCTCTTTGCTGTCTGGCTTAATTCAAGAGAGTTGGAATCCCACAAATGCATGTGCTTCCAATCTGCTGTGAGATTCCTGGTTGAAGTAACTGGCAAAAACCTAGTGTCACACAAATACACAGCCAAAAGAAAAGAGAGAGGCTCTTAATCGTCTCTTTGGATAGTTTCATATACTCCTTGATACAATACCAAGATTTGACAAGTCAAATATTCTTTGAGTGTCAGTGTGAACATAATTAACACACCTGACAGTCAGCTACACTGACTGGTCTGCCTTTTTCTTTAAATGTCTCTTTTACTTGTGCATGGTTTTAAGACACCATGCATTAGACGTTTGGAAAATACCAGTTCACCTTGTTAATGATGTTTTGTTACAAAACACTTTAATGCCACATTTGTTTATTCAGTATTTCCAATAATTTTTTAAGGTAGCATACAAAGTAATAGGCTTCATTCTGGAACTTTCACTCACTTGTATCATTGCAAATACAGTCTTTAGATACTGAGAGGCTGGCACACTCTCACTGGTGGATACAGATTTTCTAGACATTGGCTTTGCTTGAAACCTCAAGTTTTATCATCAACAAATGACGTCAGTTGCTCTTCTTTAACCAACTGGACTAGTTCACTTGTGCACTTTTATAAAAATGCCCTCTGACCATGAAAGGTTAGCTATTGTGTTTAATTAAAAAAAAAAAGTATTGTATGGGGGAGGGGAGCAAGTTTAGTATACAGTTCATAGAACTAACAGCATGTGATTTTTCTAGAGACAGAGCCGTGTACAGTAATGCTGCCAGCCTCCATGCCTACTTCCTGTTTCTCCACACACAAACACTGTAAGTGTGTGCTTGAGAACAGAGATTTAATAAGAGGAATACTTTTAGTGCCTTATCCATAGTGAAACTGACATTTGCCCTCTAGTAGGTATACAGCACTGGAGGACGCAGTGACCTCAGGAGCATCCTGGTGCTGCAGCCAGTAGCTTTGTCCATCGCTACCTTGGCAAATATCTGTGCACAGAGAAAGGTAAATGAGATCTCAGTGCCACTGTTTGGTTTTGCCTTTGTAGACCTCCTGAAAAGATCTTAGTGATTGCCAAGAACTCAAAGACCCCATCTGAGACCTGCTGATTTTGATAAATCATTTTCCAGCACAGTTCTAGGAAATCATAATTTGCCATACTTTTAATAGCTGTTCCCATCAGGTTAAGCTATATTAGAGGGTAAAAACAAAGCCCCTTCCCCAAATCCCAGCGGTTTGTTTCTTACCAATGTCATGTTTGTGTTGGGAGATGACATAAAAAAAGGAGTCTGCTTGTCAATTATTTAGGGGCTTTAGGCTGAAGGCAGACCCGTCTCAAATTGCACCAATCACTGTACAAGACAGAAAGTGAACCCTCTGGAGGGTCTCACCACAGCAATTAAATAGTGCAGGAGCAATAGAAATCAATTATGTTCACAGTCTACAAGTCTCGCTATGTGTTTGGTGGGGGTGGATGAGCTGTACAGTTCTAGACAGTCTGAAGGACTGCGACTCACAACACAGGTGGCCGCAGGAAAGTGAACCGTGTCTTGCTGGTATGCCAGCAACCAGTCCAGTTTTCTGTACTGCTTATTTATGCTTGCGACATTCCCAAGGAGCAGGCTCTGAGACCTCCTTTCTTTGCTCAGCAAACCAAGACACAGAAAGGCGAAGTAACCTCTTCAAGGTCACACTGGGGACTGTGCTGGACAGCTAAGGGGCTCCAGAGTCCTTGGCTGTCATTCTAAGTGATCTTCCGTAATGCTTTCTCATAATGGTGAATTTAAGGGATCATCCATTAGGGTAAGATGGATTTTCCTTATTATGCTAAAATAGGTTTCCCCGTATGAATTCATGGTAACTGCTCTTCACATGTTCTTATTTGGGAAAGGAAAGAACTGTTAACACTCGCTTACTCCTTTCTTATGATTACCATGTTAATTTTGATTGATTAGAAGTACTTAAATCTGTGAACACTAGTTTAGTTTTAGTTCTCAGCTTAGATTTGGTCAAATTTTGGTTATTATGTGCCAGTCGCGATTCTCATTTTTATCCATTGAACACGGTGTTAATTTAGTGTATATTATTTCCAATTCAATCTATGGCACATTGGGTCCTTGTAGGGGGATTAAAGGACGCATTTTCCTTTTACGCTAAAGGAAAGGTCTGGAACATGGGTAGGCTCTATAAGAAAGCTAAAGCCCCACAGTAGTGGATGCAAGTGAGTTTATACAAAAAGTTACAAGGGAACCAGACATGCCAATCACCAAGTTTTCCTTTAGCTATATTTCATCACTAAATCTCTGTCAAGAGACTGTTTTGACAAGATGTACTGCTCCTTCTAGAACAAGAGAAAGCACCAGGTGGCTATTATCAGCCAGGATCAGGAGCTGCTCCAAGGAGGCCCACCTGAACATGAGCAGGGCCCATTGGCCAAAGGCCCAGGCCTTTGAGCCAAACAGCAGCTTTGTTACAAGGGACACACGGTTTAGACATAAGCAAGCTGTTCTGAACGGCCGGAGTACTTATTAGCTTGCCATGGAAAGTGTAGATGTGCAGAAAAATGCTGAGAGCAGGTGGCCAGAGCATAGAATAGGAACACACCATCAGTCTCGAGGCAAGCAAGGCCTTTCAGTGTTGGGAACGAAGAAACGCTTCATTGTTTTGATGGTAGCTTAACTATGTTTTTTAATGAAAGAAAACTGTAAGAAAAAAAGTAAGAAAAAATCCTCAGGAAGGTTTACATTTTCTTTGTAGCATATATTTAAATTACAAGTCCACCATGTCTTTGTCAGGCCCTTCCTTTAATAGCAGTGTCCCCCACTCAGTGGTTAAGTCCCAGCTTTGGAAATGAACAAGTCATTGTATTCTTTCTCAGTACACAGAAGGGATCAAAGGCTCTCCCCTCGTTTTTAATCTCTAGATTCTTGGTGGAAAAAAATAATGTCAAAAAAAAGAGGATGACTCTTTGGATGTCAGGATCATTTTTAAAAGATTGATAAAACAGCTCAGTAAAAAAAAAAAATTGATCTCTAAATCCGAGCATGACGGCTTGAGTCTGTAATCTTAGCACCCAGGAGGCAGGCTCAGGCAGAAAGTCTGAGCCTAACCTTCCCTGTCTCAAAGTAAACCGAAACAACAACAGAAGGCATGTGAGTGCTGGGGAGAGCAATGATTTATAAACGGTTTAAGATTCCAATTCAAAGGGCAGAGAAAGAAACTCTCATCTAGCGCTTGTAAGTCCTGGTCTTTGTTTGAAATGAGCATTTGGCTTGCTGTGATTTAACAGGGAGCCCGAGTCTGAGTCTGAGTCCTGCTAATCACTTGTAAGGACCTCACACAGTGCCAGCTTCCCAAAGCCACTTTCAGCCTCCACTGCCCACAGGGCTTTAACAGGTCCATTCCAAGATGAAGAAAGGATGATTTCAGACAGCTGAGCTAGTACTTCCACACAGAAGGTGGAGAGTGTGTCTGGCAGCCAGTACACACCATAAATCACCACTGACTGGAAGAGCAGGTCTTCCTGATGGGCGTGCAATGGTATGGTGCTGCTGGGGACCTGTGGGGCCAGTCAGAGAGGCGAAGGGGCAGCCTGGAGCTACTGTGTCTAATGGCAGACAGCAGCAAGGAAAATGGTTCTGTATCAACACCTGCGCCAGCGACTAAACAGGCCTGGGGGTGGCCAAATGCCCATTTTGTGTAGAAACCAGAATAAGCCAGCTGTGTCAGGAATATACAAAACTACTCTGACCAAATGAAAAGAGAGGTGCCAAGCATTTTAATAGTGTTGGAAAAAAAATCCATAAAGCTAAGTTTTAAACATTGACAATACACTGGTTGAGGCTCAATTCCACAGATTTCCTGCTCAAATTATCATTTTTCTTAAGTGTTCCCTATCTGATGTCTTAAGTATACTAAAAAATATAAAGAGCTATGTACTTCAATGTTTTAAAGCAATCTGCCTACAAAAGTGGCTGAGATCATGCCTATTTGTCTTATAACAAGGGAGATTCACTGAATAAGACAATTATATACACAATGGGAAAACTCAAGCGAGTGGAGGGGCTTGGAATAGGAACGTCTTCTAGGCCTAGGCTCTTAGACGTGAAAGACAACCATCCCCTGCTCAGTTAATGTGGCTAACTCTAGATGGCACTCCAAAATATCACCAGGCAAAGGAAGACTCCATAAAACGGGGGAACGCTCCAAGAGGCTGTAAGAGGCTATGTCAAGAGTATGACAGGACAAGACAGCACTTATGAACGTGTCTACTCTCTGAGTGAATCTTAAGACCTTGCTTTGCAACCCTGGGCACTAATTCGCTCCCACATTGCATGGCCTTAAGAGATTTATGCTGATTCTTCCGGCATTAATTTTCTCAAGTTGAAAAAAAAATAAAAGAAAGAATATACTTCATCTCTGTGCTATACAAGTGTGGCTTATGTGGCTACCAGTACAAATGAGCTACTGGAAAAGCAAATACAAAATGAACTTGATATGGAACCTGGCTCGGAGAAGATCATCAGTCTGAATGGTCTGACCACCCGAGTAAGGAACACTCTTCACGTGCTGGAGGAGAGCCAGCCGGATATCATCACTGGAGAGTCTTTGTTTCCAGAATACTTGGTAAGAAGAGCCACAAGTGTGGATGTTAATGACTTACCCCTGGTATGCCTAAGCTCGTCTTGATGGGTCCATATACTTAAGATGCTTAGATATGTTAGGATCATATCTTAACATAGTTAGGAAAGACTTTTCCACTCTCCTTCTTCCTTCCTTTTCTGCTAGCCAGGCACATGTCTGCTGCTAGAAAGAGTCCCACCCCTGCAGACATCTGCATCCATGCCTCCCCAAACACATGTACAAAAATGAATGAATGTAAGTAACTGTAGTAACCTGCTTTTCTCCTTTTCATTTAGATGGATGCCAGGAGATGATTTTGATAGACATAAGGGAATATCGCAAATACAACGTGATGGAGAAAGGAAGTCGTCAGTCACACAATATCCTCCCCAGGGGCTGGCAGGATGGGGCCAGAATGAGCGGGCCCAGTGCTCAGGAGCTCATGCAGACAGTCTCTCAGTACAAGCAACTCCAAGGGAGCAGAGGGGCAAAGCGGAGCACGATTCATTCAGGAAAGCTGTTTCCGTGCTGTAGCTGGGTGCTAGATCAGTGTTTCTCCACCTGTGGGTTATGACCCCTTTGGTAAACCTCTGTCTCTAAAACCATTTATGATTCTTAAGAGTAGCAAAAGTACAGTTACAAAGTAGCAATGAAATCATTTTATGACTGGCGGTCACTACAGTGTGAGGAGCTATGTTAAAGGGTCACAGAGTCAGGAAGGCTGAGAACCACTGAGGTAGAGAACTGGTTACCTGGAGAACTTGTTGTGCATGTGGTAATATTGAGGCTTCACTCTCTCTTTCTCAGAAGCTATAAAATTTCATTTACTTTAGAGAAGATAAGAACTTTGTTGATATTTTTATATATATGATAGACATACATATATGTAAGTATGTCTAGGAACCTGTATATATAATCATGTATGTGTATTCGGGTGTTTCGGATGGAGTGCTCTGTTGCCCAGGCTGGCCCCAGAGTCTCACCCTTACTATATAGCTAAGGTTCACCTTCCACTTGTGATCTTCCTGTCCCCACCTTACAGATGTGCTGGGCTTTGCTGCTGTATTTTTGCACGGTTAATAAAGAACATTCGGTTTGGAGGCAGACTGGAGAGGGAGGAGAATAAAAACCAGCACGGACAGACAGAATTCCTGTAACAGTGTGGGAACTGGCGCTAACCCAGAGCTCCCGGAACTCAGGGATGCCTCTGACACTCTTCACCGGCCTTAAGCCGAGCCCATGGAACACAACTCTTACCTTCCTTTTGATGTCTGTGAACTGGGAAACCATTAAAGACCAATAAAATGACAGCTCCAGGATGTAATAGTAGTGAAGGTCAGCAGTGAGTGGCTGAGGAAAAGAAAGAAGGGGAAGATTTACACTTAATAGGAAACCCAATTTGTATCCCCAAAGCCACAAGCTCATGGCTGACTGGCAAGGCTGTCTTACGCTGAACACAGGTAATTCCACTGTTTTCTTGGTAGACAATGGTACTCTCGAGGCTGCCTACAGACCACAGCTTGAGAACATTAATTTCATTTCATCTCGAACCCAGAAAGCACTAGCCACACCATGGCAGTTTGGGATTCAATTCATTACTGAGTATAACAACAGCTTCTATGGTCCTTTCACATACAGCAGCTACAAGATCCCTCAGGCAACTCGGGACATGTCCTAGAGCACACACAGGACGGCTGTTGTGATAGCTCAAAGCACTGAACAAGTAGGTGGCAGAGATGCTTTCCGGAACGGTCAATGAAGCGTAAGTTCAAGAGAGTTGTGTGTTTAGAAAATGTTCAATGTGACGCTATATTCGAAACAAATGATTCCGAAATATTTATTTAAAGATCAGAGGGACAGGAAGGCTGCCAACATACTTGACTAAGCAGACAGCCAGGCTGTCTGAGATGAAGGTCCAGCTCCAGAGCTTGGTAGTAAAGTTACTTATAAAATGGCAGGGGTCAGGGATGGAAAATAATGCCTGTTCTGACTGCCTCAGAGACAGTCAAGTCAGTGAAGTGCATTTTTCATATACACACAAAAAAATTACAGAAAATTTCAAGTTTTCTCAATAACACTTTGATGAGCCACTTTTAGTTATTTTTATTGAGCTATAATGAAGTGTCTTGTTTACTCAGAATTAAAAACAAAACAAAGCTCTAAAACTCTTCAAATACATTTATGCCACTGTTCAGAAGGCAACACTCCATACTGTAAAGGAAATTAATGTTATATGCACCATATGCCAATCACAACATAATGGATAGCTATCACAAGATGGCCCTTCCTCACTCAGTGCAGGCATCAAGGAAAACTATGTGTCTCACTCACATTTCTGACGAGGTACTTTATAGGCTGAGGTATTAGATCGGCAGTTTTGAACTCTAAATGACAAGGAAAATTATTATAGACCGAAAGCTGGTGTCTCTACAAACCCATGTGGTAAAGCCTGATATTCAATGGGATGGAATCTGCAGGTCGGAGGACTGCTGGGCAGGAGGGAGGTTCTGAGAGGGGAACGCTCATGAATGGATGTCTCACAATGTCTTCTTGCGGAATTCTGTGACCCACTGACTGATAGAAGCATCTGTGCTCATTGGTACCTTGGAAGAGATCTACTTCCTACTGACATGTCTCTTTAAGGCTGAAAGACATTAGCAAGGTATTTAGGCAAATGCTGTCAGCAATGCAGTCTGGGAAAATGGCCTCGGTTGGAGCTGAGGTCAGATTTGGTATTGATGAGATTTTCTGCCTCTGGCATCTTCATCTGGGAATATGCCTCGGAGGGGTCACAGGACAAGTCAGATCCCGTTTGGAAGTACAGAGTTCATGCAAGAGCATCGCAGTAATCAGCCCTCACTAGCCACTCTGCAGTTGGTGAAACACTCCCGTGACTCACTCCGAGCATCCTGAAATCTGTAAAATTACTACTCTCATTTTTCATCTAGATTATACTGTTGACAGAAAATTGCTATCAATTAACTCAGGTTAAAAGGTTACACCCAGATGTCAGAGCTATTGAGGCCCTGATCCCTGCAGTAGACTTCTCCTGCCTTTTGCATGCATGCCCCTTGTAACAAGCTGTACAAGGGTCAACTGCATATTACCCTGTCTTATTTTAATCCTTCAAATATACCCATATAGAACTCTTACATGGGTAACAAACGGGCACTCTCATATAAAAGAGGCAATGTTTAAAATTGAAGTACACTACTATTTTTCACCTAAAAAATCTAGCCGGTTACTTATATAACATATGTGTTAAAGACATAATGAATATTTCATGAGCTTGTTCAATATTTAAAAGGGCACTGAAGGCTTGAGATAGACTCTGGACTATAATCTGCTCTATGTATTTATATACATATGACTTATACCAAGTATTATACTTGCATACATGCTATTTAATTTCCTATGCCCCCTACACAAAGAAAGTCATTAATTTTTATTAGCATATGTCACTTGTCAAGGTTAACCACTGTCATCAGAGATCATGAGTCTATCTTCAATTTGGGGAGTGCTGGGCAGAATTACTCAGTATTGGGCTATGATGCCTTATGAGCACAAGACCATTCTTGACCGAATCCACACAGATGGGGTATCTTTCTTTCCATCTTAATGGTATTTTCCACTTTTAAATATAACCTTCTCTCCTAGCCCCTCAGACTCTCTCTCTTCGAGCTGAATCTACGGTGCTGTCTGTAAAACAGCCCACAGCTACATTCTGGGCTACAGTCCCAGGCATTCATCTGAAACCAAGCAACTTCTCAGCTACAGGCAGAAGGCGGGAGTTATTTTGGGCTCCATTTACAGTTAAAAACAAGGCTAAGCATTACATTTTATATGACATTTGTCGTAATGTCTTTCACGTTGCAGAATTTACCTTTTAAATGTGGGGCACTGTCGTGGCTGGCATGCCAACATTCCAGTTAAAGTTTCTGGAAGCCTTTAATGCTCTTTTCTAAGTAGAAATGTAGGTAGGTATGGATAGCATAGTACAGTTGAGACAATTGGCTAAGGTAAGTGGCTGGTTTCTGTCCACCACGCCTCAGTCTCTAACTGCTATCTCAGGAACTCAGCTTTCTCTAGCTCTGACGTGCTGCTTATGTAAATTCTTTCTCAATCTAAATAAATTAAGGGATTCAAATGCAAAGTGGAATTCTAGCCTTGCAGGTGCACCCATGGTCAGGCTCTACCGGTCAGGCTCTACCAGTTGCAGCTCGGTGGATGACAGGGTAGGTATGCATTATATGCATTCCTCACTAGACTTATGTGCACAGGAAGTCCAAATGTACCTGGAGGTGCTAGCTACAATACCCAGTTCTATTTGCTTCCCTTACAGGACATGTCTCAACTAACTAGAAAATTCCCGGTCCCACCTTTTATATTCCAGTATTAATTGATTTAGGGATGGCAAACACTTGTGCTACTAATAATGAATTCATAAGGAGATGCAATGGAACAGCAAAGGACAGAGCCTTTTGGGGGCCATGACTTTATTTCAAAGACCACCATCTCTGGTTCTAGTTACCAAAACAATTCAGCCGTGTGTGATGGCATGAGGGCATTTTCCTGCATTCGGAGAAGTGGTTTGTGATTTAGAGGCCACTTCTACATTACAAAATCAACAGAAGTCAGCAGGCCAGCGCTAGCTCCACACTTGAATGTTCACACTTGCTGTGGGGGGTAAGCCTGCATTGCCAGAAGGCCTTCCGACTTTCCTTCTGTACTGAGAAAAGGGAACCAGCCACCCATTAAAGTGCCTACATCTTGTTCTCCAACAAAAGAACCCTCAAGGTTTTATTCCATCTGCTAAAGCAACTAGATTTTAATTATGCACCTCAGTAAGAATGCACAAAGTCCTGTCTTCACTAGGTTATGGTAGGCACGAACAAGCCGGTGGAATATCGAGATGAAGGGACTACTCAACCTGCCTGACACCAGGAAGTTGACCAAAGGAATATCCTCTACGTCTGTAAACCCCAGAAGTCAGGCTTCCTTACCTGGTAAGGGTAGTTATACCAGCAGTGTCTTGTATTCCACAACCAAGGGGTCTGGAAAAAACAACAAAGAAATAGACTTTATATGCTTTAGAATATTGTTAAAACAGCAGGCATCACACTGTACATTCTCTCTGGAACCAAGTTCTCTCTTAAACATGGAGATTTACATATTCTGTTTGTCACTCAGCTGTATTCCTACAATGCACTGACCTCAACAGCTGTGCCTCCAGAGCCAGATGCAAACCATCCATCTCACTTACGGAAAAACATGACTACTGATAGGTGCAACCTACCCCGGAACACCTAGGCCTCAGCATTTACAAAGCCATTTTCCTCGTGCCCTGACCAGGGTTCAACTGTCATGCTTCACACTTCAGCAAGATGATTCAGAGGAATCCCTGTGGTACACCCTCCATCCTTCAACCTGTGGTCCAAATTTCTAGCACAAATCATTCTTCATGATGCAACTATTTGTCTTATAAAAACATAGTATTAAAAAAAATCTGGGCATTCACATAAATTCCAAAACCCATAATAATCAGAGATTGGTTGATTTGAATTGAGACAGAGCGCTAGACCATCCAGTGACATCAGAATCAAGGTCCTCAAATACATGTCTCATGTATTGTAGCCATCAACTCGGTAGTACAAATCCCTAATGCTCGGTATACCTATTTTGTTCTTATGAGTCTCCTCTCTGATCATCACTTCTGGAACGCAGGGATGGTAATGATGAGTTTCTGGCAGCTAATATCTGTTAGGCCTTTCTATGTCTAACTCACTGTAGTGGTATTTATGTATATTAACTCACTTAATCAGTACTACAGCTACTGATATTTGTCTTACTTTTATCAGTAAGTAAATGCAGGCCCCGAGTCTGGAAAACCTTTCTCGTCACATAGCTCAGTATTGCCTAAACAACAATCAAATAGGGACTGTGTAGTCCCCGGATGAAATGGTCACTGTCCTATAAATCTGATAAAACTGAGCTGATAGAAAGGGCCACTTTGTGAAGTCGAATTGAAAATGTCTGCTGAAGAGCTTTCTAACAGGCATGGCAGACAGGCCTGAGCACAGCACACGGAGCCAACACGGCTTGGCCCTTTACCCTTCTCCCCCTGCTGAAAGCCATTAGGTGTTACTCCTAAAGTTACCCCTAAGGTCCATTCCCTCATTTGGCCACTGACTCATTCCTGAGACACAACAACAACAACAACAACAACAACAACAACAGAAACAAAAACAAGGTTCAACAATCAAAATTCACTATTTGGTTAATATGTCCAATCAAGATTTACAAACTCACTCTAGCACAGACTCTCCCCTCTTCTCCTTAAAAACCCAGTCAGTCCTGCCAAAAAACACCCACTTGCTTGCTACTTGTTGATGCACTTGCTTAGGTCTGCCTTTACACACACACACACACACACACACACACACACACACACACACACACACACACACACACACACACCCTGCACCCCCTGGCTTGCCCGTCCAGGCCTATACCACCGGGTGTATCCTATACAGACTCTGAGGGGCCCTCCTCCCTTGCATCTGCACGTCTCTGTGTTTCCTTTCTGTCTGCTTCCTTTCTTTACAGAGTAGTTCTGTTTCTGATTGATTTTCATTTGCGATGGGCCCAACACTCTCCACATTGTGTAGTGTTGCTGTCCTGGTTTCCTGGGGGTCTAAGTTGTGTCTATTTCTTCTTTTCTCTTTTCTCTACCATTGATGTTTACTAACTACTATGGGGTGTGCAGTGGTTTGGGTAAGAATGGCTCCTACTCTGCCAGAGCCTGACGAATACAGAGGTGGATGCTTGTAGCCAACCATTGGACTGAGCGCAGGGTCCCGGATGGAAGAGTTGGAGAAGGGACTGAAGGAGCTGAGGGGGTTTGCAGCCCCATGGAGGGAGCAACAGTATCAACTGGTCAGACCCCCAGAGCTCCAGGAGACTGGACCACCAACCAAAGAGTACACATGGAGGGACCCATGGTGCTGGCCACATATGTGGCAGAGGAGGGCCTTGTTGGCCAACAGTGGGAGGAGAGATCCTTGGGCCTGAGAGAGTTTGATGCCCCAGTGTAGGGGAATGCCAGGGAGGGAAGACAGGAGTGGGTGGGTGGGGGAGCACCCTCATAGAGGCAGGGGGAGGGGGGATCAGATAGGGTATTCTGAAGGGGAGACCTGGAAAGGGGAAAACATTTGAAATGAAAATAAAATATCCAATTTAAAAAAAAAAAAAAAAAAAAAAAAGAATGGCTCCTATTAGCACATATATTTGAATGCTGGGTCCCTAGCTGGTGAAACTGTTTTGGAAAGGCTAAGGAGGTAGGTATGGCTTTGTTGGAGAGGTGTGTCGCTGGAGCTCTGAGGTTTCAGAAGTTCACACTAGACCCAGTCTCTCCATCCCTCCCTCCCAGTCTCTGTGCCTCCAGCTTGTGGAGCACATAGTAAACTCTTAGTTCCTGCTTCAGCACCATGCCTGCCTGCCTGCCACCACGCCTCTCTCCATCACTGTCATGGACTCACCCTCTGAGACTGTAAACAAGCCCCCAATTAAGGCTTTCTTTTACAAGTGGCCTTGCTATCTCTTCACAACAATAGAAAATGAACTAAGACAGGGCAGAAATGAAGATCAAATGAGATGGATTATATAAAAGCACTAACTATGGAAGTTACTACATGCTCATTGAAGAAGATCCAGAAAGCATAGAAAAGAACGGAAATAAAAACAACTTAAATTCTCATCAGCATTAACATTACATCATAGCATGCTTTTGTTTTTTTCCCTATGTGATGTAGATATAAATAATCAATTTATTTTTAAATATACATACATAAGCATGTTTTTAAAATGTGGGGTTAGCATAAAATCTATTTTAAAGTCCAGTACAATGTTATTTACTGCTTTTATCTCTGATAAAGTTATTTATACAACTAGCTGAAAGTCCTCAGGGGGACATTATGTCATGTGTATGTTTCCCTCAGCTTCAGCACCTCTGCTCGAGTAGCCTAGCCGGGTCAGCAGATCCTGAATGCAAATGACAGGATTATGTGAGGCCTCTAGCAGGCCTGGAAGAGCTTTCTGGAAATATCAGTCTCAGGCCCCCAGGACACAGTATATCTGCCTCTCAAGATGCAGCGCAGATCTCTTTGACGTGGTTATCCTTTCCTGTTGCAGGCAGGACAGCAGACACAGGGAAATCCAGCGCCCAGGGCTCCTCTTCCTCTCTCAGCTTCTCAGCATATCTTTTATTCTAAAACCGAAGCGTCTTCCTGTGTACACTGGATGCTCTAGACCCATGGCTTCAGTGGTCCTGCCATCTGACTACCCTCTGCAGAAGACACGGGTCTATCTCACACCAATCTCCTGACATTAATGGCTGTGGAGAGAGGGAATCAGTCTTTTCCAGGGATGAGTGTCGCTCCTAAGGGATCATCTCTAAACACATACAGACAGGAATTACCCTAAGGGGGTCTCATCAGGTTGTCTTCATAAACAAACAAACAAGCATATGTATGTCTGTTAACAATAATAATTAAGGAATGAGGAACCATGAGGCTGATGGAGGGCATGGGAGGAGTTAGAGGAAGGAAATGGAGAGAAAAGGAACGAAATACAATACTTAGATAGGAAATTATTAATAAATACATTTTTAAAAAGACATGAAGTAAGGAATAAGACTGATTGGGAGACACCTAGGGGTAGTTTGGGGGAGGTAGTGACTGTTAGCATTTTGTCTAAGCTCCACCCCACAGTTACCTGGCAACAGCCAGGGGTGCCTGACTCACTATAAAAGGGGCTGCTTGCCCCCTCCGCTCTCTCTTGCTCTCCCTCCCCCTCTCTCCCCATTCCCCTCCCCCTCTCTCCACATGGTCATGGCCGGCCTCTACTCCTCTACTCTCTCCCTCTGCCTTTCTCTGTCTCTACTACCCTCTCAACTCTCCTCCCCATGCCTTGAATAAACTCTAGTCTATGCTGTACTCTCCTGTGGCAGGTCCCTCAGGGGAAATGATACCTCAGCACGGGCCTGCAGAGGCGCCCCCTGCCCCCACACCTGACTACACATCCACCAAACATACTACTTCTCTCCTTACATTTTTATAAAACACAACAGACAGACAGATATGATCAAAATATGCTATATTAATGTATGATACTTTCAAAGAATAAAAATATTTTTAATAGGTCAAATAATCTAAGAAATTCAGTAAGTCTCATTTTCTACTGTTTTGGAAGCTCAGGAGCAGCCTCTTCCTGCTTCACATCTGAATATGTAAATAATGTTACAAAGCTCCGTACAGACGTAAGGTAACCTGAATGCATCATCTCATTTAATCCACATACAACTTGTCAGTAATCAAAGTAATACAGCTAGCAGGTGCCTGCCTCAAAAGATCTGCAGAGGACACAGCGAGCTCATCAAATTGCTAAGACGAAGATGGTGATTCAGTACATCTGACTGGGGGTGGGGGGTGGGGAATTCTGCATGGCTGAGGCTCCCAAGTGAACCTGGCACCTTCAGACAATGGCCCATAATTAGTAGTAAGGTAGTATAGGCTGATTCTAAACAACTCATTGTTACTTTACAGTTCAGCACAGATGAGCTGAATTATTTCTAATAAGCTTTTGCAACAGGGACTCTTTGCTGGAGGCAGTGGCTCTCACCCAACCTCTCTTAAAATAGCCCCTGTATCTCTAGCCTCCAGCAGAAGGTCTGTGAGCAGAGCTTCTGTGAGTCACTTTGGGATGCTTCTCCTAACAGTGACTGGGGTGTAAGTCTGTCACATTCCTTCATGGCCACTGGAGGGAGACAATGAGCAGCACCTTGGGCTTTGAGATGGGTGTTCTCTTGAGACTGGTGTGGGGGCTCCCTGCCAGGCCTTGTCTGCTTCCTTTGGATTGTCTGTGTGAGATAAATAAATTCCTATCGTGTCCCTCCTATCCGAGCTGCTGTGACACACATATACACCCCTTACACACACACTGGCACAGCACACATTTTAGTATATGCACCCAGATGTCATTCCAGAGCCCACTTCCCCGGGGTACAGTAATAAAAGGGGAGGTACCTAGCTGGTCAGTACAGAAGAGTGAGCTGCAAACTTGAGCTAACCAGGCTCTTGTACCGTCCTCCCCCATGTCCTCCTCCCAGTTCTCCCCCCCCCCCCCCAGGTACATTGGGTGTATGAAGAATGGGCAGTTATAGCACTGGGCAGACATTCAGAATTTATTCCATGTTTTTGTGTCTGTGGTTATTACCTTGTAACATTGAGTGCTGTTACACTGAAAAGACCTCTCAAATCCCGTCTAATCTACAGAAAATCCTCAGGCCTTTTACACTGAGGGCTCTTTGTTATCAGTCACCAGTGAGATACTTGGTCTTACTCTCTCCATATTTGTATTGGCCAACAGAGAGTGAATTAACATTTTTTTTTTAACTTTTAAAAATCTACCACGAAGTGATTTGTGTTTCCATCCTGAACTGATATGCTGATATTTTAAGACCCAACATGACTGCATTTGAGACAGATCCTCTATATATCTTCCTTCCTCTCCACGCACATGCTCAGAACAGAGAGCCTGTGGAGAATTCAGTAAAAGGTGGCCATCTGCATACTGTCTGGTGAGGAAGTGGGCCCTCATCAGACAGTACTGCCTGCCAGACATTCATTAGGAGCTTGCTGCCTCCAGGGCAGTGAGGAATACATTTCAGCCAGCCAGTGTATTTTGTTACAGCAGTCTAAACTAACACAGCACTAGAAGACCACACTTCCCAAATGATGTTTACCAGCTACTAAATTACAAATCATCGGATTTCATTTTAAGCCGACTTACAAAGTATCTTACTAAGACCAAGGTCGCATTATAGTAGATGCAAAACTACCTTTAACACCCTCACTCCAAACCACAAAGTACAGTGGGATTCTTCATTACATCATGCACATCTGCTCACAGACACCCACTGAACAGCAAGCCCATCCATCAATAATACAGAGGCCCAGAGGAGGCGTCCGTGGCTCTCTTCACCCCCAACAAGCCCAATCCCAGCAGCAGGGTGGAGCCCTGGGCACTGCTTCGGCTTACTCTGAAGCCTTCATTTGCATAGAGACCAGATATAAAGACATGAGTGATGGTTATTCTTTTAATTTTTATTTAAACAGTGTTAATCAAGTTTCTTCCTATCATCTGTCACATAGAGACCCCATCAAGAAGCTAACATAAAGATAGATAAGGTCTGGGTCACTTTACCATCTGAAATAATTGTGTTAGTTCAGGCTAAAGAGAGAAGAGGTGTTAAACAATCAGAGAAAATAGTACACAGTTTACCAGGCAAGGGCTTAACGATTAAATAAAAATATAATCATACATACACATGTATATATATATATACATACATACACACATTAAAAAGTAGTGAGTGCTTCTCACTCAGGGAAGAGTAATTTCTTTCAAAATCATAAAGAGAACACAAATTTTTGTGTTGCTTTATCAAAGACGTGAAAGGTAAGTGGTCTATACCTAAAATTAGCATTGTAGAGACAAAATCTCAGTTTCCTATCTCTATCAAAACTCCCTTCTGCCCAGGCATAGTGGTGTACACCTCTGATCTCAGAACTTCAGAGGCAGAGGCAGGAGGACCTGAGTCCTCAGCAGGCCTGGTCCTCATAGTGAATTCCAGCAGAGTCAGAGCTCCATAGTGAGACCCTGTCTCAAAAACCAAAACCAACAAAACTCTCTTCTCTCTTTCACATGACTAAAGAAAAGACAGCCTAAGTACACTGCAGTCTGCACAGCTTAAATAATAAATGTATGGCTCTTTGGATTATTTATGGCAATGCTAAAATAGTAGTTACTCCCTGAGTTAAGTTAGTATGTATTAGTAATGTATAAGTTAATATGTATACACACACACACACACATACACACACACACACACACACACACACACACACACGCACACACAATCCTTTTACAAAACTGCTTTTGCTGACACTACCCTGAAAACCCTCCTACCAGGCAATGATTCAACCTTACAACTTTTGGTCGGACCCAGGACTTACTGTAAAAAAACAGACATAAGAAATACACTTCCACATTGGCAGTGAACTTATACTAGAAAAATCACTCTTTGTTCACACTGAATTCAATGTATAAGTCCCACAATACCGTGTTTTTCTTTCTGCGAAAGCTTAGCATGCTTCCTCGACACACAAGAATGGGGTCACCCGCTGTGACATCTCACCTTAGCGTTGGGAAGTTGACATCTAGCCCTGACACCCAGACACACCCATTGAGCTTATCAGTTAGCATCTCTATATCTCACCTTTTGTCTGTCTGTCTGTCGTCTGTGTATGTATGATGTTTAACATTTACGTTAAACACTGAAAATCTTCATACGCACTCAGTTGTATACTGTATGGTAAGTTGTATCAATTCAGGATAACAATCTAGAGTTTATTGCAAATAAACTGTATTTAATTGTTTTTTATCCTAAAGGTGATGCTTGTCAGTAGTGAGCAGCCTGAAACACTCAGAAGAGTGTAAGAAGCATCCTTTATCTTCTTCTCTTTTCCCCAGGCCTGGAGATGTACAATTATAAATCTACAAAGCAAAGCGGTAGCTCTCCCTGGAGGCTCATGGCATCTGTATTAGCTCTGAATGTTCTTAGGATGTGAAGATGTAATCTGGACTTGACCCTGTGACAGCATATGCCTTTCATATCGATCAGACTTTAAAAGGGATCCCGCTCTTCTAGGTCGGGTCTTGTGTGTGCCTTCAGCACATTTTGCAATTAATTTTGAAAGTAATCTGAAGATCTGCCAAACACACAAAACTAGAAGATTCCCTAGACTGGTCCTGGCCCTGAGGCCAGTCTATGAAGGTCGGAGGGCCTCTATGAAGGTTTTTTCAGGAAAACTATGATGAGGGAATGTGAGTGGCATTCCTTTCTGCCAGTAGACCTCAGGGTTTCTGTTTCGGTTCAACTGAAGGTCTCTAACACGCCTAAAAGTCATAGGGCATGCTGGCTGTGCTTCTCAGCATGTCAGGTCATCTCCATCCGTGCTGATGGACACTTCTCTACACAACAAGCAGCAAAATTCCATATGCACCATCCAGTTCTATGCTTAGAAGCAGCAGGGATAGAGAGGAAGGAATATGAAAGACGCAGAGCAGTGGTTTTCACCCTTCCTAACCTTTAATATAGCTCCTTTAATACAGCTGAGATAACCCCCAACCATAAAATTATTTTCATTGCTACGTCATAATGTTAATTTTGCTACTGTTATGGATCATAATGTAAATATCTGATATGCAGGTGATCTCAGGCAGCCCCTGTATAAGGGTCACTTGTTCCCCAAAGGTGTTGAAACCCACAGATTGAGAACTGATCTAGACATAGGAGAAACCGGTGACAATGTCAACAGAAGGAACGGCAGCTGTGCAGCGTAATAAAGAATCTGAGAATGATGACAACAAGAGTGGCTGTTAAGAAGCACGAATTAGTCAAAACCCAACTTTAAAACAACTTATAACATATAACAAAGGACCGATGGCTCTAATATGTAAAAGGCAACTATACTAAGCTACTTAAACATACAATGAAAAAGTGGAGCAAAGATACAGACATGCAACATTTAAATAAAACAATGTTTATGGTTTAATATTAAAAATTATAGAACAAAACTGGACAGAATTTTTATTTCATTGCAATGCCTGGAACATATTTAACAAGGTTAATAGAGGGATCCTCAGTACCAAGAGTAAACATGTATCAAGAGACTTTAAAATGTGCGTGTCTTTGACCCAGTATTTATTATATTTATTTATTACATATTAAAAACACACAAAGCATCAGGACTCTTGTAAAGGTGTTTGGTACATAAATATTTATTACAGTTCTTTTTCTAACAAAAGATTGGAATAAATATAATTATCAGCAATACGAGGTTGAGATTCTCTGACTTTGGCCTCCTATAAAAGCAGATGCTGGGATGAAGAATTGGATCCAGACCGTTGAGGAGAAACTAAGACAGATGAGGGAGGACGTGTGACATGGTTTACGGAAGTGAGCTGATTACTGTGCAGGTGGCAGCGTCTGGATCTACTGGAAAGTTCCTGCAGCTCTTCCTCACAGCATCTGCAACAGTTCCAAGGCAGAACACTTGTAACGTGCTCAGTCCTTTCATCCCACACTGGCTGAAAGCTGCCGGATTAATTTCTCCATTTTTCTAGTTTGTACCTTCCTGAGCCTAGCTGATCTTCACAGCTCTGGAGAAAGTAGAGGGGTGGGGGCAGTGCAGCTGGAATATCAAGTGGGATACCATCAAAGATGCATGAAACTGTTTATCCCAGCTGTGCTAGCATCATGTGGGCCAAGGAGGACTAATATAACAGGTATATTTTATGTGAAAATCAGATCACAAGGAGAATGTACAACACGTTTAGAGCATACCCTCTATTTGCTCGATATCCACAAAGAATTGATTCCATGACCCCTTGAGAATACTGACATCTGTAGATGCTCAGACCTTTATATAAATTGGGGCAGCATTTGCTTGCTTACATACTATTATATATATTCCCAGATAGTTTAAAGTCTCTCTAGACTAAAGAGAATGTCTAATCCAATGAAAATGCCCAGTGAATAAGTGTTACAGTCTAGTGTTCTGAAGACTGGAGATGCTCAGTACATGTGCATTATTTTTATTAATAGTTGGTTGAACCTTTGATTATAGTAACTGTGGAGATAGAAAGAGAACTTCATTCTACACACACACACACACACACACACACACACACACACACACACACACACACACACTCACCACCATCAAAAAAACTAAAAACTACTGCTTACTATTATCTCTGAGTAGTGACCTTCTCAGGTGATTTTTTGTTTGTATATCAATATTAAATTATACAAGTTATCATATCTATCCATTTTCTGCATTGAGCAAGTTTTGTTCAGATAAAATCCAGAGTTTCAAATAGTGCTATAAAATACATTTGCTCTATAATTATGAGCAGCATTAAGAGATTAATAATATACTGCCACTCTCAAATTATCCAAAAATCATAATTAGCTTTAAATTTAAAGCTAGTGCAGGAAATAGTGGCCTTTGGAGCTCTTCCTTGTTTATAGGGTTATTTCAAGTATAAACACATTATTAATAATTTAATACTGAATTTGCAGAATGGGAATTTAGTAGAATGGGAGACTAAAATGAGCAAATACTATATCACAAAGCCTTATATTCATTCTTGTGCCCAGAGATGACTTACCAACCTCTTTCTTACACTTAAACCACCAACCAAGCTCTGCGTCTCTGTGCTGTCATAGAATCCTCTGTGTTTATGCAGTCCTCATGTCTTTGCTGAAGAGCTAACTTGAATTAGTCACCTTGGCAGGCATCATAGACAAGTTCTCTATCTTTGGGGAATCTTGCCATCTCACAGGCAACCAAAACAAGCACATTATAGACTACAGCAGCTATAAATACAAGATGCAGGAAAGTAGTACGTACTAAAGCCAGCCTTGGAGGCTGCAGTGGGAGGGAAAGCTGTACTGGAAAGCGTGCGGTGGGAAGCAGTAGGCATGTGGAAGACAGTCACTAGGTAGGGGAGAGGAATTTCCAGAGAAAATAAAAACATTTCCTTGTCTTATGAAGATGGACCATAGCTCTAACATTCATGCTATTTACCCATTCCCATGCTTTACTCTCCAGAGAGGAAAAACCTTAGCACTCTGTCCTCATTTCTGATTGAGCAGTAGAGTCTACCTATGGCCACTGTAGACTGTTGCTGGCTTGGTGGTCCACTGTGACCATGTAAGAACGTCTATTCTTCATCTGTCTACTGACTGTTCCAGGTCATGCTCCTTGCTATGAACAGTCTAGCCACTATTTACCTCTTTGTCTTAACCACAGAGCCCCACTGTCTGGCTCCCCATAGCTCGCCCAGTCTTCTAAGCTCTAGTGTCTTAGCTTTCTGACTCCAGAAACTGTTTTCTGTAGCCCTTTGGAGAGCTTCCCCTCTACTAAACTCAACTTTGAAAAGTTCAACACACACATTACTTTTCAGTTTTAATAATTGTCTCTAGTATATATTTTGTTTATCAGGTTCTCTGGGATTGGTTGCCTCACTGTCAGTTATTCAGGAAACTGCTAAGCATAGAGAAGCAGCAGGCTATGAGCCAAGGCTCCTCAATTACAGCCATGGGAGTCAGCAGGAAGAGGCAGGTGAGAAATAAAATGATATTAAGAGACCCCTTCTTGTTGCCAGGCACAATTGTGATACAAGCAGTGCTGTGTTAGATACCATGGGAAACCTCACAGAAGCTATAAAGAAACAGACCCAAGCGACAGGACCCAAATTCAAGCCTCACTCAACCATGTCTTAGTTATGTGAGTAAGGCTCCTTGCATAATACTTTCAAATCAAATAAGTACTTCACAGGAAGAGAGGAAATTCTATTTTGGATCCCCTGTAGGCCCATCAACATTTTTCTACTTTACTAAATTATTGCATCTCTGGAGTCTAGATTTCTTCATTTAAATTTCTTCAACTAAGACAATATATCACAAATGATTGATTGTAGGAACAGCAACAACAATCTAGTTGATCTGTACTAAAGAGGAACACCACAAAACCATCTAATTTTCTAATTTTAGAAAAGGTTTTTAATGTCATTTGTGTTAAATGTAATTGACTTTTGTTAATTTAAATTTTTTTTAATTTAAAGAAGTTTTCAAATTTTTTTAAAAAGTTATTCCAGTCTTAATTTCCAATAAGCAAGTATTAATAGATATTACAGCGTCTAGTGTCAATAAAGAAGTCTCTTTAAGATTCTATATAATTGTTTGATGTTGTTAAATAGAAGGGTCCCAAACCTGGAAGTTTGCCAATTACTGTTTTGAGGCTGGCAAACCAACAAATAGAGAAGGACTTAAACCTCTGACAACCATGGGGGACAGAGATGTCCCAGGCCACTCCTACTGGAGCTTTTATACAAGGCATACAAGCACATTTTTTTCTTTCAAGCCACTGTGCTGGTGGATTTCCTTGCTACTCTTATCTGACCATGTAAGGCACACCTGGTGACAGATATATCCCATCTGCAAGAGCCCTTGCTCGCAACAAAAGAGAGCCCTGAGCTATTCAAATAAATCTCATTCACCATATGTACAGTCCCATTAATAGTATTGGGATGTACCCCTCCCCCAACCTTCTCAAACAAAAGCCAGAGTCAAACCAATCAGGTTAAGTGGAGGAAGGCTCAATTTGTTGAGGTCACAATCCAAAATACAATCAGATGACCTTTAGCTGTAGAAGAGAACAAGAAGCAGCCTTCATGGCTGTTGGCTCTAAGTGACCATCAGGATTGTTCAGTTATCGTTGCCTTTCTTTACATAATTTTACCTTGAGCTAAATCCTACATAAGAAAAAAACACCTTATTTTGTGCCTGTGTGTGTTTACTGTCTTATTTTTATTTTTACTATTTATTGATCCTTTGTGAGTTTCATATCATGCACCCCAGTCCCACTCATCTCCCTGTCCTCTCGTATCTGGCCTCTGCTCTGGCAACAGCCCCCTCAAAAGAAAATAAAAGAACACAAACAAAACCCAAAACAAAACAAAGCATAGAAAACATCTTGTCCTGGAAGCTGGAAGCTGCAGCAAGTCACAGTGTGAGCCACATCATCCCCCTCTACACACAACATTGCTTGCAAATGATCACTGCAATGAGTCTGGCTCAAGCTCTCTGACTTCTGTGACACCATCAATATTGGAAAGAAAATGAACCTCTTAAGAACACTTTAAAAAGACTGAATTAAAAGGGAGCAGAAATCTGTTTCTTACATTTTCTTCAAAATATAGAGCACTCCAAGCTTGACTTCGTGCACATGAAATTTCACTTGCTTTCAAAAAAGCTAGTTTGTTACCATGCCTGTGTTCCATAACTGGAAGCCTACAGGTATTATGTCAAATTTCACGATTCATGGATTTAAACCTATTAAGAATAAAGTTATATATTCCCTAAATTCATATCCTAGAAGAAACTATCAACAAGTCTCTGTCTAGAAATGGCCAAAATGGCCATGAAAGGAGTGTATTTTATGAGTGGACATTAAGAGACAGCTGTATCATGACGTCATCATTTGAGAATGATATAGGGAAACATAAAGCCCAAGCAAGCAGCATGAACAGTGTCAACTTACATGAGCAGAGAATATGATGAAGGCAAAGAAATGTGAATGTGGAGGGTTGGATGGCCGCTCCTTATGCTCTCATCTCTGTGTGGCCTTCCAGTTTCCAGGACAAGCTGTTTTCTATACTCCCGTTTTGTTTGTTTTTTGGCACACATGGCAAAGAGGGGCAGAAAGATACTGAAGCCCTACTCTTGGGTTTGGCCCACCCTTAGCCAGCTGATGACACTGTCAGTCAATTCACCACCCATCAGGCTGCTCATGTGTGAAGCAAGGAGTTGGCCCCAGACATTTCTAAGATTTTTATCTGCCCCTATATCTCAATGCCCCCTTTCCCCCCTTTGCACCTCTGTTTACTGCTCTAGTTGGCAGCATGAATCTGGGGGAGTGGGACCTAAGCATGAATCAGACTAATGTCTCATGCAATAACCAACTTTATTCAGAGCATCTGACAATTTATACTTTAAGAGTTAAGAAGAATCACCTGAATGAAGTGTACGGTTATAAGGACAAGCCACACATGGTGATACCATGTTTTTCCACAGAGGCACATGAATAATAACAGTTGAAGTAAACTCACTCCTATCCACTATACCTGGAGGAGCACAAAAATGCATTCCAAGAACAATTCTGTGTTTTAAAGAAACTGAGGTCACAAGACTCTTGTCTTAATTTCTAGGCGTTTTCTCACAAGCACTCGGAACTCTCACATGACTCCATTCTTGGACCATGTCCTGACACATCCCTTTTTTTTCTTCCAGAAGACAAACCTGTTTTGCTATACTCTGGTCACATTGCCAACTCTGTACTCATGAAAAGAAACCTCTTATCTAGGAAGATCTGTGTTCTTTTTGTAGGAACCCGTTTATCTTCTGGAATGAAAAGTTCCTGAAGTACAAAGCTGTCACTTTTATTGAATACAACAGAGAATTCTTAGTAATCAAGACAATAAAAAGCCCATTTGGTCTAATTTTGTGATATTTGAGAAAAAAATCATAGAGGTAACTAATTCTCAATGCATCTTCTATCTGTGAGGCTCCTCTCCTATCCCATGTTATGCTTATTATTAAAGATTTAAAAAATTTAAATTAAATTGTGATGAAAATTTGCCATTTTAATTTAGGAAAATAATTATCTCTCTTTCCTTACAGGCACTTCCATATATTAAAATTAATCAAAGGACTGCAAATTTTTTTTTATCCTTATTTAGCACTAAAAGGACAACTGGTCAACCTTTGCCCATTAAATGAGTAATAAGTCTTCATATTCTACTTATCTCCTAACTAGTATAGAAAAATTATCTTATTAGCTGCCAACTTAATTACAAAGAATTTATCACCAAAAAGTTAAGTTTTGATCATCATTTCTGGATCTTAATCATACATCTCCCTCCTTTCATAGCGTCTGATCTCCCCCAAATGTGTAATGAGTTTTTAAAAGGAAGGGAAGCAAGGTACAAGTAGGACAGACTGATGCAGCTGAGTGATGTCAAGGGGGTTGGACTGAGAATACAGTAGAGTGTGTCTGAATGTGTGATAAAGCAACAATGAGTGGAGAGAGCTATTAAAATTAATGAGACAGAATGGATGGATAATTAATGAAACCAGCATGATATTAAAATGGGTTATCTCAAATTATCACTCTATTTATTGGGAAATAAACAAAAGGAGTGTCAACCAGTCACACCATCTCACTGAGCAGACTATATCCTTGCAGGTAGAATATTCTCTTTGGGTTTTGAATGCTTCTTTGTTATGTTTTTGCCTAGTATACTTCTGAGTTTGCTCTCTATAATATGAACCTATTGATATTTACTTTCTTGTCATTTGGTTTGTACTCTCCCCTGGGGCTGCACTTACTGCTATGTCAGATGCCTGGTTTCCAGGCACACACACTGTCAATTACAGAACTTCCTTGTACAAACAAGTGAGAAGCAGGGCTATTATTGTAGCAAAAATTGGCAATGCTTGCAGAGTCCATGAAACTGAACCAGGCTGGAGCTATCAGGCACCAGGCTAAAGTATACAAATGGCTTCATTCTACAATCAAAGCACCATGCATGGCTCATTACATACATGAAGTAACCTTTAAAAGGGAAATGACATTTTACTGGCTCCAATGTAAAGAGCTTTAGCAAATGACCTGAGACGGCACATTATTCTGTTATCATCAGGAAGTATTATCTAGAAAACTCGTTTTGGGCTACCATGCAATTTCTGCTTTAGAAATGCAATGCAGAGTCAAATGACAGTGCTATCCTAGACTTTTAGTTAGTGTCTAAAATTTCATAATTAGAGGGGTTTTTATGCCTTGACAATATTCTTAACTCTATTGAGATAATCAATCTGTAATATTTAATTATTTCTATTTTATATTTCTTTTATTGAAAATAGTTTTTTTCATATAATATATCCTGATTATTTTTTCCCTTCCCTCTACTCCTCCCAATACCTCTCTACCTCCCCCATCCACCTATTTCTCTTGTCTCTCATTATAAAATAAGCAAGCTTCTAAGGGATAATAATATAATATATAATACAATATAATTTATGAGACACACACACACTCTCACAATCAGAAGTCCCATAAAAACACAAAACTGGAAGCAAAGAACATGTAAGGCTTAGGGGAGAGATAGAGGGAGTGAGAGGGAAGGTGGAAGGGAGAGAAAAAGAGGAAGGGAAGGAGGGAATATAAAAAAAAGAAATGTAGGAGCTAGAGGGGTCAAGTACAGAATCAAATAAGCAGGGCTCATAGGGGCTCACAAAGACTGAAGAGGCAGTCAAGGAGCCTGCATGGGTTTGCACTAGGTCCTCTGCATAGATGATATGGCTGTTAGCTTGGTATTTTTGTGGGACCCCTAAGAATGGGAATAGGGCATCTTTGAGTCTTTCCTCTTGGGTCCCTTTTCCTTACTGGGTTGCCTCACCAAGACTTGACATGAGGGTTTGTGCCTAGTCTTATTGTATCTTGTTATGCCATGTTTCATGGATACTCCTGGGAGGCCTGTTCTTTTCTGAAGGGAACAGAGGAGTGTGGGTCTAGGAGAGAGGGAAGGACAGGCAAACTACAGTCAGGATGTACGGAAAACAACAACAACAACAACAACAACAACAACAACAACAACACAAAAGGAGATAAAAGTTAAAAAGAAAAAAAAAAGCCCTGGCATAAGCTTATAAGAAAAGGAGCCTTCAAAGGTGCCATTGAGTTAATTTTCTGTTGGCCATTGATGGTAGGGCAGGTTGCATACCCTTAAGAGTAGTTTGTTCTGCCATTGAGAGACTCGTGGAGAAAAGTAAATCCTCATTTTCCCAGTGGTTATCATTTGATGATAACATCTGGGTTAGGAATGCAGCAAATGTCCATGTCTCCTTTGAGCTCTAGGACCCCGTGTGCAACAGCCCTGTGCAGGCCCCACACATGCTCCTCTAGTCTCTGTGAGTCCTCTTGTGTTAGAGCACCTTGTCTCCTTGGTGTCCCCCATTTTCTCTGGTTCTGCCTCCTCTTCTGCAGAGCTCTTTTAGGGCTGAGTGGTCCAAGGTCTCTCTCATTCTGTGTATATTGTCTAGCTGTGGGTCTCTGTATTTGTTCACATCTGCTACAGGATGAAGCTTCTCTGATGATGGCTGATCTATGTGTATAGCAGAATGTCATTAGGAGTCACTTCATTGCTATGTTCCTTTAGTAGGACTGTGACAGTTGGTTTTACCCTACGTCCTCGGTCTATCTAGTCTCAGGTTCTTGGTCAACCAAGCATCATCAGGTATGTATTCTATCTTATGGAGTGGTCCATAACCCCACAGGTTTTGTGCCACCATTTCTCTAGCATAGCTTGCATGCAAGTCATCACTATAGATCGAAGGGTTTGTAGCTGGGTTGGTGTTTCTATTTCTCCCCTCTTTGGGAGTGTGCAGAGTTCCTTCTGGTACCACGAACACGTGTGTGTGTGTGTGTGTGTGTGTGTGTGTGTGTGTGTGTGTGTGTGTGTGTGCCAGCTCAACTTTTCTGTGTTCAATGAGTTGTGTCACTATTGTCTTCAGCAGTAGGGTCTTATTATCTTACCACCAGTTTGTGGAGATAAACTTGTAGTTTTGTCAATAGTTTCGGTTGTCTGGGGGTTTCCATAGAACCCTTTCAGCCAACAACTCAACTATATGTAACCCATTCCTGCTACTTTCATGTATGTATATATTTTAGGAAGCTTCTACTGTATTAGATTTCCATACTACCCCTCAAATGGTCCTTAATTTTAGCCATCTCTCCCAGTATTCCTAACTTTGTCTGCCTGTTCCAGTTCCCCACCCCATCCATCTATACCTATGTATTTTACTTCCCTTTCTAGCAAGATCTGTCTTTCACCTAGTCCCTTACTCTATACCCAACCACTGTGGTTCTATGGACTGTAGCTTGCTTATCATTGACTCCTTGTTAGTAGCTAGGGCTGTAGTATAATTCACATTTTCTAATATAAATTGAGTGAGACATTACCCTGGTTAGCTTACGATTCTAGAACATGTCTTGGAAGAATGACTCCCAGTTTTCAAGAATGATTGTCTACAGACACTAATAACTTTCAGCTTTTAACTAAAAGCACAGCAGCAATAACAAGAATTTGCATATGTAGGTGTTGGTCCTATGCACAAAACTTAAGCTAAGATGGAAGTAAATCTAATCATTATAACATCAATTAGTTTTATAGTGGGGTTGATTGTAATTTCATCCTTGGAGAAACAAAGAGGATGCCCAAAGGAGAGGAAAATTACAGTTAGTCTAAACAGGAAGAAATAAAACAACTATCTAAATATAGGAAAACTTGGCATCTGTGACAAGCGCCAAAACTAACAAGATGGAGCTAGCAGGCCAGCTGTACCATGGGTTTTTTTTTGTTTTTTGTTTTTTGTTTTTTTCTTTTCAGTTTGATTATATCTGTTTAAATGGCAGTACTTTAACAAACAGCACAAGAAACAATCAAACTCAATCCTGGGATGATTACATTTCTGGAGTGTTCCCAGATATTCCCTGAATAAAATCCCCTCTTCCAGCACCTGCTCTGTGCTGCGCAGGCTCCAGGCGCTGAGGATACAGGGATTAATCCAACAGCACTATGATGTTCCAGTGGGGGAAAGAGTCAGCAGGCACAAAATAAGCAAAACTCCACAGAGCTTATCACGATGGTATCTTAAGATAGCAAACAGGGGAAGGAATGCGTGGGAGGGGTCATCACTGGAGTAGCCAGGAACTCTGTGAATGACAGCTTTGGAGTCACAGTCATTGGTATCGAGGGACTCGATACCACATGGACTTTTAATTTTATGTATTTACTGCCTTTTTTTTTTTTTTTTTTTAAAGTTTCTACCTTTATTTGTGTGATGGTTAATACTGACAGGCTCTAGATCCACTTAGAAAATAGCACCCTGGACACACCTGTGAGGGATTAGCATAGCCAGGCTTTTGCTACTTTGTGGGTTCTCTTTTCTTCCACCCCCTTTCTACCCTTTGAACCCTCTAACACTAGATAGGAGAGAAAAAAAGATGGAGGGGAAGAGGGAGGTGTTCCCATTACACTACTTCCTGGTGTTTACGGCACTGAGCGCCTCGGGGCAAGTTCCATCTTCGACATCGGGCTATCTAATTTCTTCTTCTCTTTCCTTTGTACATAACTACATAACAAACCATAACGAACAACCACCAACCACCAGTCATCAATCCACCAACAGCATTTATATGCCTCAGGGCCATAGCATTTACATACCCTGGGAAAAGTGCCCAGAATTCCAAACGTCACACAATCACAGAAACTATCTGCTGCTGGCAAAATCATGCCCCTGCCAGAGCACTCGTCAAGTAATAGTCAGCTGCCATGGACAATCTGAAGCAGCCCAGATCCCACATGTGGGATTAAAACGAAAACCCATTCTTATAATCTGCATTTTCAAGAAAACCAAAATTCTCACTACACATAAGTCTGGTTAGTTGAGATGGGAAGATTCACCTCACTGCAGGTAACACCATTCCATGAGCTGGGTACTGGACGGAACTCGAAGGAACAAACAAGAGTCACCTCCCACTGCCTCCTGAAGGTGAGTAAGACGTGAATACAATGTGACCAACCACCTCCACTTTCGAATGCCACACTCCCTCTGCCAGGAGGGACTAGCCTGAGAAACTCCTTTCTCCTGCTTTTGTCAAGGCAGTTTGACATAGCAACTAGACAAGCACAATATGCAAATACAGTAAGCTGCCCAGACAGAGGAGGAAGCAGAGGCAGGAAAAAAAGGACAAAATGGAACTTGTTTGCTTTTATTTATTTATTTATTTAGTGTGTGTGTGTACGCACATGTGTGTGCTCACATGCACATTTTCATGTAGCAGTCACAGGTTAACATTCTTGCCTTCCTCTGTTGGTGTTCATGTTGGTGTTTGGAGACAGAATTTCCTGCTGAACTTGGAACACACCAATCTGGATCGGTTAGCTGGCCGGTGAGCCTCCAGGAGTCTTCCTTTCTGTCTCCTTAGTGCTCGCATGAGCCACCATGCTCAGCTTTTATGTGGGTTTTGGGGTCCAGATTCAGGTTCGTAATCTTGTGTTAACAAGTACTTTACTGACTGAGACTTAGACGGGAGCAAGGAGACCTACCTAGTAGCAGGGACCAGCACTCGGACTTTTGTCAGGACTGGCATTCTCCAGACAAGAAGAAGAATGAAAGGGGAAAGTGAAAATGACAAACAACACCAAAGTAACTACAGACAAGCCACCTGGGACCGTGTCAGCCTAGGAGGACAGTGATGTTCTCATCTTCATTTCCTACTCTCTAAAGCAGCCATGATGACATGGGAAGAGGGTCTATGAAATCGAGGATGTTAAGAAGCAAACACTGTCTAGGGATGCAAGTCACTGGCTGTGTCCCTCACGTGACTCCGGTCACAATGCACTGTGATAACAGAAGACAGTACTGAAGGGAGGGATGTGGAGAAATGAGGCTGACGGTGTAGCCAGAAGCCTAGTCGCAGCTCTACACTGAAGGCACTGTATGAAGAATACCTGACTTCTCAACATATTCAGCCACGTGACTAGTCCTTCTCATCTCTGACTCTGAAAAAAGGTTTTTCTATACTGACTTTCTTCTGATACAACCAGGCTAAGTGCTAAGCCAAACCTGCTATGACAACCTCTTCAGCTAAGCTTGAATGTAATGCAGGAGTGCTGGAGTGCAGAGTCTATTATTCCCAAGAAATGGGTAGCAAAATGCTGCTCTCCATGAGGACCATGGGCTCAGCTAAAGCTGAGCATCACTTTAGCAACTGAGATCCTTTGACTGTATACAGTCGCACTGCAGCAGGGCCTTTGGGAACCTAAGACTCTGCTCTGTGTCAAGAGGCCAATTCCCAGGTTGACCTGTATCATGTAAGGCAGCCATACATGGGAATGTCAGACCTGAAGCCAACATCACCTGAGTTCCTTACTGTGTGATTGAGAGGTTCTCAAAAACAGCGTGCTACTCCCTGACTTGGCTGTTCTGCCTTCCCTGTCTCCCTGTCAACACTGCTGAGGCTGCATGGATCTGCTGCTTCATGGGACCTGACATGTCTGAGAAACTGAAACCTGGCACGTAGTTCTGCTGTTTATTTTAATGAAGATGCTTCCTAGAATGGCAGCCGCAAAGCTGCAGGAACTCAGACAAGAGAAACTCAACAGTGCGAATAATAGGTATATTTCACCCACTAGGAAGAGGGTGGTTTTGTCCACCACCCCAAGCAAAGCTGCCTGCCATATTTTTCTCCTGAATAACTGAACTCTGATTTTAAGCTGAACATACTGTCAAAAAAAAAAAAAAAAAAAAAAAAAAAAAAGGTATATCTCAGCCCTCCTTTTGGAATGCAGGGCCTCTTGACTCTGCTCTTATCTGTTGAGACAGTATGTGGGCATTCACAATAATAACAATAGGTGCCTTGGCTAGCAACAAATTTATGCCTGCCTACTTTTTATTCTTTAGGTGGTGATTTCCTTGATGGGGTGGCTGGAGTTCAGTAATGTCATACAGGAAATAATATAGAAAATACAAACCTATACTACTGTGGTAGAACAGACAAAAAGTTTCCGTGTCAAACATGGCACAGTGAAGTCACTGGATTCTACACTTATTTGACATGATAAATCCTTGCTATTGTTCAAGCGACCAAGACTGGCTGATGACTGTAATAGGCTCTGAACCTAATCATGACTGAACATGAGAGAAGCAGTAAGAGAGCAGGGAGAAATGCCCATGTGTGACTCTCTAATGCATTCATTCTGTTTCCAATATCTGTCACGGGCATATTGAATATGTATAATTTTATGTTTATAAAGAGGTCTAATAGCATTTCAGTACCCCAGGTGCTAAAGTAATAAACATAATTTACCTGAACTCTGTATAGTGAAGGACAATTAGTGTAGTCTAATGACTTTAAATTTATGAATGATTAAAGCTAAACATGGAGAACAGAGGGTGAATTAGACTATGATTCACAGGAGGAGTAGCTGCATATGCTGTCTTGTTAGGTGACAAGGAAGAGGTGGAGGAGGAGGAGGAGGAGGAGGAGGAGGAGGAGGAGGAGGAGGAGGAGGAGGAGGAGGAGGAGGAGGAGGAGGAGGGGATACCACCTATTCCTTACCCGTATGGAGGTACACAAGTACAAACTCAACAACACTGAAGAGCCCAAGTTATGGGGCTGCAAATTGGACACTTACAGACATCCCTTTGTTTTGTTTCTAGCAATCAGGTCTCTGCAGCAAAATGGCTACAGGTGGAAGAAATATACACAGCAGTGGGCTTCTTTTAAACTTATTATTTGGGGGCACTGGGGACAGTTCTGGGTAATATTTGTATTTAGCAGTGGCTGTTAGCAAAGAAGAATACAAAGAGAGACCAGCAGGAGGCTAAAACCAAATTAGAAATAGCTGTGAACTCGTAAGAAACCTGAGCTTTCTTCCAGTTCCCATTTGAACGCAGGGAGCTGGTCCTGTACCACAGGGTTCCATACCCAAATAGTACCAGGAGAGAGCGAGCCTTCCAGGAGTATCAACAAGCCTGTAAGCAGAGGGAAGTCCAGCAGCTCTGCTCAGAGGGATCCTCCCAGAATCCTCAGGACAAAGGAACTGAGCAGCAGCCTGGGACAGGAGACTTGTGGTTTCCATCTGCAGCCAGGGACATGAGCTTGTGCCACAGGACTCCATACCCAAATAGTGCCAGGAGAGAGCAGGTCTCCCAGGAGTGCCGACACACCTTCAAGCACAGGCAAGACCACCACTTCTGTTCACTTTCTGGCCCAAGAGGGACCCTTGCAGAGTCACCAGGACACAGGAACCAAGGAACAGCTGGGGACAGGATCCTTTTGGCTTCTCTCTAGACCCCAGAGCTGACCCTGTGCCACAGCTCTACAAACCCACATTCCCCTTAGAGAGAGCTGGTTTCCCAGGAGTACTGACACAGAGGCCTGCAGGAGAGAAATGCCACAGTCAGAGAGAGCAAGACCAGCTAACACAAGAGATAACCAGATGGCAAAAGGCAAGGGTAAGAACAAGCAACAGAAACCAAGGCTACTTGGCATCATCAGAACCCAGTTATCCCACCATTGAGAGCCCTGGATACCCCGACACACCAGAAAAGCAAACCTCGGATTTAAAAATCACATCTCATGATGATGATAGAAGACTTTAAGAAGGACATAACTCTTTTAAAGAAATATAAGAAATCACAGGTAAACAGGTAGAAACCCTTAAAGAAGAAACATAAAAATCCCTTAAAGAATTACAGGAAAACACACTCAAACAGGCAAAGGAAATGAACAAAACCATACAGGATCTAAAAATAGAAATATAAACAATAAAGAAATCATAAAGGGAGACAGCCCTAGAGATAGAAAACCTAGGAAAGAGATCAGGAGTCATAGACGCAAGCATCACCAACAGAATACAAGAGATAGAAGAGAGAACCTCAGATGCAGAAGATACCATAGAAAACATTGACAGAACAGTCAAAGAAAATGCAAAATGCAAAAAGCTCCTAACCCTAAACATCCAGGAAATCTAGGACACAATGAGAAGAGGAAACCTAAGGATAACAGGTATACAAGAGAGTGAAGATTCCCAACTTAAAGGGCCAGTAAATATCTTCAACAAAATTATAGAAGAAAACTTCCCTAACCTAAAGAAAGAGATGAACATAAACATTCAAGAAGCCTACAAAACACCAAATAGATTGGATCAGAAAAATTCCTCCTGTCACATAATAGCCAAAACATCAAATGCATTAAACAAAGAAAGAATATTAAAAGCAGTAAGGGAAAAAGGTCAAGTCACATATAAAGGCAGACCTATGAGAATTACCCCAGACTTCTCACCAGAGACTATGAAAGCTAGAAGATCCTGGGCAGATGTCATACAGAACCTAAGAGAACACAACTGCCAGCCCAGGCTACTATTCCCAGCAAAACTCTCAATTACCATAGATGGTGAAACCAAGATATTCCATGACAAAACTAAGTTTATACAATATGTTTCCACAAATCCAGCCCTACAAAGGATAATAGATGGAAAATGCTGACACAAGGAGGGAAACTACACCCTAGAAAAAGCAAGAAAGTAATCTTCTTTCAACAAACTCAAAAGAAGATAGCCACACAAACATAAAAATAATATCAAAAATAACAGGAAGCAACAATCACTATTCCTTAATATCTCTTAACATCAATGGACTCAGTTCACCAATAAAAATACATAGACTAACAGACTAGATACATAAAAAGGACCCAGCATTTTGTTGCATACAGGAAACACACCTCAGTGTCAAAGACAAACACTTCCTCAGAGTAAAGGGCTGGAAAACAAGTTTCCAAGCAAATGGCCCCAAGAAACAAGCTGGAGTAGCCATTGTAATATCAGATAAAATTGACTTTCAGCCAAAAGTCATCAAAAAAGATATGGAAGGACACTTCAGCCTCATCAAAGGAAAAATCCACCAAGAAGAACTCTCAATTCTGAACATCTATGCTCCAAATGCAAGGGCACCCACATTCATAAAAGAAACTTTACTAAAGCTCAAAGCGCACATTGCACCTCACACAATAATAGTAGGAGACTTCAACACCCCATTATCATCAATGGACAGATCTTGGAATCACAAACTAAACAGAGACACAGTGAAACTAACAGAAGTTATGGAACAAATGGATTCAACAGATATCTATAGAACATTTCATCCTAAATCAAAAGAATATACCTTCTTCTCAGCATCTTATGGTAACTTCTACAAAATTGATGATATAATCCATCACAAAACAGACCTCAACAAATATGAGAAGATTGAAATAATCCCTTGCCTTCTATCAGATCACTACAGATTCAGGCTGGTCTTCAATAGCAACAAGAACAACAGAAAGCCCACATACACATGGAAACTGAATAATGCTCTACTTAAATGATAACTTGGTCAAGGAAGAAATAAAGAAGGAAATTAAAGACTTTCTAGAATTTAATGAAAATGAAGGTACAACATACCAAAACTTATGGGATATAATGAAAGCAGTGCTAAGAGGAAAACTCATAGCTTTGAGTGCATCCAAAAACAAACTGGAGAGAACATACACTAGCAGCTTAACAGTACACCTGAAAGCTCTAGAACAAAAAGAAGCTAATATACCCAACAGGAGTAGAAGGCAAGAAATAATCAAACTTAGGGCTGAAATCAACCAAGTAGAAACAAAAAGAACTATACAAAGAATCAACAAAACCAGGAGCTGGTTCTTTGAGAAAATCAACAAGATAGATAAACCCTTAGCCAGACTAACCAGAGGGCACAGAGACAGTATCCAAATTAACAAAATCAGAAATGAAAAGGGAGAAATAACAACAGAAACTGAGGAAATTCAAAAAATCATCAGATTCTACTACAAAAGCCTATACTCAACAAAATTGGAAAATCTGGAAGAAATGGACAATTTTCTAGACAGATACCAAATACCAAAGTTAAGTCAGGATCAGATAAACCATCTAAACAGTCTAAAGAAATAGAAGCAGTCATTAAAAGTCTCCCAACCAAAAAAAGCCCAGGACCAGATGGGTTCAGTGCAGAATTCTATCAGACCTTCAAAGAAGACTTAATACCAATACTCTTCAACTATTCCACAAAATAAAAAATAAGAACACTACCCAATTTGTTCTATGAAGCCACAGTTACAATAATACCAAAACCTCACAAAGATCCAACAAAGAAAGAGAACTTCAGACAAATTTCCCTTATGAATAGGGATGCAAAAATACTCAATAAAATTCTTACAAACCAAATCCAAGAGCCCATCAAAACGATCATTCATCATGATCAAGTAGGCTTCATCCCAGGGATGCAGGGATGGTTCAATACCCGGAAATCCATCAATGTAATCCACTATATAAACAAACTCAAAGAAAAAAACCGCATGATCATTTTATTACATGCTAAAAATACATTTGACAAAATTCAACATCCCTTCCTGATAAAAATCTTGGAAAGATCAGGAATTCAAGTTCCATACCTAAACAAAGTAAGAAATATACAGCAAACCAGTAGCCAACATCAAACTAAGTGGAGAGAAGCTTGAAGCAATCCCACTAAAATCAGGGATTAGACAAGGCTGCCCACTTTCTCCCTATCTATTCAACACAGTACTTGAAGTTCTAGCTAAAGCAATTACACAACAAAAGGAGGTCAAAGGAGATCGTATATTTAAGTGACACCAAAAAATTTCCCAGAGAACTCCTACAGCTGATAAACAACTTCAGCAAAGTGGCCGGATATAAAATTAACTCAAACAAATCAGTAGCCTTCCTATACTCGAAGGATAAACAGGCTGAGAAAGAAATTAGGGAAATGACACTCTTCAAAATAGTCACAAACAATATAAAGTATCTTGGTCAGACTCTAACCAAACAAGTGAAAGATCTGTATGACAAGAACTTCAAGTCTCTGAAGAGAGAAATCGAAGAAGACCTCAGAAGATGGAAAGATCTCCCATGCTCATGGTTTGGCAGGATTAATATACATTGTTGCTTCTTTAAGGCAAAAGACACTGTCAATATGACAAAATGGCAACCAATTGATTGGAAAAGATCTTTACCAATCCTATATCTGATAGAGGGCCAATATCCAATATATACAAAGAACTCAAGAAGTTTGACTTCAGAGAACCAAATAACCCTATCAAAGAATGGGGAACAGAGCTAAACAGAGAATTCTCAACTGAGGAAATTCGCAGGGCTGAGAAGCACCTAAAGAAATGTTCAACACCCTTAGTCATCAGGGAAATGTAAATCAAAACAACCCTGAGATTCCACCTCACACCAGTCAGAATGGCTAAGATCAAAAACTCAGGTGACAGCAGATGCTGGCAAGGATGTGGAGAAAGAGGAACACTCCTCCATTGCTGGTGGGATTGCAAGCTGGTACAACCACTCTGGAAATCAGTTTGGCAGATATTCAGAAAACTGGACATAGGACCCAGCTATTCCACTCCTGGGCATATACCCAGAAAATGCTCCAACATGTAGTAAAGACACATGCTCCACTATGTTCATAGCAGTCATATTTATAATAGCCAGAAGCTGGAAACAACCCAGATGTCCCTCAGCAGAGGAATGGATACAGAAAATGTGGTACATTTACACAATGGAGTCCTACTCAGCTATTAAAAACAATGACTTCATGAAATTCACAGGCAAATAGATGGAACTTGAAAATATCATCCTGAGTGAGGTAACTCAGTCACAAAAGAACAAACATGGTTAAGTACTCATTGATAGTGGATATTAGCCCAAAAGTTTGGAATACCCAAGATTCAATTTATAGACCATATGAAGCCTAAGAAGAAGGAAGACCTAAATGTGGATGCTTCAGTGTTTCTTAGAAGGGGGAACAAAATACTCACAGGAGAAAATATGGAGAGAAAGTGTGGAGCAGAGACTGAAGGAAAGGCCATCCAGAGACTGCCCCACCTGGGGATCCATCCATAAACAGCTATCAAACCCAGATGTTCTTGTGGATGTTGGGAAGTGCTTGCTGATGGAAGCATGATAAGCTGTCTCCAAAGAGTCTCAGGCAGAGCCTGACAAATACAGAAGTGGATGCTTGCAGTCAACCACTGGATTGAGCGTGGGGTCCCGGATGGAGGAGTTGGAGAAGGGACTGAAGGAGCTGAGGGGGGTTGGCAGCCCCATGGCAGGAGCAACAGTGTCAACTGGCCTGACCCCCCCAGAGCTCCTGGAGACTGGCCCACCAACCGAAGAATAGACATGGAGGGACCCATGGTGCTGGCCACGTATGTGGCAGAGGAGGGCCTTGTTGGTCATCAGTGGGAGGAGAGGCCTTGGGCCTGAGGGTGTTAGATGCCTCAGTGTTAGATGCCTCCCTTCCTTCCTAGGGAGGGAAGATGGGAGTGGGTGGGTAGGTGGGGGAGTACCCTCACAGAGGCAGGAGGAGGGGGGATGGGATAGGGGGTTTCCAAAGGGGAGACCTGGAAAGGAGAAACCATTTGAAATGTAAATAAAGTAAAAATATATATATGTATATATATATATATGTGTGTGTGTGTATGTGCGTGTGTGTGTGTATATATATATATATATATTGATATGATATGATATGATATGATATGATATGATTAGAAAAAGAACCCACAACCTTTCTTGACTATGGTAGCCGAGAAGTCCTGCTCGGAGCAGTAAGGCTTAAGATGCCTTAACCTTGAACCGACAGTCAAGAAGCAAAGGGACTGTCACATCCTTGTTGTAATGTTATGTGGGAGGAACTGGATCTACTAATTTAAGAAATGCAAATTCCAACATACGGTCATTATGTGAATAAAGCTAGGTCTGGACCCTTTGAGGCATATAATTCTTGGCATTGCTTATATCCTTGAACTTTTCAAACATTAATTTAGATAAAGACAGTAACTGTCACTGGCTTTCGTTAATGTGTGACTAGTATAAAGTAATATAAAGCATGCATTGAATAAAATATAATTTTTAAATTAAAAAAGAACAAAAAGAAAAAATTAAAGAAACCTGAGCTTTACTGTAATTGATTTGAAATCATTGATTTTTTTTTTTTTTTTAAAAGAAAGGGGGTAGGGGAGAGAGAATGAGCCTGGATTCCCATCGTATTTTCTAGTTTTTACTTGGACTTTGCATTGAAACTCAAAAGACATTATAAGAGTATGTCAAGCTCAAAAACAAATCACCCTTCTCGTTCCTACTTCCCATTTGCCCGCCCCATCTTTGTTTGGCCCTCAGGCTCTGTGGCATTCAGATCCAGTACAGCGAAGCTGATCTTGCTCCAGTACTTGGCTCAAGATGGAGGCTTATACTCCCCACCTGTGTACTTGTTTCTTCTGTCCTTTTATCCGGAGCACAGAAAGGGCTCAATAGCAACCCTGAGTTGTCAAGGAGGGTGAGTAATATAGTGGCAGCTTTTATCTACAGAGAGTAGATAAGAAAATGATAGGAGAGTTTTAAAAAAAAGAAAGAAAGAAAAAGAAAACCACCGTACAAACAGCTAATTAACCAGAAGAAAAGGGGAAAGCGGCTAGCTTAGATCTTTGAAAACCTGTATGTAAAATACATCAAGAATGCAGAAATCAGGAGCCAGCAGGAATGAGTCAGGGTTTAGTTCTTGGTGCTCAAGAGGCAGCCTGTGAGCTGGGCTGGATGAAGAAAAGCACCATGGGAGATCCCCCACATGGCCAGGCTAAAGCTGGATTTCTCTAACTGTGTTGGGGCAGCAGAGCGCTAAGTATGTTACACTTAGTTCGTGCTATCACATGACCAACACATCATCCGATGAAATCAGTGTCCTCTTCCTTTAAGGTTTTTCTAAATGCCAGGAGGAGAACATGGACCACATACTTGCTAAATACAGCAAACCCTGAGTCAGAAATATACCGCTTAGCTCAAACTTATTATAAAAGGAAAGAATGAAGTAATAGCAAGCCAGAGAGTGGCGAACACAGAAGCCTTCCCGTGGCATGTGTGAACACTTTTGCAGAGTGTTTGTGATAAACTCTGTTACTGCTGAAAATTAGCAAAGATTCTTGAACTGTGTAAACTACCTTTTAATTAGCATGGCATTGACAATATAAACACATGGTATGTGTTATGAATGCTTTCAAGTTCTGACAACATGAGAATTACTCGTGAAACAATGCTTGCATGCTCCGTGCACACTCTTCGGCCATTTAGACACAGATGCAGAAGATTCTAAGAGAGCAGAACATGAGAAAGTTAGCTTTCAGCACCAGCCCTGCCTAACTCCAAGGTCAGCTGCTTCCCAGCACTGCTTCTCAAAGCAGGCATACTGTAAAGACCCAATAAGAAACTGTTACAAGACCCAGCACCCATGCTCCTTGGTATGTGTCCAGAGGAGTTGAAGAATTATATCTACACAAGCACCTGGACAGCAATTTTTTGCAGTGTTGGGCACAAAACTATTCTGCAGGATTCTGCAATGTAACCGTATGTCACTTGTTATTTGTAAAAGCCCACAGAATGTATAAGTAGATAGATGGCCTAGTGTAAGCTACCAGCTTCAGTTAATGATACTTCCAATAATGGTTTGCCAATTGTAACAAAAGCACTACATAGTAACACAAAAAATGTTAGTAATGGGAGACGTGGGAGGGGCATATGAGAATCCTCTATTCCTTCTGTTCAATTTTCCTCTGAGACAGACAGACAGACACACACACATTTTCACAATTTTAAGGAATAATATTTACCTAGAGCTTACAGATCATTTCATAACTAATTTAATACAATGCTTTGTCAGCAGAAATAACCATCAGTTTGAAAAACAGTATACCATAGGAATTCAGAGTGCACTATTTTTCTCAGTCCTGAGAATCCAACCTAGAGCCTTGAGCATGCTAGGCAAGTGCTCTGCCACAGGACATACATTTTGAGTTAGGTGGCCTAGTCACAATTTATAGAACTTGAAGTTACCAGCTATCCCTTGAGCAAGTGACATAATCTATGAGAATTTAAGTGACCCGGCCAGTCACTATTGTAGGTATCTTGATGACAATCAACACACAGATACTTGCCTCACCAGAGCAATTAAAAATAAAAATAAACTGCTAGATAAAGTAAATTATATGATGTAAGAAAGTAACGGGTTCTCAGAGAAAGGGAGAGCCAGTTAAGGGCCATGAGGCCTATTATGGAGCGGGATGGAATAATTTCACTTGTTAGAAGATATAATATTTCCTATTATTTAAGTGTACTGTGTATTCCATTCAATCTGTCACGTAAGGAACTTTGTGCTGAGCACAAAGGCAATGCCTTGTATATCAAAGTGGCCTTTTGTAAGTCAACAATGGTGTTTGGATAACTGTTGTGTTGACAATACTTGCCATATTTTATTTCCGTGTGTGTGTGTGTGTGTGTGTGTGTGTGTGTGTGTGAGAAATACTAGAGCACAGGGAAATATAAAATTAAAATACATTAAGTAAAAAACATATTTTATGGACAACGAACACTTGTGGAATTTATGGTTGTTCAGTAATAAAAACCATCTTTGTGTTTACCTCTCTATTCACTTCTGCCGAGGACTCTCATGTTGATGCTGATGGAGAATAGAAAAGATTGTGGCAACTGTGTGGAGATTAGCTCTCAAGAATAGAAAAGCTCAAAGAAATGGGCTTACCAGGAGGGAGGCATTTCCCAACGTTGCTGTGAGGGATCCTTGAGGTCATCAAGAGCTTCTCCCTGATCACTGGCTCACCGCTCCTAGGATGGACTCTCAAGTCCAACAGCATCCTCAGAGCATCTCATCTGTGAGGAAGGATCCCAGGAGCACAGGAGGGGTGTCTCACTTGTCTTCAAAGAGGTTTCCTAGAGCCCCTCTCTGGATCTCTGCTCATATATATATTACTCCTGTTAACGTGCTGTCTAGGAGCTTGCCTATAGATGAAGCAAGGCTGTTTATCGGGGCCTCTCTGTCCACTAAGAACCAAGGAGAATGAGGCCCAAGAGGCCACAGTACTGTTCAGAGAGTCAAACAAATGGCTGCCCTGCTCATCTAGCAGTTGAGTGGGCCTAATAGTGAGTCAGGTGGACATACTAGGTGCTTGGTTCTGAAAAGTAGCACTCTTACACATTTTAAGGCCAAAGAAAGAAAAATTTTCTTCCTTTGAGCTTGTATATTCTAACACTGCAAGAATACTTAAGTCAGTTATGATGAATCCACATAATTTTAATCAAATTGTTGAAATAATAATTTCAAGTATTATTTAAAGGTATGGGGATATACATATGTAATAAATGAAAAAGGTGCTATAGAACGTGAACTATGTAACACACATATAAATAGTAATTAATATAAATTAATTTGATATGGATTCCAAAATAGATACATAGGCTATACATTGAATTTTAAATTAAACATACATTCCTGCCTTCCAGTAGCAGTTAGACTGCAAGTCTACCTTTGTCTTTTCCTATGATCTTTTGGCATGATTTTTAAAATCCTTCTAACCCTTAATCATACCAAATTGCAAGAGTCTAAAAGTCGTGAATCACTCACCAAACTAATAATGCATTTTAAAAGTACTATCACTTTTACCTTTTTACCTTTTATCTTTGGGGGAAATTTTTTAAGTATGTCACTGAAGGGTGGTATAGAAGCATTAATAAAAACCAGATGCTCAAAGGCATCAGTGTTCCAAGAAGAAAAAAGCAGCGCTAAGCAGGCGGAAACAGTATCAGTCTCCTAGAGATGGGGGCTGAAGCAGGCGCCACTATAACTGCTAGGAAACCAAGGCTCTAACGGGTTCACGGGATGCTAGGCTTTCTCCATCACCACAGCAAGTGAAGCAGACAATCCTCCAGCCCTATCTGGATAGTGCTGGCTCTGCCTGACCACTCTCCACAGCATATCTGAGTATTTCGGCAGTTTATGTTCCTACTTTATGTCCACAACATGCTTCAGAGGTGGCTCCGAAGGCTTCAGAACTTGAGCAGTCAGCCAGCACACCTCTCAGGGGCTGTTTGCAATCACTTCCCTTGTAGCATGCTGTTTTCTCACCCATCTGCCCCCGTGATCTCTTCTTTACTGTGCTCTGTTCCCCCTATTTTTTTTTTTTTTCATTTAATGGTGGGACTGTGTTAGTCAAAAGAAAACATCACGAGAAACTTAGAAATCACTTTGTATCATTTAACACAACAAGCAGCAGAGCATGTGACATGTGTTTGCACCTAGATGATGTTTTAAATTACTGAGGGAAAAGTATATCCAATCCTTAAAACCAGAATTCGTGTTTACAGGAATGAAAAATGGCACACAATTTTCAGAAATAGAGACAGCCACGAGTGATACACCAGGGGCCCAGGCTCACAGCTGCAAATCATTATAATCAGGAACTCAGATATTGCAATGGTCAGGATATGCTAGCAACTGTTTAATTAGAGCACAGAATAGTCCTATTTAAAAGAAACAGCAATATCTGTAAGCCAATCCGTTTTCATAAAGTTTTTGGTAAAAAATGCTTTTTAAATTATCCTCTGGTTCTTAGCCACATAAGCCCAAAGAGAAGAGAGGTGGCCTGTGCACTGCAGTGTGCTGGTGTGGTGCCCTGCAGCTAGCACAGTTCATCCTGATTTTACACTGCATCCCTGTGGTGGCTGGCAGGGTTAAAACCGATGCCATCTCTTGCTGTTCTGTGTATCCGGCTCACCGCACAGACTCTAAGTTTTCAAAGGTATTGATTCTTAGCTAAGTACTCCTGACAACATTACACTGCCTGCTTCGAATGCATGAAACAAAGATAGAATCTAACTCTAAATCCAAGGAGCGGAGAATGTCAAGATTAAATGTGCTCTAGGAAAACAATAACTCCCTGAGAATAATGGGAAGAAATATGAGCAGAAGACAAGGGACATGAAGCATCTTCTGTAACTCTTAAGTGGGGAGGAAAGTCTTGCCAGAGCTGGAAAACATGGACCAACGGGATTCTTTCCACTGTCCGTAAGTGGTAATAGCTGGTCTACAAATAAGACACGTTATATTTGGGGTGCTACTTATAATTCCCTCCTTATATACATCTTGTAATTCTCTAGCTGCTAGGCTAGCAGTCAGGGTTAGCCTCTAACGGAAATCATTTCCTGATTTTCACCACGTTAGAAATGTAGTGAAGGACATAAACGGTGGGAATATGAAGGGGAAAAAGGCGTTTCTGGCAGTTCCCTGCCAGGCTGCCATTGTCCTAGGTGTGGTTGTTGGGTTTGCTTTGCTTTCCTTGAGTCACCAAGTGGCCTTCCAGGGCACAGGTGCTGCAGAGCTGTGGAGGGTCGAAGCACCCCAGATGGCTCCAGACAAGAGTCCCTACAGACGCAATACATCCTTCTGGGTCTGCTCCATTGAAATTAGCCATCTCCCACACTCATGCCTCCATGTCCACTGCATCCAAAGCACATATGCTGCCACAGGGATGGTCAGCTTTAGAACCGCTCCCACTGCACGTATTTTCTTTCCATATTGTAACAAGCCATTCTTTTTTTCCAAGTGGCATAGATAGTATTTCTTTTAAAAAGATCCAGGACCAAACTGAAGAAAAGGGGGAATAATGGAAAAATACAGTATAGTAACAGATTGAAACCTCAGGAGGAAATGGAGACCACGTAAGGCTGACAGCACCATGATGACCACCCCGCAGCCCATGAGCCGCCACCCAATTGCCATGGATGTATTGGCTAAGTCACAAACAGTGATCAGACTATATTATGACCGTTTGTTCTTACTGTATGTTCATTTTTCTTAGAGTTTGGAATATGGTGTGAATATCGTGGATAAGAATTGGTATAGAAGAGAGCAAAGGAGAGTTATTGATTTTATGCTATTTACCCTATCAGAACACTTTCTGTATGCATATATAACTTGCATTTTAAACTGTTTTCTAAATGCAGAATCAAATCAAAGGCAAAGCAGAAATACTGAAAAGCAAGAGAGAGGGCTACTACAACCATAACCATAACCACAGACAAGAGTAGTCTACTAGTAATTTCCAGTGGTCAATTACAACCAGGGAAGGTGGTGACGTTATAGAAAAGGGGTCATTTATTTAGGAAATCTACACATCATGGTACGAGGAACTGGGGGAAACTTCTCCTAGGAGTTCTCATGAGTGTGATATGATATGAAATATCCTGATTATTTTGTGGCATTTAGGGAAAGGTCTCACAAGATTCCTCTGACCCCTAGAAGAAGTAGCCCTCAGCAGAAACTGATGGACCCATGTCATATGTAATTTGTAAGAGCACTTCTGATGGGGCCAGTTGTATGTAACAGTCTGGGGCTCCCTGTAAAAGCAAGGCTCAGAAACCAGATACCCTGAGTTCAAATCATGGTACCGCCACAAACCTGTAATAATTTGGATGAAGTATTTGACTTTTTGAGCTTTAACTTTCTAATCTGCCTGTTTGGATTTGTGAGGAAAAATAAAGTAAAAATTATATATATAAATTTTGACTGAGCCCCAAGCCAAATGGCCCTTAACCTCCAGTAGACACTTACACAATCATCCTTGAATTGTCTTTTGCCTGGGACTCCATTAGGGAACTAAGCATGTCCAAGATTGGGAAAAGAAGTCTCTGCAAGATGAGAAATTTCCCAGCCCCAGCCGAAGGTTTCCTCTTCTGTGGAGGGTCAGGAGACTTGCTCAGGTCATAGTCTAGGAAGGGCTCCCTACAGTTTGAAACAATGGAACATTCAGAAACACAGCCAGAATAGTTCTTTAAAAACTGCTGTGAATTGTCCCCTCATGCTGACACAAGGGCCACGAGGCCTGTGACTCCTAGGCAGCATCCTTCAAGTCTACTTCGTTGATCTCTCAGGAATCTGATAAGGATAAACTTACTGTACACAGTTATATCTGCATTATTATTTATATCCAGTCTACATGAGAGACTGTTTCATTCTTACAATGGTTTTATGAGGGCCTTCTCATCAGTTAACGTAACAGATGAGGAGATGAAGGTGCAGAGAAGTAAAGCAAGCTTTACTACATCTCAGCATCAGACACCTGTAAAAAGCACAGCTGAAACGTTAAGTCTGGCAGACAGACTGGTTTACTCTGTTGTCTCTATGCTGCATGACACCACATACTGCAGAGTTAGGAGTTACACAGCCTGCAACAAAAGAATGTGTTGGGGTTTCTTATAGGGCAGAGTGGCTTTCTGCAAAGATTTATGCTTCTTTTAGATAGTATGATATAATAATTCTTCAGGTAAAGCAGTGTTTGCTTCCTGCCTTTAGGGTGAGGGCAACTGTGGAGAAAGCAGCTGTCTCTAGCAGCGCTAGAGCTTTGTAACCCCTCGACCAAGTGAGGTGCAAAGGTCTATCTGCCTTGATGAGAGAGAAACTCCACAAGAAACCTAGAAGCAAAGAAGACACTCTCTTCTTGGAGACGTGGGCACACACTAACCTTACTCATTAAACGCAGCAGTGGCTAGCCATCCTTAACAGCTAAGATGGGTAGGCTTAGCTTAAAATCTTGTGTCTGTCTAAAGGTCCTTGGGTGAATCAAATCCCCTAACAGACACTTCATCCACCACAGGGTTCCTGAAATAGTGAGAACATTGTTTGTGCTTTCCAAAAGGAAAACACCCTATAAAACCTTAGTACTAGTTACTTATCTTCAGGTAACAGGATTTGAGACACGGCATAAACAAACTTTCCCACAAAACTTTCCTAGTAACTGGGAGCTAAAGCTCACGGTGTGGATGGCTACCAAGACCACCCCAAGGCTTCTAGAGGCTCTTGAATTAGAACATACAACCCTAAAATGGACTGTAGCTCACAGGTTTTGTCAGGCAGTATAGAACTATGACTGTCATACACCTTATCCCATTAACTCAAAACAAAATCTAAATTATCTTATAGAACGTCCTATATAGATAGTAATGACGCTGATTCATAATTACTTTTCCCAGACACTGATGTGTTTGGATTCCTGAGATGTATGGGGAAAAAAATCTGGGTTTCAAAGTATGAGAGTTTAGTTCTTTAAAAGCAAAAGTTTCAACTTTCAAACTCATTAATGAGATGATACGGTGAAAGCTCCTCTACAGGACAGCCAATAATCAGTCAGCGTCACCTCACTCCAGAGCTCTTGCCTTCTAACAGCAATCCGACGCCAGAGCAACCCGACAGCTGCTCACAAGCAGATGATTTCTCACTATTTACTGAAGAGAAATATTTTCCATGTCCCATGGCTAAGGTAGGGATTTGTAAGTCCTGGCTCATTATTAGCTCTGCCAGGAATCTAGTGTCATAGTCGTTAGCTCTGTTGGCACCAGCCATCGGATTTTGGTTCTTTATTCAGCTATACTGACGAGTCATCCAGATATAATCTCATGCTACAAGGAGAAAAAAAATCCACTTGCACACTAGTGCCCTTGTTTTATGAGCAATTCCCTGATGCTGTCAAGATAGCTCTTATCTGTGATGACACACTATTTGCATCAGAGCTATCTACCTAAAGAATGTTCCCATCACAAAAGGAGACCTGCCACCGGAAACAGTAAGCCCACCAGGGTCCACTCTGGGCTCACATCTCTTCCCTTAAAGGTTTCATTTGAAAAATCAGTCATTCACAGATACTATCAGAAATCAGCCATTCACAGACACCATCAGAAATCAGCCATTCACAGACACCATCAGAAATCAGCCATTCACAGACACCATCAGAAATCAGCCATTCACAGACACCATCAGAAATCAGCCATTCACAGACACCATCAGAAATCAGCCATTCACAGACACTATCAGTGGTTTCTTTTCCTCAGAGGAACATGAATATCTTCAAAAAATTACCTTTGTCCTAATGATAGTTTTTGAAAACAAAGCAAGACAACAAATAATCCTTTCCTCCACCCCTCGAATCTTATTTCCAGTGGTATGCTAATACTACTGCCCAGCAACCTTCACAGAGCTATACAACACCAAAATAGCCAGACTGAGGAGCAAAGGTGCCTGTGGGAAATGACCTGTCAACAGTCTGCCTCAAAATTAAACAGTGACTAGATTTCCTCTTAGCATGGCTCTTCATCACCTTTGTACGACAAAACTATGCACCTGAGCAAGAGTGTCTGCTGGTTTGTGAGACCTGGGGCACAAGCAGGAGGAAACACATGATTCCTGTAAGATATGTAAGTGGCTCCCAGTGGACTGCCGGTAGAGAAGGAAAAGCCAGATTTTCCAGAATAAATAGATTTGGTTGTTTCTTCCCATTATTTTGCCTATTTGCAAATGCTCAGATCTCGTTAAACTTAACATGCAACTAATGGAAGGGAAGCTTTATAAGTTAGCATCTCACAAACTTTTCCCTTTCTGATGCCTCAATCAACCTACTTATTTAGCAGGCAAGGGCTAAGAATTTAGAGACCATTAACTAAATATGTGGCTTATTAAATTTGTTTCTTTTTAGTTTCCAGATAGAAAAATAAAGCATCTAAGATCAGATAGCGACTACACATCTTAACTCCTATGATCAAACAGTAAGTTGGGAACTGAACTAGCATCCATCATGGGAAAGCAAATGTGGAAGTCGGTCATAATCTTGCTCGTTCTTGCTGGCACGCCAGTTTTAGAACTAATGCTGTGATCACTAACCTGGACAGAAGTAAAAAGTCTAAGAGGTCAACGGACACAAGAGAGCAAGAACTACCAAATCCAGGAGGCTGCGGGCCACAGATGCACGGAAGACCTACGACTGCTTCCCGAGAACTAAGGCCCTCCACTGTATCTCACTTACTGGTTCCCTGCTAGAAAATGCAAGTGCAATTCATGAAGTTAAAAAAGTCAGGTCTGCACATTTTAATGACATGAGAGTCGTCATGAATCAGAGAAAGAAGGAGGGGAGTGGAGGGGAGGGAATCTGCATGCAAATTATGTATGTAAGCAACAAGATATCCCAAGATGCCCTACTGCAACAGGGCCTTTGACTTATCATATGCCTGATAACATGGGTGTTAGCCAATTTTCCAAAAGATGAGTGCTTGGAAAGGGGTTGGGGTTAAATATATGTCCTCATATTAAAGTCATGTAGGAAATTTCTTCTATGAGTATGTAACTGCCTCAAAGACTACAGAAGAGATAGTTAATGTGGATATAATGACCACTTTGAACAGAAACATACTGTTTATGCTGTTCAAAGCTTTGGTTAGTGATGACCCAGAGGAGGAGAATGAGAGAGGAGGAGGAGGAAGAGGAGGAAGAAGAGGAGGAGGAGGAGGAGGGAGGAAGAGGAGGAGAAAGAGGAGGAGGAGGGGGGAGAGGAAGAAGAGGAGGAAAAAGAGGAGGGAGAGAAGGAGGAAGAGGAGGAAGAGAAAAAAAGCTGCTACATGTAGACACAAAAACTGGATTGCTATGCAAAAATTTATGACTAAAACACACAAAGCCAAGTTGAACTCTACTTTAGGTGGCTCAGAATTGCTATGTATGATAGCAAATTTAATGAAAGTTACAACATATATCACACACTTGCCCCCAAGAGAAAGTTCTCATTCACTTACATATAGGACACCCCAAACTTCCTTTTCTCTTACCACCCAATTTCCCAAGGCTCCTGTGCACACTTATACCCTAACACCGCCCCCACACAGTATAAGATTTTTCACAATTCTGGAATCTGAGTAAAAAGTTACTTCTATATTAAGTAGTATGATATCAATCTAAATGGTATACAAGACAAAGAATAATCACTGTTGCTTTCACACATATACATACACACACATACACATACACACACACATATACATATACACACATACACTCACACACATATACACACATATTCACACATACACACACATACTCACACTCACACACATACACACACATACATATACAAGTCCATCTGGCAACAAGAGAAAATGGAAATCCTATTTTAAGCTGTAGAACTCCTGGACAGCTTTTCACAGTGACTGAAGGCCTACACTTAAGTATGATGTAACCACCATCAGCACAGACCTAGGAGACTTGTGGGAAACTCATCCTAAAAGCAAACTCAGACAATGCAGCCAGAACAACCGAACTGCAACAGTGAAGGAGGGAGCAGGGACCTGCTGGCTGTAGATGGGCTTCAGGAGTTAAGCTACTGTACTTAAAGAACTGGTCTTTGCTGCTCAGGCCAAAAACAAAGAAAGGTAATGAGCCGCTGTCTGTATTGGGGGCAGGAGGAGGCTGGGGCAGCAGCAGAAGCCCCACCAGTGATCCGGCACAGAGATGCAGAAATGGAGTGAAAGGTGCATTACACTCTGGACCTCAGCCAGGAAGACAGGACACCCTTTGGCATTTGTGTCTCCCGATCTCCCCTTCTCTTCAGAGATATGGAAAAGAAAGTGGGAAATGGAAATATACAGCCTCCCTCAAATGGTCTCTCTATTTTTCCTGCCCATTCTTCCAATGTCAGCTTGAACTCAGGGGCAAGATAGTATGTGGCGCATACTTCATTTCAGAAGCAAGTTCTAGAATGTTCCGTTTCCTACTTCTTTTTCCTATTCTCTATCTTAGAAATTTGCTCAGTTCTCAATATGTATTCCACGAGTCTCACCTTCTGCAGCATGGATGAGGAGCAGATCTGATGTGCCCTGGAGACAGACTTTCAGAAACTATGCCTGCAGTGCTGACAGTATTAGAGGTACACATGGAAGCAGGCAACAGGCCCATGTGGATCACTGTGGAGTCCTCTGCACAGCACGGGGTGGAGACAGGAGGAGGAGAGACTCACAGCCAAGAGGACTGAGGAAGGAAAGAGCAAACAGGAGGAGCCCACTACAGTCCATACTCATGGCGGCCATCTGAACAGGCAAGGCATCCATCATCCAGGTTACCACAGGTCAAACAGGTCTGCTAAGTGTATGTCGGGGTGGGGGTGGGGAGACTGCAAACTTTTCCCATTAAAAGTAATGTACGTTCTACACATCCTAGACTCTAGTACAGTAAGAAAAGCTTTTCTTGGTTGAAACCATGAAAGTATTTCTGGAAACCCTAGGCACATACAATTTTAGTAGATACTAAGCATGTTTAAAGCTAAAAATGGTCCTTAAAAAAGTTCTCTCCCATCCTCCCACCTCAACCGAAGGCAAAGAAGCATACTATCGAGGAATCTGACGCAACACCGAGCCACAGCCTTCTTCCTAGGGGAGGCTGTTTGACGGGGGTGAGGGCAGGTGAAGAATCACACAGCCCGGGGCTGAGTGCCAGCCCTACCACTTGAAGTTACTTAATTTCTCTGACATGGCTTTCTTTTCTAAAGAGTGTAGCAACTCAAGCCTCTGCCCGAGGAGAAGATCACTGAACTGTCACAGTACAGGTCTCAGCAGAGGTAGCTTACGACACGAGGTACCCACCTGCCTCCTTCGCCACATCAGCTGCCTGCTTCTCCTACAGATGCCACGGAACTGGAGTTTATTTAGCAATTATTCCTATTTCCTAAGCATAAGCTTTTTGGGAAAGGGAGCGAAGGGGTTGAAGGTACAAGTAGCCCACAGGCATGAAGCCTGGGTTCAAAGTCCAGCACTGAAAAATAGGAAGCAGTACCCCACCTCACTATTCAAATGCAATGTGGAGGACCCTTGGACAAGAACCAGCTTCTAACCCCAGTGGGAAAAGATCCCAAGTAAAATAACAACACCTGTGTCTAAGCAACAACCACTCATGCTCTGGAGGAAGAAGGAAAGAAAGAAAGTGGGAAGGTGGGGAAGAAGAAAAGAGAAGAGGAAAGGAGGGGAAAGGGATGAGTTTTTAGACGCATTGTTTGTTTGCTTATATAAATAGTATTAGACTTTGCAGTACTGGAGAAGGAACTCACAACCTTGTACACGCCAGGCCAAGTGCTCTCCCACTGAACTGTATGCCCAGGTGGAGAACTCTCTCTAAACTTCCACTTTTTCTTTTCTCTCCTTTCAGAAGTAGCTTAACAAACTGCAGTCGGCTTGTGTCCTTTCGTCTCTTTTAATGATCAGCTTCTTCCATGCCCAAGTGTCCAAAATTGGCCTTCTGACAACCATCCCTGAGTGCATCTAACAAGATAAAGTTCATGTGGAGGAAGTGGTTATCCCCGGAGCTGAGCCAAAAGCCGCAGACAGGCCAAAGCCACAGACAGTACAGCGAATACAGGGCCAACACGGCTTCCCATGCACCCAGGGTCTGCTGCTGCCAAGTCCTTTCTCACACTGTAACCAGGGTCCTTTCCTAGCCCTTGCTCAGTTGTCTGTTACTTCTTCATTTTTCCATCATGGACATGGGTGCTCGTCTAGACCTGCCTTGTTTTTCATCATGGGAAAATTTTCTCTCATCCCAACTCTAGATATAATCCTTCATGGTCGAGGTCTCCTTCATTGCTCCAACTTTAGTCCACTCCTCAACTCCCACTTTGCTGAACTTCCTGTCCAATGCACCCTTCCCCTTTCTCATCCAAGAGGCCTACCTGCACCATCTCGACAGTCCTCAGTACTCAATGCCAGTTATCAAATACACTTGTGAGCACATCACGTGTTCTATTGGCCAACATGTATGGAATATATGACATTTTAGTAGAAAATTTTTTTATCGGTTCTTAACAAAATTAAGATTGTTGTAAAATATATTTTCCCATGGTACTTCAAGATAACAGAATAACACAACCATTTATTGCAGATACCTGTATGCTACCATCTGGAAGTTCTTGTCAGTTTTAAATGAGTATGTTGTGAGATGCTCTCCATGGTGTTCCCCCTTCATATTCCAGTGAATAATGGCTGCACAATCAGCAGAGGTGAGCATGGGACTTTCATATCACTGTAAGCCTGTAGGAGCTTCCAAAGAGACACGGGCTAAATGTCCAAGACTTTCCATGATGAACATATGAAGATAAAAGTCTGAATGGCTGTTTTGTGGCACGGGGTTTTGTTATGTAGTCCAGGCTGACCCTGAACTCGGGAGCCTTCTGCTCAATTTCTTGGTAGCATGTGTGTTCTCCAGCTCTCAATGTTATTCTAAGAAGCAGCTTCAGAAAATTCAAATGTATCTCAAGAGGAAAACAAAGGAGGAAAAAGAACAGTATTTCCAATTGTAATTTGAAAATTACCCATCAGGTCCAACATTTATACATTACCCAAAATGCTACTTTGTCAAAGTCAGGTATCCTGCCAGAGTAACTGAATGAATTCATACTTTATCTTGAGAAGAAATGACCATAATAATGAACCAATGTCAAGGATTACATTTTCAATTTCCACATTTTATCTAAAGGGCTATATTAAGTTATAACAAGTAATCTGCGGTTCTCGCTCTTATATCTTTCAGTCTCTCTCTCTTTCTCATTGTAAGTATGTGTGTGTGTGTGTGTGTGTGTGTGTGAGAGAGAGAGAGAGAGAGAGAGAGAGAGAGAGAGAGAGAGAGAGAGAGATCAGCCTCTGCTGCATTCCATAAGAGCTGTCCATCTTGTTCTGTGAGACCATCTCTCACTTGAACTACAGCTGCTGGGTTGGCTGGGCTCTTGAGTCTCAGGGACCTGCCTGTCTCTGACTCCCCAGTACTGTAATTACAAGTATGCAACACCACACTGGGCTTTTTCACAAGGATTCTGGGCAGTGAACCCAGGTCTTCTTGCTTGTGTTTAGCTGACTGAGTTCTCTACCCAAACCAAGCTGTTGTTTAGAACTGCTTGTTTGCTGGGATGGTGGTGGGGTCAGATCTGGTCCCTACCCTGGGTCTGAAGCTCCCACTGCAGGCACTGCAGGACACTGAGCTTTCCCAGGGTGCAATGAGCCTAATCCACAGTCTGGCTCCCTTCCACTGTCTGCATCTTTGACCAAAGCTGCTGCTACATGTGGGATTTCCCCCACTCCTGTGGCCACAAACCAGAGTCAGATTATATTTATAGATGAATATTAACCTTTTATTAGATTACTGAAGGCAGGAAGCATGCCTTTCCTCGCCTGTATCTTGTCCTGTGCCTTCTGAATGGGCGGGGTTCATCCAGATGAGAATTGTCAACCTACCAGGACTACAACTCTAAAAATATCTGACTCTTCCTCTGTGTGCACCCATCTGTGTCAATAGCTTCTGAGTTAGGGGCGGGGGCCGTACACACCTCCCATTCATGTTGGAACATTAACTGCTTTGATCATGTGTAGCTCTTGCTGCTGTGAATTCTGACTGCAGTAATCCTGTTATATCAGGAGACACTGTTTTACCCAAGTCCTCAACAACCTTCGGCTCCCACAGTCTTTCTGTCCTCTCTTCCCTACTGGATAGCAATGCCAGCCCCTGCTAAGCACACATATTCCTTTTTGTGTTAATGAAGAAGGGAAGTTTAAAAGATACAGGGTAAACAGCTATCTGTCCCACCTTTAGTGGACAGAGGTAGACCCAGGACCAGCTGATCTGGAGGAACACACGGATCTCTCCTGGGAGCATAGGCTGGTAGCACAGAAATGTCGGATGCTCTGATCCATACCAGTGCCTTGTCCTAAGCACCCCCTCACTCCCCACACACCCAGACAAGACCATGAGAACCCACACAGTTGTTACAAACAGAAGTGGTCCGTCTCTTTATTTCTCCCAGAAAGCTGATTTTAAGGAGGGGAAAAAAATCTGGCGGTTTCATTATCATTGTTGAAAGTGTTTCATGACGATCATTGTATGTGAAAGCCATCAGCTCTTGAATTTTAGTAAAACACAGTTGAATTTAAAAAAAAAAAAAAAAGGTTTGTGTTGAATGCAGTATGTGATTTTCCGGTGTGGCAGAGGTCCCTGCTGGTGATTCCTAATGCAGAGTGACTACAGGTGCGGGCTCCGATTCAGATCGATACTTCATCTCTAATTACCCGAGCCCTCCTGTGCACTACCACTTCCTATTCCCCATGGAAACGGGACATGAATACTAATGCGATCCAGTTGTCAGGCACTGCCTGGAGCCAGCGCAAGTCTGCAAAGCCAACTTCGTCACAGCATACAAATGAGGAGTAATATTTTTCACAATCAAGCTCTGCAGCAGACTCCTGTCCATGCCTGTAGGGGACTCATAATGAATATATTTCAATGAGTGTTATTTTAGTAACCTCTGAAATGCAAGGTTCTCCGCCCCCCCTTCAGTCCTGGAGTTTCTACAAGTTGATAGGGCATTGAGTAAGCTGGAAAGAGACTTATCAGATTCTGGAGTGCTTGGGACAATTACATAAAAACATGTACCATAGTGTAAGGTCAGAGTAACCATTTGTGTTTGGGGATCAAGTAACTCATGACCTCAACTCCCCGTATCCATTCCAGCTTCATGGAGTCCTGCAGTCTTGCTGCTTGGCTGCCTGGAGAAAGATGTCATGAAATGTCATTCTCTCCAGATGTGCCCTGAATGCGATGCAGGACAGCTGTGGCGATGGGGGAAGGGAGGAGGTGCTTTTCCATGTCCTTTAGAAGACACATCACTAAACCAAAGTGCTGCTGAGACACTATGAAACATCACCCCAGAGCTGACCCAGTCCCTAAACCATCTGAACAAGTGTACTCTGCCTGACCACTCCTCTCCCGACTACCTCTGTGACCTTGCACAATGACTAAGCCTCTGAGTTTCTTCACCTCTAAGGTCGAGGAAATGCATCATACAACAGAGGGCCTGGCCTTCAGTGAGCAACAGGATTACTACACTCAGAATTCACAGCAGTGAAGGTCCTGTGACTGTGGTTATCATTGTTAGCCACATATATTTTACTCTGGATATTCACTAAGCCAGGAGTGCTTCCCAGTCATTACCCCACAGGTAAAAAGTGAGAAAATTCTTAAAGCACCACAAAGAATGAAGAATTTAAATCATTTCCTAATACTGACCATATACATTTGAAATGTAGCCTGGGCTATCACCCATAGCTCATAGCCTCCACATTTAGAAAGCTAACCCAGGAAAGATTGCTAGTTCAAGGAGGGCTTGGGTAACACAGCAAGACCCTGGCTTAAGAAATAAAGAAAAAAACCAAACCATCCTTCAAAAATAGCAAAACTACAGAAAACTTGAGTTTTAGCAAAGTCACACAGAGGAGGGCAAAACCTGCCCATCAAGGACGGTAGGTTTGTTCCAAAGCGTTCCTGGCAATGAAGTCATGGAAAGGGGTTTCCAGGGGAGAAAGCCTAAAGTTAGGGCCACAGGAATCAGAGCAATATGAACTGCTAGACTTTTAAACCAAACTTTGTATGTGTGTGCACGTGTATGTGTGCATGTGTGTGGGTGCATGTGTATGTGTGCATGTGTGTGGGCACGTGAATGTGTGCATGTATGGGGGCACGTGTATGTGTGTGTGTGTGGGCACGTGTATGTGTGTATGTGTGTGTGGGCACGTGAATGTGTGCATGTGTGTGGGCACGTGTATATGTGCGTGTGTGTGGGCACGTGTATGTGTGCGTGTGTGTGGGCACGTGTATGTGTGCGTGTGTGTGGGCATATGTATGTGTGCGTGTGTGTGGGCACATGTATGTGCATGTACAGATGCACATTCACATATGAACATGTGTGTCCATGAAGAGTACCAGAAGGTACCATTGAATGTATTCCTCTATCAATTTACATCTTATTTCTTGAGACACCATCTTTTCGGGAGCTCACTGGTTGAGTTAAACTGGTTGGACAGGAGGCTCCTGGGTTCCGCTGCCTCATGTCTGCAGTCTGGGATTTACTCTAGTGTGCCTGCCTGGCCGTTTGTGTGGGTTCTAAGGATCCACACTCAAGTCTCTGTTATCAGAAAGTAGGTTAAATCTTCTTATTTCTTTGCTGTTTTAATGGAAGCTGTCTTAAAATTTTTATTTTCTCATATAAAAATTGTTAATAACTTCGTATTTTCTTCTAATAGTCATTTCCTCTAATTCCTACATCTCAGAGCTCCTAAATAATAATATGTTAAATATTTTAACCATAACCATATTTATCTTTTTGTAAAAGAAGTCTGCATGGCTCCTTCGGTCTTACTCATTCCTTCATGCATGTATGTGACCGCCAGACAAACGCTCAGGCTGCTACTCTATGTACAGTTTCGCTCAACAATTACTGAGGGCCATTCTGGGGTTAGTTTCAAAGAACTGCATGCCCCTCTGTTCACTTGATGATAATGCAGTGATAATTCTGTTGATATTGAATATTAAGATCATTTAAGTACTCTGTGGTTATTACATGCATATAGATATTGATAATACTTGCATTGTGATAACTTTGCATATTCATACTTGAAGATCTTTATAATTCTCTCTTCAGCATGAATTATAGAGGAGTTGAACTGCCAGGTCAAAATTTATAAGCATATTTATAATTATTCTGTATCACCAGACTTAATCAATTTACCATAATTGTCACAATTTCAGATCCTCTACTGAATTATCAGATACAAGCTGAAGGTGCTCCTTTAGACCATATGACTGAGTTCAGAGATGGAACAATTAAATACCAGAGAGGCTGGGTGACTGGCCTGTATGTCATAAAGCTGCTTAGAGGGAGGGTTAGTCATGGAGACAGCAATGGTATTGTAGGACAGCATGATTACAGGACCCTCTTCAGCACCTTGTCTGTGTCACAGCGTCCTTGGGTTCTCACTCCTCACTACGCTCTCTTTATTGGGAATGTGGGCCACAGACACGAAGACAGGAAAATGGAGTGTGATAAATGGAAGGCCCAGACCGGATGAAGGAGCTTGTGAGAGTGGTGGGTAGAAGGGAAGAGGACACTGCAGAAGCAGCAGCACTCAGGTTTGATCTGAAATTCTATTCCAGAAAGTGTGTCGGCCTGTTAGTAAGGGTCCGGGCAGGACACAAGAAGGGTGTCACTAACTAACTAGGAGGCCCCAGCAGTCTATCACACCAATTCTCCTGTTCAGAGGTTACAGTAGGTTCAGAAATCACAGTTCCCTGCAGAGCCCAACTAGCAATCAGCAATAATTAGTGTATGTAGGTGTGTCTAACCCATGGCCCATGCAATCAAGGATAGACATGAATGAGGCCTAAGATAAAATCGTAGAGTTACTCAAAACACTCTGAGGGGTGTGTGTGTGTGTGTGTGTGTGTGTGTGTGTGTGTAGTATATTATTTTTCCTTGTCACTTGATTCCATGGTTCTGGAGCATAAACTTTGTACATGACCATGTTGTAATGTGCTGTCCAAAGGTTGAGCAGACCAGCAAGAGCTTCCAAAGCCTCATACATACTTAAGTTGGGTATCTCAGAGCAAGTATCATTCCCCCATTTTCCAGGAAAAAAATGAGAGAGAGAGAGAGATAGAGAGAGAGAGAGAGAGAGAAGGGGAGAGGAGGGGAGGGGAGGGAAGGGGAGGGGAGGGGAGGGGAGAGGAGGGGAGGGGAGAGGAGGGGAGGGGAGGGGAGGGGAGGGGAGGGGAGGGGAGAGGAGGGGAGGGGAGGGGAGAAGAGGTGAGGTTTCACGGAGCAAATCATAACTACCCCTGGATGGAGACCAAGTTCCTCATACCTGGCCGAGCAGAGACTAGCAATCCAACCTTGAACTCTGTCTACTCAAGTGCTTCATACTGATGTGCCTTGGAACTCTTCATCAACCAGGTCAAATTACAAAGCAGAAATGATCTGAACTGTAGCTTTCTGGAAAGCTGCCTCCTAACTTTTCTTTGGCTCAGTGAAAGAACTTAAAAAACAGCTCCCAGTTCTGCCGAGGGCAATTTACCCTTCTAAAATTGGTTTTCTTACCCAAAATGAGAAATTTGAGACATTGATCTTTAAGGTCCCTCCTCCCAATGCTAGTAATACAAGCCATGTATACATTTTTAGAAGTGGGGTGTGTGTGTGTGTGTGTGTGTGTGTGTGTGTACTGTGTTCACACACGCATCTGTGTGAGCATGAGCACTTGCCATGACATCCATTGGGTAGGCAGAGGACAACCTCGGGCCCTCACGTCCCTCCTCGTTTGACACAGGTACCCTTTTTATTTGACACTCTATGTGTCAGGGAGCTGGCCTGCAGCTTTGGGGGATCCTCCTGCCTCTGCCTGCCATCTCACTGTGGAATCACTGGTACTGTAAGCGTGCTATACTGAGTCTGGCTTTCTGTCTGGTCCTCACAAATGTACCGCAAGTACTTTAACCAGTAGGACATCTCCTCAACTTGGTGAGTGCACTTCTGATATAAGCACGAGCTGGGCCATTTTCATAGTTAAAAATAAAATTCAGATTTCCTTAAATAAGTGAATTGTCCGAGCAATTTTAAAATCTTGAAAATAACACAAAAAACAAACTTGTAAATGGATGACCATTTACCCCATGACCATTCTAACAACCGGTCAAATTCTATTTTCACCTTCAAATAAGCAAACAGATAACAATTTTGTTTCTATTTCATAAGCATTCTAAGTTGACCAATAAGCAAAAGAGAACTATTGGAAATTCTAGGCCAGCCGAATATGCTCTGGCTACATGTACCATGAGAGGAGGGGCCACGGTCCAAGTAAGATTCAAGAAATTCCAGGGCATGGATAATGGCAAGAGTGTGGATGAACACTTTTCAACTGCAAGTCTTGGGGGTTGGTCATAAAGCTGATAGAATTGAGAGCAACCAGCAGGTACTTTGGTGTGTGCTGTATGCTTGTGTGCAGGTGCATGACTGTGTGCAGGTGCTTTGGCACCTGTATCTATACGCACGTGGAGGCCAGTTGTCCTCTTCTATCCTTTTCTATTTTCTATTTTAAAGACAAAGTCTCCTGCTGAACCTGGAACCTGCTGATTCAACTATCTCTGCCTCCCTGGGGACGGATTGCGAGAGTGCACCATTGGGCATGTCTAGATTTTCACATGGGTTCTGAAGAGCCAAACTCAGGTTCTAAAGCTCATGTGACAAGCATTTTATTGACTAAGATATCTTCCCAGCCCCTACAAGTCATGTAACTTAAAGATAATATTAAATTACATTACATTACCAGAGCACATCACAGCAAGTGGCAATGTGGTGTGGTTAGATTAGTTACCCAGATACTGTTCATAGCTCAGAGCTAGATTTTGCAAACCACACTTCTGCTGGCTCCATGGTGCCAGTGTCTTGAACACTAGGGGTTGGAAAGCTGCAGACAGATGATGGAACTTGGTCTATCCTGTTCTATTTCCAGTTTTTATTATCTGGCCGGTGACATATCTTTATCCCAAGGTGTCAACAGGGTCAGTTTTCTGCTCAGGGACACCAGCCTGCCATCATCTCCTGTTCAGAAAGTTTTTCCATTCCTTTCTGAAATCCCTTGATCCTGAGAACTAGTGTTTTCTTGCCATCACTACCTTCAGGGTAGCACTAAGCCTGTTCTAGAGTTGTTTACTACTGATTCACAATGGGAAAGGTGCTTACACCAGTGTACAAGCTAATTGCATCTCTAAGTACATTGCTTAGTTCATAGGAAGGCCATCTCAAAATGGAGCCATGAGCCAACTCGGGTTCAGGCACAAGGATGACTGCATGGAAGTGATCAACAGCTAGCCATTCAGTTGCTTTGATTTACATAGCCTCAGTGGGTCCCTGTGAATCTATTTTTTCCTAAATATTATCAAAACTCTTACCATGCAGCTTGTGGTTTCTCTCTTTATCAGGCCCCTGATATAGAAGCGAGATATAGGTATATGCTCAACGGTTTTTCATCTAGGTATATTCATGTAAGTTTATAAAATGGATGATGATACAGAAATGTACCAAATAGTAAAAAGCTGGAAACAAATGATCCTAACATGTAGATATAAGAAAAATTTTAACCTACATCTTAGAAATATGTGTATGAGTGTATTACCTTCCTGTATGTTACATTTAAAAAAAATAAAACAAGGAATTTAAAAAATTTTTTTAAATTATGCCAAACTTCCATCTAAAAGTGATCAAGTCTAAACCAACTAACCAAACAAACACAACAGCCCACACTGGCCACCAGCTCTCCATCCTCCTGTGTCCATCTCTTTAGTGATGATGGGATTACAAATGTACATCCATGCTGAGCAAAGGTTTGGTTTATTGCAGGGCTCTGGAAAGTGTGTCCACTTGTGTGAGTAGGCCTCAGGCCTTCAGAGCACCTCGGGTATCCTTTTACAAAAGCATTCGTTTGTCTCTGCCATTCACACATGTGGGCAGAGCTACCAGAGAACAGCACCAATAGATCAGGAATTGGCTTACTTCAAAGTATTTAAGTATTTCTCAGCCTAGCAATAACCCAACATAATAGTTTCCTTAGATGTCTGTAAGGGAAATGCCACAGTCTTGACATGCCTAATCTTTTAGAGCAGAGTGAGCACTCAGTGCCCATAGAAGATGAGCTACAGCTGATTTGTCTGAGCTAAGTCAGGATGGAGGGAAACCAGACAGTGTAGATCGCCAGGCATTCCTCTATGAGCTGGGGAATAAGAGACACATTTAATTCTCAAATAAAAGTTAGTTTATTGCTCAGTGATTATGAGAAATTTTGTACTATGGTATTTGGAAAAATCTAAACACAAAGGTGTTTATCCAACTTGGGATATGTTGGTAAAATGCACTGATTCTATCAAAATATTTACAATATTATGGAATTTTAATTTTAAGGACGTATCCACAGTTAACCCCCCCCCCCTTGTTTTAAGACGGGTAAATAATATTGTCTTTTCTAAGTTCATAAAACTATTTAAGATACGCAATTTTTTAAAAAGTTCCTTAAGCTGGAATTAGGACTTGATTTAGTCAATTTAGTTAACCTGACCAGAGTCAGGTGCAGCCTGGCCAAGCGAGAAAGCCAGGAGTCTGACACAGCAGTGCGTACCTAATGTGTGGTTCACCTTTAGTAACTGCAGCATAACTCTCAGGATAATACCTGTCCTCTTTAAATTTGTATTTTCTTGACCATGAAACAGGGTTGACAAGATGTTTGCAAAGTTGTGTACAGGTATTTTGATGACACGATTCAACACACACAATTCTGCCTCACATGATGGAGGTTAAACCATGCAGTTCTTCCAAATGAACACTATTCAGACAGCAGTGGAGAACGAACTTCAACACAAGTCAATTCAACCAGAACATGTCCAGGTCTTTCACTATTTTTAAAGCATCTGTTATATCCTGAAAGGAAACCAGTGTAAAAATGGTGACATTTAAGAAAAAACAATTCCCAAGCAAACATTCTGTTGAGAAGTCTCTTTACTGCGTTGCATGGTCCACTGGCCTTCTATTCTTGATCCACTACAGTGTGGACAAAAGCTATTGTCCTGCCATTCAGCTTGTGTAGGGGCAGAATGAACTAGAATGAACTAGATCTGTGTCAATGTGCTTCCTGTGTTGCTGTCAGATGGCCACACTCACATGTAAGAGAGAAAAGGAGCCATCCAACGGGATGAGGGAAAGGACAGAGGGTGGTCCTGGCTCTCACTGTCCTCCTTTTCACACCATCAAAAGCTCTTACCAGCAGAAGGAGCGCGGACCTCCAGACCTTGTCCTCACATTCCATGGAGGGCAAATGGTCCCCATCAGCTAAAATTCTCCCTACACTATCTTCTCCATGTAAGCATACAGTGCTTTAGCTTATTCACCTTCCCTCTCTAAGACTGAAAACACCCAGACAAGAGTCCAAACTAAGCAGTTTCTGCCATGTCTGTTCACTCCAGTTGCAAATTTCTCCACCATGAATATACAGTTCATGCAGTTAAATGGACTCAATGGCCTGGATCGTATATTCTTACTAAAAGAAAACAAGCAGGTACCCAAGGAAATGACAAGCAGTGAAAAGTGTTTCTAAGGCAACTTTCTATAAGAACTCCACAGGTAGACAATATCTGAATAATTTAGACTTTTAAAACATATTTGAAAACTTCATGTCAATATTTATAATTTACTAGCATGTTACTTGGCCTATATCCTTTTTAAAGAGATATTTTTGTAATAAACACTGATATTACTTTAAAGGTTAACACTACAAGGTACTTTTAAAATTAATTTTCCATTTTATGACAAGTTACTATTGTTAACACATGCAAGGATATGAGAGGATAAATCCCCACGAATCTTGAATTTAAGCACCCCGATTAATCTCTAGTACCAGCAGGCATGGCAGCCACCAAACTAAAGATAACTACACCTCATAAAGAAATGTTCTCATGGATGGATTATCCTAGTTCATGTGGCAGTTGGCAAGCCAAGAAGGAAGACAATACAGGCATCAAAGAAGAAAAAAAAAGCTGACCTAACCACCAGCAGTACACCCACCCTGTTAATTAATGTGCAAGGCACTAAAACAGCAAACTCTGCTGCTGACGGTTACAGCGATGATACCCACTGAAGCAACCAGGGGTTCCGGTCATGTGACACGCAATGCAGACATTCTAATCACATTCATGGCATCAGCTGAACGGTGTAAGCTCAAATGCCAAACAAAGAACAACACAGAGAACACTGAAGACTTCACAACCACACTGCAGAGACGAACTACTTTCCAAAGCATTTCAGACATACGGCTAAATGAACTTTATGCAAATATTTTTATAAATCCAATTTAAATGTACAATTAATTCTTTGGAAACCTGTTATAGTATTTAAAGTCATCACATATTAAAATGGATATAGGCCGATAGTTATATAAAAATTATATGAAGGAATCTGAGACACTGCCTACCTGTTTCAAGAACCGGACTCCGTAGCTAAATACATAGAGGTAAAAGGAAAATCTCCACCTGTAGGAAGTTAAAGAAATTAAGACATTCAGTTAATATATTTCACAGTATATTTGAGATACGTGAAGAAAAACAAATGACTCACAGAAATCTGAGATCAAGCAGGAAAACAAAGACAGAATTAATTAGAGAATTAATTAATAAACAGACAGAAGTCATTCAAAAAACCTCCCAATGAAACTGGAAAGCAGTGACCAATCCTCACCGGAAGTCCTCCTTTAAGTACTGCTGGCTCACTCACACAACGAGAACAGCAAAAATGGCTTTACCACATCGCTGATCAGCTTTCCTGGTGGTTATGGGTGAGTGCACGTCTTTGCGTCTGGTATACAAATTCTCTATCATAACCTATAAACAAGGCTGACTCCCTGGACGTGGGACAGTTACACAGGGTTCAGGCTCGTGTGACACTGCGCTGGCACCACACTGAATTCCAAGGAAGTGCTGAATGGGCCTTACAGCTTCCTTAGTTCTGATAAAGACCACAGAATCTTTCTTTTTTTTTTTTAATTTATTTATTTATTTGATACTTTATTTACATTTCCAATGTTTCCCCTTTTCTAGGTCTCCTCTTTGGAAACCCCCTATCCCCTCCCCATCCCCGCCTCTATGAGGGAATTCCACTTCCCACCCACCCGCCCACTCCCATATTCCCACCTTGACATTCCCCTTTACTGGGGCCTCTAACACCCTCAGGCCCAAGGGCCTCTCCACTTCCTGATGGCCAACGAGGCCCTCCTCTGCCACATATGTGGTCCGAACCATGGGTCCCTCGATGTGTATTCTTTGGTTGGTGGTCCAAACTCCAGGACGACCGGGGGTGGGGGGGTCAGGCCCATTGACACTGTTGCTCCATCCTTGGGGCTGCAAACTCCCTCAGCTCCTTCAGTCCTTTCTCCAACTCCTCCATGTGGGACCTCACTCTCAGTCCAGCGGTTACTGTTAAGTGAAACTTGTGCGTTCTCAACTTTTGGGCTAATATCCACTTATCAGTGAGTACATACCTTGTTCACTCTTTTGTGACGGAGTTACCTCACTCAGGATGATATTTTCGAGTTCCATCCATTTGTCTGCAAATTTCATGAAGTCATTGTTTTTAATAGCTGAGTAGTACTCCATTATGTAAATGTACCACATTTTCTGTATCCATTCCTCTGATGAGGGACATCTGGGTTGTTTCCAGCTTTTGGCTATTATAAATATGGCTGCTATGAACATAATGGAGCATGTGTCTTTATTACATGTTGGAGCATCTTCTGGGTATATGCCCAGGAGAGGTATAGCTGGGTCCTCAGGTAGTATTATGCCCATTTTTCTGAGGGTCCGCCAAACTGATGTCCAGAGTGGTTGTACCAGCTTGCAGTCCCACCAACAGTGGAGGAGTGTTCCTCTTTCTCCACATCCTCGCCAGCATCTGCTGTCACCTGAGTTTTTGATCTTGGCCATTCTGACTGGTGTGAGGTGGAATCTCAGACTTGTTTTGATTTGCATTTCCCTGCTGACTAAGGATGTTGAGCATTTCTTTAGGTGCTTCTCAGCCCTGCGAATTTCCTCAGTTGAGAATTCTCGGTTTAGCTCTGTTCCCCATTTTTTGATGGGGTTATTTGGTTTTTTGGAGTCTAACTTCTTGAGTTCTTTGTATATATTGGATACTATAGGATTGGTTAAGATTGGACAAATCTGTCAGTATCCTTTGACCTCAGCCCTATCTCAGCCCTTTTCCATACTGATAGTTCGAAGACTTGGTCAGCTTTAGAGTAGCCTTTATTTTAGTCTCCTTCTCCCCTATTATACTGAACCAGTACACTGCAAGAATTTGCTTCACTTTTCCGGCCTCTGGAGAATTTGCAACCCCTCTGGTAAATGATTTATAACAGCTGTTTCAATTCTGACTATTGTTAGTAGGCAATGATCAGACAGCTTTTATGTATAATAAAACTTTTATAGAAGTCATTGGAATTCTGACTGTCATTTATATGTCTGCATTTTACCCCATCGCTAACACGACCCAGTTTTCACAAGACACGGGTTCTATTACAGGAACATTGATGCCTACCTTATTTGAATAACAAGTTCCAATGAATATTTACAAGGCAGATTTTTATTTCCACAAAATATCTGCAGGGAGCGAAAATTGCAAGCCTTTTGAAACATGAAAAAAATTATTTATGGAGTTTCATATAAGTTACCATTTTTAAATGCTTGCTGCAAGCTTGTTTAGTGTCTCCCAGACTTTCACTAAAATATCTCTAGGAAGAGGTAAGGAAAGGTGCATATAACCACAAATAGGAAGACATGACTTTTAGTCTCCTTCTAGGAGCAGGGAAGGATTCTTATAATAGTAAAGAATAAAATTAGATTTTTTTTTAAAAGAGAGGGTTTAGTGAAGTTAGGGTGATACCTCAGCTAATAAAGAACTTGCCTAAAAATGTGAGGACATGGGTTTAACACTCCGAACCCATGAAAAAATTTAGGCACGGTGTCCTGTAATTGTATGCCCAGTGCTGGTAAGGCAAGAGCAATTCAATAAACCTCCCAACAGAACAAAAATCAGAAATCCTTGTATCTTGATGGTCTAGTCTGGTCTAGCCTGATTGGTTAGCCCCAACTGTAGGAGAAACCCTGTCTTAAAGAGAGAGCATTCCTGACATGGTACCTGAGTTTTTCCTCTGCTCCCCTATAAACACACACACACACACACACACACACACACACACACACACACACACACACGCTTGCACGCTACACACATACACAGAAGCACACACATAAGTACATATGCACACATACACAGAGGCACACACACAAGCACACTACATACATACACAGAGGCACACACACAAGCATACTACACACATAGAGGCACACACACAAGCACACTACACACATACACAGAGGCACACAAACACACTACACACACACACAGGCACACACGCAAACACACTACACATATACACAGAGGCACACACACAAGCACACTACACACATACACAGAAGCACACACGCAAGCACACATGCACACACACATCTTTTAAGTGGACATTAGACAAATCATGAAGCTTAAAAGAAGCAAGAAGTCAGCCTCCTCCTCCTCCCTACCACCTTCTGTGTATCTACCCTTTTACACTCTCAGCCACCGTGCCCAGAAACCTAACCTATGCTTTTTGAGGCAGCAGGAAAATCCCCCAACTTCAGTTAGTGATTGCTGCTTCCTATAACAACCAGAAAGAGGAAGAAATACTTTGCATGGTGGTTTCAGATGAAGACAAGATTTCAAGACAAGATGATTTTTGAAAGTGTTGCATCCTGGGGATTGGAGCTCTTCCAAGTTCGTACACAAAGCAACAGAGAACAAGGCATTGGAGACAGCTTCTAGTCCACTGAAAACAGGTCATAGCCTACAAATGTGAATTTTCTATTAGGTCAGAGACCTCAAAGACAATGTTTACTAAGAAACAAAAAGGACAGAGAGCAGAACCAAGGGCATCTTCTCTGTGAGCAGATCTGAAGAGATCATTTGCAATCCAGCAACAAAAATAACAGCTGAATACTGGCATGAATCTGTCAACGGCAGCAAGCAAAGAGCACACTAAACAACCACAGAACCCCCTCTCCAAGGAGATTTCCTACAGGGATCTGAAGTCAGTTTTAAAAATATTTGGCATTCTCAGTGTGATTAAAAAAAAAAAAAAAAAAAAAAAGACCAGGACTTCTAAAACCATAAGTAGAAGGACAAAGGCAAAACCCAATTCTTAAAAACTGCTGGAATAAAAGGAGATTTTAGATGAAGAAAACTAAAGAACTGGTGTACGGATTCTGAAAACTGAAGCCTAGAATTATTCTGTGCATGGGCAGAGAGGAAGAACATGAAGTTGTGTAGGTGGGAAGGTGGGGAGGGTCAGGGAGGAGCTGCGGGAGGAGAAAGAATAGGACCAAAATATATTGGTGGAAAAAGTTAAATATAAAAATTAATTTTAAAAAAGATAATACACAGAGAAGAATTTCAGTCACTGAAACAGATGGTAAGCAATCCCAAGAGATCAAGAGGAAAAAAAGACTGTAGAGCTGGGGTTCAGAAAAGTAACCTAATTATAATCGTTTCTAAGGACTATTAGTGAAAAACTGACATAGAAGTAATCACCAAAGACACATTTGAAGAAAAAGTACTTAAATCCAAGATTCAAATTATGTTCTAAATAATACCAATTCAAAGCCGCATTCAAACAAAAATTTGAATCCTAGAGTAAAAATGAAATACAGAATCCTGCTGTATTTAGGCAAGAAAACAAAACATGTCAACACACAAATCAAAGAAAAACAAGTCACCACCGGGGGTGCAAATTTCAAATTTCCACAGTCTTTAACTTCTCATTTATACCAGCACATGCCCAAAATGGGAACCCTTGACCAAAGCAAGCCATAGTCAGCCATGGCACTTTTATTAGTAAAGGAACTCAAAATATATTCTCATATTCCAAAGTTCTGAAACTGTGCTGCTCCATAACCTTCAGTAAGTGCTGTGCTGTTCTGGGTGTAAAAGAAATGCACACAAAAAACCAAGAATCTCATTTACAATAGTTATTGTATCTTGACAAATGTATCTACAGCTAAATAAAATACATTATTGAAATTCCTTTATAAAGTAACTCAGGTCAATTTCAACCACAAAGATACAAAATATGAGAACTGAAAGAATTTAATTTTAGGATAAAACAGGCTGCATAAACTTGGAAATATACTTAATTTCCCTAAATTTCATTGTCCAATTAAAGCTATTGTTTTTAAGAGACAATATAAAATATTTAACAATAATCAATGGATGAATTCTGAGATTATATTAGTAAAAACAAAGAATAAAAAAGGAAACATTAAATTCATTGTTACAGACACTACAGTTTTGATAATAAGAGATACACAACTAATAATATTTATAAAATCTTAAGAGATAAGTCCTCCTTAAAAACAGGTAAGCCAAAACTTACCTCAGTGTCTTTACTTTCGTACAGCTAAAGTAGTAGATGTTGGATTTTTTTTCTTTTTCTTTTTAAAATAAAGCAAGAACTCAAAGAGAAAAGAAATCAAAATTGAGGCTAGCCACCTCTTTCCTCATTTTGCAGTTGGAGGAGGAAAGGGAAGGGCACCAGACTGAATCACAATCTGGATCCCACACTTTGAACGAAGCGCACAGACCTGTGGACCCCACTATTGACCCTCTACTGGGACCCTGTATTGGCAGCAGGGGCTTTGGCATCGGGACACAGCTGGCAAGGACAAAACGAGGACATAGACCCAGGGAAGCCTCCAGAGGCTTCTCCCAAACTCTTCAGAATCAGAGCACACTTCAGTGCACAGAGAAGGCACAAAACAACTGGAAAAAGGCATGCGATCAGCAAGGGGGAGGTAAGATTAAGAGACAGCCTGGGATTGCCTCTTTTGGGTAACTAGAAACATTTCATTCTAGCTAATGAACATGGTGATACTTACTTTTCCTCCTCCTTTAAGCCATAGCTACATGCCTTCTCCTTTTCCCAAACCAACTCTTCATAATTTTTCTGAACTTCTTGCTGGTCTCTACCTACTAAGTCTTTTGATTTCCTTAAAATATTGACCTAACACTAATACACCCCTTATGTGTCTAATGACTAATTGGGTCTTTGGGATCTGAGTGAGAATTTTATATCTTAAATCTTCTGTCCAGGACTAGCTTTTTGGCAGCTGTGTTCATACACAGATGGGACACAGTTTCCATAATTCTCATACAGTCTCTGACCAGTGGCCTTGCAAATGTACCTACTGATCTGAATAAAGACAGTAAGAAGTACTTCTACAAACTGGAATGAGGAGAAAATGAAGAGTCAGAAGTAGATAGACAGCACGTGACATATCGTACATGCTAAATAACTCTTAAAGCTCACTTTTGTTAGCAGTTGTCATATGGCATGTGTGTAATTAACTTTCATGACTAATCATGTCTCAGTGCCAATGGCTACAAACGCTCTCTCAACAGAATATGGTTAAGTCACATCACATGTAGAGATACAGAAGACAAAGGAAGCCTGTATTCTTATGTGGTTGAGCAGTAGGTCATGGGAATGAGAGACTCTGTTGTTTTTTTCCTTCCTTTTTTTTTTTTTTTTTTTTTGGTTTTTCGAGACAGGGTTTCTCTGTGTAGCCTTGGCTGTCCTGGAACTCACTCTGTAGACCAGGCTGGCCTCAAACTCGGAAATCCACCTGCCCCTGCCTCCCAAGTGCTGGGATTAAAGGCGTGGGCCACCACTGCCCAGCTTGCCTTTTTCTTAAATGTACGTATCCAGATCTCTTTGACTTTGTTTCTCCTTGTTTGTTTTTTTTTTTTAATTTTTTTGATACTTTATTTACATTTCAAATGTTTCCCCCTTTCCAGGTCTCCACTTTGGAAACCTCCTATCCCCTCCCCCCTGCCTCTATGAGGGTATTCCCTCACCCACCCACCCGCCCACCCACTCCCATCTTCCCACCTTGGCATTCCCCTATACTGGGGCCTCTCACACCCTCAGGCCCAAGGGCCTCTCCTCCCCCTGATGGCCAACAAGGCCCTCCTCTGCCACTTATGTGGTCCGAACCATTAGTCCCTCCATGTGTATTCTTTGGTTGTAGTTTTTAAAGGCACTTATTACTCAATGTTACAAAAACACTTGCAATCGATTGTATTCATTTTGCAAACAGCTCCAGGACTGTGCAGGATAAAATTCAGTGAACATGAGTTTCAAGGACTGGTGGTGTTTTCAGCAAGAATGGCATGTGAACGCATGGGCTACTGAGGATGTAAAGAAGAACATAAGGAGGTGGTGATGCCCAGGGCTTCATGGGTAAAAACACACTCCTGTTGTTTAATGATCTAATGAATGCCTGCCCAGTTTTCAGAAAAATGATCACTGGGGAGATCAAATCAAAGAAATTTTATTGGTAATTGTGCAAATGACCAGATGGATATTCCTTAAAGATTTACTAAATGACAAGAATATCACATGTAATAAAATTTACAGTCCTTCCTTTAGGGGACTTAATTCTTGACGGACTATCGCTCCAAATCTAAGGCTTTACTATTTACATCTTCTATCTGTGCTTCTAGCTTATACCAAAAAGTGATTTCTATTTCAAGGTCATCCTGCTTTAAGTCTCTTCACTGCCTTGACGAACTAGACTTTCTGTCTCAGATGTGAAAATGTTGATAATGTCACCACAGCACCATGGCCTGTCCCTCCTGCAGGTGAGCTGGGCAAGAAACTGGGCAGTGAGGCAGATATGAAACTCAGAGAAGAGACCAATGGGCAATGAGTTTCCAGTACCCAATCTTCTGAAGACTCTGGCAGCAATACAGAGCCGGACAACAGGCAGAGAAAGAGTGGCTCCCAGCACGGGGAAAGGGGGCCGTTACTAACAGTAAAAGTCCCTGCTCCAAATTATAGAGTAGTGAAGAAAGAACTGATGGAGATAGGGTAGGCTCCATTGTGCCATCTGAAACCTGATACAGTATGCTAACGCATTTTCTTTTGAATAAGAAGGACAAAGGGCATATAAATCAGTAATGAAAGGAAATCATTATTATAAAATACCTATTGTATTACCAAAGTTTTGATTATAATTTTTTTTCAAGTACCTTTACCTGCCGAGCCACCTTGCCAGCCCCAATAGTCCTTTTCTCACATCTCACAGCTCCCCTGTCTCCCTCCCTCTGTCTCAGTCCCTCTCTTCAAGGTTCATGCCTAAATCTATATTAAAAACATTAAAAACCTTTTCTTTTGTATTGCTTTTTAAAAAAAATAGTTAAAATACAATTACATCATTTTCCCTCTCCCTCTATTTAGAAATAACTTTATTTCTCTAACATAATTATTCCAGTGGCTTACTGCCTCTACCTGCTAACCTAGGCCTGGGTCCTGGACGATTCTAGCCTCCGGACACTCTTACCTAGACCTAGAATATTTTCAGCCTCTGAGACTTGCTGCTGAATAAGCTCACCCCTTCCTAGTTCTTTCTAGTTCTGGCTGGCTGACTCAACTCAGCTGTTCTGGCTCAAACTCCTCTCCAAGCTGACTGATTCAATCTGGCTTTTCTCTCAGCCTCTCACTTTTTGCTCTGCTTGGCCTCAAACTAACTCTGGCAATCTGTTCTAACCTTCTGGCTCCTCATTCTCTGGCTCATCCTGTCTTCATCTGTGTCTAGCTTGTTCTTTCTCTGCAACCTGTCTCTGAACAACTGTCCTGGTAAAAGTGCCCCCCGTTTCACCCCCTGTGTTACTCTTCCTTAAGTAGGCTCTTTCCTCTCTGCTCTTTGGAGAGTTAGGATATCCTATTCTGTAAAGTCGTTCTCTGATGTATCACTTGGTCTCTCATTCAATTAGACTTCATGGGAGCTTGCTTCTACAGACTAACTTTACCTTCATTGTTTGGGATTAAAGGTTTGTGCTAAGGGCTGAGCCACATTACAACTATAAACAGGTTTTTCAAACAAATTATCAGTGTTCAGTGTGATCAAATATCCTGCAACTCCTCTTTTTTATGCCCCTCCAACACCTGATCCTTCCCTGGCTCCCTCCCTAATTCACAGCTTACTTTTTCTTCTTCAACCACTGTTGTAGCATATACATGTAAATAAATAAACATATAAATACAACCTGCTAGGTCTATATGTTTCTAGGGCTGACTACTTGATATTGGACATCACCAAGGGCCTCATCCATGGGCCCTAGTTCCCCCGCTTGGCACAGGTGGGATTTCTCCTCTCTACCTTAGGATATCAACTGTGTTAGAATTGCTCGGGTCTTGGTTAGGCAGCCATATTGTTGAGATTTCATGGGTGTAGCTTCCCTACTGACCATATTTTTTCTCCCTTTTTTTATCTGAAGATGTGAGCAAAGATATAGGAAATGAGCCTGTGAGTCCACCGTCCAAAAATTACAATGAAAGTGGATTCCTAAGAGGAGGATCCTGAGGACAACCAAAGGGTCAACTCTGGCACTTATGGCATCCAAAAGGCAAAGTCAAACCCCACCTTTTAGGCTCCTAATTTTGGTCTCCAAGAGCCCATACTCTGTTCCCTTGAGCTCCATTTTGAAATTGTTTAAGTCCTCCCTCCCCTACAGGGAGGCCTCTATAAGACTCTAATGCACATACCCCCCAACCCTGACTCTCAGGTAGCTTTGCACAATTATTTTTGTTGCTTATACATGCAGCATTCTTTTATTTTGACATCTTTCTCTTTGAAATTTAAATATATCATTTCTTCCCTCCCCTCCAATCCCTCCCAGACAACCCACTTGCACTCTCTCTCAAATTTAATTTCTGATATTTCTAAATATGTAAATTCAACCTGTGCAGTCTGTAGAAAGTTATTTGTATGTCTATGTTATACATATGTGCATCACTTCAGGGCTGACCATTTGGAACTGGATAACCAATTAGGGAACGCTTCTCTGAGGAATACTGTTTCTTCCGCTCTCAGCATTCCTTAGTTGCCTGTAGTTTTTGTTTTGTTTGTCTACAGTAGAAGCCCCATGAGATCCCTTCCATTTTAGCATGTCTGTTCATGTTGTCTTTGTTCGGGTCTTTAAACATGCATTCTTAAGATCAAAAATCAAACAAGAACAGACAGACCCAGTACTGAGTTTATTCTCATATATAATTCCACTTGGCTCTTTAAGTTTGTTCTTTTCCCTTAGGCAAATGAGGATATGTGGCACAGGGGACAACCATGGCATGACTTGAAGTAACATGGGAGCTGCGAACCAAACTCAATCCTACAAGGTCTGATGTTAAAGCCTGTGTTTTTTTGTGTCCTCTATTATTCAACAATGGAAATAATAGCTAACACCAACTAACTACCAACCAATGAAGAATGGATAAACAAGGGAGTTGTGGTCTTTGTAAAAAGTAACGACAGATGCTACAAGACACACGAGACACTCAAAGAAAGCATCATGGTGGATGAAAGAAGTCAGCATACAAGTCACATACTGGATGATTCTGACTATATGCAATTCTCAGGAAAGATAAATCTATGGAGACAACATAGGTTACTGGTTGCCTGGAACTAGCAGTCAAAAATGACATGGAGTAATAGCAAATGGGGACAATTTATATTTTCTGGGTTGTGTTCTAAAACTGGATGGTGATGTTGTTATGACGCTGTCAACTTGCCAAAAGTCATTGTATTGCACTCCCAAAACAGATGGATTTCATGCCATGTAAATTATGTCTTAACAAGTAGGTTAAAATAGACAATCAAGCAGGCAAACTGCACTGCCTCTGCTTCTGGCTCTGTGCCTGTTCTGGCTGTTCTTGCTGGATGCAGGTCTCCTATTCTGGATGTGCACATCTGTCTGACTTGCTTGCCTGGAGAATCACATCAGACTCAGGCTGTCTCTTGGATATTCTGTATTAGTCGGGGTTCTTTAGAGGACCAGAAGTGATAGAATGAATCTATATATCTCAAAAGGGGAATTCTAAGAGTGGCTTCTGTAGTTCAGCTAGTCCAACAATGGCTGTGTCCTAATGAAAAAGCCAAGATCTGATAGTTGTTCAGTCCAAGAGGCTGAATTTTAGTTGCTTTCAGATGTAGTCAAGTTGACAACTGGGATTAGCTATCACACATTCAAAATTCAGAGCAAACATGTAAAGCAAAGTAGTCACCAAAATGTTTTACAACAGAAGCCAACAATCAGGAAATGTTCCATTTGGCATAAACCAGAACCAACTCCTTCAAATTTGGAAAGATTTAGTACTTTCTTCTTTACCTTTAAAATATATTGCAAAGACAATTGTTTGACTTTTTAATATTTTGCACCAAATATTTTACCCCTATTGACCTGGGGAAAAATTAAAAAATAAAAAAAATCAGATACTTGTACTGAAAATACAAGTTTTTATTAGAAAGAGAAAAAGAGTTTAACAAAAGAGTAAGAATAGCTCTCAATATTAAGAAAGAAATTGGGCTCTATGAAATTATTCCCAAGAGCAAGTCCTGGAAGACTTATTTGGAAAACTCAATTAGTAAATATTTTAAGATGAATGAACTAACAAGAAAAAAAAAATATCAAAGGTGTTATGTCATGTATGCCTGTAATAACTTAAATAGAAAGAATTAAAAATACAAAATTCATTTGTAGCTCATAGGCTGTACAATTTACAGTAGGCTAGATTTAACTGATTGGTCAGTTGCCAGAGCACACCACAGGCACAACTCAAACATACATCCAGAGCTAGGCCCAGACCCAATAAAGTTTGCAAAAACTTTATTATAGCAGTGTAGAATTGGACCCTTGTACTGTTGTGTTTCTGAAATATACACCCTTCATTAATTACAACTTATAGCACAGAGTGCTTCCAACTTTTCAGATGGAGGAGAAGTCAGGTTAACTTCTAAACTCAGAAGAATCATATGAAGATTGGCTTCTATCATGTAAAAAATACAGACTTTTGTTTTGCATTTTTAGACAGTGATGACTTTCCTACAAAATATTTGTTCCTAATAGCTTTTTCCTTTTCTTCTTTATCTTTATGTTATTTGTTTCTTTTTGTTTGCTTATTTAGAGACGGTGTCTTAGTTAATAAGAAGTTAAAATACTAAAATGTTAGGTAGAAAGGTTTATGTACTTAAAGATTCATTGTATGCAACGAAGGAAAACAATTCAGGATGGGAACAAAGCATGCCATGTTGTATAAGGATTTACAAGGATAATTATAAAATACAAAAACGTGGTGAGAAAAAGGCAGAAGGAATTGGTATTTTTCCCCCTGAAGATGTCTGTGGTCTCTTACGAAAGAGAGATAACACCCAGGAAGAAGAAAAGGTTTGGACTAGCTGAAAATGGTTTGAGAAAGCTGCAAAAGAGTTCAGAGAGGTACAAGAGTTTTTAATAGGAGGCGAAGAGGTCCTTGTGCTCACAGATAAGTACTACGGAGATTTTTACACACAGGGTTGGCTGTTCATTTAGGAAGAGGAGAAGGCTTAACCTGTTATCTGCCCAGAAGGCTGGGAGCGGATGTGCATTCTAACCTTGTGACCTTTGTGCTGACTGTGTGGTTAGCATCCACATTGGACCCTCCCCCAGACCCTTATCATAAAACTGTCGATCTATACCACTCATCTTTATGGTAGTCGTGACATGTGCTTTACAATGACTTTCAATGTAGTCACATCTGATCATTATCTAGCTGACTTTGCCCTACAAGGAGATTGATACATGCTTTATTGTGTACTTGGGACTGAGTTAATTATCACCACAAAAGTGGTCATCACATTGTATTGTTCTTAAATATGCCTAAAATAGGACACTGTCAGACTCCACAAGTTTGAACCAAAACTTAGTTCTGTTGAGTCAAACTTTCATGCTTCCCACAGGCCATGGTGGTTACGGAGACCCCCACAATTTCTGGGACAGATGCACATAAAATCAAACTGTTTGGATTTTTGTAGTCACTGAACTGATACAAGGAAACACTGGCCCCTGAATAAACTTTGATTCTCCATATGCAAATTGGGAGGTTTTCCAGTAAATAAAGAGTCTTAGGAGTCCAATTCCCAGTACTCAGAAAAAGGCAAAACTTTGTTTCTCTTTGTTCAAATTAGGAATTTTTTCAATAATCAGAAATAATTTGGGTTTAATTTTTAACACTGGAGAATAAGCAAAACAAAGAGAGGTTTTCTGGATCTGACCTTCCTGGAGAACAGTGATCTTCCAGCCCCCACCTACACAGCTCTCTGGTGCAGACTGGCAATCTAGAGTCAAACATCTCCTGTGCTTTGTGTCCTTAATTTCTTTAGTTTTTTTTTTTTTTTTTTTTAATGATTCTATCCTGCCAAGTGCTTTAAGATTTTATATATTTTACAAATTAAAAATGAAATTCTTTTGAGTTACTACTAACTTGGAATTTCAGAAGGTCCTGGAAGTCCAAAGGACATGTATATTATATATGTATTTGTGAGCATGAATTTGTTTAGGTTCCAAGGTTCTAAGATCTCTAGAAATCTGTTGTATCTATTGATTTATTTGAATGCATGTTACCAGTTGCAATTACAGTATAATTACTACTATATGGTTCAAAAATAACTGAATTTTTTTTTTCTGATTCCCTTAGGGAAAAATAGCATTATGTGAAATGTGTGGTTTTTGTCTCAAAACTACTATATAAAATGGAATTTGTTTTGCTCTTATTAGGTTGTGGTGTGTGTGTGTGTGTGTGTGTGTGTGTGTGTGTGTGTGTGTGTGTGAGAGAGAGTGTGAGAGTGTGTGTGTGTGTGTGTGTGTGTGTGTGTGTGGTGTGTGTGTGTGTGTGTGTGTGTGTGTGTGTGTGTGTGTGTGTGTGTGTGTGTATTTTATCTTTAAAACCTAACGGCTTTTCCTTGCATTTTTGTTTCAAATTTTATATACTAACACTCCTCATTTTTCTACTATACTGATACATCAAAAGCCTTTTAGTTTCACTTCTAATCTCAGACTCTCAATCAATAAAATCCTGAAATTAAGATCTACAGATAGACTTGAATATAGCCTGTGGACTAAAGCAAACACAACCACTCTATTGACTTGCTCATTTGTCTGTTCTTCTTAATCTTGCCTGGAGTTCTGACCACAAAACTCCTTGTTCTCAGCTCTAATGGCTTCACTGTCCTGATGGCCAGAATTTGGGGATCGAGGGGGAAGCATGATGCCATGTTATCAAGAGATGTTCCTTCATGAAGCTAAAATTACCATCAGGTCTGCCATAAGCAACTGGGATAACATAGGAATCGTGTCTGAGAAGGAGGCTTTTCAAATAGGGATGCAGAGCCCCAGCTCGCTTCTTTCTCAATGTACCCTTTGGACACATTTCACTTTCTGTTTCTCAGAATGAACCATAATTAGCAAGGACACCATGGTATTACAAACAGCACCGGGATATTCATAGGTAAAGTCTAATGAGAAATAGCTGAGAAAGCAAGCAAGCAAGCAAGCAAACAAACAAGCAAGCAAGCAAGAACGAACGAACTCTGAGTTTCTTTTTCCTTCAATAGAATGGAAGGTCACAGCCACGGTTGGTTCCCTCCAACTAAAGAGGCATATGAAGGACACTGTCACTAGGACAAAACAGCAACCAACAGATTGGGAAAAGATCTCTACCAATCCTAAGTCCGATAGAGGGCTAATATCCAATATATACAAAGAACTCAAGAAGTTAGACTCCAGAAAACCAAATAACCCTATCGAAAAATGGGGAACAGAGCGAAACAGAGAATTCTCAACTGAGGAAATTCGCAGGGCTGAGAAGCACCTAAAGAAATGCTCAACATCCTTAGTCATCAGGGAAATGAAAATCAAAACAATTCTGAGATTCCACCTCACACCAGTCAGAATGGCTAAGATCAAAAACTCAGGTGACAGCAGATGCTGGCAAGGATGTGGAGAAAGAGGAACACTCCTCCACTGTTGGTGGGATTGCAAGCTGGTACAACCACTCTGGAAATCAGTTTGGCGGACCCTCAGAAAAATGGACATAATACTACCTGAGGACCCAGCTATACCACTCCTGGGCATATATCCAGAAGATGCTCCAACATGTAATAAAGACACATGCTCCACTATGTTCATAGCAGCCATATTTATAATAGCCAGAAGCTGGAAACAACTCAGATGTCCCTCAGCAGAGGAATGGAAACAGAAATTGTGGTACA
>CM052701.1:99794003-99814071 GCA_028551405.1 Uromys caudimaculatus
AAAATTAACATTATAATGTTGTGACCCAAAGATGTCAATTAAAGTTGATATTAGGAATAATCCAAAGGGCTGAAGGATGGGAAGGTGTCCTGCAAAAGATGTCCCCTGGGTGTGATCTGGACATTGCACTCATAAATTTGGGGCAGCTGTTCTTACTTGCACAAGACTGGAACTGTCAACATATGAACATGGGTCGGAGACTCATGAGCCCCCCATAGGTCTCCCTGACAGACTGCAGGAAGTGAATAGTCATTGGGGGAGAATATGTCACTTTCTTCACTAGTGTGGCCTCTGATGAATTGTTCATGCTTGGGGAACTAACTTGCCACCCATGCTCACAGTGGGTCATACACACAAAAGCAACATGGAAGTAGAAGAGGGACCCTGTGGGAAGAAGAATGGTTTCAGTGGGAGGGAGAATGGGGGTGGGGAATGGAAGGGAGGTGAAACGGTCAAAATTCATTATACACATGTAGGAGACTATCAACAAATATGAAAAAGCAAACATCTTTTTAAAAGAATCAATCCAATGTAAGGTGATGCAATATCACACAAAGGCAAGAAGGAAAAGCAGTGTTGGCTTTTATAACCTCATGAGCAGCTGACTGACACCTATGTTTCCCAGAGTATCTCAGCGTTCAGCCTAGTGCTGGTCTAAAGTCTCCCTAGCAGGAACCCATGAGAAGAGAGTGCAGGCCAAACCCAAGCTGACACAACAGCCCCTCTCTGTACACTGCACATACTCCCCCAAGTATCTCAGACTCTGCCAGTCAGGAGCTGGGCATGGAATTATCAAAGCGCTGCATGCAAACCATCTGCTGCTTGTCACCTCCTATGACTCTGTTCCTGGTGTGAGTCCAAGCACAGGTTCTGCAAACCTCCCTAAAAGCAAGGGGGAATGGCTTAGTAGTGATGGCTTCCCTCTCTACAGGACAGGGAGTTAAGCTCCAGCAGAGGTAGCAGTCATTTACATCCATCAGCTTCACTGAACCTAAGAGTCAGCTGCAAGTTATGCATACATCCTCACAGCCCCCAGACAGCACTGGGCAGCTCTCTTGGTCTCCCCGGAAGGCGATACATTCCTTAGGCCCACTGTGAATCAGTCAGCAAAATCTCATACAGTTTACAGAGCATAGCAGTTTAGCTGGCGAAAAGACAAACATTTCAATGTGCAAAACGAAGGAAGAGAAATTGTAAATAGTGGGAAATAGCTACAATAAACAGTGCTTGTTAAGAGACCTATGAGAGTTCAGAGAGAAACTTTTGAAGAAATCCCTGTGAGAAGAAATAGAAGCGTAACCATGGTGATACCAGGACATGGGTTGAGCTTTGAAGCGGGGTACAGGACTGACATAAAGAAGAAAAGGAGAACAGCCGAGTTGAGAAGCTGAAGCAGAAACAGGCAGGGGAATGCAGAGGAGCACAGGGCCCTCCCACATTGCACTGTGAGGGTAGAGACCAGAGAGCACATGGTTATTCAGAGTGGGGAGGACACAGGATGGCATGTGTGTAGAAAGGGTTAAATAGGAAACTCACAGAGGATGTAAACCAAGGGATATGCTTATTTTGATGTCTCAGTTTCCACATGAGACCACAAGCATGCTCCCTCCACTGTATTTCAGGATGTAGCACTCTGTCAGGAAATGACTAACATAACAGCAATAGGCACAGCTTACATCCATGAGATGGTTGACTCTTGAATGTACTGTTCTCTCTGTTTGTTGAAAAAGCACCACTATGGCTCAGACATGTGAAATGCCTTGCCTGGGCTCATAAAGGAACTGAGTCATGGTGTCCGGATTCACACTATGGTCTCTATGCCTCAGTGTGAGGTCTGAGAACATGAGCTTCACCAAGGCGGAACACGCCCTCGGTTCAGTGCAGCACCCACAGAGAGAAGGCAAAGCCTGGTGCAGCGCAGACTATCGATTCTTTTTAAACGAATGAATGAATCTTAGTTATTATTCATCTTGTCTTGCTTCCTAGTATCATTGGGTCAATGACTCACCAGATACCTCAAGCAAGCATCAAATGATTTACATAAGATATTTAACAATAAAAGATTCAGGAAATTTTTATAAATACTACCTTAAAATAACTCTTCTAAGTACCATGACAGTGTATGAACAAAGCATCCTTTTTCACTCTTAAGGGGGACTATTCGGGATGTTATCTGTAGCTGAAATGAAATAATCATATACACTAGCACAAGCCCAGGAGCATGAGATCTAACAGGATTTTTAAGAGTTCTGAAATAAAATAAAAATAGCAGATAGCAGTAGAAGTTGAGTATGATGAAGAGACGTCTCTTCACTCCATGTACCTGGAGTCTCACTGATCCACGTGCTTGCCTGCCATGCAAGGCTGAGGGTAATGTGGAGGCTGGGCAGGGATTAGATCAGAATTCAATGACCCAGTGGATATTCTGAGCAAAATTTTGAATATATATATATACACACACACACACACACACACACACACACATATATATACACACACATATATATACACACACACACACATATATATACACACACATATATATATATATATATATACACACACACATACATACATATAATCAGTGTGGAAAAATTTTATGAGGTTCTAAATGAAAACTTTGGAAAGAATATTCTAAAAAATTTTATATATGGAATCCTTTTATCTAATTTTTATTTTCATCTAAAAGGCTTATAAGCTACTGTGAAGGTTAACATCTTCACATGTGAAGAAAATGGGAGCATACTCCCAATTAAAAAAAAATTTGAAATGATAAAGGACATGTATGGCTCAGAGAAGAAATTCAGTTAATTTAATAGTGATTGTCCAAATAAAAATGTTTTCTGCATATCACGTTTGTTTTTAACTTTTAAAATACATGATGTTGACAAATGGACAGGAAAAGTCATGCTGTCATGTCTTGCTTATTTGCATGAATATGCAGAAGAAACAAATTTTTGTCACCCTCTGTTGACCTTTGAATATTCTGTAGCTCTTATTCTTCTATTAACTTTAATACCTCACGTCTTCATCTCACACTGAATGGACAAGCCTGACCTAACTCAGTGCGCTTTGTAAGCATGTGACTGGATATTGAAAGGAGAGAGTGCAAGGGGAGAGATCCCTCAGTTGGTAAAATGCTTGCCTCGGACCTGAGTTGGCTCTGTAGAACTCAAATAAACAACAGCTGGACATGGTGGTATGCAGTTAACACACTGGAGCTGGGCAGATCCCTGGTGTTCACCGGCCAGCCTGCCGAGCCTCCTTAGTGAGTTCTAGGCCAATGAGAGAAGCTGTTTTAAAAGGAGGGGCAGTGGGTAGCCTGAGGAACACCACCTTAAGGTTGTTCTGTTTAACGCACGCACGCACACATATACTTCAAGAACCCAGTATAATTTCTGGAAGTTCTGATCCAAGTGAAACTGCCAAGCTCATGTAACCCTGTACCTGCACCTACTCCTGGAAAAGACCCTCATGTACACATGGATGTGCACAGACCATTGATTCATTTCTATCAATAAACACCAACCCCTCAATATAAGCCTTCAAAAGCTGAAAAGCAAGCAGCATTCATGAGAACAGGCAGACAAAGTCTCCCATCTTCTGCCTGCTTAGTCACTCTGACACTGCAATTTGGCAAGCTTGGGAGTCCCAAGTGAAAGTACTCTGAACTGGGCACCATAATTCCCACAAGGAACTTGGACTCTCAACTATATCCATAGCTCATTCCCTCGAACCTGTGAACCTTACATGGTTGATATGATCTTTGAGGTGAGGGAGTATCCTGGATATTCTTGGTGGGCCCAATATAATCAGAGGTCACTGAAGAGAAGGCAGGAAGGTAAAAAAGTTGGAGTCAGGAGAGGAGAGGAGGAATAGACTCAAAGGTTTTAGAGAGCTGGGGAGTTGCCTTACTATGGATTTTTGTAGAAGAGTGTCCATGAAGCAGGAAGTGCAGGCAGCCTGTAGTGGCTAGAAGCCTGTGCCTACAGGAGCAATGTAACCTCACGGATACCCTGACCTTAGGCCAGTGAGACCAGACCTGGCTTTCAGAAGGATGACGTAATAGATCAGGATTGACTTACGCTACTATCTCTTCATTTGCTAAAGCCTTAATAGGAACAAGTACACATGATACCCCAAGTTTCCTGAAGCTGTTGAGAAACTACATTTTTGTCATAAGACCCTTTCTACTCCTAGTAGCACAAAGCTAAGGAACATCTACTCCACTCTGCTTAAAAAAAACAAAAACAAAAACAAAGAAGGGGTCATGAGAACTCTAGCATGCCTGAAATGTCTCCACCCTTCCGTACCCAATGTTTCACCTGCAAGGGCTCTGCAGGACGCCAGCCCCAAACCACACTTTCATGCTGCACGATGCAGTCAGGTTGACCTTGGATTGTCATGCCATCAAATCCTGCTCCAAAGCTCCACCACAAACACTGCATCCTGATTAAGCTTCTGTTGCAAGATTCAGAGCTCTAAACAGCTTGGTCTGCTCTCTAGCCTTCCCCATGTCTGAACTCCACCCAGCAGGCTTTCTCACACTGTCCTGGTGAGGGCCGCTCTGCCATGCTCTGACCTCAGCAGCGACATGTCCCCTACCTATACACCACATTCCATTGGTGAGAACTCGACGCGTTTCGTTTCTAGCCCATCTGAAATGACACTTCCTCCACCACATCCCTCTCCTACTAACCCTGTTTTCTTGAGGGCAATGGCCTTTGTAAATCTAGAGCCCAATAAAATATACATGGTAACTTAGGGCATCCATTTTATTCTTCTATCTTCCCCCTCCTGAATCAAAACTTACCAGAACTGTCATTATTCTGTGACACCCAGTTAAAGACGGTCAAGAACGGGTAGCTTTTCTTTTGTAAGTTTTAATACCTTAATCTTGATATTCTCTCATCTGATACACCCTTTATTTCAACATTTGAACCCCAGCCTTAGAGCCTCGGTGTGCAGAACCTGTTTGTTCATAAAGTATATTTATTTCGCCACCCACAGCAGCCTCGTCTAAAAGCTCTGGGGGTTGCCACTCCTTTGTTGTAACTTTCATCATTCACGCATTCCAAACTTGAAAAGGCTCTCTAGAACGTGCTCTCATCCATCTTTGTAACGATGAAATTAAACGCGGTTTAAGGAGAAAGCAAATCTTTGGCTGAGGACACTTTAATACCTTGTAGTTAAAATGATCCGATTTAAGTGTCAGCTGGGAAAGGTCTACTGTGTAAGCCACATTTTCCTCAATGAATGTTTTGGCAAATTAATAACACTGCCCATGATGTGCAAGAATCGCCGGCTTCATGGGCCCTCATCAGAGCCTATTGAGGGTAAGGCACTTGCAAGATTGTACAGCTACACCACCATGTTAACAGGCAGCCACCAGTATGCAGTGGCCATGCCAAGAGAGCAGCAAGAGGCATCCACAGGGGTGAATGCGGATGGTGGTTTGGATTCTCTCCTCATGGCTATACACTTTCCTTGCTTGTGGACAAGTTTCTCAGATTCTCTAAGTCTTGATTTCAATGCCTAGAACATGTGGACAAAGTGGGGCATTATGAAAATTAAAAAAAAAAGAATGGATATAGGATGTTTAATCTAGCATCCACTACTAATAGTAAACTTTCAAATACAGTGAAACAGATAAAACAGTATATGCACTGAGACTCCAGAACTGTATTAAAGCCTGTAGAATCTTACACTGAAAAATGATTTAACTACACCAGAATACTCTTCACTTTTTCTATTTTATCTTCCCAAATTGCACGTTATTACAACTTCACTTTAAAACATTACCACTCCTTTGCATTAAAAGGAGCAATGTATTTCTAACATATCCTGGAATTATATACATGTGCAATATGTCTATGCATTAATACATAGTTATTCCTATGTATATATTACATCTGCTAGTTTAAAGCATATACCATTCTTTCTTAGTATTTTTCTCTACTAATACTACTTATAAAAGTGCATTAAAATTAGTTATTGAACCAAGTTAACAATGTCAAAAATAACAAATTGAATCATAGCCTTCACACGAAAGAGCTTCCCTCTTCATTTCTATTGCCATGACTTCCTCTCCTTGGCCAGAGAAAGGGCCTCACAACACTCAAGTTCTTGGCCATTTGGACAAATGGAGCGGGTTAAAAAACATTTGGTTGATTATTTAGGCTCCTGAAGCAAGCCATGCCCAGCTGAAACCTCTCTAGGGCTTTCTAATGATCTGATCCCTGGTGGCTTCTCCAGAACCAGGCTTGCTCAATGAGCACTGGGGTTTCCTTTGGCAAGGTCTTCACTGAAGGTCTGTGTGTCATCTTTTAGCTCCAAGACCAAACAGAAAATGTGTACCCTTTAACCAGAAATTCCATTTAAACGTTATCCTGAGGGGAAAAAAGTAATATGTACACATACAAAGCATCCCTTGAAGCTTTCTTTCCTTCTGTTAGGAAATGGTTAACAAATTAGATTCCCAAAACATGGGGTCATTAATCAGAATGAGGAGCATCTTCCTATACGTCGTAACCTAGAAAGATGTCTGATAACTGAAGTGAGGTGGGGGACGCTAGAACAAACCGGAAGGCATGGACCCTTTTAAAACTGCATTCCAGTTTGCCTGGGGTGTGAGCATCTTTTTCACTGTTTCAATTTGCTGCAGCGATTGTATAAAAGGCAGAAACAGCACCCAGGACCAGACCCGGGCTGCTCTACTCAAACCAGCTCCTCCACTACCAACCGGAAGCCCCACCTCCTTGTCCTGTCTTCCCTTCCTTCAAAGGGGATAACTTGTCTCCCTCTAATGCATCAACAAATTAAGTAAAATGTTCCATTTTGAATAACGTCTCTAACCACGCACTTATGAGGAGGGGAGGAACATGGAGAGGAAAGGGACAAACACAATTGGTACCAAATGCACCATCTACATGTAAAACCTGGAGGAAGATTTAGACATGCACCGTATGAATGACCCCTTCAGGGCACGATGTTAAGTGAAAGAGCCAGCCACAAAAGGGCAAGTATGGCATGCTTCTGCTTACAGCGGGTACCCTGAACAGCCACAGGGACAGAGAGAAGGGTGGCTCTAAGAACAGGAAACCAGGAGTCAGTGCCCAATGGGCACAGAGTGTGAGTTCTTCAAGATAAAGTGTTCTGAAGATGGACCATGTGGCTGATTATACAACAGTGTGAACATACTGTACAGTCTGTCCACTTTTAAAAAGTGAAGATGGTTATCTTCGTGTTGCATGCATGACTATAATCAAAAATAAGTTCCTTAGAGCAGGACTTTGCCCAAATTGAGGAAGAGAACCTTTTAGTAACAACAGATGCTAATAATAGTATCACATTATCCCCACATTATGCTTCTTTAGATGGAAGTTTAAAATAGGTTGAAATGGAAAGGTCTCAGTTCAAATTCTTTAAGTAATGTTATATATATAACATCCTATGTCCTCAATGAAGCTTACCTTTCCAAACTGCTTCTAGAAAAGCAAAGGCTGGTTTGGGTTTGTTCTTTTCCATAGTCACAAGTTGATAATGGTAACTATCCTTGGCCAAGAGGCAACAGGAAAGCCACAGCCTTGAACAGCTGTCCCTTAACATGCAAGCAGTAACCAAGAAAGCCTTCCTCACACAGACACTCTTAATAACATTTCCTATAAGCCTAATAGGTGGGAGGACTGACCAATAAATGTTAGGTACTACAACAAGTCACTTCTGTTTCTCCCTCTGCGTGACCTGGCCCAGGCTCAACTGTGTTAAATATGGTTGAGGTCAAGGTATATCACAGTTTGAGTCTTGTCCTAACTGCCCAAAATTTGAATCTTTAAAAATTAAATTAAATAATACCTGGAAGAAGAACACAGCCATCCAAGGAGACCTATAGCTCGGGATTTCTGAGATCAGGCCTACTTACCTCCCTGGCAGGCTAGCAGTACACCTTTAAGAGCTGATTCAGCCTTCTGGCAGACCCAGGAGCCACATTCCCCCTATGTATTTCAAACACTTTTCCTGTTTCCTCACACCCTGAGGCCAGCGTATAATCATACCAATTACCAAAACTACAGCAGTGATAGTTAAAACCCAGGCAGAGTTGCTATGCCCCAGGCACAGCGGATGGCTTGTTTCCTGAATGACCTGCCTTCTGCCCAACCTATACTTGGAGCAAAGTAGTTTTCCTGAGGCAAGCTTGGCTGGGCTCTTGTTATGAATTTAGCAACCATAGCACTGTAGTGGAGGTCTAACAGACCTCAAGTTGCTTACCCATTAGTGCATGCTTCTAGGGGAAAGACAGTAAGCAAAGAAGCCAGGACATCAGTCCCATGGGGTGGACGCAGTGTCTCCTTCATCTTTACCTCTCACACCTACTATTCAGCTTACAACAGGTGCTCAGTGAATGAAGTTAACGCCACAATAAACAGAATGGTCTTAACTTCATCACCAGGACCCCACTGAATAGTTTGCTTAGTATCCTGCATGCTCTCAACTCCCGTTGCCATTATTGGGTGTTGGACGGGGCCACAGAATCAGTGAGTCATGTGTGGATACTTTTACATTTTCTTTTATCATTGATTTAAATAGTGCTTATTAATAATCCAGAATAACTGGCTTCATTGTGGCATTTCCATGCATGTGTTAACGTATGCTGGGCCTCTCTGTCGTCCATGTTCTTTGCTATAACCCCTCTCCTTTTATTAAATGTATTTATTTATTAAATTAAAAAACACCTGGCAAAAGAACACAGTCACAGAGGGAGGCCTGTAGCTCAGGCTTTCTGAGATTAGAGCCAGACATTTTCGGGCATGAGTCAAAGAACACAAACCACACACAAGAAAACATCAACTTTGAGTGGAAGAACCGATGGTTTCTTACTATGGAACAGACAGAAGTGTCTAGGACAGGCAGTAAATCCTGGCAGCTCTTGCCGCCAGTCTCTTGTGATGAAAAAGAATATCAAAATTGGCAATGGTAACAGCCACAAATCCATGGCTGATATTTACTATTTTCTATTTCCTTTGACCACCTCACAGAAAAAATTGAATTACAACTCCTGCTTTTAACAACAACATTTTATTCCATAAAACCAATATCAAGCAATCCCACCACCACTACCACACAAAATTTCTAGTAGGTCTTTTCGTTCATCAACACGTAAGGTAGAAAAAAAAGGAAGTGAGTCCCAAATCCTTCATATCAGTAAAAGATAATGAGAACAACCCAAGTTCAGTGAAACAATGGTTCCACGTATATGAAGATATTTTCATTCAAACAGTACTGCCAAGGTCACGAGTTACTTGGTATCCTACTCTATTAGTTAACGTTTCTGCTCTGATGAGATTCCACGATCAAAAGCACGGGGAGGAAAAAAGGCTTTACTTTTTCTTATGGTTTCAGAGGGACAGAATTCATGATGGCTGAGAAGGCATGATGGCAGAAGCAGGCCACAGAGTTGTCACATTTTATCTACACATAAGAAGCAGAGGGGAGGGAGGGAGTGAGGAAGAGGCAGAGAGAGAGAGGGAGAGAGAGGGAGAGGGAGCTGAAGAAGAAGGAGGGGAGGAGGAGGGGCCAGACTAGGAATGACTATGAGAACAGGAAGTAGGCCTAGGCTATATAAACCTGCAGAGCCAGCCTCCACTGGCATGCTTCCCTCAGTAAGGCATTGCTGTGTGTGCCTATCCAGCGTGCTGGTGGTAAGGAGGAGAAACAGGCGGATCACTGAACTCACCGATCAGCGAGTCTAGCTGAATGAATGCCCTCAGGTTCAATAAGAGACCCAGCTATTTAAATTAAAAAAGGTGGGGATGTTGGAGGACAACAACATTGACCTCTGACCTCCATAAGCATGTGCAAGTACGTGTGCATATACCCATATGCACACATTACACACACGCACACACACACGCACACACACACACACAGCTCCAGACTCACTGTAGCTCACCAGCCATATCCACTGTATCTATGATTCAGCAACCGAAGAAGAATGACAGGCACCTTTTTTCTGTAGAGAATGTCAAAGTTTACGTATGAAATTGCTTCAGAGTCCCAGGCCATCGCAATCTACTTCTAAAGTTACACCGTCTGCAGTTATGTGCAGTCAGAGTCAAGAATATACAAGCAACTACACTTACACAGACTCTCACTCTCATCTTAGGACTTAGGTAAAACGTGTAGCTTTTCTAAACTAGGTTTAACTGGCCACCCAGTGTGATGCAGTGAGGTATGAATAACAACGGTTGTTATGAGCTGGGCACACAATAAGCATCCATAAGTGTTTATGTGATTATGAAGGCAGGAGACCATCAGATAAGCATTAAAACAATTACCAAATGCAGAATATTCCTAAGACCCAGGAAATCATCCATCACAGATCCTTGTTCACTCTCCTGAAAGACAGTGAGTTCTCTATCACGGATGGCAAACAAGGATGCATTAGGACGGGAAAGCAGATGAAATCATACAAATTAACTGACCTTGTAGCCCCCAAACCAGGGACAATGTCCTGGCACTTCAGTCCCCCACAGGGCCTGCTTCATGGCCCCATCCTTCTCCAAAGTTTAAATATTCTGGTAATCTGAAGGGTTGATATGTTGGAACTCTCTTTCCAAGAGGCAGAGCTGACTTCATTAAAGACCCTGGGAGGCCACCCTCTCCCTGCCTCCTTAAACAGCAACCCTCTCCTGAAAGTCTAGAACAGGAAGAAGAGAGGGCCATGAACAGGCTAGATCTCGCTGCAGATAGGCTCTCCCCTTCCAATTCCACCTGTTCTGGAATTTCAGCACAGAGCATTTTTTTCTCCTTCATGGCTTTCTTTACTAGCTCATGTCCCAGTCACTTTCCTGGTGGCTATGCTCATGAATCAGTCCCTTCTTCCTGTCTAGATACCTTCTGCATGTTCTCGCCTGTTCTGTCACAGATGCATGCTCTTACATTCAAAATTTTACTGAAGAGTCTCATCATCTACGAAAGACCTTTTTCTCAGCATAATGCTGCCAAAGACATCAAGCTGGCCTGCACACAACTAGCATACCCGGAGCCAGCCAAATCTGGTTCAATTACATCTGTTGTTTATGAGAGCAAGCCTAGCCAGCATTGTTTTTTGGTCTTTGTAAAGCAGCAATCTCATTGGCAGTTACTTCTAAATATGCATCAGATAACAATGTATAGAAATCTGTACGTCCTGGGCCTCTGAGAGGCCATAGCTGTTAAGGACTCTCTTTACGGTGACTGCCCAATAATGCTGAGCAAGGATGGTTGCTTCACAATGAAGCCGAGAACCTAGAGCAGTCAGGTACAGTTTTATGAAATTGCTCCTGTTCAACTTGGTCAACTCAAGCCCAAACTGACCTCGCTTAACTTTACAGCAGGATTGAAAGGGTGTATAAAACACGCATTTACAAAAGCCCTGGCTTCCCAAGTCCTTGTCCATAAAGATTTGAAGCTCTGTCTGATATTCTATATCATGTTTTTCCCGCCACTAGATAATACTCACCAGATTCAAACTCTATTAATGCTTTAATTTTTGACAGAGCCAATGAGGCGACTTAGACTAACTCTTGCTAAACTCCATTTTTAAAATTCTAAAAGAAGAAGCCCTGGTCTCGGGATGGCTCAGTCGATAAAATGTTTGCCTTGCAAGCTTGCAGACCTAAGCTCAATCCCCAAACCCCACATAAAAATGCCAAATGAGGGGCTACATGCTTGCAATCCCAAGTTTTATAGGCAGAGACAAGGATATCCCTGTTAGTGTAGCCTAACTGGTGAGCTACAAGCTAATGGCAGACCCATTCTCAAAGAAAGTGCATGGCAACTCAAAGGATGATGATTGAGATTATTCTTTGACCCTCGCACATACGTGTACACACACATGCACATAAACACACAGGAACACATAACGCATGTGCGCGTGCACACACACGCACACACACACATACACACATACACACACACACACTAAAAGAAACAGAGATATTAAGACAGTAAGAGGTTCTCAGGTTATTCATCTGAAGGAACTGCTGTCCAGAACTTAGGTAGAGGATGCTGTCTCTTCTTTAGCATCCCTTGGGGAACAGAAGAAGAATCAGGATGCATAACAATCCCGGTGTGGAAGGTACTGCATGTGACATTCCCCATCTTATGATGGAACCCTAAAGAATCACATCCACAGATGAGTATGAGCCACACACCTTATTGAAGCATCTCTAAAGCCTCTTGGGCCTGAGCAGAATGTAACAAAAAAAGGTAGGCATTGTGGTCTGAATGTGAAATGCCCTGATAGGTTCATGTGTTTGAATACTTGGTTCCCAGCTTAGAAAGGTTGTGGAACCATTAGGAGGTAGAGCCTCACCAGAGGAAATGGTGGCCTTGAGGTCTTACAGCTGGCCTCACATCCTGTCATCTGCTTCCTGACTATAGATGTCACATGACATGCTGGTTTCCTGTTTCTGCTTGCACTCTTGCTGTCGATCCTTCAGTTAAATGGAATGCTCCCATTTAACTGTAAGCCCCAGCAAACCCTTCCTCTGACAATTGTTTCTTTTTGGGTACTCAGTTTCACAAATGGGAAAAGCAAATAACACAGAAGATTTGTTTTAAGAAGTTAGACCACAGCTGTGATAGACTTGATGGTGTGGTCCCTAAGCCTTTGGAACTGGTTTATAGGAGGAATCCCAGGGTTCTGTATACACAGCTTGGCACGCTATTCTGGAGGGAGTCTGGAAGGAAGGCCAGAACGCAGTAAGTACAGTGAAAGTGAAGGCCATGCTCATGCATGAGCTACACAGCGAAGCAATGGTTCATTCAGGAATTTGACTCTACGTCAATTCCTGGCAAAGAAGATGGCTACATTCTACCAATGTCCTGAGAACTTGCATGAGGCTGAATTAAAAAGTAATAGATTAATTTCTTTGGCATAGGAAATACAAAACAATATAATGTTTAGTCTGTGGCCTGGCTCTGATTCTGATCTACAGTGAGAGGCAAAGCAAAGAGACATGACATAATGAAACAAAAACAATGAAACTGTAATTAGAGACTCACTGCTGTGGCCTCAGCTGAAGTCCACTTTTCTTGGCCTGAAGATATGATGCCTTGGACTTGGTATGAGATGGCCCTGGACTGACAGTGTCAGAAAATGCTGGGCAGAACACTTTCTCACTCTGGGACGATGTCACCTTCCTATTCAGCTCAATCTTTATATATATATGTGTGTGTGTGTGTACATATGTGTATATATATATATAATAGCATATATGTATACATATATGTATATTAAGATCAATAAATAGCATTTTAAACACTAAAGAGGGAAAAAAAGTGCTCATAAGTCAGAAAAGACCCATAAGCATAGATACTATCAAATATAATCAACAGATCAGATTATAAAATAACTATGCTTTATCTGTGTAAAGAAACAAAAGATCAAGAAACAGACATTTTCAGAGAAAAGCCCACTAAAATTAAAAACAAAACAAACAAACAAAAAAACCAAACACTAAAAAAGCCTAGTTAAGAACCAAAAAAATAAGTGATAAAAATAGAAACATTTAACAAACAACTCATGATTCTAAAAAGGTCAGAGGTCATCTGACATAAAGTCACAAAATAATCAAAAGGGACAGTAAAAGAAGTTAAGGTGCAAGAGGACAGTGATGTGATCTAAAAGACACTTAGCAGTGACTCAGAAGAGGCAGAGGGGGCAGGAAACAGACAGTATTGGAAAGGTAATGGTTTACATTTTTCAAAAAATTGACAAAAGTAGCAATCTACAAGTCTGAGAATTCTAGAGACTCTTAGGAAGAATATCTTTATAAAATATTTATATCCAAACATAGCATACTGGAAACACAAAAAGACAAAGCTTGAATGAAAATGCATGCAACCCACAGAAGGTAAAATGGCATCGTGCTCCAAGGACTGACAGACTGGCCATCAACTTCTCCCTAGCAACCATGTCAACACGGCAACAGTGGAATGGTACATCTGTCTGCTAATAGCTAACACAGCCCGTATTTTATTCTGTACTCAGAAAAAAAAGTCTTTGAAGGATAAGAAGGAAAATTCATTTTAGACAACAAAAGCTAGGATATTTCATCTCTAGGAAACCTCAAGGATCTTCAGACAAAAGCTATGTGATTTAAAATGGAATGCCTATCTACTGAGAGAAAGAGAGAGAGAGAAAGAGAAAGAGAGAGAGAGAGAGAGAGAGAGAACAGAGAATGTGCATATAAATCTGAAATATTATTGTCCCTGTGCTTTTCAGGTTAATACTGATGCTGTCAAGTTTTAAAAAAAAAAAAAAAAACAGAAGAAAAAGCATAATAAAATTAGCATAAATCAATAGAGGGTATATGGAGATGATGCATTTGAAATGCATCAGACTTTAAAGCCCACCCTGTCATTTCAAAGAAAGATGAGAAATACACAAATCACAAAACAAGAGAGATACAGGAAAAGGATATTATGTCAACATAGGTGAGGGTCTGATAGAAAAATAGAAAATAAAGATTTTCAGTCTGAAGCAAAGCTCTACTCTGTTTTTATCAGATGTATCTCGGACCAGGCCTGTTGGTGCTGAACTATAAATCCCGTTTACCCAGAAGACAGAGGCAGGGAACTGCAATGTCTGTAAGACTAGAGTAAGTTCAGGCCCAGGGTGGGCAACTTAGTGAAACCTGTCTCAAAACAAAAACTGAAAAGAGGGCCAGGGCTAGAACTCATTAGTAGAGCTTTTGCCTGATGTACCCAAGGTCCTAGGTTCAAGCACAAGTACAAGAAAAAGAAGCACCCCCCCCCCCCCAAACATACACATAGTGGGTTTCCAAATGGTGAGAGCTACACTCCACAAAGAATGTAAGTATTGAGAGCCTGAGCAAAATTACGGTGGCATCTGAAAACTGATACGGTCTTTGTGTCAGGAGACAGAAGTGGTGTTGGGACAGGAAAGGCATGCGTAAGACGCCTCTGAGGAGGATTAGCCAGTCAATGATGTGGAACAGATCGGGAAAGAGTGAGTTCAACAAAAAGCCATTATACGGGAACAGGCTCAGCACACAGGGAGCCTATGTCAGCAGGGCAGAAAGAATGGGAGATGACATCAGGAAGGCTGACAGTCAAGATCTAGACCACACTAAGCCCCACAGGCTGGTGGGCTCAGTTTGGAGGTTACTCCATAGCAAGGATGGGAGTGTAAGCCTTGCAGGGGGGCTCAAGGAGGCACACCCATTCCAGAACAGGGGGCTTGGGCAAGCGAACAGCAACGTCAGATGTAAGGGGGTCCATAGGTATGGGGCAGGGGACAGAGTGCACACAGAGCTGTGACCGGTCCTTCACTACCAGCAACATGTAGAAGGACAGAACCAGACAGGTAGTCTGAAGGACCAATAGGCAGGGCCACCAAACATCCTCTAAAACACAGTCTATATTTTATTTCAAACTCAAACCCCATATTCCCAAAAAGGGAATATTGGGGGTAGGGGCAGGTCTCATAGATGCCATGGTACATGTGTGGAACTCAGAAGAGAACTTCTTTCAGGAGTGAGTTTCCTCCTTAGCCCATGTGGCTTCCTGAGACAGCTCAGCTCATCAAGGACAAATGTCTTTAGCAGCTGGGCTATCAGACCTCCCAGCAATTATTTTCCTGACAGCAGAATATCTCTCATTGCCGAAGTTGTGTGGTAACTCTGAAATTTATCATACCACTCCCTTTGTTGGAGCACATCAAAATTTTTATCATAAAAAGCTAAAAATAACTATCTCATTTTATCATAAAAGGCTAAAAATAACAATAGACCTGTTTCTTTCATTTGAGATAAAAGTTTTATTCCATATACATCTGTGGTTTGAGCTAAGCCACTGAATGACTTGCTGTTAACTGAAGACACTTAACATTTAATAATCTCAGGGTAATTTTTATTTGCATTACTGATTGGAAAGCTAGGATGAATTTCCTGGTCCCCAAAATGCTAATCTCATAGGATTTTATAAAAATACATTCTTTACAGTTTCTCCATTTGCTTTTTATTTTTTAATCTTCCTAATGGAAATCTTATCTTCAAAGTGAGAGTTTTGGATCTAAAATACCTAATAAGGATACGATATGCGAAGTATAGCAGGGCAGTCTGCAAAGATACAAAAACATCCTTCACTGCTTTTGTCTTTTTTCCCTCTCTCATTTATATGCAGATTTGGAAGCTGCCTGGTTTACAGGATGTGTCTTTTAGGCTTAAAAGCATGAGTTAAATAAAAATATCTAATGCATCACATTAGCCAAAGCCCATGAGAAGCCATAAAGGTTTGAGAATCACCAGCATATGGGACATGATTCTCGGGGTGTATGGAATGGAAGAGCCTCCAATTCAGCTACAATTTCCGACCCTTAGCAGTTTCTCAACAGTGAGCAAAAAGATGTTTCATTCACATGAAAGTGTTCTCTCAAAGGCAATCACGTGCAATTACCTGAGCCTCAGTATCTTTCAAAAGTACAGGCCCACTGAAGCCCCCTTGACCCTACGCCCATATAAACGGCTGTGGGCATGACAGAGATGGCCTACTGCATGTTCAGATACACGTGTACACCAAAGCTGTGTCAGGATCCACGCCAGAAATGAACAGCCTCCATTCAGTCCTCTACTCACTGTGCCACAGAAATTATAATGGAAAGGTCCATCCTAACCCTAAGTCTTTTTAAAACTTGTTATTATTTTTTTAAATTAGTATCTCATTTGATTCTTAGAGCTAAAAGTTACTAAACATAAAAAAATTCAACCCTTGGTCTTTTTGGATTGAGAAAGAGCAACCCGTAAGTGAAGACATCCCTTATCCCTAGTGACAGCAATTTACTGTTACTCCCCGCCCTCTCCACAAGCCACCTCCACAGGGACACACCTACCCCATACAAAGCAATTAATAAATACGTCTACTAAATACGTCTACAGAGGAGAATTCCACTTTGCAATTCCTTCTCAAAATTCTTTTTCAGGCTCCCAGAATGAGCCTCTCTGCCATCTCCCTGGGACAAAAGAAGCAATCAGGAGAATCTGAAGTGACTGCCTATCTTCCTGCAGCCTGTCTTCCTGTTACCATGGAGGCAATGCCCTGCTTGCCTACCAGGTGACTCAGATCTCTTACTCTCCCTTCAGTCCACCCCCCACCCCCGCTATATTTTTCTCATCAGCATACAAACACACCATCATTTCCTCTTTGTTAAAATATATTGCTTAGCCAGGCATGGTTAGTTTCAACACCAGAGAGGCAGCTGCAGGAGGGTAAGTAGAATCTAAGAGTGCCAGTCTAGCCAGGCCAGGTAGGTGAGACTCTCTCTCAAAGAATGAATGGCTTTTTAACCCCATAGCGATCCTGTAATAATTATCATTCTCTTTTTCAGAATCTCCCTTCTGTAAGGACATTCTTGGGCACTCACTGTTATACTTTCTCCTCTTTTCTCTTAAGCCCTATGGTAGTGGGTGTTCTCTATGCCCGCTTCAAATGAACTGCTCTTGACAGACTTGACCACAGACTTGTGAGGTGTGACCCAACATCAGTATCGCTGGACAGACGATCCTCCACACCTTCCTCTCCAATCACGGGTTCTCCTCCAGTCTCCTTTGTTGGTGTTTCGACTCAACTGGACATGGTCTCAGGGCCAGTCCTCACATCTGTCCCACATCCTTCACTCTCTCTCTGTTGATGTCCATATGTCTTAGGATGTAAAGTGCTACCTATTCCCTGGAGACTGCAGGATTTCTTTTTATAGGCCAAATCTCCCCAAATCATCTACACGTTCATCCAGTTGTTACTGGCAGCCCTCCCCATAAATCTCCCAAATATTTCCCAAACTTAGTAAGATCAAAATGAAAAAAAGCCAAGCTTCCATCCCTCTCTGATTCTTCTACAGCTCAGTACCTGACAACTCTTTTCATCTGTGTATTACGGTTAAACCCAGTGATCATTCGGACCCAGTGGTCATTCAGAGTCCTTATTGTCCCTCACAGTAAACAACCAAGCTTGTCCGGATTATCTCTAACAAATATTCTGGGGCCATCCCTAGAAATAGATGCAAAAATAAAGGATATGGAGGGCGGGTAACTGATCTGAACGGAGCGACGCATGAGAGCCCCACGATGCCAGCATTCTGCCCATGCAGCACTGTGTTCACATTTTCTGAGGTTCATGCCGAAGCAGAGTCTAACTGTGTAAACTGACTATAAAGGAACTCACGGGAGCAATCTAAAGGTCAGACAAACATCCAGCACAATTCAGTGGATCTGGGTGGTAAAGACTTGATACTCGCAACACAGTCTTCCTTTTATACTTGAACGTTTTAGAAACCAAAAGCAAAACTTGTATTGGTAAGTTTTTGGGTACCATCTCTTTGCATCACTTCCACTACTGTGGCCTTAGTGACCCATCTGCCTGATCTCTGTCCTCATCCTTATACCTCCAGTTCAAGATGAACACAGCCAACATGAGGCTGTTAAAACATTCATCACACCGCCTCCTTCCTTGGATCAACAGTCCCCAGTAGTTCCTGACCTACAGGCAAATATCAAAGTGTTTCAGCAATGAACAAGGCATGTACAGTCTGGCCACTCTGCCTGACCTCAGCTACCTACTTACTGAGCTCACACCGGCAGTGGCTCTTCACTGGGCATTTGCAGTGGTTCTTCCTCCCTCAATGGAGTTTCCTAACCTCCTTCCGGCCTTGGCCCAAGTTTCACTTTCGCTGGAAACACTCCCCCACCGTCCCTGAATTTATCCACCCCTGATCCACACATGCTCTATCTCCAGTATATTTTCCTTTCACTGATATCCTACAAGCTTTACTTACTTGCTGAGCCCTCCTTCTGCTCCAAAATATAACCCAAGCTTGTTCAGGGCTGCTCTACTGGTAGTAGGCACTCAGAATAAATGAACAATGTAATACATAATATCTGGATGGCTATCAACACTAACAGCCATGTTGACTTATTTTGCACTATGGAAACATTTGCTGTGCACCAGTTACACGCAAGCATGACCAGGTATTCAAAAAGAGTAACGGGAGGTGATTCCCTGAAGGAATTTGTAGTCTAAAAGACAAAAAGGAAATGTTAAGCAAGAGTGGTGAGTTACTGTTATCAATTCTAAGCACGCTGTGCAAAAGAAATGTGACTCATGCCTGAAAAAGGACATGCCTTCATGGGCCAGGTGAGGTCACACAGGCCATGATGCTCTGCTTCCAGACCTGATCTCTGGGCAGAAAGTAGTTCTCAGTCACTTGCCATGGTTTGTAAAATGAGGCTGACCCGAGTCAGCGCCTGATACAGGTGCTTGTTAAGGGAAGGAGGAAGAGGGATACACTAGGCTGGAGTGGGGCGACAGCAGGAGCATATGGCCGAGGGGCAAAGATGAGATTATGCCATCTTCCCTGGAAATACAAGCCCTGTTAGCACAATAACAAGAGTTTATTTTTCTCACTAAAGTGCATTGTTAGAAAGCCTCAGGAAATTCTTAGCAAAAGCTAAAACTAGTTCAAGAAGAGAGTCTCCCTAATAAAAACCATTTGGTTTCAGGTGATAATCTCTATAGTACATACTGCTAATAACTCTTAGTAAGAGCTAATATTTCCTAAGAACTTGCAAAACACCTGATGAGAACAACTGTACAGCTTCATTGTAAATTCAAGGTACCATTTTAACCCGCATTAAGTTTGAAGAAACTAATGGTGAGCAGGCACGTAAATGGCAGAGACATAAAGGGAGAGAAGATACTCCGTTCCTTCCAGGTGCTGACCGTATGTGCTCTGATCTTTGTGCCCGAGACACAAACCTTTCTCTGTGGCCACAAAGATCACCCTTGATGTTCAGACAAATAATTGAGGCTTCAAATTACATGCCGCTTAAGAAGTCAGCAAGCCAGAAAAATCATGGGTTTTTTTCTTACCTCAACAACCACGCTTTTCTTTTTTTCTGTTTGTTTAAAGAAAAGGAAGGAGGAGAAAGGGGAGGAGGAGGAATGGAGGAGGAGGAAGAGGAGGAGGAGGAGGAGGAAGAAGCAGAAGCAGCAGCTCCTCCTCCTCCTC
>CM052701.1:99814571-99858474 GCA_028551405.1 Uromys caudimaculatus
TTTAGTGGATTATAAGGAAATCAGGGGGGCATGAAATGGGGGGGGCATGGAGCTAGGGAGTGGATCTAGGAATTAGGGAGAAGAATGGCAGGGTGAATAGGATCAAAATCAAAACACATGTATGCAATTCTAAAAGAGTAAACACATTATACTTTAAAACAAAACCTACCAGAACGTTACAGCTATAGGCACCTAGGAATCTGACAGAAATAAAGCCCAGATAAAGCACATGGCAGTAGTGTACACTTTAGGACAGAAGCAAGCCTGGAATGATATTTGACTAGATAAAGGCATTTGATTCACTTTCTTGACTTTTAATACTGGAAATTGGAACAGAAAAGTAATTATCTTTCTTGAGTTCTTGCTAGGGGTTAGGCTAGGTGCTGTCTATGAATTATTTTATTAAATTCTTACAGCAATTCTTTTAGGTTTCAGAGATTATTAGTCCTGTGTTGCAGTGAAGAACTAATATCCAGGGGTGAACTGAGGAGGTAGTACCATTGTCTATCAAGAGAAGAGATCCTGGTTTTCAGCCTAGCCAGTGACACAAAGCCCAACATAAAGCAAGTATTCAAAAAGTATCCACTGGGCCCCTAAGTACTGGAGAAAGAACAGGAAAGCCATACAAGGATGCTGTTAGATTTTGTATATTATGTACTCAGTCAGAATTCACGTACGTGCCTCATAATTGTTGAGAACACAGTATTTTCTTGCTGAATCAATCAAATGAAAATGATGCATCTAACTTCGTGTCCTATTTTAGAACTGAAAATGGTTCAAGTTGGACATATTTTCATGACTAAAACTCTGACAGAAGGGAAAAGCACAGATGAGAAGTACAGCCTCTTCACCCAGGCTGGCCTTAAAGCTGCTGCACAGGGTTGACCTTGATCCTCAAGCCTCCACCTCTGGAGCACTGGGGTCCTAAATATATGCTACCACATCCAGTTAATACGGCTTGGATGGAACCTGGGGCTTCACATGCCTAGGCTAGCACTGTAATACTTGAGCTATAACCCCAGCCTGAGAAGCATCCTCTCCATTCCCAAAGGAAGAAGAGACTGTCGGATGAAAAGGATGACTAAGTAAAAGCATCAGAAGATTTGCATTTGGCCATTTCTTGAGACCTCTACGGCCATCATTATCAAGTGCTACCTACCTCAGCTGTCAGCCCTTCCTCTCTTAATCCACACAATATGGCCCAGGCCACTTCCTTCACAGAGTATTTCTCACTTGGATTACATTCTTCTGCAGTATCCCCACTCCCCGGGCCACTGCATTGGACTTGATACAAACCAAAGTATTTCTACTATTCCCTTCCCTCCAGCTGTTCACCTAGTCCCAACGTAGTCAGTCATCACCTCTACCCAGCCACTGAGAAGGGACAACAGAAAGGCAGCTCACTGAGGGGTCCAGAGGGAGTATGGCACCCCAGACTCACTGGTGCTCCAAGCACCTGGGCCAGTAACAGACACAGACATTACAGGAGGCCTGGCTAAATCTTTTTACATGATAGTCACTTGTATAGCATAGGGCTCCCCGGGCACAAACTGGTCCTTGTAATGACAGAAATTATGTTAGTAAATTGACATATATTTCAGGCTGCATGCTTCAAACTGATTCTGCCCCCCCCCCAAGACATTATTCTGTGCATATTCAGAAATCACTCCTCGCTGATTTTTAAATATGGTGCTCTCCAATCTCATCTGCTAGTTCAATTAGCACAACATGAGGCCTCAGCCCGTGCACAAGAACAGTTGAATGCTCCTGTGACTGTGACCTAAATCACCATGCCCCATGTTGTGCCTTAACTCTAAACACTGGAAAATAGGGATTTTGGTGTCAAGCACCAAGCTCTCGCTGTGTAACTGGCCCTCTATAACCACTGGGAAACTGAGGCGGACGAGGCTCTATTCTGAGAGGCCATGATTTGTTCTGGAATTTCTAGGAGATTCCTGCTCTCAAGTCTTCACTAGACCTCAGAACTTATAAGCACACCCATGCCTTCCTGACCATGTGCCCTGGGTTTGTTGTTGCTGTTGATTTGGATATTTTAATTTTAACTTTATTTTTTGTTGTTGTTTGACTCTCACTGTAGAGGACTGGGTTAGCAGTACAATACTCACCATCATTGGCCCCGTATCCTGGCAGTAGAGCATGATACAGTAACTTAGTTCTCTGGCCCAACAGATAGAGCACTAGACTTCTGGATGAACAAGGCATAATCGGTATAGCTAATAGTAGGATGACAATTTAACTTAGTTTTATTTTCTTGATCTTTCAAAGTTCAATTTTCAGTGTCTATAGTGTGTAAATTCTGGAATATGGAGGAACATAATGTCAATTCTATGTATTAATATAGCCTCATCTTACTTCAGAAGCAGCTGGAAAATCACACAAGGCCAGGAAGGTACCTACTCAAAATCCCCACTGATCCGTTTCTACAAGAGAGAGATTTGTTTAATGAGCAAAATGTTTTATTAGAAGGATATTTCACAGGTTGCTATGAGATAACACAAAACCGACTCTGTTCTTAAGTGAGCCACACTCAGTAACCATGGCATTTCTCTGAGAGAGGGCCAAGTGGGGACACTGAAACAGAAGAGCAGGTGACCGTCCCTCGGTACTGACAGGACACAGCCTGAGCAGGTCAAGCAGGGCTCGGCTGCCTTTTGTTGGTCCTTGCTCATCCCTCTCCATGCTCACTGGAGTTGCACAATTGAGCGCAGCCTGATTTCCACTCCCAAAGCAGCCTCTGCATCTTCCCATGCTTCCTCAGCCACTATCCACCACTGACATCATCCTGGAACTCACTTCTCAGACACAAAGCCCTCCCCACTGGCTCCCCCACCCCCGCCAGCCTTCCCTAGAACCCTCTGAAAGAAAAACTCAAGATTTCTCCAACTGAAGTCAATTTGTTAGTCCCTAAAGGTTCAAAGCAGTTCCTGGAGCCCAAATACCTGTCTCATGCTAGAGATATTTACTGGAATCTTACCAAGTGCCAGGCATCGTGCTGAGCCATGGAGATGAAAAGGTAAATAATAACACACAGCCCCAGGACCCAGGATGCAGGCAATTTAATAGTAGAGAGAGCCGCAAAGAATGAGGACATCGGCCACCAGCCCTACAGAGCTAACTTCCTGGGGGTTTGGCTAGAGATTCGCTCTGTAGGGTTTCATCACCTGAGCACCATGAGAGGAAAGAATCTGCTGAGAGCAAATAAAGCCCACCACCACCCGTTCCAGCACCTTCTCTGATCACAATTCCATATGGAACTCCTGAGCCATCCCTAATACTATACAATAGAAACAATTTAGGAAGAGCTGGGTACAAATCCAAGCTACGGCACTTGGGAGCTCTCTGGCATTGGGCCACTTCCCTCCCAGTGGTATCTTCACTGGGTAGGAGGGGCTTTTTAAATAAAATATCTAACATCTTACACAAGGGTGCTGTTTGTATTTAGGAACCTCACCAGAGCATCTTCACCCTGCTTCATGAGTATCTCTCCTCTCCTCTTCCCAAGATGCAGGAACCAGACAACCATTAAGTGCCTACAACATCAGTAAGAAATTGCTGGATGATGCTGAGCCCCAAAGCACGTGATTTCATTACACCTGCGACTAATAGGGGCGTTAGCAGGTCCTTCATGCATTAGGCAGCACGGCTGACACTTGTGCTTTTCAATGTGAATTCTGTTCACGCTAACCAGACTATGATGATGCGAGCCAGCCTGTGTGCACCTGCACCAATAGCCTCCAGCACAGCAGATCTGCGGAACAGTACCTAACTTTCCTGCAGCTGAGTCCAAGGAGCAGTAAACAGCCTTCCCTCAAACAACAGTTACTAAGATGCCATGCACAGATTAGCAACAGCAGCCAACTTTAAGATTCTAACACACTTAACGCTTTCAAATCACAATAGCTTTGTGGACCTTGCCAACAGTTCAGTTTGCATTCAAAATAGAAGTGGTTCACCTGATTCTCTTTTAGTTACATTTTTGTCACACTTAAATTTGGAAGAGACCATGAATAATCTAACCCGTCTCCCCTGAAACCATCTGGAATCTGCTCAAACTCTCCTATTGGAGAACTGGCTGTGTGCCCGATTACTCTGTCGAAATGTCCACTCCCCACCTACACTCACTCCTTACTTAGTTACTGGGGTCTGTGCTCAAACCTCAGCATTAATGGTCTACTTGCCAACTCCAAAGACAATCAGGCACATCAGCATGGCTGAAGGGTCTTTAGGATGCCAGGCTGAGCTCAAATAGGAATAGGGTTACTACGAGGTGATCACAGAAGATAGTCAACAGCCAGAAGGAATGTAAACACTGAAAAACAAAGCATCTGCCCCTGGGAGAGGGCAGGGAAGGAAGGGAGGAGGGGAGGGATGGGGGGGGGGAGGGAAGGAAGGGGGGAGAGAAGGAAGGGGGAGGGAAGGAAGGGACAGTAAAGCCACAGAGAGCCCCCTTTCCCACAACACAAGGCAGTTCTCTCTCTTGTTTTGATTTTTGGTTTTGCTGTTGCTGCTTTGAGATAGAGGGTTGCAATGTAGCCCATGCTTTCTTCAAACTTACTGTGTAGCCAAAGCTGCCCTTAAATTCGCAGTCCTCCTGACTCAGTCTCCTAAACGAGGGGATTCCAGATTAGTGGTACAGGGCTGGAGAAAGGGCTCGGTGGTTCAGAGCACTGGCTGCTCTTCCAGTGGTCCCAGACTCAATTCTCAGCACCCACTTGGCAGCTTGCAACCTTCTGTGACTCCAGTTCCTGGGTGTCTAGTGCTCCCTTCTGGCCCCCCTGAGCACCAGGCAAACCCATGGAAAACAGATGCACATGTAGGCAAAACACCCATACACATAAAATAATATAAAATTTAAAGAGTAAATAGTCCACATTTTAAAAAGACAGTGCCACCAAGACTGGCTTAAAGCAGATTTCTTGATGGCAAATTAGGACATGAAATTCAGAATCAGTACAACTGAAGCAACAATGGGGCACCTGAGAGGAGGTGTTTCATTTACATGCTCCAGGTAATGGCAGCCTAGCTGAGATGCTAAGCAACTCTGCTAATAAGCAGAATCCGTTACCCCCACGAGGCCCGGCATCTCAGAAAGTTTTGCTTGCTCAGCTTTGTGATCGCAGAGGAAAGTGACACAGATACAGCAACGTGCACATTAGACACTATCCCTTTTGTACCCAGCAGCATCCTCTCACGAGGAGGTGACTGTTTCCCTTTTGTATCAGCAGCATCCGGTAGCGTGAACTTCCTCACCAAGGTAACACAACTTGAGGAAGAGCGTGAACCACTTGCATCTGGCTCCTACCCTCAAACTCAAGAACACTGCTTCCTTGGCCCCTAGAACTGATAACGATCCCATTAAACAGCAAGCACCTGTCACCAGGAGCCATGCTGGCCTGCTAAGGCTGCTCAGACTGTCCTGCCACAGCAGAGGTGGCTTTACCTAGGCCAGAGCCACTGGGCACTGGGCTTTGCTCCTCCCTCCTGGTAGAGGCAAACTGTGTCCTCTCAGAATCACTTGGGCAGATTTTAAACCTCTGTGATTCAAAGAGATTCACTGCATGTTCTGACATTTCTCATGTGGTGCTTCAAACGCCCTGGCTTCTGCACACACAGCAGGCATCGCTCCCTGCTGAAGTAGGACACCTTTTCTCATCCACTTCTGTCACACCCTTGCACAGCAGCAAGCCAATGGTGCCGAGGCTCTGGTCTCGCATTGTTTTTGTATCTTTTTTTTTTTTTTCTCGTGTGTGTATGTGTAATGCCACAGTCAACAGTTCCCCAGAATCATGTGGATTCTGCCTCCTTGGGTTGCACAGAATACAAGAGCTTCTTTGTAAATTGAAAGCCAGCTGTCCTTGCATCTTTCTTCCCAAACATCACCAGAGAGAGCTACCTTTAAGTGAGGCAGCCGTGGTTCCGAAGGAGCCCACTGGCAAGAGCAGGCTGTGGGAAAGAATGATAGCTATTTGCTACTTTACACGTTCTCTCAGCTTCACTAATGCCAGAAAACAGGCAACACTAAAGGAACCCACACTCACTACACTCGTTAGGTGCAACACACCTCTCTACAGACAAACTCAACGGTATGGGGTAGCCACTACTAAAACACACATTTTATACATAAATAGGCTCAGAGTTTCCAAGCTCTTTCTAAACATCCCACAGGGTTTATTTAAAAGAAGGCATGGATCCAGACTGCCTGGTTCCACAGCTCAGTGCGTGAGTTTCTCTGTGAGGTCGGTGAGGGTACGATGTCTTCCCGTGGGAACACAGACATGAATTTTCTATCTGCTTGTATGACTTCCTCTGCCAAGTACACTAGATGGGGACAGCAATTTGCACTGTGCAGAGTGGCTCAGAAAGACACACGTGCACATGCCAAACCATCCCAGCACACAGGCACATATCTGCCAGATGTTGGAATTTGCCCTCTGCTCTCAATTAACCTCCTTCGGTCACCCCAGGAGCTCCCAGTCTGCGACCCTTCCTACACTGTTACAGTCTGATCAGTGGGCCTCCTACGTTGGTTGTTGACACTCAAGCTCCTGGTGTGTGTCACTCTATAGATAGCATTTAAGGAGAAAGCAATTGCTAAATGGACCCATGCAGGTAGGACTCTGCTTGGCTTAATTTGTGTCCTTTTGAAAAGACAGAGGAATTCTTCAAAGCAGAGGCCAAGGGAAGATTTGGGAGAAACCAGACTCAATGCATCCATCCTGACCTCAGATTTCTGGCCTCCAGGACTTCGACAAAATAATTTCTGTTCAACTCACTCAATCTGTGGTATTTCCTTACAGCAGCTCAGGCAGACCAAAATGCCAACATCAACAAGCAAACTCAAGGACTTTTCCAAGAAAAAGTGTCATAGTTATTACAGTAGTTAAGTGGTTTTTAATCAGTTAACATGTGAAAAACTAGGCTGGTATTTTTATTAGGTGTCTACATTTTTCAGCATATTGTTGATAAAATGTCATTATGCCTTATGTTATTTTGTTCTGTCATGCAACTTTACATTGTGGAGCCATTTGCAGAGATAAGTGTGCCATATCAACACACCACTCGCTACACTATCACTCAGAGGTGGATTCACGGATCCTGGAGTCAAAGGGCATGGTATTTCAACAGCCTTCTTCAGGCAGTCGGACAAGGCAAGTTCTATAAAAACACTATCTCAAGCATAGTTCTTGGAACACAAGCACAGCATGGAGATGCAGAGGTAGCAGTGGACCGAGAGCTGGCCCACAGACAGCTCATCCCTCTCCCTTTTCCTCACCATCTATCTGTAAGTACCAATCTACCAAACACGCATACACAGCACTGCTTGTATATTTGTGTAGGCACATGTATAAACTATGATACTATGAAATTTAAATGATAAATACTTATTTCTGGACAATAGGCTTTTGAGTAATTTCTCTTAATTTTTAATGAATACTGTGTATGCTTTTACAAATGCTTCATAACGAAAATTTATTGTCCTGACTTCAGGACATAAATCAGAAATAAATGTATATATTTGAAATAGATAAAAACAAAAGGAGAAGTGGTTTAGAGGTTCAAAAACCTGGCAGGTAAACATTCATTATGAATATTATCCTTAATAAATTTGATTATTCCTCTTCTTTCTTCATGCATTTCCGTGTTGGATACAATTATTTGAAAATTCTTATCAAACAGACTGTTACTAATTTATAATCTAAAGTGAAACCAATGGACCAAATGTAAGCAGAGCACAAACATACTAAACATGCAGCCAGCTAACCAAGGTACATGCCTTGTTCGGTATTTTTAACAGAAGTTTGTTTTGTTGCAATTAGCCAGTACACCTGAGTGAGAGGGCTAGCCAGATGGCGTGGAGAATGAGGGACTGAATCCAAATGGAAAGCTGTACCACAGACCGCAGGTCTAGGACAGAAAGAAGGAACAAGGAATAAAATGAGAGTCTAAGTAAACAGGTATGCTACTGATAGGCCACTCATCAGTCTTCAGATCTTCCACCATCAGGGTGGGGAGGAGACTAACAGTGAGCACAGTCACAGCTTCAATGGGTGCTAGGCTGGGCTAAACGCAGCTATGTACCCTCAAGACACTATGATCCAGCAGTACTGGTAACTGGCATCCTATTCCGGGTGTGTCCTGATGCTCCTATGGTAGAGAAACTCTGGGAAGTGCCAGACATTGGGGGACCACATTATCTGTCTAGAGAATACCAAATGAAATACCAATATAGTTTTACAATCCTAAGGCAGAGCATAGTAAGTGATGGGCAATTGGGCGGGGTATAGCCAGTGCTGTTTCAGTACAGTCCAAGGGCTTAGAAGACTTTTACATTTTTTTAATGGCTGAAAGGGTTTAAAAACCTAGTATTTCAAAATATGAAAATGAAACATTCACATTTCAATCTCAATAAAATACATTTTCTTGGAAGGGCCAGCTCTTTCCATCTATATTGTCTCCGGCTACGTTAGAGCCACAATGGCAGAGTTGTCATTACAACAAAATGTATCATGCTCTTAAATATTTACATTCCAGCTATGTATGGAAGAGTCTGTCCACTTCTGCCCCCAAACTAAAACTGACCTGAATACAACCTATATGTTGTAAAGTGTTTAAAATAACAGTGTTCAAGAGCAGTATAAAATATGCACTGAGAAATAGTGGGCATTTCTGAACTTTGGATGACGGGCCTGAACCACCCAGTGACTGTTTCATTCTGTGAACAGTCACTTCCACCACCATAAAAGCAACAAAAGAGCTCAATTCTGTGCTTTATCATATTTTGTTTAGACTCAGGATCAGTATCAGAACACTGCTGACTATACATCCAATACTGGAAGAAAGAAGATGAAAATGTCATTGTTATAGACAGTAACAATTTCTCATTCCTTCTCTTTAAAAAAAGAAGAACCCCTGCCACCAAAACCCAACTAATGAACCAACTAACCAACCAACCAAACAAACAAACAAAAACCTGTATTGAATGGGCTGGCTAGACACTTCAGTTGGCAAAAATCCTTGAGATCCTGAGTTTGGGTTTCTAGTATCCATGTAAAACAGCTGAGCATGGAAGTGTGTGAGAAGGCAGGCCCTGTCCAACCTACTCAGTGAGCTCCGGGCCAGCGAAAAGGCCCTCTCTTCACTGGGAAAGTATCCTCAGGTTCTATACATATGCACACCTTGACACACGACAACAGCACCACTATCCACAATAAATAAAAATAACTGCATTCATTATTCAAAGCCAGCTTTAGCTTCACAAGACCCTGTGTAACAAAGTTAAAAAATGTCAGGTTTTTTAGCAAATTTTGTACAGGATGTTCACTGCATGATGGGATGAAAAAGCAACTCTGGGTTTTTTCCTCTGGTAAAATTTGCTTCTTCCCAGATTGAGGGAGATATGGAAATAGTTCACATATATTCTGTTGAGGTGTTTGTTTGCAAGCAGATATGTGGTTATGAAAATTTGGTAAAGGTATCTGGAATGGGATGTACTTGAATGATCTCAGATTAAAGAATTTAAGAGATTGACTACTTGTTTTCTGTGCAACAGACTCCTGTTCCTCCACCCCAATTATTAGTTCCATTTTCTCTTTCAGGTCACAAGACAGCACTGTTCATTTATCCAAATAAAAGAGCAATTTCACTCACAGTGAGCAAATTGATGGCATGAAGGCAACTGATTAAGCCCTCATTGTCATTGGCAAGTTCTCCCAAATCCAGTGGAATCAAATATTAAGAAAACCACAGGGCTTCTTTGTAGAAACAAGGCCACGACTTCAAGGCTCTTCCACTCCAGAGTGGTATCCAGAAACAGGGGCATTTTGGGTGATTTTAACCCATATAAATTCTGAAATAGAATTCCTAATGGGAGTCTCAGGTACCATTTTCTAGAGCCTAAAGTTCTGTGCTTTAAAGCCATGTGGGGAAAGTTCCGTTACAGTAATTATTATTACTAATCTTTGTTTAATGAGTGATTATTTTTCACCCTACATTTTAAGTCATCACATAGCAAGTTCATCCTTTCAGCTAATTACATAGTGCTTAAATAAAAGGTATATAGGATGTTTACTCCCTGACGTGCTAGTAAATGTGCTTCACGGCACCTGAAGGGAGTCCATATTTTCTTAAATAAAAGGTAATATATCAGAAAAACTACATATATATGTGTGTATGTGTGTTTGTATGTATATTACATATATATGTGTATATATACATATATGAATATATGTGCATATACATACACATACGTGTGTGTACACACACACACACACACACACACAGAGCAAATTTGTGTTCTCCAGCTTTCTAATGTGATTTAGTTCTTCTGAATAGTAGTCATCTTTTTTTAACCTGGAGATAGACCAGGGAAGAGAGATGAATGAGAATGTTATTGCACTTGGGACACACACTCTAAACTTAACATGTCCAAACACCCCAGACTAAGACCTACACAACCATTTGGAAAGTTCACTAGATGATGGCAAAATATTTCTACTGCTCACACAAAATACTGAACAAAAGCAATGTGAGGGGGAAAAAAAAGGTTTGTTTGGTTTACTCATTCCATTCCATCATGGAGGGAAGTTCTAGGCAGGAACTTGGAGACCAGAAGGGAAGTAGAGGGCATAGAGGTTCTTTCCATGAACTGCTCAGCCTGCTTTCTTATATAAGCTAGGACTACCTGCCCTGTGTGGTACTGACCTTAGTGGGCTGGACCCTTCCAAACCAACCACTAACCAATAAAATGCCCCACACATCTATCTACAAGACAATCTGATAGAGGAAATTCCTCAACTGATGTTCCTTCTTCCTAGGTGACTCTAGTTTGTACCATGTTGAAAAAACTAACCAGCACAACTGACCCCTTGTCAACTCAGCACACAAACCCATAACCTTTCCTTTGTCATTTGTTCCCAATATCTCATGTTAATATTACAAAGTAAAACACAATCCAGCTTTTTAAAACCTATAGTCTAAATTTTTCAACACTTTAAAAGTCCAAGTTATATTAAAGTATCCAGTCTCTTAACTATGGGCTCCTGCAAAAATACTTTCTAGTTCTAAAAGGGAAGACAAAGGGCACAATTACAGTCAGATCAAAGAACAACCAAAGTCAAAAGTGTAAAAAGTTCAGGTGTTCAGGACTCACTCAAGATCTTTTGGGGTCTCACCGGATTGGCTACCTCCAATTCTCTAGACTTACAATTTGCAGCACACATGTAGGCTCAAGCTGGCTCATTATACACTGTTGTCATCACAGACTCTCCAAAACTGTATACTCTCAATTGCAGTAGAAGACCTTCAACAGTGGTCTCCTGGCTTCTTAGGGTACCAAGCTTTAGCCTTTCAATTCCTGGGTCTCCACTGCAACTGAGGCTGTACATTCACCAAAGTCCTCTTGGCCTCTCCACAGGGATTCCAACCTGCATGGTGCCAACCAAACCTCAGCTACTCCCTCTGACTCCTTCATTCCTTCAAAACCAGTATCATGTGGGAGACTCTTATACATTACCAAGCTCCAATATCAACTTAAGATACAGCCTTGGCTCCCCACTGGACCACAGTGTCTGTGTGATGGTTCTGAGGAAATACTTGCCAGATTTCACATCAGTGATGTTAATCTCTTAATCATAGATGATTTCTCAATCCCAGCTAACCAGCATGAATGTTTTCACTAAAGCAAAGGTTTCACTTTCAGTGGTGTTGGTCTCTTGTAAATTATAGTTGATTCTTTAGTCCCAGCTGACCACACCAGATTCTTAATTTAAACATAGCACCCGGGCAGCACAATAGAATTCTTGAGGAACTGATTCTCAAACTTCCCTGTGAAACTTAACAAGCCGGATTGTTATGATTTGCATTCTTCTCAGCATTATCTTCCAAGGTCATACAAAATAGCTTCCTCCCAAGAACAGTCAAGTGTATTACAGCAATATAGCATGTTTATGATACCAATCTGTTTTAATTTGCTTTCTGTTACTAAGATAAAATACTGACCAAAGCAACTTGTACAGGAAAGGGTTTATATTGCTTACCCTTCCCAATCACAATTCAACACTAGGGAAAGTCAAGACAAGAACTTGGAGGGAGGAACTAAATCAGAGACTGTCTTAGTAAGGGCTGCTATTGCTATCATCAAAGGAAATCAAGTCAAGAACTCAAACAGTGCAGCAATCTAGAGACAGCAGCTGATGCAGAGGCTATGGAAGAGTGCTGCTTGCTGGCTTGCTCATCATAGCTTACTCAGCCTGCTTTCTTATAAAACCCAGGGCCACCAGACCAGGGATGGCACTACCCACAATGGGTTGGGCCCTCCCCATTAATAATTTTAAAAACTGCTACAGGCTTGCCTTCACTCAGATCTTATAGAGGCATTTTATCAATTGAGATTCCCTCCTCTCAGATGACTCTATATGATATCAAGTTGACATAAAACTATCCAGCACAGAGACCTTAATAATTTGGTCTCCATGAATGGCTTCACCTGCTTTTGTACATAACTCAGGACTACCTGTCTAAAGGTAGCATTGCCCACAATGGGCTGGACCCTCCCACAATCAACCATTAACCAATAAAATGTCCTAGACATGCCTGATTGAAGCAAGTCCTTGAGATTCCCTCTTCCAGGTGACCCTAGTTTGTGTTGAGTTACCATCAACAACAAAAAACAAACAAGCAAACAAACAAAAAAACAACTATTCTTCTAGATCTGCTTTGTTTTTTTACAGATTAAAAATAATCATGTGCACGCATGACTAATGTAATTCTACTTCATCCCTCACAGTATTCTATGTTCTCCGCCATGTCAGTATTTCCTTTAAGTTTTTGTTTTGGTTAAGAAGGGATCTCACAATGTTGCCCAGGTCACACGAATCCTCCCACACCAGCCTCCTGATGAATTGGATCATTAGGCTTATACTACATGTACTGGCTAGTTTTGTGTGTCAACGTGACACAGGCTGGAGTTGTCACAGAGAAAGGAGTTTCAGTTGAGAAAATGCCTCCATGAGATCTAGCGGTAAGGCATTTTCTCAATTAGTGATCAAGGGGGGAGGGCCCCTTGTGAGTGGTACCATCTGTGGGCTGGTAGTCTTGGAGCAAGACTGAGCAAGCCAGGAGAAGCAAGCCAGTAAGAAACATCCCTCCATGGCCTCTGCATCAGCTCCTGCTTCCTGCCCTGCTTGAGTTCGTCCTGACTTCCTTGGGTGATGAACAGCAGCACGGAAGTGTAAGCTGAATAAACCCTTTCCTCCCCAACTTGCATCTTGGCCATGATGTTTGTGCAGGAATAGAAACCCTGACTAAGACACTACACATCCAGCTCCTAGAGTTTGCCTTTGAAATTTACATTCAGTTTTCCAAAGTGTTTACACTGGAGCTAGTATGTAACAAGCATTCTTGGGTTGTGGAGCCATGTGGTAACTGACATCAACGACTCCTTTCAGAACAATGCCATCTTAAGCCATGATCAGTTCATGAATATTTGGTAAAGTCTTTGTATTATGGGAAAGGCTGGGAAGAATGTGTGTGGTCCTGTACTCCTTGGCAGTTAGTTATGACACAGTGAGAAGATTAAGTATAGTTATCACACAAAGCAGGAGGAGACTCCATTTCAAATGTCAACAATTGCAGTAAGTGCTCTGAGAATTTGAAAGAAATCATGCTCAGTCCAGACCCATGAGACAGGCCATACTGCTCAGTCCAGACCCATGAGACAGGCCATACTTTGGTCTGTACCTAGGATTTGAGGAATTGGTAGGGGACAGAGAGCAACCAGAAGTATCAGGCGTCCTAGGCTAAGAGTATTGTGTATGACATGTGAAGACGGCATTGGCAGGAAAAGCCCAACCCTATGGAAGGAAGAGGTTGCTCGAACTGACCTCCAGCAAGCTAAGGCCAGACTCTGGGTGTCAAGAGAAGAAGCCTAGTACTCAGCTTCAGCTGTAGAAAAATCATCCAAGTTTTAAAGTGACAGGCTGTGAGGATGGAATATTTTAGAATGCTGTTTTGGGAGTTAGACAAGATGCTGCAGAGAGCAGAATGAATCCTTGGTAGAAATCTCTGCACTGGGCACATATGGCTTGGGAAGCAGTTCTTGAGAAGACATGATTTCTGAAGAGACTAAGGTAGGTAAGGAAAGAAAAGAAGCTGGAGACTAACCTGGAAAAGAAATGCATTAGAATTCAAAGGAGGAACTCGGAGTAAACATGCGAACAGTCCCTGGAAATAGAGAACTACTGCCAACCTAGAAGTCAAGAGTAGCGTCCACTAAGAGCACATCGGCACTGGGTCATGCACATGGACCAAGTGGTGGCAATGACTCGGTGGTTATCCCAGAAAGGCCTACATGCCTCCAAGAGCTGATCTTTCTGTTTAGATCTTTAGTTCCTGACTGTCCATAGCAATCACTTACCACACATATCTGACTCTTATTTAACGTGGACCTATGCATACACACTCAGGCCTTATCTATCTGACACAGGTACAATGGGCTTCGTAACATACACTTCCCATTCTCCATTGTGCCTTTACACTGCCACACCTCTAGCTCTGGCTTGGAAACATTTCTAAGTAAAGGTAACATAACAACTCACTGGGTACACAGGTAAAGACTAAGCAAATTTAAGGAAAGACACAGACAATGAATCTAGTTGTGATCACTACTTAAAATTAATGCACGGGCCAGCAGCATCAAGAGCCACCATGGTCCTGTTAAAGCTGCGGACTCTCAGCTGCCTGCCCACACACAGGGAATCAAACTCTGTATCTTAAGATCCCTGGGTGACCGATGCCTGTACACATTTGTGTTTGAAAAGAATATTCTAAGATCAGTTATAGATGAGGCTGCATTGTGCTACCTGAGTTGGACCAGAAAGAGAGAGCACAGGTCTTAGAACACAGGCTACTGTTCAATCTGACTCTTGCTTAGACTCGTTGTTCAGTGATAAGAGTTCTGGGCCTTTGGAGATCGGGCAAGACCAAGCCAGGAAGCCATTCCAGCTGATGCTGGAGCTCTGGATGCATAAACCCTGCTAGGAACCGGCACTGAGGTTATGGATGAGAAGTGTTTCGCAGATTGTATCTACTTAGCTGCCCCCCCCCCGAGATTTTATAAATATCCTGTCCTCCTGATGATCCCACTTACTCTCTTCACAGCTGCAGGAACTTATGGTATGACTCTGCAGCTCATTCATTCCCTCAGACTTCATCATGCAATGTCAAAATACTTTTTTTTTGACTAATAGAAAGACAAACCTGAAATGGCAAATGCAACTTGAATTCAAAATAGAAACATGGCTAAGGGCTGTTTCCAACAATATTACTGTTGAAATAATAAGGTGTCAGGCCAAAGCTCCCCCCAAAAAAGGGCTGGATACACGGCAATGGCCACATTCATAAGATGAAGAGCACACAGGGCCTGTCTCACCTCAGCTGGGTATGTATACAATGTTTAGATCTTCCCGAGTTCCCTAAGTGTATCCAGGATCACCACCTTAAGGTACGGTGCATCTTCTTGTGTGTGTGTGTGTGTGTGTGTGTGTGTGTGTGTGTGTGTGTGAGAGAGAGAGAGAGAGAGAGAGAGAGAGAGAGAGAGAGAGAGAGAGAGAGAGAAAGTATTTGTATGGGTTGTGCACTTGTTCATGCACATGTAGGACCGAAGTAGATGTCTGAACAGTGATGTCCTCAATCACTTCACACCCTAGTTTTTTGAAACAGGGTCTTTCTGTTGGAAGACCCTGGAACTCATCCATCTATCTAGACTACTTGGCCACCGTGCTCCAGAATCTGCCTCCCCTGTGCAAGGATTAAAAGTGCATACTGCCATCCCAGCTTTTACATGAGTGCCAAGGGTCTCCACTCAGATTACCCATAGAGCCCTCTGCCTGCCATTGTCTTGAATTATTTTTAACAGCTTTATTAGCACGCAGTCTATAAGCCATGAAATTCAAATTTTGCCAACAGAAGAGACTTTCATTATATCCCTTACTGTCAAGCACTGCCTCATTAAAATGCATACAGAAAAAGAATATAGCTATTTCTTAAATCTCTAGGAATATAGGACTTTGTTATTACCCCTTGAGTAACATTATCCTAAAATTCTTAGTTTTTATTAGTGGGAACTAGGTCTTGATAAAATTCTGTCTATTCAATTCAAAATGTGGAAGCATTTTGTGCCTTTGAATGTTGTATTTCAAAGATGACTGGTTGAAACAATCATGACAGGCCTTCAAATCTGTTTCCTTGAAGTTACATTGGGAAGTTAAGTTTCTTTATTGGATCCACACTGGAAATCCCAAACCCTTACAAACTCCTGCCCCTCAGACTTCCTGACCCTTTTTCCCACCTGGTGTCATGCACGCTTCATAAGGGTGCTAGAGTCTGCCCACATCTGTTGTTTTCCACGTCTGGGTTGGCATAAAGAACGAGGGAGGTTTTTCCTTTAAAAACTTGGGATGGGGGAGGGGAGAAGACACAAACTTACATGCTCTCACAGAACCTTGTCAGCGTGCTGGGTTTTTCCTGGTTGCGTCTTTGTCGAAACCAGCGTTGAATGCTCCGAACGTCCCAGTCCAGCTGCTTGGAGAGCCCTTCCAATCTCTTCTCATCAGGATGCTGTGAAACAAGGCACCAGAGAAACCATTTCACCCATTTGTACTGCACCAAGAACAGATCCAACCTTACACACATACAGTTGGGTGAACAAAGATAACTCCTGGATGACTCATTACAAAACAAGACGGAAAAATAAAAATCTTGCTCCAACGCTTGCATTCTTTTTCTTATCAGCAAATACTTCTTAGGAAGCAACCAGCAACCAAGAAAGGGTGAACCAGCCAGCTGAGTCAGCTCCACCGGCCTTCAAGGGCAGAATTTACAGAGACATCGATCAAATGGTTCACCTTCTTAGGGACAAAAGTATATTAACATATCTTATAAACAGATAATGTAGAAAAGACAAAAAACACAGAAAATTCTAAAATGTACCAGCGAAGGTGTCACTTCTAGTACCACAGGCATGTCTTCTCTCCTTTCCCTTCCCCATCTTCCATGTATTCCTCTCCTTGGCTTCCTCTGTCTTCCCCTTTCACCTCAGCATGCACCTAGTTTTACTAACACTACATATTACCTACAGGAACTTGCGTGGTGAAAAAGACAAGATGGTTTTGGCAATAGACACAGACCCAGTTCCTCACCCGACTTAGACTCTCAAAGCCTTGGTCTCTTTATCATATAAACAAAGGTGCTTTATCAGCGTGCAGGGGACTGTGGGAAAGATTATGAAAATATACGTTAAACGGAGTGTCTGTGATCTGTCTTCTTTTTCTCCCTCCCACTTCTTCGAGTGTTAAGGAACCTCTTGCTGGCGATCACAAGAGAGGAACCTACTGTACAACAAAAGCGGCCAAGGGAGCTCCATTCTCTTACTTACTGTTTGCTTCAACGCTGATGATCAGAGGAAAAAACCAAAAAGGAAAGAGAAGACCCGCTGGCCAGGCTGCAACAGAATGTACTGAGGATGGAAAGGCATCTCAGCAACTCAAGGGGTCTGTCTCCCACAGATCAAGTTCACTAGAGGGAGGAGTGAAGCCTCCAGGAAGAGGTCATCAGGGCGGAGCTCTCCTAGTGAGATTTCATTGCTGCTCCAGCCCCCACTGCCTGTCCCCCAGCCTCCTTCCCCTTCCCTTGCTCTCTCCTGCCCCTCCCCAAACCCAAGAAATGTATGCTCCTGGCACCCAGATTGCACACCTCCAGACTTTGGAACTGCGAAAGGTGAACAAATGTCTCTCTCTATAAATGTCCCTTGTCTACAGCAGTCTGCCTTGGTGGCCCAAACTACCTGAGATAGTCACAAACCCAAAAGCAGAGCAAATGACATGCAGTTACGAAGAAGTGTTCTGCTCTTGTGCCTACAAATGCAATTGTAGGCATTCAGTTGGGTATGTGTCCAAGTTCCCTTCAGTAGTAACAAGAGAATATAAATCTCCTTTTATGTCTTTCTTAATTGAAAATATGAGAGAGGCCAGGGGAGTCACTGCCTATAATATATATTGGTTACACTACCATCCTGTTAAAATGAGTATTTTTATCACTTTTGACAACCTCATACGATATATGTAATATACTGTGATTATATTCACCCCACCACCCTCTACTGTCTTCCTTACTTTCCCTCCCAATTCCTTGATGCTAACTAGCCCCTCCGATGGCTACACCACTGAAGAAAAATGACATTGTCTCCAGCAGCAACCATAAACATGGGAAAACAAAAACAAAAAACAATAAACAACCACCAAGCCTCAGGAAGAAGGCAGGATCTTGGGGGACAGAGAAAAATGTTTTATTTCTGGAGTTACTAGTATTAGGGGGGAAAACTCTAAGGTTCACAAGTTAAAAGAAGCTAAAGCTTCAGCATCCAACACTGACCCTGTTACCTTAGTCCTCACACTTCCTCTGACAGGAAACCATGGCCATTAAATCATTTTTGTTGCCAGGGTTATTTTACATAAACACAACTGAATACACACTCTTACCTTCCGCCAGTCACACAAATTACTGCAGACCATTTGCTCTGGACTTGGGGTTTTCCCTTTACAGTTTGTCTTGGAGGGGTTCCAAATCGGCTCAGAACATACCATCTCTCTTCTGTTGTGAGGTGTAAAAGTAAGCTCTAACTTTCTGGCCTATTCTGTGAGTGGAGGTTCTGGTAGTACCCAAGCTTCTAAGAGCACCACAACAGTAAGTTCTACGTGTCATAGTAAATATCTGGTAGGACTCATTCCTTGGACTGAAAACTGCAGATCCAAGGGGTCTGTGCTTTTATACCTTTTTATGCTGAAAATTTACTAACTTTATTAATTTATACCTCAAAAGAAAGAAGGACCACGTGCAGGAGTCTCAACACAACAGAGTATCTTTATCTTTTCCAGTCTGATACACAAAAAGTAGATTCTTAGTGTAGTTTTGACTTTCCCTTTGTCATGAAAGAAACATCTCGTTTATGTGTTTAAAACCATTCAGAGTTCTTTTTCTTTTTCAGGTGAGGTAAACTGAGGTCTACTGCCTAGAGCTTTATCTCCTATAACTTGTTAAAATATTTGTAGGATTTTTTTTTTCAGAATGATTAAACATTTTTCTCTATTATAAAGTGGGGTTTTTTTGACCAATAAAATCATTTAAAATTGGCTTATAGTACTCTTTACTTAAACAAACAAACAAAACCTTATGCAGCTATTTGCTAAAAATACATTTGAATTCCATCTTTTCTGTAATTTCCCTAGAAATTATAGTTATAAATACCCTTTCATACTTTCCAGGTTTTGATGGATTCCAACCCTTGGTGTACTTTGACTGTCTACTGTATCCCGTGGGCAGCAGAACTCCAACATTCTAAATTGTTACCCTAGGTCCCAACACCACAGTTCATCTCCTCCCCACTGAGACCTCATCCTGGTCAATCATCCATGTCTGTGCTAAGTTTTACTCAGAGGTACTTATATTCCTATGTGACAAGAACTTAGAAGACAAGAATTAGGTTGTTTACATCTAAAATTGAGACAAGTCCAAATGAACATTTTGGTGTCTGTAATAAGATCAGTCTACTTCTTAAATCAATGTAAGGTTAACTAACATCTTCATTCAACTTGTCTCAATGCCCTCCAAAAGTATGTAAATGTTTTCCTCATTCCGTATGACGATTATTTTTGGACTTAGTTATTAAAAAATTCATCCTTTCTTATAATCTCTTAACTGTTTTATCATTTGGATATAAAAATCCATTTATTTCCGGTAATTTTACACTGCAACTTTATTGTTGTGGTGTGGTAGTTTTCACTCAATTGTCATTTTAAAGGTGTACAATGACACCATTGTCTACTACCAGAACACAAGCTCCATCAACATAGAAAACCTTTAATATCCTTTTCACTAGTGCCTATACTATACTAAGACTTATAAATGTTTTCTGAATGAAGAATATTAAATAGGAATTTTGCCTCCTTTTAATTTAAATGGCTTTTAATTACTCAGTAGCTCAATCCCACATGAGCAATATGTAAAATTATCAGTTTCCTCCCTCTTCCTTGGCTGCCCCACCCAACACTTGTCAACAATATAATCTTTCCTGGAGTTTGCTTTTGTTCTATTACATATGCCTCTCCTGCCCTCTGCTTAGCCAGCACTGGCTGACCAGCTGCTTCCCACCTACTAAGTGACTCTGCAACCACTGACTTCCCATCAGTTTCTCCTAATTCAAGTTAGTTATCCTTTTTTAAACTTTAAGAACACACAACTTCAACATTCTGTTCTGACACCATCCCTCACATTTCTTCATCTCTTAGCTTTACAGTTTAAATATATTCAAAACTCACAAACTTTCCCAGTAATCTTGTATAATCTTCTGGTTCACTAAAATTTATGACAACAATCTCCTTAAGATGGAAAAAAAATGAGGACAAATTTTATATGTCTACAATTTTTATACAAAACTAATTTTTTATTTTTTTATAAAAACTAATTTTTAATTTTTTTTATACAAAACTATTATCTGTATGTGAGAGAGAGGAGGGAGAGGGGGCAAAAAGAGAGAGACAGAGGGGGCGCTCATACCATGTGTTTGCACGTTCATGAGCAAGTGCCTGCACATGCCCACATGGAACAGAAGGCTATTACATCCCTAGGACTGGAGTTATAGGTGTTTATGACTCACAGGACATGGGTGCTGGGAACTGAACTCTGGTCCTCTGGAAGAACATCGAGAACCCCAACACTTTTCTAGCCCCTGCCTCCAATCTGTGACTAGAGAAAAGGGGATCGGTGGCCCTTCACTTGACATAGGCATCATTCCCTTTCCATCTCACAAGGGATCTTGGGAGGTACTAGAGTACACAAGAAGGAGAAGATTAACTGAAACTGGGACTCCATCATGCAGTTTGCATGCAGCTGTCACCACGGTCTGTGGAACTAGGTGGTGATTGCAGATATTGGTGTATCACACAGACTCTTGTGAAAAACTCCTCCCCTGTGCTCTCTGCAGGAAGCCTAATAAAGCCATTTGTCACACCATGTTGAACTTCGGTGAAATAGTACTACTGTTGGACACTGGTGCCCATCTGAGGCCAATAGACATTTTTTGTATCTTCCTTAGAAAAGGTAATTCAACAATAAGAAATGTTGCCTCATAACTGCTACATATTTTACTCTCATAGCTTTAGAACCAATTTGAATAGGAAAGTGAGGTAGTTGGTTTCATAGCTATGACCGAAAAATTCCCCCAAATTAAAAATATAATGAGATAACAAGATAATACCAGTTAAAAGACAGGCACTCAAAAATAATCACTGGGGATAAATAATCGTTTGGTGTATTTAAATGGACTAAAGCATCAATAACTGTAGGTCTGTTGACTCCATTCACAAACTACGGAATCAGAAGCTCTGAAGATACAATGTAGCAGCATGCAGTTAACTCCTCAGAAGAGCAAGGCAATGAAAGTGTAAACACAGGCTGAAATAGATGCTGTATCATTCACTAAATGCTGTGTGTGCGGTGTGCTGCTGCTGCTGCTGCTGCTGCTGCTGCTGCTGCTACTGCTGTTGTTGTTGTTGTTGTTGTTTTAGTCAATCCTCATAAAAGCCCGTGACAGAGATTTCTAAGGCCTCCAAAGGTTAAAAAACTTGCTGAAGGCCAAACTTTAGTAAGGAAAAGGTACTGTTTCAACTTACAGACTAGGGTCTGTCTTAGGCAAATACCAAAGGTCCTAATTATTTCCTAATGGTGGTAGGTTCTCTACAGTGTTTAGAATGTGATAGATTTCCCTATAGGGTGGGAGGTAGGTTCTCTACAGTACTTTAAATATGACAGATTTACCTGTAGAGCAGAGAAAGGAGAGAGAGAAAAGACAGACAGATGTTATGACAAGAGAAGAAACTGATGAAGAATGTCATGACTTATATCCATCTGCTGATGTCAGAGGTAAGAGTGACCTGGGCAGAGAAGATGAGCACTACAGTCACACGGAGCAGGGGCCACATTCAAAAGAGAGCTTAATGCTCTGCGGCTTTTGTTTTAAAAGTCTACACCATTTTTTTAAAATGTAATGTGTTCTTGCAAGTGAAATCTAATGGAGCAACGACCATGTGCAAACACGGCAAGAGTCTGGGCTCTACAGAGGTCCCATATAGGCAGTTACTGTTCTCTTTCCATCTCCTGTTCCCCAGGATCCACCTACCCCTTCTCCTCTGTCCCCTTCCTACTTATAACTACTGCCTTTGGATCCCCAGAAGGGGCATGGGAACACAGGGTGGAGCAGAGAAATGTGAGATGTGAGATAGGCTTTGTTTCTCTCTGAGGTATCTTGGTATGGGGCTGGGCTGCTACCTCTGTGCTTCATGGGTGACTCTGCCTACTTGCAATCTTGTAGCAGAGGCTGTGATGCCTTTGGAGGCCATCTACCCATCACGTGCTAGGGCGATGAGCCTGTAGATAAGAGAGAGGCCTGTCTGAACTTTGCCCCCAGTGCCAAGGCACAGTGTGTCCAACACTAGCTGTAGGAAAGTGGAATCTGACAGCCAGCAAGCTATGTGTGTACTTAGTCACACAGTCTCCCCAGGCAGTTTTGAGGCTCTGTACTTGTTCCATCAATATTCTCCTGCCTACAGACATTACAGAACAAATGAAACATGGCTCAGCGGGCTGGGAATGTGGCTCTTCTCCAGCCTTTGTAATGGCCTGGATTTGATCTTTACTGTTGTGAGAAAAACTAAAGAGACTAATAGGAGTGAAATTTCACTTTAGGAAGGTTCTTTTCTAAGTATTTACTTCCTCTAAGACCATAGAGTATGTGTCCCACAAGGCCAAACTTGGCAATCAATGTCACTCCTTAAAACTACAAAAAAGAGCTTTTCCTAAAATTCCATTCATTCTTTTCCTAATTCATACAGAGATATTTTAAAAAAATAGCTAATCTTTCCTCATATTTTTCTAGCAAAAGTATCATTTTTAAGAGGCTGGAGAAATGCCTGTAGACTTTGGCAGAAATGACGGCAACAAGACAGACAGATCTGTCTGGGTATCTGCACTAAGAGCTGTAAGCCGTGAGCCTAAGAGTACTAATGGCCAAGCGCACAAACACCACAAAGAAACACCAGTGTAAGACTGTCAAAGCACAGCTTCGAAACCAGCAGGATGCTTCCAGAAAACTGAAAGAGGACAAAGGAACCATCTGATATAGGAACACAGAGAACAATGTCCTGCTTCATACTTTCTCATCTAGCCAAGGGTGAGCAAGATAAGGAGGGGTCCTAGGGTGTGAGAAGAAGCTGTGTGGGCTCTGCACTGGTTTGTCTCCTTTTCTGCTGCTTCAGTTTGAGGGCCCCAGGTGTATTCTTCTCCTCTCTGTGTCAGCCACTCACCTTCTCCCTTCCTCTCTGCTGCCTTCTTCCTGTTCTTCATTTAGACTCCCTTGATACTGAATGTTTTCTCTCTTCGTTAAGTCTCCACTGTGAGTCTATCTCTTCTATTCTGACTCTGCTGACCCAGTTCCTTCCTTTGACTTTTCACTGTCTTTCAGTCTGTCTATCACAGTCTTTGTGACATATGGATGGCACCCACTATATGCCAGCAGGCTCCATTTCTCACATGTGTATACACCACACTGTAAGCTCTGCCCGGTCGTCCCACCCAGCCCTTATCTGCATGCTTCATGTCGCCTGAGACTGGAAAAGGCACTGGATTGGACAAACCTCTATCTAATCAAGACCTTTCCACAGTCGAGCTTGTAAAATCAGCAACCAAGAGGCCACACACACCCTTTATTTGCTGTTTACAGTTTGGGCCAATTATAGCACATACAGTCTCTCTAAGGACTTGGTGTCCAACAGGAAACAAAACTGACTGTCAGAACCCAGGCGAGAAAGGATGAGATGGCTGCTTTGTGGTGGTGGAGAAGGGACACTCATACCTTTGTTATGGCAGTGAAGACCTTCTCCAGAATGGCGTTTGGCTGGGCAATTTGTGGTCCATTGGCTTGGATGTTGAGGGCTATGGCACATGGTTTCGCTATGAATCTAAAGGTTTAAAAAGAAAGAGAAGAGAATAAATGAGAACTTGTATGTTTTATAACTGCTCTTCTTAGCATCAATTATAAATGACAATGCTTTTCTAATTAGATGTTTGTAGGATTTTAAGGCGACATTTACATGGGTAAACGATAAAGCAGACTGTACTTGAGGTCACCAGCAGTCACTTTAAAAAGAGCAATTCTTTAAGAACATGTGAACTCTTTGGCTGGGTGTGATGGCACACACCTTTAACTTGAGATTAAACCAAGTACTCAGAAGGCAGGCAGATCTCTGTAAGTATGGGGCTACTCTGGCTACACACACAGTTCCAGGACAGCTAAGACTATGTAGAGAGACTGTGTCCCAAAACAAAATACACAAAAAACCAAACAAAACAGAACAGAACATTTAAACTCTAATGATACTCAGTAGTTCTGATGAAACTTCACAAATCAAGTATGATTCACTATGCCACAAGAAAGAAAAAGAAGGAAACACTGGATGGAAAGGAAATTGTACAAGCAAGATATGTAAATACTTGTCATAATTTACAGTCTTCTAAACCCAAGCAATCATGTTAGACCCATGTGCTCACTAAGCATCTGACTGCTCATGGGGGGCGTGTGCTTTTGACTACTCCGATAATAAACGGAGTCATTTTGTTTCTGTAATCACTGTGTGTAGTACTGAACCCATATCCCTTCCAGTTTCACAATTTCTGCTTTGTGGGTCAGCTCCCCACATGGCTTCTTTGTCCTGGGAAGCAATGAAGAACGGTAAACAGCAGGCCTCCCAGACAGGCTAAGAGCTGAGGCTTCTAAAAGCAGAGCTGTTTTTATCCTAAGTGAATACCTAAGCCAACAAGAATGGCAAGGACGGGCCTCATGTCCCATGCCTGCCATTTGAGCGAGGCTCTGAGAGAGCCATGGAGGGACAGTGACAATTCCAGTAAAACTGTACAAGAGGAAAAGTATTTACACCTTCAAGATGTTTTCAAAGAACCAGGCAGTGGTGGCGCACATCTTTAAACCCAGCACTTGGGAGGCAGAGGCAGGTGGATTTCTGAGTTCGAGGCCAGCCTGGTCTACAGAGTGAGTTCCAGGACAGCCAGGGCTACACAGAGAAACCCTGTCTCAAAAAAAAAAAAAAAAAAAAAAAAAGATGTTTTCAAAGAACTACTCAAGAAACAAGCTTTCATAGTATTCCAGTGGTGACTGTCACTGATTTAAAATCATACAAGAGTATTACTAAGATAATTCAATGGTTGCCAAGAGCGATAATCAATAAATACATAAAACAAATCGGCAGTGAACCTTAGATGAGGCCTCCTTAACACAACCCCACAAGCTGAAAGAACAGCAGCTAAGGTGGAACAGTAAGACAGTGTTGAACGGGGTCCTCTACGGAACAAGAACATACGTGTTGCAAGCCTGATCCAGGAGGGCTGTGCACAGGACGTGAACTACCACACTTGTTACACTAGGGCCTCTCTTGACAAAGGAGAAAAAGAAATTGCCACTGTTTCCTAGTCTGTACGCCTTCGAGAAACTGGACTACTCTTCCGAGCTCCAAGTTCCCAGTTCCTTCCAGTGTGACCCTTTCTGAGACACATTAATACCTTTGCATCTTCCTAGCAATTCTGGGTCTTCTCAGTAAGTCACAGCAACAGCTGAAGCTCCAAGCGACAAAGACACACCACCTAATGGACAGTGACCACAGCAGAGCACAGAACTTGCTTTTCCCAACCAAAGTTTCCCACTTGCTGGCTCCTCTGTTGTCCCTATGATGTCACATTTCCCTCAAAGAGCACTTGGGTAGGCTCACCCAATCCCTAAGTAATTTTTTTAATCAACAAATTCACCAGTATAGAGAGGCAAATATTTAAATTGTAAGACAGATAATTACACAAAATAGGCAGGAAAAGTTAAGCCCAAATCCTGAATGAGAGGACAAAGGGCAAGTCAACTCCACGCCTCACAGATATTCCTCTCAATAGGAAGATAAAGAAATTTCATTTGTTGTTTATTCTCTGAAGGATTTGTGAATCATCTCTGGTGTTTTTTCTTTTCTTTTTCAGAGAACATATTAAATTCAAATAAAGCCCATGCCACAGCTACTACCATTTTATTACCTTCTGTCACCGTCCATTAGAGAAAAAAGGTTGTTTCTAATGATAGACCGAAGAAAAGTGCACAAGACTTTCACAACGGTGGGGAAAATGGAAGGAGAAGGAAATGGAGAGGGAAGAGCGAAGAAAAAGAAGGAGGCCTGCAGGGAGGGGGAAGGGAATACCCGGGTGTGTAGTGGGCTAGCACCCCTGAAAATGTCAGAGTGCAAAGGGATACACTCTGGGAAGCCTTGATGATTACCTCTACCGGGAAGTGCACACCTAATTACGTTTTTTTATCAAAGGCTGAAACACCACCTTCAAAAGATCAAACAAACATCTATAAAATACATCCACAGACTACAGTTGAAAGTAAATATAATAAGGATGTAAGCTTTGAAAAATACTGGACTTGGCTACAAAGCAGAGCCATTGTTTTTCAGTGCATTTGACCAACGTGTGTTTGTATTTTAAGCAGGAAGTAACCATCCCATAACACTAGGGAAGGAAAAGTGTGAAACATATACATAAGACATGAAATGATCTCTGTATTCAAAGACATTTAAAATCTAGCAGAGGAGATTATTTAAAGGCATGTACAGGATATATGACATTGTTCTAACTGCTTAAAATATTTAATTCTTTTCAGTGGGTTGCATGAGCAGAAACGGTTAGTCCTATTCAACGGCAGCGTTCCCTACCCTTTTAGAGATACTCAGGAGACTGATGGTAGATATGCAACCATCTACATATTGATACAATTGTATGGATCTCTCTCTCTCTCTCTCCCTCCCTCCCTTCCTCCCTCCCCCCCTTCTCTCTTGCACGCGCGTGTACACACAGGAGTTTCTACTGCAGAGGCCACAGAAGAACACTGCTTACTGGCTTGCTCCTCAAGGCTTCTTCAGCCTGCTTATTTATATACCCAGGACCATCTCCCCAGGAATGGCACTGTCCCCAGTAAGCCAGTCCCTCCTGTATCCATCATTATTCAAGTCTATCCCCAAAGGCTTGCCTGCATGCCAACCTTACAGAGTAGTTTTCTCAATTAAGATTCCCCTCTTCCCAGCTACATCATGGTTTGTGTTAGGTTGACCAAAACCAATCAGCACATGAGTATTACAAATGGCTATGAACGTAGGACTTTCTGGGTGAAGATTTTAAGGAAGAGACGCACTAGAAGGATTGTTTCTAATGTTGAGGAACAAATCCCTGACAGACCTTTCATCTTTAAAGTCTCTGTAAAACACACCAACCTCTTCTCATCTCTCCTCAAAGTCCAAACAAAAGCAAAACCAATACCTGAGGGCTCTAGGAGAGAGAATGAAAGCAAACAGGCCAGGGAAACCAGACAAGTGCAGAAGCAAGCTAAGTGACTGGGAATAAAGGGATTTGTGGTACACAAACCCCACTTCAGGTCCTTCAGGTTGCTGAAGAGACAGAAGCCGATTCTCCGAAGTAACGGTCAACTAAAAATAGCAAATATAGTGGAAAATGGGAAAGTCCTTGGATGGTCTTCGAAGCCAATCACAACCAATTAGTAATAGATGAAAAAACTAATCTAATTATGAGAAAGAACATACATCACACTCCAGGCCATGCTGAGGCAGAGATCCGACCACGTACAAATAAAAAGAATCCACCCCGAATGGATATGGCCTGGCTAGCATCACAGAAATTATTCAGATTTTAAAGCTAATGAAAATAGCATTTTGTAAGCAACCTGGAGTTATAAGCTTAGACAAACATGGAGGGGGGGACTAAGTCAGTACACTTGCGTATGGGGGCAGGGGCGCGTGTGTGTATAAAGAAGAAAAATAATTACTGGGAAGTCAAGATGGAGAAAATGAAGCAATCATTTTGAAGTCATCGTGTGCTAATAATAATCACTTCACAATGCTTGTTCTTTTAAAACAAACCCAGAAATTCTTTGAAGTAAACATCAGAACTATTTTACGAGAATACAACACACAGCTCAATGAAGTTAAAAATATATGCTTAGGCTCTTACTGTTACAGAACTGGGGCAAAATTTAGACCTAGCTACTCCTGATATAATCTGATGTAAGTGGCGACACCTACTTGGGGCTGGACGTGTTGAGAACCTGTTTAATATTTCTGAGCCCTTATTACCACACTCATAAAGTAGAGAGATAAAACATACATGGCAGATTCTGGTGAACACTGAGATAATACATGCAGACTTCACACCAGATCCACAAGCGTTCGGCAACTACTCAGCATATTCACAGCCTTGCTATATTTTTATGAAAGGAAGTGCATACCCGCATGGAAGCAGGCATGCCAGTCTAGACTGGTCATCATTCTGTTGCAGGAGAAACACATAACTAGGACAGGCTTGCGGACAAGCAGAAAATGCAAGAGCTCACAGTATCATGGACACAGCTTATTTCTTCCAAAGCAAATTTTCCTTTGGGCAAATCATCAGAAACCTCCTAAGAAGGGTCAGACAACCTCTCTGCAGACCTCCTTTCAATTTTCTGAGAATCTGCAGTTTTTGAAAAAACAGAAAGATTTTTGTTGTTTGCTTGATCTGTAAGTCTTTTCCTCTGTGAGAGAGCAAGTGTAAAGGCTGCTGCCAAAGCTGACTACCCAAGTTCAGTCCCCAAGACCCACGTGATGGAAGGAGAAAACCGACTCCAGCAAGGTTTCCTCGGACCTCCACATGCACACTGTGGCATCTGTGTGCATGCACGCCCGCATGTGCGCACGCACACCCACACCCACACACACGCACACCCAAAATTTTACAATCTTACCATTGGGGTCCTATTTTCGTTTGTCACCATGCTTTATGCCAAAGCTTTGCACATCATTCCTTTTTCACTGTAGTACACACTCACCCCTCTTTTCTTGGCTCTTAAGAGACATGCACAGCCCATACACCTCTCAAACATTTAACAATACAGTCTTCTCCTTGCTAGAAACAGTCTGACACTTAGACATTTTCATGTGTGTTTTTATTTTCTAATTTTTTTATCACTTTAATGATTTTATTTTTGAAATACAGTCTTGCTGCATTCTTTAAGGAGATGAAGGAGCCCTCAGGCTACAGCTGTCCCTACAGTACATAATCACTGGCAAAGACTGCTTGTGCTAATGGTGCATGCTTTCTAAAGCCCCCAGAAGCTGACTGAAAGCTGTCTGAACAGCATTAATAAAGGAATCTGCCAGTTACACCCACCTGAAGGTCACTGAAAAACCGTATCAGTGACAGAAAGGTCGTAATGTCATCGGCTAGGAAGAGAAGTGTTTGGAAATCCCAAGCTGATTTAAGAAATGTCAGAGATGCCCCTCATAGCTACACATTTACAGGATTCTAAAGATTCTGTATTACTTCATCATTAGTTCACTTCAGCTAATGACAGAATCTATAACATTTGTGAAATTCAGAAAATAAAGCCTTTATCTGAATAAGGTCTATGCCCCCACATTTCATACAGTCCAAGTATGAAAGATATTGTGTTGTTTGTCGCAGATACACAAGTCCTGCACTGAGCATGGGGCTCATGAAAAGTCAGACCTTAACTGTGCAGGCCAACAAACCAAAGCAAAGGTGACTTGCCTGCATTGGGTGACGGATGCTCATTTGTTACCCTGTAGACACCTTTCAGCTCTCTATGGACCCTATACCAGCATGTTGTATACATTAAATACACATGATAAAAATGTTTCAAGAAAAGAAAACACGTGGCATGTATTTATGTAGAAAAATATCTTTGTAATCAGGGAAGTCTACGATCCCACCACTATGAGCCAGCTGATATTCTTTCAAGTATGGCAGTGTTTATTAATTCACTGTAACTGTCAATGAACCACTGGAGATTAGCATACATGTATGAGTAAGGATTCCTTTCAATCTGTTCATCCTTGTATATGGGGGATGACACTATGGAGGCCGCTTATGAAGTGACACCAGTGACACCTGTGCAGCATTTGTCAGTGACAGCCTTGTCTCGCTACTGCATGGACTGCATCTGTGACGAGTCTATCTCCAACCCCGCAGTCTTTTGACAGGTCACACAAATCAAGATCTCCGACCGAGCTTCAGAATTCTCTGTAACTGAGCACCTCTGTGCTTTCACAGACACCTTTCTCTGGATCACGCCCCTCAGTCTATAATGGGGTCTAGGCATCTCTGATCACTCATCTTCCCCAACTGAACAGTTAAACAAAAGTGGAGTTCTGGGAAACAGGCCTTTGTGGACAGGTTGTCTCACCAACCCTGCAACTGGTAGGATCACCTTAAATTTTCAAATTTGGCCCTGAAATGAAGTGTGAGGTTTGGGGAAGCCCAAACCTCAAGTCTCTCTCTAGGACATGATAACCCTTTAAATTCCACTACAGTCACCAAGTGCTTTCATGGTTTACCTCAATCAATCCTCCAAATGCCCCCGAATTTTGACGGTTGTTTTATAAATGGAGAAAAGGCCTCAATGCATCAGTAAGTTGAACTAGGAACTGAGAGATGCAGCCCCTTTCTTTCCAGCTCTGTGCTCTCCCAATGTCCCTGGCTTGTGAATCGGTAACACGTGCTCATAGCTCTTACACATTCTTCTCTGTACTATACACCAACACACTGGTATCTCACGAGCACAGATGTGTTCATCCACGAATAGTGCCTGTTTTCCTCCTGAGCTATCATTGAAGATGTAGGTTGTACGCAGCTCAATGAATAGCATTACCTTATTTGTATGGTGTGTTAAAGAAAACACAACTTTATAGAACACTGAAGAACAACAGCAACAATTCCTTGATGGGACTTTTATACAGTTCTGCACTACAATTCGTCATGCACATGGACTGACATCCCCAGAAGCACCTGACAGTGTAAGAGCCAAAGTACCATGTATGTGTCTTACAATAAAGGATGACTAGGAACAGCAAATAGTAGGAAACAGAATGCAGGCTTCCTTCATAGCAGTGGGAATGGGGAGTAAGAATTGAGCATCAGCAAAATCACTGTCTACTAGAGAGCAGAACCACTCTGTGTCAGCACACGTGATGCACTAAGCACAATCCCAAGCCGGACCTGGCTCTGACCCTCCTGCCTGTGGGGCCTTAACCCTTCCCCCACAGCATTTGGGACAGGGCCAGCAAAGAAGAAGAAATGGTCAAAGAGCCTCATCTTTAACACATCAAACACAATCTGAAGGGCAGGTCTGAAGCCAGAGATGGTGGCTTATGAATTGGGACAGTGTTCTTTCCATGCCTACAACATAAAAGTCTCTGGGATGCTTCTACCAACCGAGTTTTTATTGTCACTAGATTTATGTAACAGTTCTTCGTGGCTACTGGATCAGGAACCAGAGTTGTTGAGTATTCAAGGAATTTCTTTCTTCCTTTCCCCATTTAAAATCTCCTCTTGTTGGATCTGATGTCTACAGTCGAAGAACACTGTTCCAGAGAGGCTGTTATATAAATCAGGACACCCGCAGGCATAGCAGGAAGCTGCGGGCCTTGGAGACAGGCCTTCCTATATACGTCTGCATACTGATTTGACCACTTGGGAGCTGTGAACTAGTGGGTTAATTATTTCCCTCCTTGAGGCCAGTTCCCTGCAAAGCTATAGAACCTTAGCTAAATGACTTATATGGTGACAGGCATATATAGGCAGGCATGTGCAGGCTTCCTTCCCTGTATGTGAGAAAAACAACATATCAAAGATTAAAGCACTTGTAATACTCAGCTTTTCTGGTTTGAGAACTTCATCTTCTCAAACAGTAGGTACAAGACCTACTTCTGATCCTAGCAGATCCTATTTCTTTCATGGTAGAAAAACTGAATCAGCGAAGCAGTGAAATTCCAGGAAGATGAAAATTAAACAGAGAGTAATCCTGAAGCAAAAGAGCTTTCTTATAAGTCAACAGAGAAAACAATAAAATATTTGCATCGTTGTTAATAAGGAAACCTGCATTTCTTGTAATGGGCAATTCATTTTCTTAATGCAATCCTGAACTGCCAGAGGCAAAGGACACAAACGCCTGTGTGTTTTATAATATTAATATTGCCCTGTTTATTATATACTTTCATGGACAGAACTCTAGTGGCATGGCCAAAAAGCGCTTGAGTGGACACAATGGTATTATCCCCTCAACATCCCTGTTGGGAGTATTTATCAGTAACAGCTCAACCAGGAAGCAAACCACAGAGCTCAATTAAATAAAAGAACGTGAAGGACATTTGCATTTACAGCACAGTGTTAGAGTGAACCAAGGGTGCATTTTCTGAAGGGCAAAATATCTTACGGAGTAAGCGAAAGTTCTTCCCTACAGAACTATGAGAGCGTCCCAGACTGCCGGCATGATGCTGGGATTTGTATACGAAGATGATATTTTATTCCCAAGAATCTTGTTTTGAAAAGCCAAAGACAGTTTTTAAATTGTTCCCTTGTACAGATTTATCAAAATAAAACTGCTTCCAGGACATCTGAGCCATATAGGGCTCAAAATATCTGGATGTTTCAATTTCTCAGGTCTCATCATCCATAATAAGGGTTCTTCAAAGTACAGTCAATGCACCCAAGAGCACTGACATCACCTGGGAGATACTTACAAAAAAAAAAAAAAAAAAAGCAAAATCCCATGCTCAGATCCAGGCTGAGTCAGAGTCTGCATTTAACCAAGATCCTCAACGGGCCCTAAATACAGAATTGTTTCGGACAAGTGCTTCATTTAATCCAATGCTTCACGGTCTATAAGCTTCCTACAGGCTGCCTCAGCTTCACCAAAATACCTGTTACAGTGCAAATTCTGAGGCCCTACCCCTCCCCTACAGTCAACACCTGAGGATAGGGTCCAGACAGGCTTCTCACAAAGCCTCCAATCAGTGCTGATACATGCTGCAGCTCGAAAGCATTGCGCGAGCCTAGGCATGAACAGCCTGGGGTCATGGGATGAGGGATTTCTCTAAAGCAATCATTTCATCTGTATGTAGAATGCCAAAAAAAAAAAAAAATCTTAGAACTGAAACCAAATGTCTCAGCACAACTGTCAACCAAGCAATAAACCTCAAACATTCCTTCACAGTATTCAAACACAGTCATGGTTATCTGAATAAAACTTCTACATAGATGAAGGCATAGACAACAATGCAGATATACAGTTTGGATACATGAGAATAAATAATACTGTAAGATAATTATATTTTATTTATATTAACATAGTAATACTAGAAATAAAATTAACTATTGGTTGTAATGATGGTATAATAACTAATTTAAAATAAATCCTATGTATGTAGTCATATGCATATACACATATGCTATCATGAAATATCACACTAACCCAAAGAAGAATTGAACTATCATCTTTTTACACACTGCAGGTCAAATGTCAACAACCAGAAGCAACATAAACCCATCATTCACTGAGATCATCACTCCAGCCCTGGGGATGTTGTAGCCGCATATATGTATGTACGTACATACATACATACATACACACACACACCTAGATATATTCCTAGTGGTCTTCCTATGTGTCTATGAATGCCATTTTTTAAGTCTCTCAATTCTTTTTCCACAACCAAGTCTCCAATTTCACTTCCTTGTGGCCATAGCATAGAACAATACGGGACTACTTGGTTAGAAGACTAAACTCTAGCTCCATAATTACTATTTCTTTTCATTAATTGCTTTTCATCCTGAAAAATGAGCTCCATGACTGCTCTAACTGTGCCAAAAATAACTCGGTGCGGTTTATTATACAGCATTCAAGACAAAGCAAATAGAAATCACCAGCTTTCTATGGCAATCACTGCGCATTAAAAAGCATGATATCATCGCATTAAGGAACTGGGGAGAGAGACTCCACACATCCTTGGAGACTCCCTTTACTTAAAAAAAATACTACCTGGATCTATGAATAGAAACTGCAAACTCAGAAACACGCATGAACTCAAAGTTCAATGTAAAGCGAAGCTTGGGAACGGCCTTCAAAGGGGCAAAGCATGATGAGAACCGAGTCCCCTTTGCAGGCACCCGGCCCTTATGTTGGCATAGCCAGCCTGGCCTTCCGAAGGCGTGAATCACATCCATGTGCGGGGCTGCTGTCTAACACAGCAGGCGTGGGTGGCAGATGCTGCTGCATCCTCACTGAGCCTTCTCAGGATGCCTGCCACGTAACCCTCAGGCCTTTCACTGTGCACATGTCTAAAGGCCACTACCTGTTGCCTGTCGGCACCTACTGATGCCACACATCAGTGCTCACCTCAAGAGCTCTCTTCCCCAAAAGAATCCCCCTGTCCTGCCCTTCAAATCTTCCTGTAACCTCCTGCTGTGTTTTGGACCTACGGAAACAGCTCTTATTCCATAGAATGCAATGGGCACTTGGTTACTTGTCTTCTGCCCATCCTCATGTTGGATTTTTTTTTTTCTTGGCTTCAATACCTCTTCCCCATCTTGTGTTATAGAAGACCATGTTGTTTGGGGCATAATTGGATCTACTGTCAAGTGGAATCCTGTTTCTTCCAGTCCAAAACTCTGGTTCACAGCTTTTCGCCATTCCTGGCATACATCCGAACACCCATTAAGCTGTATATAATTGAGTTTGGCCTATTTAATTAGCTGGAAAACATACCTAAGCTCTCGTTATGGCCCTGTAACATTTTCTCCCTTTTTATTCAAAAAGTTATCTAAGTTACAGAGAGAATCACTTCCCAGCTGCCAATGACTGCGGATACCATCGGTGTACTCCAAAAATAAATATATAAATAAATAGTAACAGAAAAGTATCTTTTCAAAAGACATTAGACTCATAACAGGAGGGAAACATCACCATAATTATGCTTTATCACTTTAAAACAAACAGCAGATTACATTAAACAAAGTAACTGTGTTGTACTCGGAACCCCACAAAAATCACAGGCAGCAGATTACATTAAACAAAGTAACTGTGTTGTACTGGGAACCACACAAAAATCTGCTGAATCATCTAGTTCTTTGCCACTGGAAAGATTAGGAGGCTCTGAGAGCCTGCCAGTTTAGTCACCACAGGTTTAACCTTCCCTTTCAGCAGCCCAAACCAAGGTTCTGTGTTGTGTCACGAACAAAGAGTGGCAAAACTCTGCAAGGATCGAAACCAGGAACAGTGCTGAAAACATAAAATTAAACTAAGATAACTAAAAATCCTATTTTCACAATAATTTTTCTAAGCACATTTACCAAAACAAGCTTTTTGTTGAAGAAGCTGGGAGAGCAGTAAAACCCTGCCCATGTTTGCTTGCCACTTCGGAAATATGGCTTCAAGCAAATCATATACTCCTATTTTCATTCCAGAAAACTCATGACCAGGCATGCCAGAGGGCTGTTCCGGTTTTAGTTTGGTTCTTTCTGTAGGATCACGGGGGCCTGGGCCTCAGAAAGCCTCAAAGTGGGCTCTGAACCATCAAACTGGATGGACCGTTTCCAACTTCTGCTCTTGAAATGTCACTTATTAGTGACAGCATCAATCATTCATCTCTGACACTGGTCCAGGGTCACCTCATCCCAAACGGACCAGGTAAGTTGTATTAACAACTTTCTAGAACCTTCTGATGCTCTGATCATTTTCCCTTCCTTCCCCTTTTCACAACCTGCTCAGCTTATGCCTCCTTCTCCTCTTGGTGAACAACCAGGCACTTGGTTTATCAGTCATAACCACATTTATCTCCTGACATTTTACAAACTTCAGACCTACAAGGTGAACATTCTCTTTTACAGGAGAGAAAGCCACAACTCAAATCTAAACAGCCTAATGAACAGAAAAGAAAACAAGGGTTTTGGTTCCTCACTGCCCGAGACACTATTGGACACTGTCCAACACAGTAGGGCGTCTCCTCCCTACCAATGGCATTACCCCACTCCACCTCCTCGGTCTCAGTCATCATCAAGTCAGATCTAGTCCTTGAAGACCTGAGCCTAAACAAATTCTGTCACATTTGATTTAGTAATTACAAAAACAGAAATAGACATATCTGTATGACATAGAAAACCATGTCTTCGTGTACTGTGAAGACAGCTTGGACCTCCTTACAGGGGTCTATTCTCTCCTAAAAGGCTGGATGAACCAAAGTTGTTAAGGATTAGCAGCCCTTTCTGAAGCTGTTATCTAAGTAAGTCTCTGGAAACAGCATCAGTTGAGTCAGGATCATGCAGGGAGCTGGAACAGCTTGTCCCCTCAGCATCCTCAGGGAGAATCCTGTCAGGGCTGCACCTCTAGTCTTCCATTCTGCGGTATACAAACCTTCCATCCATACGTAATTCTATAAAGACAGTTGTATGGGCTATGCAGCACGCCAAGATTAATTAAGGAGGTTTTCTGTTCTTTGAGCAGAAGAAACACATTTTCTTTCTTTAAAAGTTGGTTTGAATTTTATCAGACTGTAATATCAATTTTTATTTATACCATTTAAAAGAATGGCATGAAGAGTCTTGAGGACCCTGTAGTCACCAAGGTCTATTGGCTATGCAGAGATGTGGTTTTAATGTCTCAGCCAGTCCCAGAGCTGTTCTCAAGGTGCAGGGTCAGCACGTACATTACCTGTCTTCCCGCTCTTGCCAACCTTCCTCTTTCTGTTTGTAGCCAAGATCTTCAGGGGTCTTCCCTGGTCAAATCTTATTTATAATAATTTGGGTGGAAGATACAGTTTTTCTTTTCCTGTTCTAACAAATGTAAAATCTTCTCCCCAATATAACATATTTCCTTTCTTCATTTTGGATTTAGGACTCCTCTAGCTGATCTTCTTTAGCAGTCCTTTCTAAACTCCAGTGTATCTTAGCAGTTGTGCTATTTGTATCATTGACTTTTACTTTAAATTTAAAGTCAACAAAGCACAGTTTAAACCATCTTTGGGTTCTATGAGCATTTCTATTGGGTTCTATCATTCTGTTCGAGAAACATTTTCTTTAAAGTCCTGTTAGGATTAATTTTATTATCTTTTTTTTTTTTAATAAGGTCTTGACTTGTATAGGACTGTATGTTATATCTGGAATAGTCTTTATGTCATGATGTCTATAAAATTGTTGTATTTTAATGGACATACATGTCTGAATATCATCAGTTTTACTCTGTTAAGTCACTTCCAAAACAGCCATCATCCCTAATAAATGAGCAATCTTAAAATCATCACTCTTAGAACTCAAGGCAGAAGTACAGTGGAAATCCGAACACGTATTGTAAGACCCCGATCCTCCGTCAGTGGTACGTACTTTGAGATGCCCCCAAATGAGACACCAAGACGCAGATCTACACAAAATCAAGAGTTTTTTGGTTTGTTTTTTTTTTTGTTTTGTTTTGTTTTTCCTGCACGCCAGGGTCGACCTTCATTTAGTCCCTCAAGGCAAGTTTCTAAGAAAGTGACCCCAAATGGTTATAACAAGCAGGTTTTACACTTTTTAGGGGCACAGATTACATCACAAAGGTTATAGTTCAAACTTACTAGCTAAGCATATTGACATTAAAATCTATTGGCTAGCAAACATGACACAAATTTGAACTCTACCAGGGACTTTCCAGAGGGTCAGGTGACTATCAGTCAGTATATTCTGAGAAACTTTTACTGGAGAATGTCTCTGTGGGTGGAGAATGGAACTTGGCCTAGCCTTGCCTCCAGTCAGGAGGGAGGAGCTGTAAGGAGGGTGTGGGACTGGAAAATCACTTCGGATCCCCGAGTATAAATTGTATGATGCATCGACATGCTTATATATTTTAATTTTTTAAACTCTATAAAATGAAACACACAATCCATTATGTGGCATTGCTCTAAATTAGCATCAATAAACAGAATCTGGATTTTTAATTAAAAAAAAAAAGAAAACCGTATCTTCTGATCTTCACAAACCAGGAAACAAAGCATCAGGGAGAAAAAGTTGGGAAGCCCTTCCACAAATGTATTTATAGCATTAATTAAATATATAATCATAAATGCTTGATACTTACTAATAGTTTCCTGTTGAAAAACTACATTTACCAGCCTCCCTTGTAGACTATATGAGTTATTCTGCCCCTGTAAGGGCTGTATCTCATCATCTTCTTGTAGGCATTTTAGTCATCTGCACACATGGGTGACAAAGGGCCCCCTCACTAGGAATAAACATGGCGCCTCCTAAGGTCAGATCAAGCCTCTCTTTCTGGTTTCTGTCTCTGTCTTCTGTCTCTCTGCAGCTGCTCTTTAATAATCTAACACCTTTCAGATGCTAAAACCGTACCCCTTTGCAGAGAGACCTCTTCCCCACCCCCCAGAACATTATTCCTGTATAGCAGAGTATGGTCCCAGCCTATGATTTAGTATACACAGTCACTATGATTATTTGAAAACCAGAACCAAGGCCAACATTCTACTGAAGTATCAACCATCACCAAAACATTAACTCATACTTGACATGTACACAGAGTTCCTGCCTGACCAGCACAGTGTCTTCACTGGATACTGTCTGGTGGCCATCAACACTACCTCACTAAGCGATCTCCTGGGACAATTCCAAACATGAAATGGTTTCATGGGGTGGAACTAGGACACAAATACTAGCCAGGGCTCCCCAAAGCACTCTAACTGGCAGCCAGTTGGAAGCACTGCGCACATGCAAGATAATACAGGGTAAGAATGGGGAAGGAACAGCTCTGTCCCGCAGGGAGAAAAATGACACATGTCAAGCATGTTGACGTTGAGTGACAATACTAACCATGGAGCCTTCAGAGACACTAAGTGGCCAGAGGCCTTATTGGTGAAGCTAGAGAACATTAGGCAAAGGATCATTGGCTAAAACCAAAGCATGCTACCACACAGCTATGTATGGAGCTCAGAACTTAAGTCTTAATGGATGCCATATAAAAAGGCAGAGAGAATTGGGATAGCTAAAGGGAGGCTGTAAGACAAGGAGACATACATGTCTCTGTGTACACACACATACACATATACACAGATATCCATCCATGTATGTGTGTGTATACATATATACATACACATATTTATACATATAAAATACACACACACACACACACCATTTTTTTCAAGGTGTCTAATAGGTCATTTGACATGAGCTAATTAAGTGTTCAGAAATTCCAGAGACTTCAAAACTCACTTCTCACACACAAGCAAAGCTACTTTCTTTGTCTTGGGGGAAGTGCTTTAATAATTATTTCACTGTATAACTGGTTCAAAGACAATTTCAAAGTGTAAGTTCCATGCCGCTGTTGAGAAGGTTCTGAGAATCGAGGATGAATCCCTCACCCTCTGGTGTCTTCCAGGTCCAAATGAACAAAAGTGAGACAGACAGAATCAAGTGTCAATGACGTGGTAGAGACAGCTCTGCTTTGCAGCACAGGGGAGGGAAACTAAAGCTCAATTTTCAGACTCTCGTGGAGAATAAGGGAAAGATAACATAAACAATGACTAAGTTATGACACATTCTGTGAGGTTTTATAAAGTGATTACGTGATTTCAGCGCACTAATGCCATTCACTCAGAAATTATTCATGAGAACAATCTCCCTGCTGTGCTGCCATTAAAAACTCTAGTGCCACCTCAATGGAGCAAGAGCATGCATCTTGAATTTTTTTCTCTTTAGTCTTAACAGGAATTTGTGGCTAACTTTGGAGACAGTAACTGGTATATATCCGCTGAATAAAAACATGAAGGAACACTTTTCTAAAGTTTAGGGATTGTCTTCCAACAAAATGTCAACATAGTAGCATGCTTACATGCTGCAATGACGCTACAGCATATTAGTAGGGTCTGAAATAAATCCGAGATCCAGGAGTTTGTTGGTTTTTTTATTTTTTATTTTGCAAGACTTTTTTTTAAATTAGTTTTTTGTGGTGGTGGTGGTTTTGAGATGGGGTCCCACTGTGTAAACCAGGCTGTCCTCAAATTCAGAGATTCATTTGACTCTACCTCAGGACTACTGGAATTTGACAGGTTTTATTTGTTGTTTTTAATGCTGGTTCTTCTTGCTTTCCAGGGAAATGGAGGCAACTCTTGCCCCAGTATCCTTAAACAGGAGGGACTGCTGATCTCAGCATCCCTTTAGCCCAGCAGACAACGGTTCCTTTCCAATTTTCCTACACAAGGAGTTAGAATCATCTCCCGGACTCCAGCCTTAGTCCTCCTGGATATGACTTGCACTAGGGAGAATGTTTTAACAAGAAGTGCCTCGTTCTGGTTTCTCTGGCCTCATATGAGAGAGCCCTCTGAACTAGCTAATGCTTTCTTTCTCCAAATCACCATATTGACAGAGTCCAAACAACCATTCCCAAACATTCAGCTAATCCTCCTCACATGAATGAGGGAAGAGGAAAAACCAGTTTATACTGCTTCTCTTTGTTTGTTTGTTTGTTTGTTTTTTCAGGAAAAGTACTAGACTATGAAACATCTGAGGTCAAGAATGCAAAACTACCGGGAATTGTCTGTTGGTCAGGAAGGTCTCATGGGTCCCTAAATACGACAAGCTAATGCCACTGCTCTGTGTTACCCTTCGGAACTTGACTGGGTAACGCTACTGCTAAAGACACTGTATATTTGAGTGGTAGGACATGAAAAAATTAAGCTAGTACCAACTGGGAAGCTCCATCACTACTAAGGAGCTTTGCATGCCTCTAGAAGGTGCTATGCTTTCTACCAAGGGAGAAAAGCCTACATTGGTTATATCCAGCTCTGTGAGTCACAGGCACAACCAGTCTGGCAGGATGTGTCCACTGGGGCCGTAATGGCACAAATGTTATGAAGTAAGTAACTGCTTTATGGTTCAATTTAAGGCCTGCTCCATAAGATAAAACTCATGTCTAGCATTGTTAACACTGCCTTTAAACTGAGTCTTGGTAGGTCACAGGCCATAGGGGTAACCTACTATTATACTGATAAATGAACACTGTATGAAAATCACTCTTGGAGCCTCATTGTTATACCTATTGCTAAGTGCATCTCTCAACCCTACCTAGTGAGAGAAATTTTTTTTTGGTGATTGGCAGAGACCCATAACTGATCAATGTACAGAGGATAAGAGATTGCAGAATTCTCAGTCACTAAATAAGGCACCTATACTACACCCTCTCCTCCCAGACATCCTCCGAGGTCATCAAGGAAGATGGGACTGAAAGACTATAAAAGCCAGAAGTAGCAGATGCCATCAGCAAGATAATGTTTTCCGGGCACAAGAGGGAGGTCACACCTATGAACTCACTGCAGCTGTGACTGATATGCACAAGACCAACACAAGATCACACCAGACAAAAACCTCACCATGGAGTGTGGAGGTAGTCAGTAAGTCCCACCCTTAGCTGAGAAGCTACTGGCAACGGATGGCTGCTGGAGAAAGACGAGTCAGTTTTCTTTAGGGATGCAGCTCCCGAGACAGCACGACTCAGGCTGCAGTGGATGGTCCCACACTCGAGTACTTACCAGCAGCACCAAGTGGAGACAATGGGGAAGACGGGAGGAAAACACATGAAAATGGGAGGGAATAGTAAGGGGCAGGACAGGGGAGGAGTTAGAGGACAGAAAAGGATACAAACCCGACCAAACAGTAACATGTGCACGGAATTCTCAAACAATAAATAAAAGGTAGGGTAGGGGGCTCAAGGAAACCTGCCAACAGAAGGGTCTAAGTCAGCTTTCTACCAGTTGTGTGTGTGTGTGTGTGTGTGTGTGTGACAGAGAGAGAGAGAGAGAGAGACAGACAGACAGACAGACAGACAGACAGACAGACAGACAGACAGACAGGGGGGGAGAAGGGGCTGACCTTCACCAGTTAGTATTTCTTTGAAAAAGGTCAGTCAAAAAGTTAGAGGAGAAGCAGCAACAGTGCAGACCATTTCTCCAACCAATGTGGCTCATTCCAGCCAGATGCGTTTCTGGGCACAGCTCGTACTTTTAAAAATAGTAACCCAGTTTCACTAGCAAGTTGGAGCCCACTGCTCCCGACTTCTAAAATACTATATATTCCTTCTGTTCCTAATAATGCTCGAAGAATGTCTCTTAAATTCACGTGTCAGGCACCCTTTTAACAGGCTATTACTTTCTCCTGAGACAAAATCTGGGAGTCAGAAGCCCTGGAGAAGCAGAGAGCCGTCCATTGTTTTGCTGACATGTTTAGAAGTAAACTTTCAAGTGTTCCCTGCTTTCTCTGTCAATTCTTCCCTCTTGACAATCAGAATTATGTTTTGGAAGATACTGGATCAGAATTATCTTTAAACTAAAATAATTTTCACAGTGTAGAGTTTTTCTCCACAGTGACCAGTGGGTAAATTATGAAAAGTTACATCTAAGGCAATGTTCTCATCACTTTCATAATTATGCTTCCTGTATTCCCAATGTAATTAGGAAAAGAAGATTATTTCTGTTACAAACTTGTGGTATTATGCCTTTGAAAATGTTTAAGTATAGACAACTGAAGTGTTTGGTAAAATAATCAAATGAATTTACATTCATGGCAGTAACAATTTTGAAGATTATTAAAAAATTAAGTGTAAAATGCTAATTTTATTTCTTCTTTGTCAAAACTCAGTATTGACATTTTGGTCAAGCCATTTGCCTCACTGTGTGACTCAAAAGTACAATTAAGGGACAGGATGATCTCACTGACCCGCTCTGATTTTATAATCAGTCTAGAGGGTTCTCTTTCTTTCCTCTCTCTCAAGGAATTAAGTTTATACTAGACCCTGATTCATCCTCAGACTCCATAGCCTATTGTTTCCCTGTATCTGAGGAATTGCTTCCTGAAAAATAAACCCCCGAAGAACCATGACTAATCAACTCTCCTCTTCAGCACTCACCGTGTGTTCTGATGGATTTGATGAGAACATCTGGCAAACGGACAACCTAGTGCAAAAACTGAATTACCTGTCCACAGGACCGGGGGTAACTCACTGGCTGAATGCTTCCCTAGTTCACAAGGGCCGTGGGCTTAATCCCCCAAACCACAAAGTAAATAAGTAAGCAAAAATGCAAATAACTGAATCTTCTCCACAGTATTTGAGTTTGCAATTACAGTCTATAGCCAAAACAAACAAACAACAAAACCCCACAGATAAATAACAAGAACAACAAAAAAACTATAGCAGGACTTGGTGTTCTATTATGAGGACCCCCAATTTGGGAGATTCTCAGAAGCATAGAGCTCTAAATGAAAGGACCCAAAGCAACTTCTCCTGGTATTTCTGAACACCTCCATACACATGTAGATACACACACACACACACACACACACACACACACACACACACACGCATGCTTGTATATGCACATTTGATGTGTTTTTTAAAATATTTCTTTTATTGTTTATATTGTTTATTTGATCTCTGTCTCTCCCCCCCCCCCCGTGTGTGTGTGTGTGTGTGTGTGTGTGTGTCTTTATGTAAATATGTATACGTCTTGTGTGGAATAACCCAGGACTGAAGGTGGTGTATCTCAACTCTACCTTTTTACCCAATTCTGAACTACTTGTAAATGAAAATGGAGAGATCTGTTTATATAAATGAGCTGACCCAAATATATCTAAGAACAAGGCAACCCCGAGGGGAAGCTGACGGCAACAGCAAAGGGAAAGATGAGACCACAAGGAAAAGGGGCAGCATCAGGATGCTCTATCGTTCCAGGAGCAATTAAATAAGATTTCTTTAGAAAAGATTTAAGGCTTGAGACAGAAAATACTGCTTTGATAAAACATAACTTTCAGGAGCTAACATGCCAGAAGAAGAAGAAGAGGAGGAGGAGGAGGAGGA
>CM052701.1:99867636-99943137 GCA_028551405.1 Uromys caudimaculatus
CCCCACAGGCACATAACTGGAATACTTGGTCCCCAGTTGGTGGAACTATATGGGAAGGATTAGAAGGTGTGGTCTTGTTGAAAGTGGTGTGGTCTTGGTGGAAGTGTGTCACTAGGGGAGGGCTTGAACTTTCAAAAGACTCATGCCATTCCCAGTGCTGAGTCTCTCAGCCTAGTGATTGTGGATCAAGAAGTGAGCTCTTAGAAATTGCTTCACTCCATCATGGACTCTTTGTACATGGAAATGTACAAAGAACTCACTCATCAATAAGTAAGTAAATAAATAAAATATCACATTCATAAAAACTCAAGAGCACTTAAAACAAATAATTCAGATCCTCAGAAAAGCAGGTTATACAACAACATAACAGGCATCACCAGAGTGAATTTTTTTAAATGATAAAAATAATCCCATATGTAATTCATGCATACATTATCTGAAAATGCAAAAGTATCAGGTAGACAAGAATCAGAGACACCGACTCCATTACATGCAGCTCACTGCAGGATAGGAGAGGGAAATCGGAGTAGAGCCGAGGGAACTGGAGCCACTGTGGTTTTCTTCCTTTCTGAGACCATAGAAAAGTGTTAGCAACTTCTCTTCTGGATGATGTGTGCACAATGCAGAAACGAGCTTCTTACAGAAACCTCCAGATCACTGTGAGGCCACATAACATACAAGGCAATGGTGTATGGTCTAAAGAGAGTCCTGGGTGTATCATAAGAAAGCATGTATGACATCAGCTAGCACAAGCCTTGCACATAGTTCCTCAATACCCCACATAAGACTTTTAAATGAATGTACTTAAGTGCTTTAAATTTTTCCCAAATATTGCTAATTTTTCCAAATTAATTCATAAAGTTAAATTGAAGTTTTCCTCAACCACTTCTTGGCTTAGAAATCTTGAATAACTGTAGAAGTGTTTAATTGGCAGGCTTTCAGTTTCTGCATTGTGAAGCTAATATTTAAACAATACACAGCAAATACAGTGCTTGCTTCACCTTTGGAAAAAATACTAATTTAGACACATAAGTAGGCATACTTAGCATCTCTAATATAAACCACCATAATATGTTCACCAACAAGTACATAATCAACAGCTCTACAGGCATTTATGGTACAAGTGCCACGTGAGTACCCCCAGTCTACTCTTTATTGAAGAGGAATGTTGACATAAACAAAAATAACAATTGCTCACAACTGAAGATAGAAAACAGTATAGGGTGTGGCCTGTAAAGTGGGTTATCAGCTAATTGGAGAGATTAAAAACACATTACAAAGATAGATTTGTGCTAAGTACCAAGAGTGACTGTAGAGGCAAGTAGTAATTACATGAGAACCGTCAGTGGAAAAAGGAATGATGTGACTGGTCCGGAATCAGCAGGCAAGTTCCAGACAGAGGAAAGCTGGTAGGCTCTCTAGCCATGGGCTGAGACCAACACAGCTGGGAGATGTGACTGGCAAGTTAGTGGGATGCTGAGGGCATCCGGTATACAAGAGAAATCACAATATGAAGCCCTTTGCAAGTTTTCTGGAGTTTTAAAAAAACTGGCCTGAAGACAGCTTTGAACCTGCTCATCGTGCTAGCCAAGAAAGATGAGGACGGTACTCCCTGTAACATGGGGGCTTAAATCAAAGTCTCTATGGGCTCTACAAGGTCCTCTGGGGTTTGGATGGCTATTCCTTCTCTATACTTAGTTTTGCTTCTTCTTTTTTTTTTTTTTCTTTTTAGTTTTGCTTCTTTTACTTTGCCCTTTTCAGTTGCTCTGACCTCCTTACTAAGCACCCATGCCCCCAATACCACCAACTCCCACTGATGTCATGGCAGCCCCCACCCCCAAAAACTGGTCTTAACTGTATCCAGAAGGCACACAAACAATGCTCACTGAATTTTAAATACAAGTTGATTCCTTCTACTCTCAAAACTGCCCCCCATTTCTAATCCTTAAAATGTCCTTCTATGGCTACCATACTTTTTTTTTCCTCTAAAAAGAATTCCATCTGGCTCCTCACAGAGCTGCCTCCCCTGGTTCCCTCTGCCCACTGTAGGCTGATTCACCACACGTCAGCTACACCCAGACCCAAGTATGAAATATCCAGGTCAGCTTTTTCTCCCTCCACTGAATTAGAAATGCAGATTGGACCGAAGGCTTTGGAGACAGGTGTGTTGAAAGCATGAATTAGCAGCTCACAGCTTGGCAGACAGTAAGAGAACCATAAATAGCAGCAACAGGGACAAAAGAGAACACAGACACTTTTTGCCAATATGTAGTGTGAGAAAATGCCTAACCACTCAAAACCCTGTAATAATGGTTGCAAATTGTCGGGGAAAGGTTAAAGCAGGTCCATGAAATCTGACTTAGCTGTAAAGCTAAAAGTACAGCTTTCTTTACATAACTTACGTGGAAGCTTTGAGGTAATCTAGAAAATTCTTATGTGAAACGTTATTTGTTGAGCATGCAAGACTCTTAAAAATCTAGGGCTGCCAGTATAAAAAAATAAAATGGAGGACATGGTATAACTATGTATTAGACCAAATAAGGATCTCTTACACATGGCTCTTCAGGTTTGCAAGCCCCTGCCCCCACAGCAACTCTGTAAGTAGCAGTGAGACACAGCAACAGTGGTGTGCTCACTATCAACTGGACACTCTCTATGGAGAAGAACTCGGTGTGCTGGGACAGTGTGGAGAGCCAACAGACCACAGTCCCTTTTCTTGGAGGACCCCTAAGCTAGGAACGACAGTCCCAATTTTATCATATCTAATATAAGACCATGTGTAACACAAATCTCTCACCACTTGACATGATCTTACTACTTCATGGGACTGGACTGTGAGGAGCACGGACTAACAAGTCTTCTGCCAATCAAGGAGCATTTAAATCTGTGGTGCTAACACATGTATATGTGTCAAGTGACATATAGACAAGACTTCTCACTGTGTGATCTCTGCACAGCCAAAAGGAGGGGAGGGGGGGACACCACCTACATGTCCTTTTTAGGGAACATTTATTTAAAAAATACTAAATAAATAGAATACTCCTAATATGGCTGATAATAGTTTGGAGCAGTACATGTGGCGTTAACATTCACAGGAGTAGGAAGGGGCAGAGATCTATACGTGTATACACATAAGAGGAAGTATGGGCCTCCATAAACACAGCTGGGTTGGGGCAGTTCTGTGGAAGACTCTTTTGTACTCATTAAACTTGGGGTGAATATTAATTAGTTAATTAATACCACCACTCCAGATGTGTCCAAAGGCAAAAGCAAAATAGGAACTATCCTGCTCAGCGGCGTGGGTCACGGGCAGATGAAAGTGCTGCATGAGAAGCAATGGAAATGACGGCCATGTGTACCAATGACTCAGATTACTCTGGGGAAAGAGTGGCTTTGTAACTGTCTCAACATCTAACTTCAGTGCGCTGTACATCACACTTCAAAGAAAACGGAAGTGAGACCTGAAGTGCCACCTGGGCTCAGTCCTCCCGACGACTGTCCTTTAGACCCTTGAATGGTTGTGCTCCTTAACTGTTTTTCTTTTGTGGATACCTTTGTCATTAACAGATAACCTTTGCTTCTGTAAATGGATCTTGAGGCCAGGACTCTGTCCAAGGACAGGCAGAATCTGCAAGAGACACTGGACTTACGATTTTACAGTGATGGTGAGCCTCTCTGCCCCGTTATGTATTTGAAAATGGAAAAAAGAAACAGATGATTTTCTTCTGTTTTACTGTTTTACTTTCAATAAAACACTTTACTTTGGACTACATGCTGAACAGTTCTAGTCAGGGGGAAGGGATAGAAAAGAGATGGTTCTTAAACATCCTCCTAACCCAAAGTACTTTTGTGTATAGGTGAGAGGCTGGAATCTGTTCTGGTTGAAGGAAAGAGGTGTAGCAGCAAATGCTATCCCCCTGGTGGAGTTCCAATTCAAGGCAGCAGACAATAAGCTATAACAGTTGGACCTTCTGGGCTGGAGAGTTGGCTCAGAGGTTAAGAGCACTGACTGCTCATCCAGAGGTCATGAGTTCAAATCCCAGTAACCACATGGTGGCTCACAACCATCTGTAATGGGACCTGATGCCCTCTTCTGGTGTGTCTGAAGACAGCTAGAGTATACTCATCATATACATAAAATAAATAAAATCTTAAATAAAAAAAAAAAAAAGACCAAAAAGAACAACAACCAAAAAAAAACAAAAAACAATTAGACCTTTTCTTTGCAGTGACAGTCAGCCTTGCAATTTCCAGCAGAATTTAAAATGTAATAAAAGAAGGAGGTTCAGTAAGGCGTCCCAAAGGCCAGGCCCCCAAACGCCAGCCTTCCTGTAAACAAAGGTCCCCATATTCTCACACAGAAGACTCTTACATATACTGTCAAGAGCGCGACACAAGACAAGGACACGAGGTATGTACTGCTGTTCTAGACCATGACTGCCCAGAACCACTCATCACAGACAGCCGAGACAACAGGGCAAAGAGGAGGACAAGAAACATGTTTCCTCTAAGTGACACATATTTTTATGCTGTTTACCTAGAAACCCATCTTATTTAGTATTTATAATTATTATTATAGTCATATATTATATAATAATATAGTGATTCTAATTATTTCACATTTTATAAAAATATAAAAATATGTGATGTATTTATTTATATAAATAAATAATTATAATATGGTAATGTAATATATAATAATATATTAATAATATATAATAATATAATACTATTATATTTATAATTACATCAGTGTCTCTGGTGCTGGGATTACAAGGCACGTGACTCTGCCTGACTCTTCTCAATGTACTTTTAGAAGGTTTTAAATTGTTTAAAATTTGAACACGTTGATATTTTTAAGAGCTTCAGTTTTAATTTGAGATAAAAATCTACAATTTGGTTCTCTGTACATGTTCACAAACTGACATCACCCTAAACACTTTTTAAAAAGCTTTATGTAGATTTTTGTTTAACTATCTGAGGGTTGGCTTTCCTAAGCCATCTTTAAGGGTCCAGTATACATCTTATAAACCAGTGAAAAGAAAGAAATTACTAACTTAAATCATTCTGAAAGTAAAATGTTACCTGTGGAATGAATAAACAAGAGACAGAATATTGGCTGTAACTCAAGGTGCCTCACCAAAACACAACCTAGAGGAAACAATGAAAGGGTTAGGGATAATTACGGAGGTGAAACTAAAGTGCTAAGATATTATTTGAAATGTTAAAAAAAAAAAAAAAAAAAAAAAATGAAGAGAAGAGGGAAGAAAAACAAGCCAGGCATGGTGGCACACACCTTTGATTTCAGCACTTGGGAAGCAGAAGCCCCAGAGGCCCTGAAGGGGTGGTAGGAGCTTCACCGCTCCTGGCACCAGGCATCTGTCACTTAGCCACAGCTCCCCATAGATAGATTCCTGGCAATGCCCTAAGCCCTTCAATATGTAGATGAGGCATCCTAACACCTCAAAGACAATAGGAAAAGAGACACGACCACAGTCATATAGGCCCAAAACAGAGTTCTCCAAGCTAATAAGGTACCTAGAGGCTCAGGGGGCGCTGCCAGTAAGCTTCCTTTCCCAGACATTCCTCCCTGCAAAGGTATTTAACCTCAGGCCCATCCTCAGAAGTGGGGTATGGTTTTATGAATCCACTTTCTGCCATGACAATAAACTGTTTAGAACTATGGGCTGTCTCTTTTCACCAAGATCTGCCATGGGAAGCCATGAAGGAGGCCTATGCCTACAGAGCCACAGCCTAATCTCCCATAGAAGGCCTCTCTGCACTCCCAGCCACAGCTGCCACCAAGCCTGCATCTGCCAAGCTAAGAACAATCTCTCCCCCCCCCCCCCTTTACCGCTGGCACCCTGCTAGGCACTGTCCCCAGCCCACATGTCCCCAACTCTGTTCTTTGCTTTTCCATGACTCCCAATGGTGCCTGGATGTCCAAGAGTCTGAGAACCTCAGGGCCCCAACCCCATTGCAAGCCGGGGTCCCCTAACCAGCTCCAGCTTTGCCACATCTCAGACTGCGCTTTCCCACCCCCAGTGGCGTCTCAGTGCTTCCCTATGGCCCAGCACCCACCAAGCACCCTGTGGAATAAGTGCAGTCAAACTCCCCTTGTCCTACGTCCCCAAGCGGCTATGCCCTGTGGTGGAGCTGACGCAGGCCTACAACCCTACAACTCTACAAAAGTGGGCACTTCAGGGTTTAAAAAAAAAAAATAGAATTTTTTACAACTTGGAGAACTACAGTAAAAATGCAAATAAACAAATGGTTTTTGCTGATTTCTTTAAAATGTGTATGATTGCTAACAGCAGTCAGTTGGTTTCTCAGGATAGGTAGATATAACACACATAACTGTTACACAGATGAGTAGGAGGGAACCATGTGGTCTACCTTTTACTTTATGTTTCTACCTTTCACTTGGAATGGTGCAAAATTAACTCTAAGTACACCAAAAAAGGTGTAACATGACACCTAGAATATCCATCAAAAGTTATTTTCATAGGGGATCAAAAATCCATAGATAAGTTCAATTAGAATACTAAAATGATTCAAGTAATATAAAATAAGAAAGAAAAGGAAAGGGGAGCAAAAGCAGAAGGAACACAGAAAACAGTAACAATGGCATATCTATAGTGTTTATAGTAATTACAATAACTATAAATGATCTAAACACATCCCATAGACTGCTGGGACTTCTAATTATGTAAAAAGAAGCAACTGTATGGTGGCTTACGAAATGCATTTTTTAAGATCCAGTCACATTAAATGTCTGACAAAGTTTATCATGTGCAATGCTCAAAACTAGTGATCAAAGCTATTGTGGCCAATTCTGTATTTACCTCTCAATTTTTTCTGCATTAACATACTTATTCACAATGGTTATTCTCCCACAACTTGTAAAGCCATTAAACAAACTATTGAGCTATGTTCATTGATGATTTATAAAACAGATCAGCTCTTTCCCTTTATGGATGTATCATATAAGACGAAGTTACCGCAACTACCGATTTTAAAAAACAAACCAAGAGTAAATATAACTAACACACTAAATATCTGGGAAAGGTTTTCTGCTCCAGATACACACAAAGGACGTTAGAAGCATTTGGATCGGTGTGGAATTCTCCCTACAAGTTATAGCCACAGTAGGTTAGAAAGTGATGGCAAGGAGAAGATTATTTAAATAAGCAGCTTGAGTTTTGTTTTGTTTTTTAAAAAAGACTTTCAGAGGTAATGGCACCTAGAACAAAAATAACGCTGCGTGGAGTATGGAGGGAAGCGCCGCACAGCTGTATTTGACTTTTTTGAATTTTTTTTAAATTAATTAAAATACATGCGTGGGGACTGAAGATATGGCCCCTCAGGTAACTGCTCTAGCTGCTCATCCACAGGACCCAGGCTTGAATGCCAGCATGCATATGGCAGCTCACAACCATTTGTAACTGTAGTTTCAGGAGATCCGACATGCTCTTCTGGCACTCATATCATAGACACAAACAAATACCCACACACATAAAATAATAAAATTTTAAAAATTAAAAATAAGCATATTATTTCCCCCTCCATTTCCTCCCTTCAACCCCTTCCAAGCACCCCTACTCCCTCTCAAATTTATGCCCTCTTTTTCTTTCGTTATTACTGTTGCATATATATGAACACACATAAGTATATAAATACCATCTGTTTAGCCCGTTGAGTGTTGCTTGTGTATACATAACTTCAAGGCTGACCACTTTACATTATAGAACTAACTAGGGGTTATCCCTGGAAGAGACTAACTCTTCTTCTCTTAGCAGTCATTAGTTGTCTGTAGTTGTTTGTCTAAGGGAGGAACCCATGTGTAGTTTCCTCCTTCTGTGTTAGCATGTCTATCGATATTGTTGTTGTGGCTTTTTATAAACATTAATAATGAATCACAAATTCCTATTATAAAATGTGTAAACATTAATAATGAATTGTGTTTATCATGACATTTTACCAGATAGTGCTGACATCATCAAGATTAATGCTTTGGAGCGTCTACTAGGTGGTTACACTGACCTACGTAGTGTCCATGAAACTGTAACTTACTGATTGGTTGGTCCGTTAGTTGACTAGTTGTGTTTTAGAAAAGGATATTAAACAAGGAGATAGAAACTTCTGCAACAAATATTCATCAGTTGTCTAAACTACGCAATCAATATTCTCCACAGTTCCATGAAAGCTGATCAATAATAGTGAATTGCCTTACAGGAAGTATAAAACAAAGAAGGGAAAGCCGGAACCCTGAGCTGCACGCGGACTATCACGGCTCTCTCTCACCGTTCGTGTCTTAGCATATTTTTCTGTGGTCTGATTTGTTTTAAAGAACAAAAAGCTCTCCACTATAGATAGAACGATACGAATTCTAATTTTATAAACTAGGACACAGACCAAAAGTTCCTCATCAATATAGGTATGCTCACTCTTTTAATACAGTCCTTTCCTAGAAGCCAGAAAAAAATTGACTGAATTTAAGAGTTTATTAAACTCATTGACCAGAATAGATATGACTTTATCAATGAATAGTCATGCTACATAAAGAGGGCAAGGGGAATGACAGACTGCTTCTCCGAGTCTCTACACCACAAGGAGTATTTGGAAGAATGGAACGCTAAGCATAACTCAACTGCCAAGCACGTAAATATGACCTGTAAGGGGAGGCAAAGCAACTGTCCCAAATGGACAACTGAAAATCAAAGAGAGGGGCTAGGAAGATAGCTCTTGTCACATAAACAAAGGATATGAGTTCAAATCCTCAAGAGTTCACTTAAAGCCCAGAAGCACAGCACCTGGTCTGTAATTCCAGCACTCCTTCAGCAAGATGGGGGTACAGACAAGAGAATCCTGGCAAACTTGCAGACCCACTAGCTTGGTGCACCCATCAGTACAAAACAAAGACCTTGTCTCAAACAAGTTTGAAGAAGAAGGGCAACACCTGAAGTTGTCCTCTGACCTACACACACACACACACACACACACACACACACACACACACACACACACATACACACACACACACACAGGGGGTAGGAGGGAGAGAGAGGTAACAAGAGAGAAGTTCTCAACCTTCCTAATGCTACGACTCTTCAATATAATTCCTTATATTGATATTTGTTACTGCTTCCAAACAGTAATGCTGCTACTATTATGAACCTAAATTTAAATTTTTGTGTTTTCTGATGGTCGTAGGTAACTCCTATGAAAGGGTTTTTGGATTCTGAAAGGGCAACAACCCACTGATTGGGAACTGCTGTTTTAGAGATTCACATGAACAGAGACAAAGGATTTCTGAAAGAGCAGCAAAGGGAATTCAAGCAAGGCTGTTTATTTATTGATAAATAAATGTATGTAATAACCAGATATGCAAAACTGAGAAAAGACAGAATCTAGACACCTTTGTCCACACACCCAACATGAAAAGAACAAAACTCCTAGAAAAAAAAGTCCAAAATAAGTTCAGACAAACTTGCAACCACAGTGGTTTTTCATAGAGAAAAGTTCAATCAAGTGTAGAAACAGTCTTCAGATTCAGATTAAAATCTTACCCTCTGGAAAAGATACATTTAGGAGAGAGAGAGACACACACACACAGTCACAAACTGGAAACCCTCAGCAAAGCATATCTGGGAAAGGAACTGTGGCTACACAAAGAAGATCTATAACATAACACAAGGAACTTGTCCAGTTGAAGAGTGGACAAAAGACAGCACAGGAATCTTGACCCGCAAAACATTCAAATGAAAAATTAGCATAAGAAATGAGACTGTCATATATATATATATATATATATATATATATATATATATATATATACACACACACACACACACACACACACACACACACACACACACACACATAATTTAGATATGCAGACTCTAACCTATTATCATAACTCAAAGACTGACAAAAAATAAATAAAATCCCCCCATCATCCCACCCCCCACACTCACCCCCTACTGGTAAAGATGTGGAGCAACTGACACTTTGAGCTCTAGCTTTCATCTATAGCTGGTAAAGTGCAAAACAATTATAAATTATACATTTTTAACACTGATTCAGCAACTATGTTCCCAGGTGTGGTTGAAATTCTAACCAAATGACATGATCCATTCATCAAAATGGACAGGAAGTCCACCCCTGAAGGTGAGCACCACTATCAACCATGGCCTTGAGCTTATAATCTATCTTTGCTGTCCCATCAGCTGCAGCAGCAAAAGAACTACATCAATAAAAGATAGGAATGATGAGGAAAAATGGGGTCCTTTGGGAACTGAATGCTTCATTCACTTCCCTATACTCCAGAGTACCAGACCATTTACTCTTCAGAGAAGCAAGGCGGTGTGATACTTTTTACACCATTTGCATATCTTGCTTAAGGGTCAAAGGGTCAAATTTTTAAAACAGCAATGCAAGATATTTTTATTTCCTCAAATTGCATTAAGTATAAACTGTGTTATGAAGAAAACCAGCTGATATCCAACTCCGCTCAGAGCAGACTGCCCGCTTCCTGTGCTCACAGCCTATCTCCCCATTTACCTGCAGTACACTCACTACTCACTCGTTTTCTTTTTTTCATAACTAAAGTGGGTGTTCTGGAGTAGCTATATACTAGTAAGGCTGAGGCAGAAGGATCACAAGTCGAAGGCCAACCTGGACTATGCAGAGAGAAACCGTCTCAAAATAAATAATAAACAAAAATTAAGAGTATGTGTGAGCCGGGCAGAGGTGGTGCACACCTTTAATCCCAGCACTTGGGAGGCAGAGGCAGGTGGATTTCTGAGTTCCAGGCCAGCCTGGTCTACACAATGAGTTCCAGGACAGCCAGGGCTACACAGAGAAACTCTGTCTCGAAAAATCAAAAAAAAAAAAAAAAAAGAGTATGTGTGGCCCTGCCCATCTATAACCCCAATTCTCTGCCCCAAGGCTGAGGCAGGAGGATTGTCACAAACTCAAGATCAACCTGGAAGACATATCCAGTTCCAGGCTAGCCTATGATTTGGAAAATGAATAAATAGATAAATCAATTACCATAATAAACAAGACAAAAGAAAACTTCAAATAAAAAGCAAAGGAGAACTCTAGTCCTTGTGAGACTAAGAAATGCAACTTCAGCCCCAAAGGTTTATCTCTAGACATAGCCTTTCTCCCATACCCTTCAAACTGGACAACTCTTCATGGGGTTAGAAATATCAGTGCATGAAGACTTAAATACCTCTAGTGAGAGAAATTTGTTCAAGAAGATGCTTATGCACCTGTTCTTATCTAAAAAAAAAATACATAATTATCTTGAAAATTATGAGTTTATACATTCTTTCAAAAGTATTGCTGTTTATATGAGCACAATGTGTGTGTGGGTACGTATGATATGTCACACATGCCACAGCTCATACCTTGGGCCAGCACTGTTACCTGCTCAGCCATCTTGCAGACTTGAGTATAAATTCATTCTCCCTTCTGATACCATTGTTCTGGTTTGTTTTTCTATTGCTTTGATAAAACACCATGACCAAAAGCACCTTGGGTAGGTTTATTTCAGTTTTGAGCTTGTAGTCATTATGAAGGAAGCAAGACAGGAACTCAAGCACCACAGGAACCTAGAGGCAGGAATGAGTGCAGAGACCATGATGGAGTGCCGCTTACTGGCTGCTCTTCATGGTTTGCTCACCCAGCTTTCCTACATAGTCCAGGACCATCTGCCCAGTGACATCATCCACAGTGAGCTTCATCCTCCTCCACCAACCCTTAGTCAGGAAAACACCCTCCTCATAGACTTGTGATGAGCCAATCTGATAGAAACATTTTCTCAATTGGGGTTCCCTCTTCCCCTAGGACTCTAGCTTGCATTAAGTTGGTAAAAAACTAACGAGCACAGCCATCAAGTAGTAATTAGACATATCCAGCAACTGTGGAGAAGTTCCTCAGTTCTTTGTCAACTGTGACAGCTTCTTCCTCTGTGGTTTTAGTGAATGGTACCTTTTTCCTAGGCATACATAGCTCCTGACATTCATATGTGGCACTTTCTTCTTATAAGCTAAAAGGTAGGCCTCCTGTTTGGTTTCAGAGCCCAGGACAAGAGGCTGAACTTTACACACCAAAGCAGACATGGCCTCAGGTTCTCCCAGGATCCCTCAGTCTCAACCCTGAACTTTCCAGCCCAGGGGCTGGGCTGCCCTTCCCCCACAGGCTCTTCCCTATGTAATCCAGAGGCTTTGGTCTCTCACCCTCTCTCTCCTTCTCTTCTCTCTCTGTGCGTGCCCCCTGCCCTTTCTCTTTCTCTTCCCCTCTTTGGGGCCAGTGAACTTGCCCAGGAGCAGCTTCCCAACAAGCCTGCCTTTAGTATGATCTAATCTCACTTGAACTGGCTCATTTTACCAGGGGAGAAATAATTTATCACCTCCCTTCTAGTTCTGAATGTATTGTACAGTATTTTGAATATAATGAATCCCAAAGTTGGTTCCTGGGCCAGAAGCATCAGCATTACCAGAGAATTTGTTAGGAAGGCATCCCTGATCCAAGCTGACTCAGGAATTCCTGAGGTGGGTGTGGGCCCTGTTCTGAAGACTCTTCAGGCAATTCTGGTGGCCAGATTAGCTGGAAAGTCACTGTGCTAGAGGTTCATCAATATGAAAACAAGTCTCACTTCCTTCTCAAAGTTCAAAGACCTCAGGGTCAGCTATGCTCATGCGAAGATGAACACCGAATTCTCTTTTGATTCTGCCTCCCTACAGTGTAAACCTCAGACCTCCAAGTGTCCCTCTGAGCCAGAGGAAAAGAGTCAAGCTTAGTGCCAACACCAAACCCAGTCTGCTTTCCCAGTTTAAAAGAAACAAGAACAAGTCTTCCTCCTAGGAGAATCTGTCTCTCAGCATTCTCATTTTGCACAGGAAGAAGATGGAGTCTGAGAGTGCAGTACCAGCCCTAGGTCAGCCAGCCAGCAAGTAGGCAGGTCTCTACTCTTCGCACCAAGCTTGTGCCCTGAGTGGCCTTCATAAAGAGATCTTGGTTGGGCCATTGTACTTCCATATGTGTACTATCCACATCTCTCAATCACAAGTAAAAGCAGGACGAGCTTCATTCACGAGTTTCCGAGCGGCAGTCCACAACATTTCCTATGAACGCCAAAACTGAAATAGATGCTGGCCATGGTCATGATGCCATCCCCGCTGCTGCCACTGCTGTAGATGTGCTGGTCACTTTTTAACATATTACTGCTTTCCTCTGCTCCCGCCTTCTGGTGTACAAACTGTTCACGCAGCAGACACAACTCCATTCTCTATTGAGCTAGGACCAAATTCACCACTGATGAAAACATCAGACTTTGTAGGTGGTCGATCTTTCATTAGCAGTTATTTCATTCCTCACACATATTACTTTTTTTTTTAAATTAGCTTACAAATATAAGCCAGATAATTATGTCAAATGTTCTCAGCCTTCATCCTGAAGAACTTCCTTATATTCAAGGTGTGGGGAGGGGGGAGCAGAAGGCTTTACAAAGCTGGAAATTGAAACGCTGCCTTCAGCTCCTTGCTACTGACATGATCAAAGATAGAGTCTCCAGTTGTAAAATGACAGACAGAACTGGTCCCTGAGCAAATCCTTCCAGACACATGCCTGGCTGCCTCCCTTTGAAGTTGACACAGCTGAGATCATATTTTTGCATAAATTATGCACGACTTGAGAACAGAAGGAGGACCACTCACGTATGACTCACCGTATGAGGAGAGAAAGGCACAACTTGTACCATGCATATTCAAGAAGGCTGGTGTCCTGAGGTAGGTGATGCCCATAGTGGGGTTCTGAGCCTGTGTGGATGCATTAGTGGAACCCACAGGCGCTAATGACTCCATTAATCCCTCTGGTTTGCTCACGTATGTTTGTAGGTGGCCCCCATGGCACTGACACCCAAATCCATTCATTTAAACCATCATATCTGACTGCTTAGCTCCAGCGGGCAAATGAGAAACTAACGTTTGTCTTAATTCATCTCAAGTCAAGATAAATTTAAAATAAGCTGTTTTAGTTTCTCACTGAACTCTTAACAACAATAACACTCCATACTCTCCAAGTCTAAACCTAAAACCTCATTTCAACATGGACTTATAATATTATGATTCAAGGTTGAAACATTTATTTCTACCCTTTGTACTCCAACAATGAATTCCACCAGTAAAAATTATTCATGGGACCTGAGTTTCTGAGACTTCTATCCTATTCTATTTTCTGTTACTTCAGTGAAATGCTTGGAGCTGGGTAACTTATAAACAAAACATATTTATTTTGGCTCATAAATCTGGTCCAAAGTCAAGGGCTCATATGTGTTGATGATCAATCTGCTGGAAGTCTCAAAGCATAGACAGAGTAGATACATGGTATGTCTCTTTTAGTTTCTCTCCTCTTTATAAAAACATGGAGATTCAATCGCCACAGCTCTATTCTGATGACCTTATCCAACTGAAATCACTCACACAGCAGCCTGCCAAATGATACTACATTCAAATTCTGTCTCTGTAACTTTTTATTGCCTTACTCTGAAGATTAAATTTCAACATATTAAACTTTGGAGGACAGACGAAAATCATATCTAATTAAAATAATTTGGGGGGTCTCTCTTAAACAGTGTTTGTGGAGGTTTTTCTACACTTACTTAAAACATCAGCCTAAGCTTACAACAATATATTATTTTTCTAAAGAGAAATAATTTCTAAGTCAAAACCAGTTTGAGTACTGTCTTAGTTAGGGTTACTATTGCTATGATGAAATACTATGACCAAAGCAAGTTGGGGAGGAAAGGATTTGTTTGGCTTACACTTCCACATCACTGTTCATCACTGAAGGAAGTCAGGATAGGAACTCAAATGGGGCAGGATCCTGGAGGCAGAAGCTGATGCAGAGGCCATGAAGGATGCTGCTTACTGGCTTGCTCCCCATGGCTTGCTCCCCATGGTGGAAGCCAGATACCAGTGGGGGTGGCCCGACTCACAATGGGCTAGGAAGGAAATGCACCATTAGCTTGCCTATAGCCCTATCTTGAGGAAGCATCTTTTTCAATTGAGGCTCCCTCATTTCTGAAAAGGGTAGCTTACATCACGGTGATATAAAACTAGCCAAGACAAATACTGTTTTACATTCATCAAGATCCAAAAAGATAATGTTTATATTGATGCAGAAATGACATTATTATTGGGCCAATAAGTAAACCTATACTTGAAGGAAACACATGGATCATTAACTTGGCCACAGCTTTAACGTTTACTCCTATTTAAGACACATGCCAGTTTTAAGACTTTCTTTCTTTACTAAACCCAAAACCAAAATGAGTTGTAGGATCAGAATATAAAACTATGGAAGCCAGAGAGTCCAGCGATTTTCTAAAGACCATGTTCAGACATGGAGCTAATGAAGATGGGTGAGCATTCACCCAGAAATTACTAAATTCACTTCACACAAGGTTCATACCTCAAAGCAACAATCAATAGCAGCCCATCAGATCTGACCAGAAATTAAAATCCTGGGCAAAAAAAGTCAGGCGCAAAGTCAACTGGCTGTCCATGATCTAGGGCCCCACTTCTTTTTCTCCCGATAGGCCAGCAAGTCTCGGAGATTCTCCAATCTGTCTCTGCAAGGCTGGGGTAACAGACTTGAGTGACCCTTTTCAGGTGTGAACTGAGGTCATCATGCTAGTGCAGATAGCTTCCTCAGTGAGCTATCTCCTTGGCAGATCCTCCAAGATCCTCAAGACAGGTATTGCTGTGGGAGTTCAGTCCAGATCAGTGCTCAGCATTTGCTAAGTGACATCTGCTTTTGACATGGCGTGTGCTTCTGACATTGCAGGTGCTATCCATTATTCCTGTCTTCATGATACCCCCACTCTCTCTTATCCAAGACTTCTAGCTGCAATTTACAGCTCCCCCAGCGTGTCCAGGGTCTTGGCATTTCTACTCCTCTGATTTGAATGTATGTTTACTCTGTTTGACATGACAATCCCAAATCCTCACTTCTCACCTTGAATTTAGTGGTTCATACCTAGTGTCACACAGTTGAAGTTGTGCTGGTGAGTCAAGAAGAGACTGTCTGGAGGCGGGGGGGGGGGGCATGACCTCAGAAAGCAAAAGATCAAAAGCTTTTCTTTTCCTTAAGCTCACACGTCCCTTATCCTATGCAGACATCAGTCTGCAGGCACCATGGTAACTCTGGGTAGTCTGCCCTAGCAAATAAGATAGGAAAAGGTAAATAAAGGAGACACACTGGAATTAGATGGATGTTTCTGATCCTGGCTCTTCCACTAGTATCCCACAACTGTGTGGTCTTAGTTGATCCAATAACCCTCAAGATCTGTTTCACTGTCTGTAAAACTAAACAATTCAGTAATTTCAAAGTCCTCCTCCAGCACTGAAATTCTATTACTGCAGTCTGCAGAACTGTCAAATGAGTGCCCAGGTACATTCAAAGGTTTAGAATACTGCCCAGTGTTACTCACGGCACTTCTCCTTCCCATTAGTCAATAGTTGGAATTACATACTCTATGGTGAAACTTCAGAAGAAGAGAGCCCATAGACTTATACTCCAACATGCATGGAAAGGAATTTAGAGTCCCTGTTGATGGCTGATGAAAGCATTCTGAAGAGTCAGACATAGAAGCTTCTTCAAGTTTAGGGAAGCAGAACCCTTCAACTGAGTACCTACTGTTGACCAGATAGTCTCTCTCTCCTCTCTCTCTTTTCTCTTCTTCTTCTCCTCCTCCCGTTATTGTTGTTGTTGTTGTTGTTGTTGTTGTTATTGTTGCTGCTGCTGCTCTTCTTCCTCCTCCTCTTCCTCCTCCTCCTCTTCTTCCCTCTCCCATTCTCTCCCACTTCATCTCTCCCTCCCTCCCTCATTCCCACTCTCTTCAGTTCAGTGTGAGTTCTATCTCACAGGGTCAGGGGCCTTCTTTCATCTGTTCCAGGTCACAGCTCTAAACACTGGCAGTGTCAGAACCTGAACACAGGAACCCTACTCTGCTCTGACTCATTAAGTAGGTTTAGTGGGGACATTTTCTACCTCAGTCTGAGTACAGAAATTAAAACACTCTAGCTATCTCCTATACCATAAGCAGACCTCTAGAGTATTCTAGAATGTTCTATTGTAATGAGCCATGGTTTACATCCTACCATTCCTTGAGACTGGTAAGAAATGATTCCCATAGGCATGTCTTCGAGTTCATGTTTTATTTCTTTGTTGAAATTTTAGGAAGGGGAGATTTATCCCCATGGGAACTGGTCCTGGTGTTAGTACCAACCGTGTAGAACTGACACAACACCTATTGGGCCAATGTACACTCATGCACGGCCAATGCTTAGTAGGTTCAAAATACAACTGCCGTCCATTCTTGGCATATGCTGGCATTCTGAAAAGACCACTGATGACAACATATAGAGCTTTTCCTCAGTTAGATGGAATGTGACCTACAAAGTGCTGATGCTGTGTGGAAGCCTACCACTTAAGAGTTGCACATATGTACACATACAAGCATATGTACTCAGTATATCCAAAAATGTAATTAGAAATAAAACTTTATTTGTGACTGTCATTTGGAGTGGGAATATTTAAAAATGGAGTAAATAAAAATCAAGATTAATTAACTGGGGACTACAGCACTGCTTAACTTAGACTTTGAAAACTGTGTGTTCAAAATGTTAAGAGAAATTATCATTACCAGACAGTAAGATATGTTGTGTCTGATATGTTACTTTAAAAAAGAAAGCAACAAGCCGGGCAGTGGTGGCTCACACCTTTAATCCCAGCACTTGGGAGGCAGAGGCAGGTGGATTTCTAAGTTCGAGGCCAGCCTGGTCTATAGAGTGAGTTCCAGGACAGCCAGGGCTACACAGAGAAACCCTGACTCGAAAAAACAAAAACAAACAAACAAAAAAACAAACAAAAACAAAAAACAAAAAGAAAGAAAGAAAGAAGGAAGGAAGGAAGGAAGGAAGGAAGGAAGGAAGGAAGGAAGGAAGGAAAGAAAGAAAGAAAGAAAGAAAGCAGCAGAGACTTAGAGTATGATAAAAGTAGAACTTCAAAACAGAGGGGAAAATATGATTTAATAAATTGTTAAGATAACTGTCAAGCCAACTAGGAGAAGAAATACTAAATTGAGAGTTCTTATTTCTGACATTAAAATTAACATTCTCCTTTCTTGCACTAAAATTAATTCAACTTGGATCAAGGATTCTGAAACATATAAGCCACACAATACTAGAAGAGAGTATTTTCATTGTACATGGTGAATAAAATCACTGTAAAGGTAAAGCAAGGGACAACTCTAAAAAAACAGAGCATAAAAACAGATAAGAAATGGCACCCCAAATCTGAGTTGGCAAGCAGAGCAGTGAGCAGGAACCAGTTAAGCTATGCGGAATCTAAACCTGGCCAGACAGTGAGCAACATAAAAACAGTAACAGTTATTGACTCATCCAACCTGATTTTTCCATTGTGAAGTTATTAGGAGGTGGGGATACTAGGGGTGACTAAGATGACAGAGGAGCCATCTTGAATGGGACAAGTAAAAGTGCTCTTAAAGACATAAGAGATAGTCTTCCTCTTCTCTCTCTCTCTCTCTCTCTCTCTCTCTCTCTCTCTCTCTCTCTCTCTCTCTCACACACACACACACACACACACACCACTTCCTTTCTCTTTCCCTGTTTCCCTATCAGCAAGAATATGGCTATGTGCAAACAAGAGCTTTTACTGTACACTAGATCTGCCAATATTCTGACCTTGCATTTCCCAGTCTCAGAACTGTGAAAAATAAATGAATACTGTTTGGCTAATCCATTCTGTTATGGTATCTTGTCGCCACATCTAAAACTGACAAATATGCTTGATTATGTATAGAAAAAAAATCTACAACTGTCTCTGAGGAAGGTGCTGCATGTCAATCATTTGCCCACCCTCCTATTTTACCGATGGGCACCTTTTTTTTTTTAGTGAGACATCTACTGTGATGGGTAATATTGTCAATGACAGGGTCTAGAATGACCTTGGAGATAAACTTCTGGGCAAATGTCTGAGGGTCTTTCCAGATTGGATTAAAATTGAGATGGGCAGACACATCCCTCACATGGGTGACGGATGGCTGGAGTCCCTGTCTTGAGTGATAAAGAAGAAGGAGGCTGAGCGTGAGCACTTGAGATTTGATGGCGTAGCCTATTTCAAGCAAGAGGGGAACTAAGATATAGAAGAGCAAGGAAGTGGGGTACAGTGGCCAAAGGGGGGGAGCAAGTCCAGCTGCTGCCCACTGGCTGCCCTCCAGTCTTACATAGCTTGACTTGACACTGTACCAGATGAGGACAGCTGAGCTGGGCCAAAAGGGCAGGCTGACAACCATGGACCCAGCTCTTAGCTAAGCTATCTCTGAGGGAGGCAACCTCAGAATGCCTGGAATCTCCTAGGACACTGCTCCTCAAAGTACTAAGCCATAGTCAGGTGGCATGTTTATGTCGGAGTCTGGGTTTTCAAATAAACACAGGTACCTAACTCTAGCAAAAGCAAGAGTCACACACACTGTAAAGCTCGACACAATCAGGCTCACAAGACACATGGGCAACTAAGTGCTTGCTGGCCTGTCCCTGCCTCAGAAATAACAGCTGGTGGACAACCACCACCTGTGTATCTATTTTTGAGTGCTGTCTCGCTGCCTTTACAAGCCACAAGCAGCCTGCTGAGTGCCGCCGAAGAACAATCAGCTTAACAAGCTAGATGGCCCACACAGTGGTGGCAAAGGCAGGGGTGGAGTTGGGGAGGTGAGTCCATGGTTTCAGTGACACACAGGGTCAACATGTAGGTGGGAAGGAGCCAGGACACAGAGAACTGGCCCTGGGCACCTGAAAGCCACAACCCATACTTTATGGGAAGTCTTTTGATATCCTTCATTAAAAAAAAAAAATTCAGTCACAAATCTTGGCACGTGGACAATGGAGCAGGCAGCTCATGCAACTCAGTCTCCATGGAGTCTCATTTCTGCACTCATTCTCAGTCTCTGTAGGGTAAGGCAGTACGACTCTTTACGGTGTGTGAATGTCCCTGGCTGTGACACACATGTGCTCAGTGGGGGAGGATGGTGAGTCTAGCTCTCCCTGCACTGAAGGTCTTTCCACAGGGGCACTGTCTGTAGATTACAGGCTCTGCCAGGACCTGAGAGCCGCTGTCCCTCTGTGGCTCTAAGGCTTACTAGCTTCCCAGACCCATCTAAAGAGAGCTGGAGCTTTGCATTATTCCTCAGTGTGGCTTCAGATTATGGGTGTCCCATACAATGTGTGACAGTGGTGTTACAGGTCCCCCAGCTCCTGAAGAATATTTTATCAATTTAACATATCTGTGTTTAGAATTGGTTTCCCTGGATGCATAACAACTTTGAGTCATTTTCATTATTATTTCTTTACCGTCACCTACAGATAATAGACTCCCTTTACTGCACGCGAGTGGTCCGTACCCGACTACTGGCTGACCCACGGTACACTGAACTAGTTTGGAATGAGTAAGTTTCAACTTCCTTCAAAGCAGGAAAGTTCATGATTCCGCTGAACTATGGCTAAGGCAATTTTTGGACTTGCCACTGTAAAAATTGTGGTTTTATTTATCTCTGCCTCACTTCCTCATTTAAAGGACAACCCACCACAAATACTGTACTAAAATACTGTCGGTGCCATTGTCTCCAAAGTGGCAGATTTAAAGTATTATTTACATGGCCAGACATTTACAAATTATATTTAAATTATGGCTAGTTAGAAAAACGCCCATGGCTGAGAGCAAATTCCTCCTGCATTTCTAGAATCAGGTGAGGGGACACACATACACATACACACACATACACACACACACACAAACACACACACACACCCCACAAGAGCAAATGTGAGGGTACTCATCTGTTTCTCTAACGGAAAAGACACGAACATATTTTTTCCAGCCTGTGTTGAATGCTTGTGAATATGATCTCGATGGTAATAGACTGAACCTTCTTTTTTATTTTAACTTTTTAATTGTGAGTATATTGTGTGACTATGAGTTTGTACATATGAGTATACTGCAGCAGAGGAGGAATCGGATACCCTGGAGCTACAGTTCCTGGCAATTATGAGCCACCAGACTTAGGTGCTCAAAAGAGAGCTTCCTTCCTCTGTAAGAGCAGTACACAGTCTTAACTGCCGAGCCATTTCTCCGGCCCTACTTCTTTTCTTCGGCATTAAGAGGAAGTAATCCACAGGACCTCAGATTCTGAAAGGAATCGGCCAGTGTCAGTCTTGCTGCTTTCCCGTGTTGGGCAGCTATTCATAGGAGAAAAGGGGCTCTGAGCTGTCTGCTTATTAATGCCCAAGTCCATCAAACTGTATTACATGAGTATGAAGTAGCCAAGACCCCATTCTTCATGGAGCCGCTAGGGCTATTCTGACAGATACCACTAGAACAATCAGAATCTTCCCAGAAGACAAACCTAAGAAAGAAGGGGAAAGAGAATAGGGATCGTACAATTCCAATGAGTGGAGACGTCCTGCCTAGATCAGACTGGCTCTCTATAGAAGTGGGTCTGTGTTTGTTCATCATGCACAGGGAGGTCAGCTAAATGTGGTGTCTGGAGGTCTGAGTTCCGCCACACCTCAGAAAGTGACTTTGAGGAGACACTTGTGCACGGCCAGAATAAACCTGCAGGAAGAGCAGCCACCCCTCCAACCCTTCTCATCCCAACCTCATACTAACTCTGCGTTTTAAGGAGAAACTGTGTTTGGAGGGGTTAACCTACTTCCAGGCCTGTAGCTAGTAAGTGGTAGAGCCAGAATATTATGGTTCTGATCCTTAGTCAATATGAATGCTAATTTTTATGTCTGCTATTACCAGTGGTTGCAACATGAACCCATTTCCCTTGAGACTGCAGGCAATAAAACAGAGTCTTCAAGATGAGACCAGGAGTGGGGGGTGTGGGGGGGGTGGGAGTGAGATTCCCAGCAAGGTAGTGCCCTCCACAGACAGGAATGGAGTTTCCTTTGAAAAACCCTAGAGAAAGACTTCTCTCAGGAGCTCCTAGTCAAAGGCGTAGGACTCAGGGATCCAGATTTGATGTGGCTTGTCACTGGCCATCACCTCTTTAAAACAGATCACTTTTGTGTAACCAAACAAGCAGTTCCCGGTGCACAATATTCATTACAAAGAGTTGAAGGGGTGTGCCTATGCTGTCCTCCCTAACCAACCAGGCACACTGCTGAAGACAGTGCTTCAAGTCCCAACACTAAATATTGACTCAACCAATTAAATCCTTCAGTCCCAGCGTCAAGTCCATAAATGGGCCTCATATCCTGCACCACGCCCTCTCCACGAGCCCCCACACCAGCATGCTGAACTCCATTACAGAACATCACCTCCCAGGAGGTGCTAAACACTACACTTCCATATCACAACGACACAATGTGTGTGTTTTTAATTGGGACCCCTTTCAGAACTACAAAGCAGGCACCCCTACCCCCATTTTTCAGTTGAGGACAACAGATTCCAGAGAATTCAGTCCACTGCTAGATAACTGGTAAAAAAAAAAATCCAGACTTTAACCAAGTTGTATAATCTTTCTGCTATCTATCTGTGCACCTATTAACTCTAGTCATAGCTGTACACGTCTAACTACATGCAGGAAACATACAGAGCTAACGGTTTCAGTGCACCACCCTTGTCACGCCTTCGGATGCTCTGAAGACACGCCCACTGACTCACAACACCATTACTCTGCAACACCCAAGTGGCTGATTGCCACTTTCTCCATTTTCTGACACTCAAGCTACTGTGTCCAAATTGTGGCTCTGCTTAAACGGCCAAGTCACTTCATTGCTTTGAAACGGTGATCTATTAAAACAAGATCTGGAGAGGCACTCAGATTGGTTGGCAGCTCTCTCTGGTACTGGCCAAGCAGTGCGTACAAGATTTTAGATGGTTTTCCATGTCCTCTCTCTACATCTAAATGATCCCTCTCCCTCTCTTGAGACTTCCTGGTGCCCCTGGTGCCTCTAAAGCGTCTTCACTAATGAGGAGAAAGAGGAGAGAGGAGAGAGAGGGAGGGAGGCAGGCACAGAAAATAAAGGAGCCATGCTTTCAGCCAGTTCCAGGGAAGCAGGAATAGTAACCTGAACACCTCCCAGATAAGATGTGACATTTATGCAGACAATGGCAAGTCCCAGCAAATGTTAGCCCTAGGTCACTGTGCAAAGAGATTACCTAGTAAAGGAATGTCTCTCTCTCGTAATTAAAAACCATTCGGCTAGTTCCACCACACCCCGCAATCCAATTCTGAGATAATAAATGCAAAGGCCTGAACAGGAAACACTAGCACTCTGAAAGAGGTCCATTCTGAAAGACACTAGAAAAAAAATCCTTTTTGAAAATGCCCCAAATATTCTCATGTATGATTTAAAGAAAGCAGAGTTTTATACAAGGACTAGACACTTTAATCGATTTTCAAAACAAGTGCCCTGCACAGATCTGTTGACACATCCAAGCCAATGCACTATGCAGCTTTCAGAAAATTATATTCAAGTATTCAAATGTTCTAATCAGTTGCTTACACACTGCATGTGACACCGACTAGAAAGAGGCAAGAGAACCAAACCTGATCTCACCTCCCCCAGATCTCCTTAGACTCATCAGTGGCCCATGCCACATGGCTCAGGAGAAGGTTCCCCTGTTGTCCTTGCTTGTTTTAAATAGACCCTGTACTCACCAGGATACATTTACTGTAATCCTGAGTGAGTTCTAGAACTGTGCACACCTCCTTGGGAAACCATGCACCGTGTTCTTCCAGAGCCTTGTACGCCCTGATCTGCCATGCTGATTAACAAACTGACTTGCCAGGCTTGGTGGTGCATGCCTTTAATCCCAGCACTCGGGAGGCAGAGGCAAGTGGATCCCTGTGAGTTTAAGGCCAGCCAGCCAGGTCTACACAGTAAGTTCCAGGACAGCCAGGACTACATAATGAGAACTTGTCTCCAAATAAAATTAAAAAAATAAAAATAAGTGGATAAAATAATGAGACAAGCACTTCCATGCAAGTGGCTTCCACAAAAGTTCAGTAAGCTCAAGTGCTTACTGATCTCGGGATCTCCCCCTCCCCTTCCATTCCACGCATCCACGCCACAGAATTCCAGACAGAAGAGGACCAATCATCAACCTGAAGATAATTATTCAGTTTAATGCTTGAGGGAACCGACACCAAGAGGAGTGGCACATGTTTCACCTGCAAAGGCGCCAGACCTAGAAGCACTGAAGATAGTTCTGTCTAGGGAGTGACTTTTTTTTTAAGTCATCGAAATTTCTATTTTTTTCTCTCTTGTTGTAGTAAAACACACTTAACACAAAAGGTCTGACCTTAATCATTTTTTAAGTGTACAATTTCTTTTTACTGCTGCTGTCTGAATGTTCCTGGTTCACTTCTCCAGTTTCCTATGTTGAAACCGAATTAACAACATGATGGCGTTCGCTGGGTTTTAGGGTGTATATTTTTCTGTAGATTAGTCAATTATCATTTTTTTTAAAGATTTGCTTTTAGTAGTTTTAATTATGTTCATAGAAGTGAGTTCAGGTGCCTGTGGAGGCCAGAGGATATGGAGTCCCTGAAGCAGAAGTTAAAGGGTAGTCTAACACACACACGCACACTCACACACACTCTCTCTCTCTCTCTCTCTCTCTCTCTCTCTCACACACACACACACACACACACACACACACACACACACACACACACACACACGAGTGCTGGTAACCAAACTTGGGTCCTCTCCCAGAGTAGACATTCTCTTCACAGCTGAGCCATCTCACTGGCACGTAAGTCCTTTTTAATCAAAAGTTCAGAATTATAGCAATGAATTTAGATCTCCGAGGGTCCCTTCCTGGAAAAGCTATTCACTCTTCCTGCTCTGCCTCATCACAGCCCTGCCTCTCCATCTCCCTCTCCACCACAGACTCAAGTATGTACTACTTCCTTCTGACAGCATCTCTCTACTGTGTACTCAGAAACCTTCCTGATGAGAAAATGCTTGTAGGGAGAGGCAGGAGGCAAGAAGAAATACAAGAGTGTAAACATGACCAGAAAAACAGACCAAGACAAAACAGAGGAGGAGGAGGAGGAGGAAGAGGAGGAGGGGGGGGGAGAGGATCACCACCTCTCTGCCAAAAATAAAGATAAAACCTCATTTCTTCATCTCAATAAGAAAATATCCATGACTTTGAGAAAGCAAAATGTAAGCCACTGATTGATTTTGAAATGAGTTAATTCCAAGGAGTTGACACACACAGTTCATATTTCAGCAGAAAACTATCCTGAAGTCTCCTAAGAAATCTGCACTCCCCCAAGGACTGCCAAGGGTTATTGTCCTTCCAGACAACTATCTAGACAACCTGCATCCATCAAGAATACTGGAGTAGTTATTCCTTAGGACTTAGAAATGCTACTTCTAGAACACATGCCTTTAAGAAACCAATGGAACTGAAAGATTAGTCTACAACAACTAGAAAATAGCCTCTAAACCCAACAAAATGATCCATTCCCAGTGTAGAATGGGGGGAGGGATAAAATCTTAAGGATAATGACTCTCGAGGTACCACTAATCTAAAAGGGCAGATATGCTTTAAGAGGCCAGCATGTTTAAACAACAATGAGAAAAGGTGAGATGTAATCCAACCGTGCGACCAAACCAAATTGGTCACCCCAATACCCTGAGAAGTGGTCAAAAGAAGATCAAAGGGGGAAAATCTAGAAAATTTTGCTTTAGAAATCTGGTTTTATCTGGTGATAGGAAGTGTAAACTTTTTATTTTAATATATATATATATATATATTTTTTTTTTTTAACTTATTCACTTTACATCCCAGTCACTGCTCCCCTCTTGGTCACCTCCTCTCCCACTCCTTCTCTCCTCTGTTCCCCTTCTCCTCTGAGCAGGTGAGACACACACACACACACACACACACACACACACACACACACCCCTGTATTTCCCCACCTTGGCAGAGAAGTGTAAACTTAATAAACTTAAAGGTTTCCCCATGCAGTGAATGTCTGGGCCTCAGCATTTGTTAACAAGGCTTAGTCAGGTACCTTAAGACAGACATGGCGATGCCTGGCAAAGCTGTGGAAGAAATTCATCTGAAACCCCATTTCTCCAGCACAAACAACTACTTCTGAAATACCCTACAAGCTAGAAACTCCAGAAAGGAACAGCAGCCCTCCCTCCCTGTGAGGAACAGAGAGGCTCACAGAAAAGCCCCCAGTGGAGCCAGGACATTGGTTTCATAGCATGTAACATCTGTATGTCACTTGTGGTAGTGTCAGGTTTTCTCACAGACTTCCCCTACCACCGCACAGCACTGCACACTAAGAAGGGAATCTGACCTTTAACCCCCACCTCAGCCTGTTACAAACAGCTAAATTATCACACCATCATAATGCAGATATTTATTTTGCCAAATGAAAAACTCGAGAAACTTCTTCAAGTAACACTGTCCATTTAATTTGTTTAGCCACCCCACTCCCCCAAATAAAAATCCATGATAATAAGTTTTTCTCAACCCAGGTTAAAAACCATAATCAAGAATCTCTCTGTGTGAGAACCCAGCTCTTAGCTCTTATATCTGTGTGTGACACAGCAGGTGTACACAGTTTTCATATCCGTCACACCATTTATCTAATAAGCTAATAAGTAAGGTGCATTTATAGTTTGATATCTAACCCTGAGTTCACACAGAGAAAACACTCATGCGAAGGTTATCCCTCTCGGTTCTGAACTGTGTCTGAGGAGACCTGCACTTCATTATAGTAACACCTGTCAGTAGGGACTTAAATCTGCTCCGGTACATTTGTGTGGTAGTCCCCCTCTAACTCCCCCGACTCAAACACCCCCTCCATCAGTTCCTCTTCCGGATCCCTCACTGCTCAGGTGCCCTTACTCAATTCAGCAGCAAGGCAGAGACTTAGGAGAAACCTAAGGAAAGACCTGCGGGCTAGACATCGCCTTCCACAAAACTAAGACACCTGTGCCCTGATGGTTTGGGAAAGACACGGCCTTTTTGGATTTGAGCACTGCTCTCTGTGCTGAGCATCAACTCCTGAAAAATGACACTCCTCATGTGGTGTGGCACTGAGAGCCACCCTGTCAGGAGTGAGCTACTGCTCCCTCAGTCAGTCAGATGTCAGCTCAACTCTGGAGCTCAACACAAAGAGTTCTGAAAGAGGTCAAACAATTGTTTTCTCTGTAGAAGTCTCCTTTTGGTTAGTTGGGAACGTCGTAACATGTTGGAGCACAAGGCATAACGCCCCAAATGAGTGTTCTGTCCTAAACACAATAGAAAATCACCTTTAAAATGACTGACTAGAATATTTCTGCAAAAATAAACAAACAAAAACAAGTAAAATCCACTTTATTCTGAGAAGGCTTATTTCTGCTTCCCAAAGCATGATGGTTAATCTCCCTCAGAGTCCGATGAGATAATAACGAGCAATCTTCAAATATGGAGGATCCACAAGAGTCAGAGATTTGGAAGGAAAGGTGAAATACGGGCCCTACCCCACAGCACAGCTATCGCCCAACCCTATCTTATCCAGAAGATTGGAAAGCAGTGAAGAGCTAGCTGTACCACCACAGCCATTGCGTCATGATTGGTAACAGCCAAATTCATTCACCCAGCTAAGTATCCACCAACAGATGAACTGAGAAATAAGTTATATACACAAAACGGAGCACTTGCTGACCTTAAGAATGTCTTTCAACTGCAACATATATGAGGTGAAATAAGTCAGATCTTTAGAGAACAAATACCATATGTTCATGTAAATACACATATACATACATATGTACATATACATATATATGTATGTGTATGTATGTGTGTATATGCATATATACACATATGTATACACATATATATACATATACACACATATATATGTAAGTATAAATCTTCACACATACATACACATATATCCACGTATATAGATATAGATATCTCCATACACACACGTCTTCCAACCTTACACAATCACTTTCATATAAGCAGAGAGTAGAATGGAAGTTACTAGAGGCTCCGGATAACAAGAGACTAGAGACAGAGGTCAAGGTGGGCCAAGTTTTAGTTAGGAGAAATGTCTTTTTAAGATCTATTACTTAGGAAGGCAACTGTGTCAAATAATATTGTGCACACTGCTTAAACACTCCCAAGAATACTCACATGAGGAGAAATAAACTTCTCAGGTGACAGGCATGTTCATTCGTGTAATGGACTCATGCCCTGCATGCACCTTTACCCCACAAACACACCTTCAGTCAGTTTATGTGGAGAGAATAAAAATAAGAAATTTTCTATGCCATAAGTAACAACAACTAAAGATATCTTTCAACGGCCATTTGGTTTGGAGGAATAAACAGATCTGCGGCAGGATCTGGGCCAAGGCTGCAATGCATGCTCACTAGAACTTGGCTGTTCTGATTGTGGTCAGAAGTGTCTGCATCTCTCTTAAATCCACCAAGAAGAAAACACAGTAAAGTTGCCCTTCATAAGCATAATTCCCAGAAGTTTTATTTCCAATCAGGAACTCAACCAAACTTTAATTTCTCACGTATGACACATTTTGTAAAACGTGAAGTTGGAAGAAGCCTTTGTAAGATTCCGAGGGACAGTCTGAAGAATAGGAAAAAGCATTAAATCAAGACACAGAGTAGACGATAATTCTACATTATCAAGTATTTTTTCTGCCATCAAGTCACCAACTAAATATAATTTGAGACACTACAATTTTCATTCTTTTGATTTGTTTTGTTTTTGAGGCAAGGTTTCTCTGTGTAGCCCTGGCTATTCTGGAACTTGCTCTGTAGACCAGGTTGGCCTGAAACTCAAGAGATTCACCTGGCTCTGCCTCCCCAGTGCTGGGATTAACAGCCTGAAGAGATGCTATTTGTTTGTTTTTCAACAGTTTTACTCTGCTAATTGGGTAGTATGTACACTGGCTCATTTTCTCCAGGACTAAGGGTAGTACAAGGCGGCTACTAACAGCCAGGGAGGTCTGGGTGTTTCACAGGCTCAAGTCAGTGACCTTAGACAGCTCTATTTTTAATCAGCCATGCTGGGACACCATATTGTTCTCCATATGCTGTTGTAAAATGGCATGCCCTAGCCACTACTGCTTCCTCTGTCTCACCACAACAGTGGCAGAAAAAATGAAAAGATGGAGTTAGTCAATTGATAAGACCCAATACATCAATTGATAAGACCTAACTCAGTCAATACATTAGTGCTTTCCTGTGTGGAGAAAAATGTATAATACTCAAAACACATTCAAGTGTGTAATTCTGCAAAAACATTACTGACTTTTTCTTAATAGGCAATAAAGATCTTAGATAATCAAGGATCTCCTAATATGGCCTCAAGTTTGAAATAAATGACAATTAAAGCACAGACTCTTGGAGGAAGTGTCCCTATTACAAAAGCATTCATTTTAGGATGGAATTCTTTAATGCTAGGCACTATGGAGCACTACTAAGAAAAACTCCATGTGTAGCATGTCAAAAAGGTGCCTAGCCTGAACTGTATCTTTGACAACAATACGGTCTGGCTCAGCTACACTGACACTGGACAAGATGTATACCGCAGGCTGAATAGCAGAGTGTGTACTCTGGGTTTGATAAAAAACCAAAAATGTAGAACCTCTCACTCCAGATGTAATTACTCTCTGACTGTTAGAGACCTGGGTCTGAATGGTTGAAGTTACATCTGTCATAACCATAGAATGAAGAAACAAAGTAGTTACCTTCCACAAAATCAGCAGCATCCCACCGCACAAGGGTGACAAAGAGTCTTTATTCACTTCCTAGACAGTCCATTAAATGTCTTCTACTCATGTCGGTGGCCTCAACAGCAGACACAGACACACACACACACACACACACACACACTCACTACTAGTAGTTGAAGGCTGCTTGCTGATCCTTTTGTATAAATTCTTAAGTCATTAGATTATGCTACAAAGAAAAATATTTCTAGAAAAAGAAAATTGAACCTTCAGTCTGATATTACATCAGTGGGGTGTGTGTGTGTGTGTGTGTGTGTGTGTGTGTGTGTGTGTGTGTAAGACAAAGAAAGCCAAGCACAAGCCAAGCTCTCTTCAGTATTTTCCAACCTACTGAAGAGCCCAGAATCAGAATGAGAGAGAATATTGAGGAGATGTAACTTTCACATATGGTTCATTAGCTGCCTTGGTTTTTGTTCTCCAAGATCTACAACTAAAGATTTCCTTTAAAGTAAGTACCCCAAAGTGAATCCAGACAGATTTCATTGGGTGTCATCCAGCAACTGTGTGTGGAGCCTTCCCTATGCTGTGCTTGCACAGGCAACAGCCTGCTATTATTCCTGAAAGTTAGCTTGTCTTTGCAGAAATGGCAAGGTTGGACCTGAGTCCCTACTTTCTGTAGGTAAATACTTGCAGCCTTCAAACACACCAGCTTTGTCACAGTGAGACTCGGCGCTGGATCAATGACATATTTGCACTGGATTCCAATCCTTTTAAAATAGAGGCTGCCCTTCTGTGCGAGTCAATTTCAGCATGGCAACACCTGACTTAGTCCACAATCAACAACACTGCCCATTGAAAAATACACCTTCCTTAGAACAAAACATACTTTTTTGTTCCCTGGAAGCTTTGTTGCTATTTCAGGCAACAAAAGACACAAAAGATACATTCTGACATCCTCAATAATGGTTTTAGGCAAACCAAGAGTAAACAAGATAACAGCAGCAGCCTGAGAAACAGCCAAGGTGAGCTGGAGGCACGGAAGGGAGGTTTGAGTAGAAATGGATATTTGTGATCTAAGAAATCAGCCTTCGCGGATGAATGGGGGTGGGAGGAGGAAAGAGGAAGGCGATTTTTTTTCCAGTTAAAAGAAGTGTGCTGTGCGGTGCCGATTTTGTTTCACGAGTGAGTGTTGAATGCACAACAGGCAAAATCTAGTTCCGTGACTTAAGGCTGACTCAATGAGAGTAACACAAGTTTGTGTGCGGATACAATGGCGAGATCTAACCAAATCGAGGACTTATACCAAGAATTATGTTTCAAATGTCTTCCGGTACCAGCAAGAAGCTTATGATTAGTCACGGGGTTCTACTATCGATTCAAATGACTATTTCGATGGGCACCGGTCCTGTTCTGCCCTCTTTTAAAGAAACCAATAACGATCCGGAGTGCTGTCGTCACCCATTTCCCAGGACCTAGGGCCTAAAACTCAGTGTCACGGATGGAAGCCAGGGAGCAAGCAGAATGAAGCCAAAGGTCCGGGCAAATTCTTCTGCAGCGCGGCCCGCGTGCGTGCGGGAGTGGAAGGGCTGAAGTGTTTGAACTCCTCCTCCCTCCGGGCCGCGCGTCCCCAACCTTCCAGGCTGTCAGGTGGGTGGTGGCGAGCCTCAGAGGAGAAGCCAGACTGGAAGTGCTTAGTGCCCCTCTGCGGGAGCCGGCAAGCCCCCGGCGCAGCAGTTCCCCGTGGCCAGCCTCCGCTCACCTTTGTTCGCCGACCCTCTCTAGGAGGAGGAAGCCGGGAAAGGAGGAGCGCGGGCGGCGACCAAGCTCCCCGCCGCCCCTTCGTGGCGCCCCGGAGGAAATCGCGGTCGAGTTGGACCCTCTCTAGCTCCCCAGAAGCCAGTCAGGCCGAGGGATCGGGGACCCCACAGGGAACACAAAGGTTGGGAGGTGTGAGCCCAAGCGCGGGGGCGTGCGCCACGGAGCAGGCGAGTGTGCACGCGTTTGCGTGTGTGCAGGAGAGCAGGCACTCCGGCCCTTCTTACCTCTCGAAGATGAGCCGCACCATGAAGATACAGAAGGCCAAGGGGAAGGCGAGATAGAGGTCCTCCGCCTGCGGGAAGGTGGCTTCCTCCGTGTTCTTCAGGTCTGCCCAGGTGACATTGTGCGGAAGCCAAAACCGCTCGTTCCAGAACCAGGCTAAGATCCCTGCCATCTTGCTTTGTCCACTCCTATGTCGCTGCTCCCGCGCTCCTCCGAGCTCTCTGCAGCGCAGGGCACTGGGGATGAGCGCTGGTTTGGCCAGGAGCCTGTGCCGCTGCCGCTCCGCCTGCCGCCGCCTCCTCCGCGGCCGCTGCACTCTTTGGCTCGGCGATCCGCTCCACTCCTCCCTCTGGCCGCGCTGGGAAAAGGGCCGCCTCGCCTGTCACGTGGCAGCCTGGCCGCACGCCCTGGTTGGCTAGTGTTCCCGTCAAGCACCGAGGCACACGCGGCCGGCTCGCCCACGCCCAGGGAGCTGCGGGCCGCGCTCCGGCTCTGGACCCGCACTTGGAGCGCGTCTCGCACCTCTGTCCCAGCCCCAAGTTGGGTCACGCCTGGTCAGAATGCCAGCTCCTGCCCCATTGGAGTTTCTGCGCTCTTGTCCTCTTCCCGAGCGCAGGGAGGCGAAAAGGAGCCTGGCAGGGGCCGAGCTTCCAGAGAGAGCCCTGCGCTGAAAAAGAACCTCAGAAGAAGTAGGGGGCGCAAAGGCAAAGGAGGAAGGAGTGGGAGGGGAAGGATCGTCCTCTCCAGTGCTAAAAGGAACTGGGGTTGGATGATTTGGCAAGAGACTTCTGCCTCCGACCGAGCCTCACCCCCTCCTTGACCATCCTGCCACGTTTTACACTGCTGCTTCTCTTTGAGCTGGCTCCCCAAGGAACAAGGCCCCTAATTTTGATTTATGAAGTAGCACAAGAAATTAGGCATTCGTGATTGATTCATGAATTGCTTGATGATGGTGTGTGATGGTGATAGCAGCTAGTAACAGCAGCATTATGGGAAACTGCTCCAGTAACCTCTGAAAATACTGTGGGAACTACATTTTGACTTGATAGATATTGGGGGTGGGGTGGGGTTATTTATTCCTTCTCGCCCTCCTTTTAAACCAAACCTTCAAGGCCTCCAGATTCTCACCTCCTGTTCTTAATTGAGTTTCGGTTCATGCCTTCCCCGCCCACTGAAATCACTCAAGGTCAGCTGTGATTGCAAAGGTCAGTTCCTGCCTGAATTCAGGCTGCTTGACATATGGCTCAATCAATGCAAATATGTTTCTCATACTTCCAGAGGCAAAGTCCAAAGCCAAGGTTCTAGGGAATCTAGTAGGTGGCCAAGGCACCCTTCCTGGACTCTTCCTCACAGGTAATTGTCTTCTCAGAGAATTTCTTGTTGCAGAGAATTTCTTCTTGCAGAGACAGAGAGAATGCACCCTTGTATCATCTGACTAAGGCACTAACCAAGGCTTCACCCTTATAAGCTAATAACATCCCAAGGCTTCACCCTCATAAGCTAATTACATCCCAAGGGCTTAGCCTCCAAATGCCAGTGCACTGAATTTTGGGAGAACACAAACATTCAGTCCCTAGCAGTCTCTTCCAAACCTTTCCTTCCTGTGGTCATGGCTCAGGCCAAAAGGAAGCAGTCACTTTCGCCCCTTCCCTGTTGCTTGCATACCTTCTTTCTAACATCACAAATTCTCCCCAAAGTCATTTGAAAACCATAATCTTACATCCTCCACCACCTGTTTGGCTGCCAGCTGATCTCAACAGCTGTAACATTTCACAGCTGAGTAGCCCCTGTAACCACCCAACCCCCAGTTCTATCTGTGTTCAGTTACTGTCTTCTCTTGGCCAGTGATCAAGTTGAAAATTTTGTCACATAATTCTAGTACTTAAACCCGATTCACCTCTGTTCTCCTCCAAGCGGAAGTCAAAGCCGTTGTAATGTCTTAAGACATTTGGTTCCTTATTATCTCTCTGATCTCCTGTGTCCTCTCTCTGTGCGGCTCTCATGGCTCCCTGCTCTTCATGAAGCATACCTCCCATACCCACGCAGTCTTTGTGTGTGTGTATTCCTCTGTCCATGAAACATCGTTCCTAAAATATCTTTCTCCTCTTTCCTTCATTTTACTCTGGATAAAGCCTTCCCTTTGCCATCCGAGTTAATGTACAACCATTATTCACCAAAGCCATCACCACCATCAACACAACATGATTGGCACTTTGTCTTTAAAATGTAAGCTTCAAAAAGTTTAAAATATATATCCATCAGCCAGGTGTGGTGGTACATGCCTTGAATCCCAGCACTTGGGAGGCAGGCAGATGTCTGAGTTTGAGGCCAGCCTGGTCTATAGATTGATAAGTTCCGGGTCAGCCAGGTCTACAGAAAGAAACACTGTCCTAAAAACAAAAATGCAAAACAAAACTAAACAATAAAACAAACCAAAGAAACTCGTTTGTGAGTGCGTGTGTGTGTGCGTGTGTGTGTGTGTGTGTGTGTGTGTGTGTGTGTGTGTGTGTGTGTGTGTGTAGGGTGTGTGTGTATATATATATATATTTTATTAAAATTGTAGTTTCAAATTTTAAAGAAATTGGATATTAAAGAATTTTAAAGTGCCTAGTACATAGTTAAAAAGTTGAAATTTTTGTCACACAATTCCAGTACTTAAACCTGCTTCATCTCAGTTCTTCTATACCTAGTTCATAAATTATTGATTTAATGCGTCAACGTTACTCTAACAATCCTCCTCCCCAGAGGAAACATCCTGTGTGGAGATTCCAGTTGAGTAATTACGGTCAGTGTCCCGTGTTACGTTCTCGGAAAGCACAAAGTGGGCACCAAGAAGGGATTGCCCATGTCTGGGTAGAAGAAGGGAGATGTCATTGAAGTGAATCTTCTTTGTAGAGGAGAGGTCACCATCCCCAGTTCCGAACACGGGTGAGCAGCTTTGGAACTCACCCTTGTTTCCTCTCTGTGACTCGCTCCCCTACACCCTTTTCCTGCTTCTCTGAAACTGCATTTCTACAGAGGAGAAACCAATAAGAGGACAAAAGGTGACACTGCTCTCTCACCTAGCACCATTCTTGCATGGAGGATATGGTGGGATTTTTCTCAGGTGATTTTAGAAGGAGGATTTACTACTTGTCAGAATCTTGGATGAGTTGTTTGCATTCTAAAAGCATGCACATGTCCTCCTGGATGAGGTGCATAAGGATGGTGTCTGTCTTACCTCACTATCATGAAGCTAGCGTGAGATTAGATACGAAAAAGAGCCTATGGAAAGTCTTCCCCTTGGTGCCCACATACAGTAAAGCACACGCCTCTTTTGCATGTCCACCACATCTGCCTCAAGCAGTGGCTCTATCATACCACCCCTTATCCAAATAATTGCTCTGAAAATACAAGAGAATGAGCCAGCATTTCTTATCTGACCATATTTTTGTTAATCCACCAATAGGCTCAGCTAGCAGCAAAGGTCCTTCTTCAGATAATGGAGGTTTGGTCAACAGCCTATTTTGTAAACACTTGGATCCAAGGACTTCAAACTCAGAGAATACTATCCCCCATACTTCATTGTACAACTGGAAAAAGTAAAAGCTAGTTTGCTACACAAAGCATAAGTCAGATCCAAAGAGGTGAGTAAAAATCAAAGACACAGGGTGTTCCATCAGCTTTTAGCTTCAGGTCCCACACGGGACACGGGGACCGTTTGCCTTCGCATCTTAAAATTCCAAGAAGCGGTTTAACTTTGTGGAAATTTTCCCTATCTGGTTGTCTTACTGTTACCTTAATCCAGGAGTCCTAATATCCAAGACATTACTCTGAGAGCACACATCAAGCCCTTAGACTCAAAGGATGGTTTGTCACAGGGGAGACAGCCACTTCCAAGGATGCCAGTTTGCACCTGTACAATAAGGACTTCTACTTGTCGCTGCAGGAAAGCAAGCGGGTATGTGGCTCAGTGAGAAAATGAATGGCTGGTAAGCAGAAGCAACGAGCACAAAGAAAAGGTAGAAGAGTAACTTTGGTTGGGGGACAGGAGTATACATTGTCTGCGCTACAATTGGGAAACAGCTCTGTGATCTGAATGTGAAGGAGAATATGAGAATACACCTGGTTTTCCAGGCAACTGGAAACTATCAACAAAGCTAAGTCAGTTTCTTGCCTTGGAAGCACACTCGCACCTTAGTTCTTCCACAGACATTAGAGTTCACATATAAGGAATCTCTACGTCTTGGGAGCAGGAGAACAGTCAGAAGTTTCCATGATCTTCCGATACGAGTTTGCATGACACGAGACGGTAGTACTTCTTCTACAGATCACTGGGTCTAAAGAACACACAGATCTACCTGGGTAGCAGGATGTGCACACACAGAAAGCTAAGGAGCAGCACACGCTGGCATCACTCAAGGTGCGCTAGACCTCAGAGGACAGTGCCCAAGGATTGCAGAGGACAAGGGCTCAGAGGAAGAACAGTCTGTTTTGACAAGTTGATAGGAACTCCAATCAAGAGGTAGAAATGGCGTTAGATGCTGAAGAGTGAGTAGGATTTTTAAAAAGCATGAGCAGTGGGGATAAGGTAAGATAAATATGATAAGAGCAATAAATAAAACATTGCTGATACACCAGATTACAGATAGCCTTTAGCATGGAGCAAAGGAATGCATCTGTGAATCTTAATGAGCCTGTGTGTTATCTATGACCAGAGCCTAGGAGCTGTCTTATAGTAGCATATAGAAACACATTTAGATTACACACATCCCACACACATGCATATATATAAAATGTGTGTATGTATGTGTATATACATATATATAGTGCTAAAAGTAAGCTTTCGTTTTAAACGCTAACTTTGTTGATTGTAAATATTTATTTTTTAATTTTGCGGATGTGGGTGTGTGTACAAGTGAGCTATAGTTACAAGTGTTTTATGCTGCCTGACTTGGGAGCTGGGAACTGAACTCCAGTCCTCTACAAAAGCAACAAGCAATCTTAACTACTCAGTCAACAAAGGAACTGGGAATAATAGGGACTATTACAAAATTTTATTTCTGTAGTTTCCTTGGGAAGACAAAACTTTCTTGCTGTAGTTGGCAAAGTCGCCATATGTATACACTATTGTCGTTGTTGTTGGTTGGTTGGTTGGTTGGTTGGTTTTAGCCAGTTGCCCACCTACAGGGTTTCCACTCATTCTACATGTGGTGTGTGCCCTTGTAAGTGATTTCAGCAACAGGCAGGCAGTATGCAGACCAACAATAACAATTCAAGAAACTCAGCTCCCAACAACCTGAAAAGAAGAAATGAGTATCATTTAACCAACAGCATTGGACTGATGCTAAGCTAAGGTGTCAAACCTGAAGAGGAATACCTAGAACACAGAACACTTTCCATAGCATGTGTCCCTGCCTGGGTTTAGTCTTTTTGTTTTGTTTCTTTTTCAATAGTTTTTACTTAGTGTTTGAGAGCTTTATAGAATGCATTTTATCATATTCATTTCCCTCCTCTAACTTCTCCTGTGGTTCTGTTTTCTGCTTCTTCCCTCCGGGTGCCCCCGCAGCACCACCACATATCAGGTGGGCAAGGATGAAGTGGAGTCTGGAATGGGTATGACTTTTTTTTTTTTTTAACTTATTCACTTTACATCCTACTCACTGTCCCCTTCCTGGTCACCCCCTCCCACAATCCTTCCCCCATCCCTCCTCCACTTCTCTTCTGAGCGGAGTCCCCTGGCTAACCTCCCAACACTGGCACTTCAAGTCTCTGTGAAGCTAGGTGCTTCCTCTCCCACTGAGGCCAAGGCAGCCCAGCTAGAAGAACATATCCCATGTACAGGCAACAGCTTTTGGGATAGTCCCCACTCCAGTTTTTGGGGACCCACATGAAGACCAAGCTGCGCATCTGCAAGATGGAAAGATCTCCCATGCTCATGGACAGGTAGTATTAAGTGTGAAAATGGCCAACTTACCAAAAGCAATCTACAGGTTCAATGCAGTCCCCATCAAAATTCCAACACAATTTTTTTATAGACCTTGAAAGAACAATTCTCAACTTCATATGGATAAACAGAAAGCCCAGGATAGCCAAAACAATCCTGAACAATAAAAGAACTTCAGGAAGAATCACCATTCCTGATCTCAAGTTCTACCGCAGAGCCATAGTGATAAAAGAAAAAAACAACTGCATGGTATTGGTACAGAAATAGATACTTTGATCAATGGAATCAAATTGAATCAAAGACCCAAAAATAAACCCACACAACTATGGACACTTGATTTTTGATGAAGCAGCCAAAATCATACAATGGAAAAATGAAAGCATCTTTAACAAACAGTGCTGGACTAACTGGATGTCTACATGTAGAAGAATGAAAATAGATCCATGCTTATCACCCTGCATGAAACTCGAGTCCAGGTGGATGGAGGACTATGACCTTTAAATAGCAGGGTCTTCCAACCTCGGCCCAGATGCTTCCCCGCCTTTGTGCCTAGCTAACACACATGCACATCCTCAGAAGTAAATTGTGGAGCTGGAGAGACGCCTCAGAAGTTAAGAGCAATGGCTGCCTCTTGCAGAGGACCCAGGTTCTATTCCCAGCACCACATGCTGGTTTACAACTGTAAGTCCAGTTGCAGAGAATCTGATCCCCTCTTCTGTCCTCTGTGGACACAAAGCAAAGCAGTGTGTACTTACATAAATACACAAGCAAAACACATAAAATAATAATGACTACATCTAACGACATTTTAAATAAAACACAAACCCCATGGAGTCCACAGTGTGCTAGTCAACTACTCCTGGGTGTAGGGCCCACCCTGGAGTGTGGTTGGAATACCAGGTGTTACTACACAAAAGAAAACTAGCTTTCCTTTCCAGCAGCGATCAAATGCCAATAACTCATTTGGTAGGGGTGGAACTTAGTGGGTGACCATCTCTCGTTCTGAGTGCTTAGGATTTTGTCTAGCTTGGATTTTTACAGTTCTTCACAATGTCTATGAGTTCATACTTGTATCTGTTCCCTTGTGTTTTGAAAATAATGTTTCTTTGAAGTCACCCAACAACTATGGATTTTACAATCTTTCTGTCCCCTTATTTTATATAGACTGCTGAGCTTTGAAGGGAGGAAGTGTGATATAGATATCCCATTTGGGTCTGAGTTTTCCACGGTCTTTTATCCTGTGTATCTTGAATACTTGTGAGTTTCTGTGCTAATTACCATCCGCTGCAAGAAGAAGCCTTTCTGATTGAGTAATGAGTATAGCAATATGGCCTTCAGGGACTTTTTATTTCTTTGTCAATTTACAAGAATAATAGTACTAAGTTTGACCTATTTAGCTCCAGATTGTTGACCTCACTGATGTGTCAGACATGAGTCTTCTCTCATGGAGCTAGCCTTAAATCCATTTTTTAAAGGTAGTTGGTGAGTTACATAGTATTTGTGCCACTATTGTATTAGAAAATGGAAGTAGCCTATATATCCATCAACTGATAAATGATTAATGAGAATGTGGTACAATGACACAATTAAATTTCATTCAGCTGTTAAAAATGAAATTAAAAAATTTGCAAATAAATATATGGACCTAGAAACAATCATCCTGAATTAAGTAGTCCAGACCCCAAAAAACAAAGATTGCATGTTTTCTTTTATATGTGAATGTTAGCTTCTTTTAAGCTTTCAATTTGTGTGTTTCATTCAAAATACCCTCAGAGGTTAGTTAGATAACTAGTAGTTGAGCACAGGGGAAGAAGGAAACTCCCAAGGAAGGGTAAACAGAATATATCTTTACTAAGCATAGAGGGCTGTGATGGTTTGTATATGCTTGGCTCAGGGAGTGGCACTATTAGGAAGTGTGACCTTGTTGGAGTAGGTGTGTCACTGTGGGCATGGGCTTAAGACCCTCACCCTAGCTGCCTGGAATTCTGTCTTCCACTAGCAGCCTTCAGATAAAGATGCAGAACTCTCAGCTCCTCCTGCACCATGCCTGCCTGGATGCTGCCATGCTCCCTTCTTGATGATACTGGACTGAATCTCTGAACCTGTAAGCCATCCCCAATTAAATGTTGTCCTCATAAGACATGCCTTGGTCATGGTGTCTGTTCATAGCAATAAAACCCTAAGACAGAAGTTGGTACCAGAAATGGGATATTGCTGTGATAGGCCTAACCATGCTTTTTTGGAAGAATGCAGATTTTGGGACTTTGGATTTTGAAACTGGTGGAATGCTTTAAATATGGCTTAATGGGCTATCCTAGTAGGAATAGGGAAGACTTTGTTACTGAGAGTGGTTTGAATTGTGCAGACCTGGCCCAAGAGGTTTCAGTGGAGAATTTCAATATGTGGACTAGAGTGTGTGTGTGTGTGTGTGTGTGTGTGTGTGTGTGTGTGTGTGTGTGTGTGTGTGTTATTTTGGTGAAGAATGTGACTACGTTTTGCCCTTGTCTGAAGAATTTGCCTGAGGCTAAGGTGAAGAGACTCAGATTAATTGCATTGACAAAGGAAGTCTCAGAGACACCCGTCATAGACTGTTCTCTGGTTGAGTCTCATGACAAGTGTAGCAAGCTGAGAAAGGAGAAATATAAAATATATGGTTTGAATATTAAAGGGGCATCAGGAAGTGAAATGTAACTGAATCCTATGTTCTAGGAGATAATAGATTAAGGGATTTGGGGGCAAGATCCTACCCAGCTAAGTTTAGATCCAGGCATGGTTGTGTACATGTTTAATCCCAGGAGACAAAGCCAACCAGATCTCTGAGTTCAAGATGAGCTTGGGACAGAGCAGGTTCTAGGTGACAAACGCTTAAAGCCAAGCATGGTGGTGCACACCTTTAATCCCGGAATTACAGGAGACAGAGCCATGTAGATCTCTTGAGTTCAAGGTCAATCTTCAGAGCAAGTTCTAGAAGCCAAGATTAGGCAGAGAGGGAGTTGGAAAACAGAAAGCTGGTAATAGAATAAGGGGGCCATGTTCCAGCCTCAGCAAGCAGGAAAACTTGGCAGCTTCGGCCATGTGTCTCTGGTTTTATATTCAAGAGGAGAAGGAGACTACTGGGACAATCGGTGCTGGTTAGCTGGTGCTAAGAAATTAGTGATTAAGAAGAGACCAGCATCACTGAGGTGAAATCTTCTGAGAAGTGTTTTCTGAGAACAGAAAGAAGCTGTGTTCCAGAGATAGCCAAGGTTGTACCTCATGCTGCAGCTGTACTTGGTAATGTATAAGAGTCACCCAGGTGGAACTGGTTTTGAAGGCACGAAGGGGTCATGAGGAGCAGCTGAGACTTGGCACTGTGAGAGGCCATGGAAGGCCGTTGGTGAAGGTGCAGCCTCAGTTGCAGTTGATGGCCCAAAGGACTGAAGGGGTCATGCAAAGGAGTTGAGGCTTCACACCATGAAGAGAGCCTTTGAGAGACTGTTGGTGACGCCTAGTTGTAGCAGAATACCCCAGTGTATTGGAGATGCCAGTACCATGGGATGATCACCAAGAACAGCAGCGGCAGTGGAGTGGATCAACATGAGCTTAGAGTGCTACAGAGGCAGAGCTGGAGAAGTGACGCCAGCCCTTTGGAAGATCCCAGAAGATCATGTGTGGATCCCAGACATTGAAACAAGAAGCTGTAACATTGAAGCTGCCTTGGAGACTCCAAGATTTTTGAGACGCCAGAGCCATAGGATATCTCCGAGGAACGCTGCTAACAAGTTGTGGAATCAGCCCAGGAAAAGAAGTTTGTTGCAGTCAACAAAGATGAGAAAGGAACTGGAGATCTGAAAACTGCTTTGACATCAGACGTGAAGACGCAGAATTTGGAGTTTGCCCAGCTGGTTTCCTGTCTTGATTTGGGGATTGCAATTAAGTGATTGGATGGATCTCAGAAGAGACTTTGAACTTTGGACTTTTAACATTGTCAAGACTGCTTTAGACTATGGGGACTTTGGAAATTGGACTAAATGTACTTTTTTATTATGCTATGGCTAGATATGGACCCCATAGACTCATGTGTTTGAACAGGCCTATGGGGCCAGGGAGTGGAATGTCATGGTTTGAATATGCTTAGCACTATTTGGAGTGTGGCCTTGTTGAAGTAGGTGTACCACTGTGGGTGTGGGCTTTTATACCCTAGTCCTAGCTACTTAGAAGTCAGTATTCTGCTAGCAGCCTTCAGATGAAGATGTAGTAGAACTCTCAGCTCCTCCTGCACCATGCCTGCCTGGATGCTGCCATGCTCCTACCTTGATGATAATAGACTGAACCTCTGAACCTGTAAGTTAGCCCAGCCCCAATTAAATGTTGTCCTTATAGGAGTTGCTTTGGTCATGGTGTCTGTTCACAGCAGTAAAACCCTAACTAGACACCCTATAATGGGGACAATACTCCAACTAGATATAATCCAAGTAAAGCCCACACCCAGTACCAGGCCAGGAATGGGTTACCTCTTCTTGAATTGTTGGTCAGTGAGGTCCATAGATGCCCTCCCTGAAATGTTGCAGGCTATTGCCAATGTTATTGGTTCTCCTCCTGAATTTGACAACAAGACCCAATTGCTGAAGACACCACACACTTATGTTATAGAACATAAAGAAGTTGGTCTGGTACACAATTGGAGGCTTCATCCCTGCTGGCTAGCATTCCTAGTGCTGAAAAACACTATGTATATATTAGAAGAGAAAACTAATTGTCAGTCTCATTCAGCTGTGAATCCCGTGAGTTACAATCAGAACCTGCCAGCTCAGCCTTTCATAAAACTGTGTCAAATATTGGTGAAGATGGTTTTTCCCTTTCTCTTCCCTGATATTTCTTGTCTCTGAAAACCTCTCATGACACCTGTCAGTGACACTGGTATTCTGAGATAAATCAAACCAATGGGTGGATCCTTTTGTGTCTGTTTTTAATATGTCTGCTTAAGTGTTAATTTTCCTCCTGAAATTTAAACCTACTACTGTGACTTCAGAATCCAGTAGAACTTTAGTATGTCGTGATATTGCAAAACAACTAAGGAAAGCAAGATGTGGCCAGATTATTGTCTAAATAAGCTTAGAGCTCAGGAAAGATTAAACTCTAGTCACATCATCTTACATGATGTTTGGTTAATGTTTTTTACTAATTACTTCTGTGTTAAGGTAATAGGAATAATTGAGTGGTTGCCCATGTTATCCAGTGGTTACTTGCATCTATGATATCTATAGCAAAAGAAAGGAAGAAAGAAAGAAAGAAAGAAAGAAAGAAAGAAAGAAAGAAAGAAGGAAGGAAGGAAGGAAGGAAGGAAGGAAGGAAGGAAGGAAGGAAGGAAGGAAGGAAGGAAGGAAGGAAAGAAAGAACAGACAAGAACTTGCCTGCAGAATGATCCATCATTTAGTAATTCATGGAGAACTTAGTACTCCTTTCAAATTAAACATAGAAAAGAGAGGCTCAAAATACTCTGAAAAAATTAACAGCTGGGCACCATAAGAATCATCTGTCACCTGTATTTATCTGGTGTGTGTGTGTGTATGTGTGTGTGTGTGTGTCTGTCTGTCTGTAAAGATAAGAAAAGAACCAAGTGACCACATTCAAAGTGAGAATTGCTTGGCTATCTTCTAATTGACTTCACTAGCTAAATTACTTCATGCCAAGTAATAGCTTTAGAGACTTGAAATTTCCCAGTCATTCCATAGCAAAGCTAGAAGCTGCTATGAGCCATAGGCTTGAGCAGTACTACAACTACAACTAGCAAATCCGTAGATGCCAGGTGCCATGTTTGGAGAAGCAGCTGACCTTGCCAACGCAGGGAACAAAGTGAATGACATTGAGAATAGTGAGTCAAAGGTCACACAGGCTGTCCCCTTCTTTCCCTCTTCGTCTCTTATGTCTTCACTGACAACACTATGACTCTAGGCAAGTCACTCATATCTGGCTTAGGTTATCTTCTTGTCTTTACACTCGACAGACTGTATAGGAGGTCATATTTTAAAAGAAATACTTTTATTTGTAAAGCAAAGAATCCATCTGGAAAATAAGTCAATGTAGTGATGAATATGGAACTCTCAAGAAGTTATTTAGCATATGTTAAGATCACCAAACTGAGACAGAGAGAGACTGACTTTATCAACAATGATCTATATTTCTATATTTCCTTGGAAATTTTTCTTCTTTATGTCAACCTCTTGAAACTTCAGGATTTTACCTGCACAATGGGGATAGCACTGTCTGCCTACCACATGGGATGAAAGCAGGGTTTCAGAGATTGTGTAGACTTTACTATAAACATGGAGGCATTTATTGTTGCTACTGTTACAGATTTTATAGTTTCTCAAAGATTTCCTTCATCCAGGGAAGGAAGACTCAAATTTTATGGAGAGAGTCTCCCCTCACAGCAGGATGGGCCTTTACACACATTAAGGGCAAAGTGGGGAGAGGGCCCAAGGAGGGAACAGGAGGTTGACTCCAGGGCCTCTGCACCCTGCTTATGGTTGCCCATGACCTTTCACCCCAGAGCTGCTATCGAGCCTAAGCACTACTGATGCTCTGCAGAGACACGTGATGGGACTGAGTTTTGATTCAGGTAGCTTACCCTACACCAATAACTCCGGAAAACATACGTGGAAGAAAAATGAAGAAGTTATAATTTGAAAATCCTGTATTTTGGACTCAGGAGCTCTGGGAACAGGCGCAGTCAATGAAAGCAGCTGGACTCCAGGCACTTCACAGAAGTAGGCCCAGACCTGGATATGAAACCGTGATTGGGAGATGTGACACATGGGCTCCAATATAGAAGGACATTAAGGAGATACAATTTATGTCGATCCAGAGACCTGAACCGAGGACAATTGACTAATATACTTGGAAGTCTATCTTCCTAGAAGAAAAGTTTGAAGTCGGCCCCCAAACAAATCAGTAGCCCTGTCATTCAAAAACTGGGCTTCCTGTCAAGGGAAAGAGGAGGAAATTTTATTTTATTTTATTTTATTTTTTAATTTTTGATACTTTATTTACATTTCCAACGTCTCCTCTTTGGAAACCCCCTAACCCTTCCCCCTTCCCGCCTCTATGAGGGAATTGCACCTCCCACCCAGAGGAGGAAATTTTAATCTGCATAATAAATAATGAGGGTCTGAAGAGATGACGCAGCAGTCATGAGCACTGGTTCTTGCAGAGGATCGGGGTTCGGGCACAGGACACTGTAGGGTAATAGTTGAAACATGTCAAATAGATAAATTCAGAGTAAGAGCCACAGTGTATTAGTCACATGACTATGGTAAATAACAACTCTATGCCCCAAGTACAAAGAGAACACACACTCCAGAGGATAGATGTAGCTTCCCAATACCATTATGGATGTAAAGCACTCAGTATAGCAAGTGGTGAGCATTTAACAAAAAGTACAGTGTTTGAATGGCAGGTTCTCCACTAATTCTTTAGGAACTATATTACTCTAAAGTTCTCCTTGCATAGAGGGCAGAGGGCAAGGGGATGAAGCCAAAAATTGGAGGCATGGGCGATTAGGGGATACCTACTATCAGAGAGAATAGCATTCAGAAAGTAAAAAGGTCACATGAAAATCCAAAGGCCTAAATCATTCTGCCTTTACCAAGGACTGACATCTTCAGAGAGAATGTGCTTCTAGCTGCCTGCAAGGTCCAAAGGGGAAAACCTTCAAACAGTTTTGGACAGCATGGGTGGTGGATGTGTTCTCACCGCTTTGCTAGCATACAGTCCATCACACAGCAAGTTCCCAGTTCCCTTCCCTAGGATTTTGAAAATAACTCTGCTACTTTGGTTAGTGGGAAGTTACACATCAGAAACCATTCTGTGCTGTCTGGGACATGACATTCAGTCAAAGGACCATGTTATTATTTTCTCCTGACAGCTGCTTCATTATGGGTCGCGATGATGAGTTCATGTTCGTGTGCATGTGTGGAGCCCAGGAGGAAGACACTCCAAAGGAACTTCCCCTGCACTCGGAAATCACCGAAGTACACCTAAGTCAGATGTTCATTCCGATTCTGAAATAGTTATTACCTGACAATTATTAATGTATACTTATCACACATAAAAGTCATTCTCCTAAAATGAAAAATATTCATACAAATTTGAATAGTGATCAAACTAGAGAACTCTCTTTTGTTCTTAAATTAAATTCACCCCAGCACAGGTAGGAACACTGTACTGTAAACTGTTTGGAAGGATTGATCTTGGTGAATTGAGTATGAGACCATTACACTGTAAGACCCTCTGCTGCCTTGACACATGGGACAGTCTGAAACTGGTGACTTTTGTATGTCAGCGGTGTCAGTCTGAGGTATTCTTATTTGTCTTGAATGTTTATAGTGACTAAAGTCACTCAAACTTTGCAATGCTAGGAGAATACAGCGATAGGATTTAGAAATCACTAAGATTTTTAAAAATCTGCTCAGACGTATGTAATTAGAAGATTTAGGCAAGCTGAATTCACTGTCCATATATTTTATCAGAAGATTAAATTTTCCAATGATTGTTGCAAAATTCATAATGAAATCCAGAGGATTTCTTAATTGCTTAGATTTTCTTAAATATTTATGAAGTATTTTGCTTAAGAGACTTCTTCAGTGTTCTTGGGTGATGTGAAACTGAGGTCAGATCTAAGTGTGAGAGGAACATTAGAAGTTTTGATGTGGCAAATCGCCATAAAAATATTCTTCCTGTTGGGAAACAAAATCCCAAAGAACCAATTAATGGTGTTTAACATCTTTCAGATTTAATTATTTGTTACCTGTTACCATTTTATCATCCCCCTTATAAAAAGTGTGGGAATGCTTTCTCATCACAAAACAGCAATTGCTGCCCTACATTCAGTATTTTGGAAGTGTTTCTGATGCTCACAGGCTACAAAATGGTGGCTAAAGAAGGAAAGACTTTAGATGTCACAGTAAAATAATAAGACAGATTACTGATGTGGTTTGCAAAAGCAGTTTCCTTGATGTCATCATAACTCAAAAGGACTGTCAAGAAAAACAGGCCGGAGAGATGGCTCAGCAGTTAGGATGACTTTCCGCTCTCAAAGGGGACCTAGGTTCAAACCCAGCACTCACATTAGGTGGTCCCTTTCCAAGGGATTTGATGACCTCTTTCAGCCTCAACAGGTATCTGCATACACTTGATAAGTTCATGCAGACATACCCGCCTACCCCCTACCCCCCAGTACAATAAGAGTTCTTTTAAAAATTCTTTATAGATGCTATAGTGTTGAATTAGAATGCCCCACAGAAGCCCATACAATGGCTTGGTCTTCAGTTTGGCACTATTAAGAGGTGGTGGGACTTTTAAGAAGTGGGTCTAGTGGGAAGTCTTTAGATCATTGAGGCTGTTCTGTTGAATGGGAAAGTCACACACAAACACACACGTACACACACACACACACACACACACACACACACACACACACACCTAGCCCTTCTATCTTCTTTAATTTCTTGGCCATGAGGAAAACAGTTTCATGCCAACACACTCTCTGACCCAAAGCAGACAGCAATTGATCTCATGAACTCAAAACCAAAACCAAAACCAAAACCAAAACCAATACCCTTTTCTTGTCGTAAGTCAAATATCTCAGACATTCTTATAGCAATGGAAGCATAGCTAACTTATTTGCATTAGAAATGTAGGGAATAGGCTAGACACACCTGAGTGTCTACCTGAGTGATACCTGGCTTGACTGGAAGCCATGGGGCTCTGGGTTTGATCTCCCAGCTCTGAGAAACAAACAGAAGGGGTGAAAGGGAACAGCCACCATTAGCACCCGGCCATATGTCCCGATTGCTCAGAGTGACCGAATAACCCTGACACCTTTTTTTTTTTTTTTTAACCAGTTAGCAGCCTTTTCTTTACACAGAAACAAGAGTTGTTTTCAGGAGATACCAGTTAAACTGAGTAATAATGATTTTGAACATTAGTGTATTGTCTGGATAGCTTTTTTTTTTCTTGAATTTTACTTTAGCCAGGTAACTTCATGTAACTACAGAACCTGACAGAAAGCTCTGAGAGAGGTACACCTTGAAATCAAACATCTTGAAATCAAATACCACTTCCGCTGGAGGCGGCGCTGATCCTACAATCTAAATGTGCTACCTAATGACTCCATCCGATTGCCCTGTTTTATCTTCTTCATATCTTCTTCATATCACTCATGGCCATGTGGACTCTTTCTACGTTTACTTATTTACTTATTCGTAACCTTGACCCTACCAGGAGCGTGCAGGGCTCTGGTTGGGCAGAGCACAGGTGTCTTGGTCACTATTCTACCTCATGGCTTGGGCAACACTTGGCACACCGTAGCTATTCTGTAAATCATTGTTGAAAGAATGAAGTGCAGATTGTTTTAGTGCTGAACTTACCTTTCTCTAACAATATTTCAAACAGAAACCACAGCGGTGTTTTTCTGCCTGTGGATCTGAAACCGTGTGCACTCACAGAAGCCTGCGGACTGAACTATTCATCACAGATGTGTTTGGCCTGGATCAGTCACAGTGGAATCCGTACAGAGCCCTTGGCAGGATTAGCTCCTGAAATATGCATGCTGTGTTACTCACTCCCGTGAGCTTCAGGGTCCACAGCTCCTTGCCTGGTGCTGTCTCTCCACAGGAACCAGTAGCCTCTCACACTTGACATGTTTACCTAGTGCTCGAAAACCACCTTTCAACAATCTAGAACGCGGAAAGTGATGTAGGAGTACTCAGTCTGTGTGGACCGTGGACTTTGTTGTGTGTTCTCAAATAGCAACGAATGTGGCCCAACACAAAATGGTAAATGTACTTAAAACGTGGGATTTGGTTCTTTATTTTATTTTTATTTTTGGTGATTTTTTTTTAATCACTCGAATATGCTGTTCTTAAGTGTGAGCTTTGTAGATGAGAGAGCTGTGTTGCAGTTTCCAAAGGTTAGTCCTGCTTGTTAGCATGCTCTTCAGAAAGAACTCAGGGCAGTGCTGACCACATCTGAAAGGCTGCGCTTGGCCACCATAGCTTTCAAACTTGCAAGTGTCCTCTTCGATACTAGAGCTGAGGAATCCCTTTAGGTTTTCCTTACCCAGGTCAAGGGAAGAACTACTCCAATTCTTTGAGGCTCCCCATGTGGTAAAAATACTAACAATGAATCAGAAATGACTAAAGTATTGGAAACTGGCCACGTCAAAAACTTTCCAGGTTAGCCTGACTGACATATACAGGTACAATGCAATATAAATGGAGCCATCATACTAGAAGAGCTATGTGGAAAGCATGAAGTCAATACGACAGTGGCTGGCGTGGTACAGCACACACATATGCTTAGGGCTAACATGGACAGTTTTCTCTCTGTACAGCTATATACGGACCTCCAGTACAGATCACATTTTGATCTAATTCAAAGGATCCAAAGTCTACATTCAGGCATGTGGTAAACGTAGGAAGCCTTGGTCTCACAGCCAGAACTCCTTCTTGTTCTAGAAATCCCATGTTCTGAGCTACAGAAGCCAGATCTGTAATCCTGTTACCTTTTACTTGAGCCATGGAGTGAATGATTGGCTAAGAATGCATATTCGCATTATCCCACTGGCTAATTTTAACCTTCTTAAACATAGAAATGAGGGATTCATGCCTCTTACACCACTACAATGCACTTTCTAGCTACTTTTCAGGGCTATTTAAGACTCAAGGCAAAGCCACGGCTGTTCTAGAAGGTGTTCATGTCATTTTGATGGGAGACATTTTCTTTTGGGCAAAACTACTGCTGCATCTTCTTGTAAGATCTGCATCCTCTTTCCCTCTGTCAAGCAGCAGCAGCGTCGGCCCGGGCTTTCCAAGGCTGGCCAAGATAAAGTGGCCATACAGTCGGTGAACATGCTGGTTTCCCAGATTCGAGATCGTTCCTGCAAATGCCAAGAAGATACATATGGAGTCCTCATAAATGTCAGTCATGAAGACCACTTCTCTGTAGTAGCAAAGGTGAGCACCAAATTATTTCGAAAACTTCATGTGTTAAGTAAAGGAAATACCTGTCAAATTTTCAAGGTTAACAATTTAAAAAATCAGGGGAATAGAGCGTAGCTCTAGGGTACAGAAGAGGGCAGGATGCCTGAGGATCTGGGTTCAACTTCAACCCTTGCAGCAAAACAAAACAAAACAAAACAAAACAAACAACAAAAGATAACATTTTAAAAATAATGAGCTGATGTCATTAAGTGGTTGCTGGTGGGGGAGGGTTATAGGCGTGAAGTACTCACATATGCTTCCCTTTAGCAGGCTCCCGGGAAGCCAGTGGTACAGTCATTCTCCTTTTCACCCATGGGAACCTTTGCCCTCCCTAGAAATGACTGCAAAGAGTCATTTGACCTCTGGTTTAGAATTTAGGCATAAATGCTCTCCCCTCCCCTCCCCCTCCCCTCCTCTTCCTCCTCCCTCTCCCCTCTCCTTGCCTCCCTTCCTGTCTTCTTTTATCTCCTCTCCCCTCTCTCCCCTCCCCTTAGCTACACTCCCCTTCTCTCTTCTTCTCTTCCATTCTCTTTTCTCGTTTCTTTCTTCCCCTACACTATAAGAAAATAAACAACATTGTTTTAAAGATTTTTTTAAAAGAAGATTTACTTATGTATGTGAGTACACTGTCTCTGTCTTCAGACACACCAGATGAGGGCATCACATCCCATTACAGATGGTTGTGAGCCACCGTGTGCTTGAAGGGAATTGAACTTGGGACCTCTGGAAGAGCACTCAGTGCTTTTTTTTTTCTTTTTTTTTTTTTTGGTTTTGTCGAGACAGGGTTTCTCTGTGTAGCCCTGGCTGTCCTGGGACTCACTCTGTAGACCAGGCTGGCCTAAAACTCAGAAATCCGCCTGCCTCTGCCTCCCAAGTGCTGGGATTAAAGGCGTGCACCGCCACTGCCCGACTCAGTCAGTGCTCTTAACTGCCAAGCCATCTCTCCAGCCCAAAAATAAACAACATTAAACTGCCCAAAAGACAAATACTATAAAATCTAATTTACATGACTGTAATAGACCCCTGGATATGATAATATGATCGAGGAGGTTCTAGGGGGTTTCAGTGAGCTTGGGGCAGCACAGACAACTTGGAACAATGGAAGAAAGATGGAGAAGGCCTGTCCTACACACACACACTCACACACACACTCACACACACTCACACACACATACTCACACACTCACTCACACACACACACTCACACTCACACACACGCACACACTCACACACATACTCACACACACTCACACACACACACTCACGCACACTCACACTCACACACACTCACACTCACACACTCACACGCACACACACACACTCACACACACACTCACACACTCACACACACACACTCACACACACTCACACACACGCACACACACTCACACACATACTCACACACACTCACACACACACACTCACACACACACTCACACACACACTCACACACACTCACATGCTCACACACACACTCACACACACACTCACACACACACACTCACACACACACTCACACACTCACACACACACACTCACACACACACACACACACTCACACACACACACACACACATATATAAACTGCCTGGTATAGGAAACACCTGTAGTGTAACTTGACTACACTTTGTGCAAAAGTCTCTACCTGTCTCTTCCTTTCTATAGGACAAATTCCTCTATCTCTCTCTCTCTCTCTCTCTCTCTCTTTCTCTCTCTGTATCTCCTGTATCTCCTTCCTCCCTCCCCTCTCCTGATTCATTTCCTGAAGCTGCTTCCCAATGTGTACCACTCAGCCCCCTTCTCCCATAATCCATTTCTCCTCTCCCCATCATGTACTCTAGCAAGCCTTGCTGTCTTCATGCCACTTCCTCCTCATAATTGGAGCAGTCAATTAATTTAAGTCTCAAAATTACTTGCTGGGATTTTTTTCCTGGGTTATAGCAGAATTAAAAACAATCCTTCTCAATTTGGGGTTACCATGAAGAACTTTTCTGTTGGGGCATACGGTCTTGTCTTTTAAATTTGAGTATCTCCAAACAAAGACTAGTTCTTATTTAATTTCTGTCATCCAAGAGCCTCACTAGGATTTGTATACATATTGAGTAGCCAAAAAGGCTTAGTCTTTCTGCCTTTTCTTTGGAAAATAACAACTAACCGCAGGAGGCATTCTCAAGAACTGTGAAGGAGTTCAGGATTGTGTGTGTGTGCATTTTTCATCACTGGTATAAAATACCTGAGATAATCAACTTACAAGGAGGAAAGGTATATTTATTTTGGTCCATGATTTTAGAGGTTTCAGTCCATGGTCAGTTCACTGATTTGAGAAAGCACTGTGGTAGAGAGCAGAGTTGCTCAGCACATGATGGCCAATATGTAACAAGACAGGTATGATGTTTAGTATTCAGAGCCAATTTGATTAGACTTAGAATCATCGTAGAACCCTCTGAGCATGTTTTGAGAGCACATCTAGGAAGGACTCACGGATCAGAAAAGACTCACTTGACTGTAGGTGACACCTGGACCTGGGACAAAGTCTGGGTAAAAAGAAGAAAGCACCAACATTCCTCTCTCTCCCTCTGCTTTGTGACTACAGACATGATATGACCTGCTGTCTCATACTGTGGCTGCTGTGGCTTTCCTGCTGTGATGTGACTAAGTTCACTTAAGTTGCTTCTTGTCATGTAATTTGTCACCAGAAGAGAAAAACAACTAAGAGAGAAAATTGGCCTTGGGAAGTGTGGCTGTGGCTGGGACAAGCCTGACTGTATGCTTTGTAGGTCTAGGCAGCTGGTACAAGAGAGGAAAACTGATAGGTTTGGACTTGGGAGCTAGATGAGCCTTAGCAGGATGTAAGCAGAGGGAGACCAGGCTGCTGAGACAAGTGTGGGCAGCGGGAGGGGGAGGCTGGCTTGTGACCTTTCAGAGGTGAGCAAGGGCTCTAATGGGATCTGGGCTGGAGGCCATTCATGTTGCATGCTGGCAAAGAATCAGACGCATTCCACTCAAGTCCTAGGAACTCCGGCAAGGCTTAATTCAAAAGCAATAGACTAATTTGTTTGGTAGATGAAGCTTTAAGTAAGACAAGATAGTAGCTATGGGGTCATTGTTCTTGCTCACTGTTCTCAGGCAGGTCTCCATAGACAGAGAGTAACAACTGAACAGAAAGAGAGGAAATAGGAAGAGTGTGTCATCTGGTCTGAAAGGACCACAAACCCATGTAAAGTTGCAGACAGGGCAGGTGCAGAGAAAGCTGTACCGTTAAAGACAAACCACAGGCTCTGGGCTAGAATGACGGTAAGATCCCACTCTTCAGAGGCAAAATGCAAATTCACTTGAAAGGAGGCAGTCTGGACTGAAAAAAGCTGCCAAAGTTGGTCCCTGCTCACAGTTAAGAACTTGTCTCAAATCTCAAAGGAGATTTTGGCCTTTTGAACAGTGCTAGGCCTATTAAATACAATTAGAGATGAACCAAATGCGTCATGAGATGGAAATGAGACTTTAGTTGGTCCAGAGTGAAGTATTGTCATGGAAAGTAATGTTTGGATGTCAAATTGACAAAGATTGGAGCTGCAATGGTCCATTTCCATTCTCGACTTGTCTGGATTTAGGATCATCGTCCCTCTGGGTATAACCATAGTTCTTCTAGAAAGATTTAAGTAAGAAAATATCCACCCTGAATGCAGGCCGTATGTACCATCCCAGGGTCTGGGAGTCTTAGACCGAATAAACAGGAGAAAACAAGCTGAACTCCAGAAATTCTCTCTCTCTCTCTCTCTCTCTCTCTCTCTCTCTCTCTCTCTCTCTCTCCACACACACATGCACACACACACACACACACACACACACACACACACACACACACACACACACGACTCAGTCACCTCATACCCTAGCCACCGTGCTGAACCCACCATGCTGGACTATATCCACTCAAACTAGAATCAAAAATAAATTGTTCCACATTTGGTTCTTTTTCTAAGTCATTTTGTCACTCTCAGGTCCAAAGGAAACTCCAATTCCACAAACTCCAAAAGACACTTCAAATATCCAGAAACTGGCTCAACCCGGACTGTCTTAGTTAGGTTTTCTATTGCTGCAATGAAACACCATGACAAAAAAACAAGTTGGGAAGGAAAGGGATTATTGGCTTACACTTCCGCATTGCTGTTCATCACTGAAGGAAGTCAGGACAGGAACTCACACAGGGCAGGAACCTGGAGGCAGGAGACAATGAGGTAATGGAGGGGTATATCTGACCTTAGTGGTATAGTCGTGTAATGCCTATTACTCAAGTAGCTAAGGCAAGAAGCTGGCAAGTTCAAGCTAGCCTGGGCAATTTAGTAAGAACTGTCTTAAAATCAGAAGTAGAAAGAGAGATGGGAATAAAGAATGCTAGAGTGCTTCCCTCCCACGTGCAAAGCTCTGGGTTCATTTCCCAATAGTGTGTGTGTGTGTTACTATAACAAAATACCTGAGACAAACAACATATAAGAAAAAAGGGTTAGTTTAGGCCCATATTTTCTAGTCAATATATGATTGGCATGTTTTGGGGGTCCAGAGCAGTGCAGTATATTGAGGAAAGAGTGTATAGTGATATAGGCTACTCACCTTGTGGCAGCCAGAAAACAAGAGAGACAGGAAGTGGCCTGATTTCCCACATCTTCCAAAGCATTCTCTTAGTACCCTAACTTCATCCCACTAGCTCATCTCCTAGTGGCACCATGGACTGTGTCTAAGCCTTTATGCATGGGCCTTTGTGGGACTCTTAAACATGACAAAGCAAAAATGAAGTCTAGTAGTGTTTTCCTTTGCTTGAAACTCTGTGGTGATTCCTCCCGTTGTGATCTGACCTTCATTACAATGACGAATCCCATTCTCCATGGACTAGTCAGTTGTATATCTCTCCCATATATGGTGCCTTAGTTAGGGCTTCTATTGCTGCACTAAAACACCATGATCAAAAGGCAAGTTGGGGAGGAAAGGGTTTATTCACCTTATGCTTCCACATCACTGTTCATCACCAAAGGAAGTCAGGGCAGGAACACAAATGGGACAGGAACATGGAGGCAGGAGCTGATGCAGAGGCCATAGACAGATGCTGCTTACTGACTGGCTCCTCATGGCTTGCTTAGCCTGCTTTCTTATAGAACTGAGAACCACCAGCCCAGGGTGGCACCACTCACAATGGGCTGGGGCCTCCACCATCAATCACGAATTGAGAAAATGCTCTACAGCAGGCTCTTAAGAAGCCATTTTGACAATTGAGTTCCTCTGATTTCGGATAATCGTAGCTTTCATCAAGTTGACATAAGACTAGCCAGCACACTGGATTATAGGAGGATTTCTGATGGTTAGATAAAAGCCATCATTCTTTGGGAACTTGTGAAAATGGTTTCCCTCTACCAAAAAAGATTCATTTCTCTGAAAGAAAAAACGCATGGCTACCTGTGGGGCCAGGCTCCTTCAGTATCACAAGGGCCTGCTATACTTGTTGAAGTCCATGCTAGCATCTTAGCCCCTCTTGCCTCCTCCCCCACCCTGGACTCCCTCCAGCGCCCCACTGTTCCTTCTCTTTCTGACCCTGCTCTTCTCACTATGGGTTCTCCATTCTTTAGCCTCTGCTCTTCTCCCTCTCTCAGATAGTCCTGGCCATGTCCAGTCTGCTGGTCAGGGTTAGTCTCCTTTCTCTCCCCTGGACTCTTAAACGTGCCTCTCATTTCTACAATAAAAACCTTCTTCCTAACCATACCATGGAGAGGTTATGTCATCACTTCATACAGTCACACCCGAGAGAAAGTAATATAACAAGAGAAGATGCCAGTGCCCCAATATCTTCTTCAAGGGCATGACCCCAGTGACCCAATTTCCTTCTATTAGCCTCACCTATGAAAAGTCCCATAGCCTCTTCTGCACAGGGGCATCTACATCGTAACATGGAGTAAGAATGCTTGAGCAGAAAGCTTAGCATCACCAATTACAAACCATGTGACCTAGGACAACTTTACATGTTTAAACTGGAAGCTCCTTCTCTGAGCATTTTTGCATACATGCATAGTCAGTATCTACTGCACTCTGCTGTTGGGAGGACCTAGATGAAAGCATTGAGCACAGCCCCCAGCGTTCCTGAGAATCTAACAGGCTGCTGTGCATCCCAGGGTTTTTCCTTTTTTACTCTTCCTTCCCTCCTCCTCAGTACACCACTTGCTCCCCTCCTGTTCCTGTTACCATGCCAACACCCTACAGGAACAACCAGTGATGGGTAGCAAAGCCACTGTTTACCCCTTGTCTGGCAGGCTTTCATATGTGGGCCAGGTAATGTTAGAAGTGGGTGTGGCATCTCAGGAAAATGATCACATAATTGGAAGCATTTTGGCAGAGCCAAGGTATTTACTTTTGCAGGTACATCCTGTAAATGTGGTAGGTACTAACACTGCATTTTATAGGTGAGTTTGTGGCTCAGAGATATTTAAGCAAGTTATTGGTGCTCACAAGGCTTATAAGTATAACTAAGCAGTTGATAAGCAGAGTGTGACTTGTGAGGGACACTTACATTGTTCCTTTGCTGAATGGCATCTTTACAGATGTCCTAGAGCCTGTCCTTTTAAACCTGGAGCACACAGCCTGAAGCACCAGGCCAGGCTCTCTCTTAGAGCTGGGAAGAGTAAAGTCACAGGCAGTCTTGGGGCCGTAGGTGCAAATCCAAACCTAGTATAAAGAAGTTACAGACTGTAGCTGATGCTGAAACCCCTATTCAACTTCCTGTGATTCATTGAACCCTTTGATAGGGAAAAAAAAAAAACAGTACAGTACGTTTCCCACAGTAGGAAAATTTTCTTATTTGCAAATAGTTCTGAAAGAAAAGCCAAGTGTGGTTCTGATGCATACATAGTTAGAGGATCCTGGGAAATTTTCTTTACAACTTAGAGCTGTGGCCAAAAAGAAAGTTTTCTCTTTGAACTGTTCCTTTTATTCTGAGAAAACAAAGTTACTGTTCTTAGATCTAGCTTAGTGAATGTCTTCCCTCTGTGTTGATAGAAGCTGTGAGGTCATCAATAATCTATGATGTATGTTTAATCCCAGAATTCAGAGTTTATGGTTTGTGTGTATGTGTGTGTGTGTGTGTGTGTGTGTGTGTGTGTGTGTGTGTGTGTGCGTGCGCGTGCGCGCGCCCAGGCTTCCAAGGTGTCTCCCTCAACTGTTCTCCACCTTTATGTTTGATACAGGGTTTCCTATGAATACGAAGCTCATGTGTTCTGGTATGCTGCCTGGTCAGTGAGCTTCAAGAATCTGTATGGCCACAGGCCACTCTCCTCCCAAGGATAGCATTACAGGAAGCGCACTGCATGCCCGTGAGTTCTGGGGATCCACACTCAGGCGCATGTGCTTGCTTAGCTGGCACTTTTCAAATGGTGCCATCTCCCTAGCCGTGGCATGGAAGTTCTTGCCTTTTTGATCTGTGCTTCTTCCTGTACAGTCCTGCAGTTGAGGCCATCAGACAGGCACTTGGTGACTTCACTTTGTTGAGAAGGAAAATAATAAATGTTCATAACTTTTGGGAAGTTAACTTTAGAGAGGCAGCTGAATTCTGGCTTATACTAGGTAGCACATTGGTTAAATGGGACAGATTATTTTGCTGAGCTTTAATGTCACCAATGACAGGATGATGAAAGAGAAAGTCGAGGATCATCTTTCATGGACATTGTCATTCTTGGGAGAGAGAGGGTTACTCCTCTGTATAGGCAACAAGACAAAGTGTATCCCAGAAGTGAGATACGGGTCTTTGCCCTCACCTCTGTGCTGTTGAAGAAGAAATCACAGGCCCTTATGGTGTTCTCAGAAACACTGCCACTGGCTCATGTAACAAAGACATTGTTATAGGAAAAGCCAAGGACTCTGTGGACAAAAGAGACATAGCCCTCTGGGAAGAGTAGCCAGTTTTCTTACTCACTTAGACATCTCCCACACACTTTTTAATGATAGAAAATTGAATAGAATATTTTCAATTGATTATTTCTAAGCTTAAAGCTAGAAAGAATTTGGGTTGGAAGGTAGCGTTATATAGTAACGTCTTTCCTTTTCAAAGAATGGGTTTGGAAATATGTAGTTTGAATGAAAGATGTCCCACCATACTTTCTGGCATTTGAATTCTTTTGACAATATTGTTTGGAGCGGCTTAGAAAGCGTGGCCTTGATGCGGGGGTGGGTTTTGAGAACTTGATGATTTGTTCCATTTCAAGTTCATTCTTTTTTGTCTCCTGCTTATGGGTTAACCCTTAGCTTCCAGCTCCAACAGACATACCTGCCTGCTGTCATCTCTTTGGAACTGTAAGTCCAAATAAACCCTTCATCTAGAACTGGCCTCAATCCTACTGATTTATCATAGCAATAGAAAAATAACCAATACAGGAAAGTAGCAAACTTCTTTGATTTTCTTTCTACTTTGCAAGACCACAAGCTATTTATTTATTTTCATTAAGCCTCATTTGTAAACTACGGGTATGTAAGGGCTGGGGTGATGGCTCAGTAGGCAAATTGCTTGTTGTGCAAGCTCAAGGACTTCAAGTGGATAGATGGAACCCACACAAAAGGCCTGTTATAGCTAGCAGGTGCATGCCTGCAATCCCAGTGCTAGGACACAGATAGTGGCATCCTGGGGTTTTTCCCTGTCAGCAGGTGTACCAACTGTTCAGCTATAGGGCAAGTGACAAACTTTCTCAAAAAATAAACTGGAAAGAGATAACAGAAGACACCTTGTATTGACTTTTGGAGTACACACACACACACACACACACACACACACACACACACAGAGAGAGAGAGAGAGAGAGAGAGAGAGAGAGAGAGAGATACACACTAGCCTGTGCATCTGAGCACACACATGCATACACAGAAATTTAAAGAAATATACCCATAACATGTATTTTCAAAAACAGCCTCTGTCAATACAAATTTTATTTCATATGCTGTCCTTGTGAAGAGTCTTGATGTTCTTTGAGCAAGAAATTGGGTCTCTATACGTTCCATTTGGATTTGGGCTGAATTTTGAAAATTTCTCAACCTTACGAATATGCCAGAAGTGGTGTTGATTGCAGCTAAGTCATGGGGCAATAAACACTGAAATGTGCACTTTCCCAGAAGGTGACTTAGGAACCTAGTCACCATGTTGTGAGGACTCGCACACCACACAGAGAGGCCATGCGTGTTCCACCATCGTGGCCACCAGCCGGCAGCAGCATCTGATACCCTCTGACGATTGGAGAGTCCAGTCTCCAAAGCTCTTGGTGCAGACATGAATATGCTATGTTCTGACTGAATCCTGAGCTACAGAAACCACAGAAGGTGACAGTTGATTGGTTGATTGTTTGTTCTTGTAAGCCTTAAAGCTTTTGGTAATTTCTTCACAACCATAGACAATTAGTAATCATAACTAATGTATGGTGACACTATGAGGATGGAAAAATGACAGAATGGTTTTCACTTAGGATAGATATTTGAATATAACAACCAAAAAAATTAAAAGCCATTACCAAGCAAAGCTTTGAGGCCTCACCCTCTTTTGGTTTTCTTAACAGGCATTCAGGTATGGAGAAACCTAAGTACATGAGGAGCCGCATTAGAACCCAGAGGGCTTTCATTTTGTGCTTGAATTAGCTTTCATAAATAGATTTCATTTTGTTCTCCTCTAAGACAAGTTCTACCAGAAATTCTGAAGGCAGAAGTGTACTAGGACAGATATAAGATCTTTGTTGGGATTTCAACCATACCTGGGACCCTCACAACCTTTAACCTACCACCTCTCACAGAAGCTAACTTCAGAATGAAAGACAATTGCTTCTCCAGTCAATTACCCTCCAAGCAATCTATCACATGCTGATCTAATATTGGTTTGAGGAGAATACTTCAGTTGGGTATCAGAAGTCATATAGACCTTTTGTGAAGCCAAACTGCTTAATGGAAACTTGGGGGAATGCCAAGCCTGTACTGCACCATAGAAAAATTGCATCTCCATTATCTTCAGTTACCAGAAGCATCCAGAATTTTAATGTGGATAGACATGGGCCATGGGATGTTTTTAGGGGTTTCAGTAACCCCAAAACAGGGAAAGCAAAGGGCCATTTTCATAGCCAAGTATTTCTCTTGTCATAAAACCTGGTAAAGTCAGAATAAGGACAGTGAAAGATGAGAAACACTCAGGTTTTCTGATTCTAAACGGGTATGGTATAGAATTTGGCACTTGTTCATATTTTAAGCAATTACTTTTTAAGTGTGCATGTAGAGGAATAAGACTTGGCGTGCCAAGCATAGTAGCAAGGGAAATTGTCGGTTAAACGCTGCCCCTTTAGGTGATTTCTAAACATGCATCGTATTATATACACAATCAAAATCAGATACCACATAGGTGGTGCTTTATTTTGTTCTAAGTTCTGTACTAATTTAAGAAAAAGTGACCTATCATCCAAAGACCTTGCTCATTGCATGGCACTACATGAACTCATGGGTTTGACCACTTCAGTATTCCCTATTGGCTAGCAGAAGTGGGTTTCTGGGGATGGGCTTTGAGAATAGTATCTATGTCTCTTTCTGATCCACCAGATGTACAGGAAGCTCTACTGCCATGCTCTCTAGACGACAGTGGAATGTTCTCCCTTAAACTGTGAGCCACACACAGTAGACTCTTTCCTTAAGTTGCTCCTGTCAGGTATTTTATGACAGGATCCAGAAAGGTAACCAAGTCACTCTCTCATGTTACACAATACACGTTTCTTAAGATCAGAAAGTGGGGCAGACTGTCTTGGTGTTCTCCAGCATTCCCAGAATACCATGCATAATACTTGTTTGAGTCAGTATGTGAAAAAAAGAAAGAAAGAAAGAAAGAAAGAAAGAAAGAAAGAAAGAAAGAAAGAAAGAAAGAAAGAAAACAAAAAGAAAGAAAGACGGACAGACCAAGTTAGCATGCCCGGCCTGGTTCCTAGAAGGGACCTGTCTGTACCATATCAAGGCACAGTGGTTCTCAGGGGTGAAAATCTACCTAAGTACAGCAGCAGTCATAAAAACTGGGAGCTGCCTTAATGCTGAGAAAAATCCTGAGGTCAAAGTTGTGAAACCAACAAAGATAAAACAACACAAAATCCAAGAAGAAGAAGAAATAGTAACAGGAACCTGCTTAAACAAGGAGGGAAGGAGGGAAGGAGGGAGGGAGGGAGGGAGGGAGAGAAAGAAGGAGGAAGGAAAGAAGGGAGGGAGAGAGCCCAAGCATCAGGGAACTTTCTGGGTGGGATGTTAATGAGTGAGAGAGACGATGAAGGAGTACCAAGTAACTCAACTGTCTGAGTAAAAGAAGAGTGGGCACTTGAGTCCTAGAAGGGCTCTTTAGAGCTCCTCGGTGCCTCACACACCTGACTCATACCTTGAACAAGTATCTCTAACACAATGTTGGAGGCAGATTTGAACAACAGTCTGGTTGTTCAGGTTGTAGCTACTTGACTAAAAATCAAACAGGTAAAATTTCATTTAAAAAATAGGGGGAAGAATGCTAGGAATAAATGTGAGGAGAGCGCATTACACAAATGTACAAAAAGTCACAACAAAACCTGTTACTTAGACACCGAGCACACACCAGCTAACGATTATAGAAGGTAAGAGGACAGTTCTTAACTAACATTCTGATAAACTGCCTGCTTTGTTCCCTTTTTCTTTCCAGGATATGTAATTAGTAACATATGGGACTATAGCTTCAATATACATATACATATAATACATATATATTAGTTTCACACACACATATATAGTTTGTTGGCTTGCAAATGTATAACAATTATTTACTGGCATTTTTAAACACATAAAACATTTAGACTTGACTCTCATCTATGTTATTTTATCTCAATTAAAATTTCCAGGATATTTTGTGTCATTTCACAGTTCTTTTATCAAGAATTCCCAACGTGATAAAGTCAAAATCTCACAATGCCAACATTTAAACATTATGTTATCCATACAATTTAAAAGTGATTAAAAGTGAGGCTCCTAGGGATAGAGGGTGGCTCAGTGGTTAAGAGCATTTGCTACTCTTGCAGAGAATGGATTTCAGTCCCTAGCACCCACGCGGCAGCCCATAACCACCTGTAACCCCAGTTCCAGGAGATTAGATGCCCTCTTCTGGTCTCTGCAGGCACCAGGCTCACCTGTTGCAAGATACTCATCCACATAAAAATAAAAATAAATAAATCTTTAAAAAATTTAAATCTCCTTAAAACTGTAGCTCTCCCCAAGCTGAACAACCACAGCATGTGTGCAGAGGACCTAGCGCAGCCCCAATGCAGGTTCCGTCCGTGATTGCTACTTCAGTCTCTGTGAGCTCCGGTGAGCCCTATTTAGTTAATTCTGTAGTCCCTGTTCTCCTGGTGTCTTCTATCCCACTGGCTCCTCCATCCCCCCCACCCCCCCACCCCCGCGCAGGGTTTCCCAAGCTCCTCCTAATGTTTAACTGTGGGTCTCTAAATGCTAATTAGTTTAGACTGCCACCAGAACTCTCCTGAGATGAAATTCAAGTAATTCCCCCCAACCCTTTTTAAAATGGAATATCAGTCCCTAACTGTATTGAAAAGGAGAAATGTAAAGATGGCAGTTTGTAAACACACGATTGGTACAGCCCTGCTCATGTCTCTCCCAACCTCTGTTCTCAGGGAAGCTGAGAAGAGCCAGACAGCTTCAGCTCCCACAGCGGGAGGCAGGCTCTGCCTCATTCTTCCAGCCTAGGTTAAGTCCCCGATCTTGATCAGCCTGAATGGAAAGATAAGCGCTGTGAGGATCTGGCTACATCTTCCCACAGAAGTGAAGCATGGTGAGATCAGGGAGCAGTGTCCTCACTCCGAGGAGGCGTGGGTGATGGAGGCTTCAGACAAGAGGTTAGATCTGGTCAGGCCTTGAGGGGTGAGAAAACTGGTGCAGGGTGAGGAGCGGTTTTCAGAGGAAGAGGCAAGAGCGGAAGTAACTTGAGCTAGAAAGAGGAAGTAGTGAGAACTAGGACGTCCACTGGAGAAACGAGTGCAGGGCTGGGGGTCCAAGTTCGCCAGTGTGGAGACGCTTACTAAAGACAGGGGTGAATCTCACCAAAGGCCAATTCATTACTAACCTAGGAATATTCCAGCCCGGGCATCACCAAAGCCCTTTTCAACTATTTCATTTAAACACGGAGACCTATCTTCCTTATTCAAGACTCAGGAAAATTTTTATCCTCCCGTTCTCAACCTCCCTAATGCTGCGACCCTTTAATACAGTTCCTCATGTTGTGGTGACCCCCAACCATAAAATTATTATGTTGCTAATTTTACTACAGTTATGAATCATAATGTAAATGTCTATATTCCTATGGTCTTAGGGCCTTTTTTTTACAAATGTATTCTTCTGTTATACAAAACATCCTGACCACAGGCTCCCTCCCCTCCCTTCTTCCCAGTGTCCCCTCCTCCCATCCTCCATCCATTTCTCTGCAGAAAAGAGAGATCTCTCAGGGATATCAACCAGAGGTGGCATAAACCCTGTGAAACCCTGTGAAAGAGGTCCTGACCCACAGGTTGAGAGTCACTGCCCAAAAGCATTCTCTAAAGCCATAATACCTAAAATACACTTCTGCTTCAGCACTACCATATTTTATTGAAATGTGGGTTCTCTTCCTCTCCTATCTGGAAAATATTTTAAAATAAGAAAGACCCAGTGTAATTCTATGTTCCTAGTACCAAGTACAATAACCAGCCCACAAATAGCCCATGAGCTGCATGTGCATTGAGTAAAAGGTTGTGGTGGTGTCCTTGTTTCCTGTGTCATTCCTGGCCATTGCTCCCAACACAGTGCTTTGGCTTACAGTCAGTAGTCAGTGATTGATGAAACTTACACAAGAGAAGCAGCTAAGATATTTACAATGACGTTTTCAAGACGTTAGCATACAACTCCAAAGGTATGCATTAGAGTCTGATGAACTTAATGTCCCTTATCCCCAAGGCCTCTTTCTTATCTACATCCTAACATTAGAGGAACATGCAAGACAAATTCCTGACAAATTCCATTTAAACTTCCTTTAAAACCACCCCAACATTATTAGCATGAGTCCGTTGGAATCTACTCCCACAGGATGCTAGGCGCAGACTTTCCCCAAAACATAGAAAGCCTTAAGGTGAACAGAACACAAAGCCACACAGACTCAAACCCATGTCCCAAAGTACCTTCAGGCATGAATCCTCGCTGCATGGCTCAGTTTGACTCCAGGCTCTTTCTCCTCTTTAAGCTTCGGTGTCTAAATGTAGAATATACAGATAATAAATGTACTTACTATGTGAGGTTCTTGTGAAGATTAAAATGAGAAGTAATAACATTTTAAACCATTAGCAGGATGTCTATTGCCAGGAGGCACTTAACAACTGTCATGGTGTTCCCCCTTCTACACATACTTATAATGTCAGCACATGTTTATCTATGTAAAGACAGGCATGAGATATACCACATTTTAACGGTTTAAAAAATAACTTTGAAAACATCTTTTAATTGCTCAGAGGGAAGGTCATTGCTTGGCTCCCTTAAGAAGAAAAAGACAGATTTTAGCTTTTAATAATAACAGCTGAGCTTCCTGTGAGAGTATAGCAACCTGGTTACCAGGGAAATGTTTTGTTTTTCTTTTCTACCCTGAGAAAGAAGCAATCATGTATTTACACGTCAATTTAGATGTCTGTCATGTTTAAGGGCTTTTGTTCAAGGGGGATAAAGCAAAGGTCAGATCAGCCTCTCATCACAAAATAGAACAACCCAGAAAGAGCATCTAATGCAGACAGGAGCTTCAAGTAGGCAGGTGAATGCTGTGTCAGCCTCAGCCACAGAACAGGGGAAACGCAGATGTCACACTTAGCACCTAGTTTGAGCAGTACTGTGAGTTTCACGTGGATGATACCAGGCAGAGGCAGCAGTCCTCCAGCTTTAGACCAAGGTTTACGGGACAAGAACTGAGGTGTTTCTTCTCTTCACTAGTTATAGCAGCTGACACTACGAAGCAAATTGCCTGACTATAAAATCAGAGGAGCAGCCTTACATCCTTATCCTATTTCCCAGCATTTGTGTGACCTCAGACAAAGGACATAGGTCCTTTCTGTCACCTATGAAGAGGAATAAATAAAATCACTTACCCAACGGACTTCAAGGCACTCTTAGAAACATCCAAAGGTGTAATGGTGCGAGGCCAATGAGGGGACAACACTGCCACCAAGCCTGATGAGCTGAGTTAAACCCTGGCATCTGTACTGTGGAAGGAAAGAGCCAGAGTCCACAAGCTGTCCTCTGACCTCCTCATGTGATCCCACACCCCACCCCCTCCCCCCACGTCAGTTTTGAAGAAAGAGAGAAAGAAATGTGACTATATCTGGCACCTGATACAGCCAAGTACGAATATTAGCCGTGGTAATGCAAAATGTCACGATCATAATGTATTTAAACACTCATATTTTAAAGGTATAGTTTTTATATTTATAATGAAAGCAAACGTATTCAATAAACTCACTATAATTTATCCAAAATGAATAATGTGGGCCGACTTTGGGCTCTGGTGTCTGCTTAGGTACCACCTGGTGGCATTTAAAAGTAAAGCAAGGGCACTGTTGAGCAGCTACAGAAATGCAGTAGAAAAAGACATGGTTGGAATACAGGTTAGGGAGAGCTCAAACAGAGGCCCAGACTTACCTGAGCTGGCAAGGGACTTGACGAACTTAGGACCAAATCTATGAAATGGACCCAGGCACCGTGTTCTATGTTCTGTAGCAGCTGCCACAGTCCTTGGCTCAGCTGTTACTAAAGGAGAAGAAAACCCCGCCCTCTAGTTTTAACTCTTTAGTAACCAGCACATCACACAGCAAGGGTATTCAGTGCATCAAAGGGAAGGACAATGGGAGTACAGGGCCTTGAAAGAAATTGTGCAATCCACATAGGGCTCTCTGTGGTTTTCTTGTATTACCTTCCCTTCCCCACCCCCTACCGGCCAATTCAAGTGTGTTTGTTTGAACACCAACCCTGTGTCAATTGAAATGAGTTAACAGGTACTAGTCTGGAAGACATTAAAAGAATAATGCATCTCTATGGGTCCTAAGTCACAGGAAAAATAACCTAGACCCAGACGACCATAAAGGCCTGAAGGTTCGGGTAGCATGTGGAGGAGACCTAAGCTCTGTTCTGCTCTCAAATGTGTCTGTTCTGGCCTCAGTTTGTGTTTACCCACCTTCGGCTACTTAAGTGCATTCACCTCTTAGCAAAATGGGCACAAATGGGAAATCACGTCCTTGAAGGCTGTAGTCTTTATATGCTGACCTTCAGGGTTTGCTTGTTGTTTTGTTTTGACTTTGACTTGTTTTGTTCGGCTTTGCATGCTCCCAGTGACACAGCTGCTCAGAGAGTGCTCATGACTCATTTTCTCAACAGTGTGAGGATATTTGGAAAACAAATGGGATATTTAACATTATTAGTAAGCTTCACAGGTTATCATTGGGTTGGTCACGGTGAGCTACAGAAAGCTTCCAGGCAGTTAGTCAGTCTCAGCCCTTCCTTCTGCATCGTCTTTAATTGACACAACACTGTGAAGTAGGAGTTAATATGATCCTCGTTTTGCAGTCTCCAAAAATAGGGACTGTGGGCTGGAAATGTAACAGTGTAGTGAAGGGTTCCCCTAGCTGAAGCCAGGACTTGGACTCCATCCTAGGTGCTACTGGGTGGAGGGATTCCCTGGTCAAGTCTCACACGCTCACCTCCAAAAGGCATTCAATATAGAAGCTAGAAGAAAAATCATAAAATACTTATTGAAAAATATTTTCCGTGAAATAGGATGCGCAAACCTGGCTATCTGTAGCAAGGAGAGCACACTGAGAAGGCTTCCTTCTTACGCTTGATTTGGGGACTCACAGTCCTTTTGGAGGGAATGTTAAAAGAGTAGAGTTTCTACAATGATCTTGGGAATCTGATGATTTAAAAATAGTGGAAAGCCCTTGGTGGCTTGGCCGAGATAAATCCATGGCTTGGTAGAAGATTGGTTGATAGGAATTTATAAACAAAGGCCTTTATGAGTGTTTTCTTATGAAACAAAATATCATCCTAGGAAAGAATTAAAGACTTCACTAGCATTGAACTTGGCATTAAGTTTAGTTAGAAGTGAGTAGTCCCATGGGCAGAAGCCCCCTGAAAGCCCCTCTGCACTGCTGTGTGGGGTCAGGCACAGATGTCAGCATCTTGAAGTGACAGCTACAGTGAAACTATAGTGTTGGGAATTCCCTGGGAAACACTGAAACCAACTCTTTCGTGATGCTGTCTGCCAAAATAACCTTGCTGCTCCAGACAATACATACTCGGTGGCCCTTTAAGCCAAACTTTTATTTTTTCAAACGGGGTTGCAAATTAATTCACATCATTTGCATTTGGTTTTGGTTTGGCCTCTTTATTTTCTGTTTTAGGTTATCCCAGATTATGATCTACACTGACTCTTCAGTTTAGGAATGAACTTTCTTCTGGAATCTTCCCCCAACATGTTTCTCCACCATTTTCAAATTGTCTCCCAATACAGTGAGGCTAACTAAAGAGACCCTTTAAGGGCTAGGGAGGATGTGACATGTTTCTGGCCTCTAGCAATCGTGCCAGCCAGGTACAGCTTTGCCTCTTCTCCTTAGGGTGGAGATGAGAGCAAAGAAGCAAGCACAAAACGACTCTGCTGGCAAGGCAGACAGTGGGTGCTGAGGAAGATCTTGTACTTTCAGTTTCTTTTCATTATAACTTACGTGCATTATCTCTTAGGAATGGAATGCCAAGGCCTTGGTGTTCTACTCTCTCTTGGAAAGAGTGTGCCATTCTGGGAACCCAGATAAAAGAAATGTTGTCAAATGGCCATGGAGACGCCTCGACTAGATTGCTTAACAGCATCCTCCCGCGCCATCTCTGTAGGCACTGACATTTCTGCCTTGGATTAGATGCTTTACTCTCCTTGCTGCAACCAAATGCAACCCAATGGCAGAGAAGTGGATTCTGGCTCACAGCTCAGATAATGGGGATGTGCATGAGAGTGGGAGCAGTCTGGTCCTTGGTGCCACACAGGAAGCAGGGGAAAAGCCATGCTTATGGTCTGCTGGCTGTCTTCTTTTGCCAGTTTTATTCATTTAGGGACCTCAGCCTGCAGGGTGAAGTCAGAGTTTGTCCCCCTCCTCAGTTAACCTCTCTGTAAAATGTGCCTTATTGACATCCTAGGTTTTGAACACTGAGTTAGTTTCACGATGGAAGTTAGACATCGTAAGCCTACCCCTTGTCAGCAGGACACCCAAACATTCGCCCACGACAGCTGTACTTTTCCTAGCACCTGGTTTTCCCTGAGAGCATCTCTCTTAGGTCTGCTGCACATTTTCTGATTTGAAATGTGTTGGTAAGGACTATAGGCACAGTGGTCCTGCACGGCTCCTCCACCTCTGTTGGAGGTCCTTCATATTCAAGCCACCTCTGCATTGAGCTATGGGGGTACAGTGAAGCCTGGCTGTGTGTCAAGTTGGTCCTCAATCCTGGTACACTCCTCTCTTCTTCACTTCTCATACACTGCCCCCCCCCATGAGAACTGGCTAATTCAGGCACGTGATCCCAGACATCAGGCCAAAAACTTTTGATGCTGTGGATCAAAGGGGTGAAAGGAATCAGAGAAGATAAAGGTCATTCTCTTTGGGCTTATTTCCTCCAAATAATGTTTATTTCAACAATTTCTGAAAGTAAGCGTTGCTATGACAGTCATGAGAATGAGAACAAAAGCTTTTAAGAGAGTAAACTGTGAGAATAAAGCACAGTGAACAGACTGGGAGCTTCGTGGAGAAGAGCGGTGGTTTGTATTCTTGGCTCAGGGAGTAGCTCTGTTAGAAGGTGTGGCCTTGTTGGGGTAGGTGTGGCCTGTCAATATGGGTGTGGGCTCTAAGACACTCATCCTAGCTAACCAGAAGTCAGTATTCTGCTAGCAGCCTTCAGATGAAGATGTAGAACTCTCAGCTCCTCCTGCACCATGCCTGCCTGGATGCTGCCATGTTCCTGCCTTGATCACACTGAACTGAACCTCTGAACCTTTAAGCCAGCCTTAATTAAATGTTGCCCTTGTAAGAGTTGCCTTGGTCATGGTGTCTGTTCACAGTGGTAAAACCCTAACACAAGAAGCTAAGTAAGAGTTTAGGTCACCTAATCATTCTACACCCCACCAGCATCACAGAAGCTGCCAGACACATCCAGAGCACTAGGAATGGGTCAAAACCTACTCCAAGCATCTCCCTTCCTTAGGTGGCATCTCCCTTCGTGACCTGCTTTATGCCACCCTCTCCTCCATGCCATTGGCCTGGACCATGTGCTATGCTGTCACAGCTCTTGCCAACACCTGGTCTTATCTCCACATCCTCTTGCCCCTACAACTGAAATATCACGATCTTTCCTCTTAAGTGGTCGGCAGCCTAGGCTAGGCTTCTAAAAGATGGTCCTAAATCAAGGAGAGAAGGAAGGGGTGGCAAAGAAAAATAATCAGCCTGGATATGTCGTTCATAAAGGGACTCAGTTGTGAAATTTTACTGTGGAGTTATATAGAGTTATAGTATCATATAGAGGTACCTATAAACTTCAGACATAAATTCGTTTCAGAACTTTACTGTTCGTTCCATCACTGGAAGTGAAGTCCATGTACAGGATGGATTCATATTGTTCATGATTTGTGGTTAGGGTAGCTAGCATATTTTCAGTTAATTAGAATTTAAGTTAAAATATATGTTAATGATCACTAGTATACCAGTAAATTATGTTAACACTATTATTTTGTTATTTCACTTTATTTAATTTATTTATTTTGGTTTTGGGAACAAAACTCATGATCTTCCTGCCTCATTCTACTCAGTTCTGGGATTACAGCCATGTGTCACCAAAGGTGGCTCATTCTTTTTTGCTCTCTCTTTCTCTCTCTTCTTCTTCTAAATATGCTTGATCCCTAAGAAAGATACACGTGTACCAAAGTACTCTCAGGGTGCATCTCTGTTCAGTCTTCTAGAGATGGTGCTCAGAGACTGAAGTCAGCATACACTCACTACCTAGAGCATGTTCCAGGACAGACTTTAATCTTTTTGTCTTCTACCTTTATAATGCACTGCCGCAGCACTTGCCTTTCTGGCCTTTTACACAAAGAGGATGTAGTCATCCCTTTCCACTGATGTCTTCTATAAGCCTCAGGGAGCCTGCACTGCTACCTCATTCATTTTGATCACTAAGGTGTCACATCCTGCACTCTGCCAGGGAGTATGGAAAGAGAAAATCGCTAAGGATAATCTCTCTCCCAGCCTCTATTGAGCTGGACCACTCCTCCACTGGAGTGCTAAAGGAACTCAGGATTTCCCCACCGTGTGTTTGGCTTTAGGACCTTCCTGTTTTGTTTGTTTGTTTTGTTATACCCCAGACCCAACCATTCCTGGTCAGAAAATGACTTGATGTTTGTAAGCAGAGATTTCGAGGAAAAGAAATTTCAAAAGACCTTTGGCGATGTGAACTGGATATTTACATTTGGTGACCAAGAACTTATAAGATATATTTTGAAAATTTTCTACAATGGAATTCAAAATTAAGCCCTTGTTTGTCTCTCAAAATTAAAATTACTTGTTCAAAATTCACAGCACACAAAGAAAGACCTGGCCACAGGGTTCTTGGTCTTTGCTTATAAACTGTGTAAACGGTGGTGATTTAGCAGAACATACTGGGATGCTATAGATGCCTTTCCTTTAACACTGATGAGACTTTGAAACAAGGAAAGAAAACACAATATCCTGAGATGAACTGAACCCAAGTCCAACAATGTGAAAGTCCCACTCTGACACAGAAACCGTTTAAGATAGTATCAAACTTTGCTTCGAGCCATATGTTGATAATTTGCTTCCAAAACTGTCCTGTTCACAGTGTTTCTACCATGTCTATTGTAATTCCTCCCTCCCTCCCTCTTTCCCTCCCTCCCTTTCTGCCTTTCTCCCTCCTTTGCTTGCTTCTTTCCTTCCTTTTCTTTGTGTAGCTTTAGTTGTCTTGGAACTCTGCCTGTAGACCAGGATGGCCTCGAATTTACATAATGCTGCCTGCCTCTGCCTTCCAAGTTGCTGGGATCAAAGGAGTGCATCGCCACCACCCAGCATTCCACAGTAAATCCCTGATAGTTATATTACGTTTACTTCGGGGTCTATTTCTAGTCACCAGGGATATAGGAGGCACTGACAATTAGAAACAATCCCACCCACATCTATATTGATGAACCACTAAGTTTATTGGGTTATTTACAGGAACTTGGGTGACTCCTGCAGCTGCATAAACATACAGTCCCACCCAACATGGGTAGTGACCTCTTCATAGTTGGAGTCCCCTTTTCATGTAGCCATCTGGCTGAAAGTAGAGGAGAAAGAGAGGGGTGGGGGTGACTGGGCTGTCTGGTGAGGGAGGATCTGATGAGCACTCCCTTCTTTTTCCAGGAAATAAAAAACAGGCCAGAGATTGTGAGAATCTCCTGCCAGTAAACCATTCCTGTTCTGATTTCAGTCTGGTTATAGACCTGTCCTGCCAGAGCACAGGATTTCTCAACACTAGCTTGGATAGCAAAATTGAATTACCTAAAGAAAGATAAATACTAATGTAATATTAGCAATGCTAATAATGATGGCTTCTGGAGAAGGCAAGAGAAAGCCAACTGATGGAATACCTTTTGAAAGTGGAAAGGCTTAAAGAAAACACAATTTGGGGTTCAGCACTGAAGAATAAAGAGTTGAGAGGCAGCAGGTAATGATGAAGAGTCAGATGAGCAAGTGTTGGGGCAGCATGACTAGAGAAGACAGCAGACAGGAGTCTTCTGAAGCAAAGGGAACTTGAGTCAGAGGCTGAAGTCAAGGGTTTTTCAGGAGAGCTTTTTATTTCAAAAAAGAAGGTGGTAACTAAAGGGCTTTCAGATCAGTAGAAGGATTGATGCACATTTTACGATTTAATTTCTCTTCTCTTCAGATACAGACAAATTCATCCAGAGCCTAAGGTCTGTGAAGTCTGGAAAGGAATAAATAAAACTTTATTTTTCATAGTAACATAAACCAGGCACATAATCCCTCAGAGCCAAATGGAAATAGACCTGGGTTGGCTTGAATCTTTAATTGTTTTTGTTAAATTTGTGTCCTTGGGTTAATTAATACAGAGAAAATTTTTTTTCAGAAAGGATTTGTCACACTAATGACATGATTGATGTCTCAGTGTCTCACATACTTAGACATTTAGACACTTATGCACACATGTAAATAACATGAGAACATCGTGGTGCATCTGGATCCTCTCACTAGTCTGATACACACGCTTCCCTGGGAAGAACATCTTCTGGATGGGAGAGGGTGGAGTGACATGATTGGCTGATGGCCTGCTGCCTCTGCCGTCAAGTCTCTCTTCTGAGTAACCTCACTAGTCTCCGTTTGAGCAGCTTTTCTATGGTTCCTCTTGGAACTGTCATTAACCCATCTTGGCCTTTCTCTGTGCATAGACTACTCATAGTCAATGGGAGAAAAGATTCCATTATTTGTACAACTGGCAAAAGGGGAGGGGAACAATTATTATCTGCGATGAGAAACTTCCAGATGTGGACATTGTGAACATTCCATCCCTTCATTCAAAGTAATAAAGGACTGCAAGGCGGAGGCCACCTTTGTCACTTTTCCTGCTTAGCCTCTTCTCCGGATGTGGACATTGTGAACATTCCATCCCTTCATTCAAAGTAATAAAGGACTGCAAGGCGGAGGCCACCTTTGTCACTTTTCCTGCTTAGCCTCTTCTCCGGTAGCTTGTTAGACCAATTATTAAGGGATGTAGACCCCCAACATCAGAGCCCAGGAAGGAAGCTTTAGGACGTGTATGTTTGCTAGCAAGGGCCCTGATTCCACAGAGCTCCTAAAAAGAGGCAGATTGAACTGGTATTTTCCTAGATACTTGAATGCATTTTTGGTTTGTTTTTCACATAAAAGTCATTACCCATTGCATTAGTTACTTTTCTGATGCTATGATAAGATATCAAATGCAAGGAAACTTATAGAAGAGATTTATTTGGGCTTATGATTGCAGAGAGATAAGAATCCATAATGTCAGGCAGAGGTGGTGGCTGGAGTGGGAAGCTGAAGGCTTACATCTTGGACTGCAAGCATGAAGCAGGGACTGTGCGCTAGAAATGATATGTCTTTAAAGTTTCAAATCCCTTCCCCCAGTGATAGACTTACTATAGCAATACCACATCTCCTAAGCCTATTCATTCAGTGCCACCAACTGGGGACCGAGTATCCAAATGTTCGAGACTACGAGGGATATCTCATTCAAGCTACCACACCAGTGATAGCCTGGAGTCTTGCAAAGCTAATGAAGATGTTCAAAATCTCTTCTGTGTGAAATTGTAAGAGCAGCTTTGCTGTTCTATTTATTTGTATTTCTCTCCCTCCAACTGACACGGGCACCTCTCACTGGGTTGAAGTATCCAGAACAACATTTTAATTTTGGAAATACTAGAACTCTAGAAAAATCTGAGAAATTAAAAAAAAAAATTACATCTTTGAGAATTCCCACATGATGTATTTGGGTCATTGTCATTTTCCTCCATAACCTCCTCCCAGACCCACCCATCCAGTTTCAAGTTCTCCTCTTTCTTTTCTTTTAAATTCATCGACTCAAGTTTGTGTTGTACAAGTGCCCCTGAGCGGTGGGCCTGCCCTGGAGTGTAGTCAACTTACCAGTAGTCACACCGTTAAAGAAACTAACGCTCCCTTCCCTAGCAGCCTTGAAATACCAATGGCTCTTTAGTTGTTGGGACTTCATGCCCACCCCTCCCTTCTATGCTGGGAGTTTGTCTGGTTTGTGAGTGCACATGGCTTGTGCATGCAGTCATAATTACTGTGAGTTCTTCTGTTCAACTGTCCTACTGTGTCCAGAAATCATTGTAATCACCTACTGTCTCTGGCACTTACAGTATTTCTGCAGCTGAGTGTTGGAAGGAGAGGTGTCTTATATAAGTCTAATCTAGTTCATTCCTTAGTGGCCCATTGTCTTCTTGTTGACCAGTTAAGCATTTCTGTGTTAGTTGCAAGAAGAATCTTCTCTTATGAGGATTAAGAGATCTAGGGCTATAGTATAAGTCATTAGGAGTTGTTTTAATACTGTGTCCAGTTAGTAGAATAATAGTAGTAGGTTCTCTGCTAGGGCCTCAAACCTATCTAGTCACAGGCTCTCATTCTATCAGTGGCGCTAGGTATGGATTGCATCTCATGTAAAGGGCCTTAGATACAATCAGGAAGGGGTTGATTACTCCTGTAATGAGTGGGTCCATTGAATCAGGGGGTATGTCTTGCCAGGATTGTCATTATTATAGCTTACAAGGTTCACAGCTGGCTGAGACTAATACTTAGTTTACATCTGTGGTAGAGTTCAAACATAGCAACTTCTAGAGCTATGAAAGCTAGCCAGTAGGGATCAAGATTTCAGGTGAGTACCAGTTTAATTTCTCTGTATTCTGTGACACAAGGGTGTAATATCTTCAGCAACAGGGCCATAATTGTCAAGTTTTGGGGTAACCAAGAGCACTGATGATATCCTGAAGTCTTTGGGGGGGTTTATGGGGCTCCATTGGCCAATAGCTCAAAAGAAAAAACTCTTTCTTTGTACTAGGGTCCCTATTTTCTAGCATATGGTGTCTAGTTGGGATATTGTTCCCTTATTATAACTCCATTATATATACATATACATATAATTATATGCATATACATTTTATATTTATATATATATATATATATACACACACACACACATACATACATATGCTTCTGCAGTAGTTGGTTTTCTTTTCTTTTTTTTTTAAAGATTTATTTATTTATTATATGTAAGTACACTCTAGCTGTTTTCAGAAACTTTTTCTTCTCACTCTGGCCCAACTCGCTCACTGTAGTTATCTTCATACACCCCAGAGGAGGGCATCAGATCTCATTACGGATGGTTGTGAGCCATCATGTGGTTGCTGGGATTTGATCTCATGACCTTCGGAAGAACAGTCAGCCCTCTTAACCGCTGAGCCATCTCTCCAGCCCCAGTAGTTGGTTTTCATCTAGCTTTTACAAAAGGCTTTTGATATTAGCTATCCCTCTTCAAATCCTCTCCTCAACTCTTAAGAATGTTCTCAAAGTTATTATTTGATGGGTATGAAGTTTTAACTTGGGAGGATGAAGAGTCTGGAGATGCATGGTGTGTATGGTTAGGGGAGGTGCTACCATAATGTGACTATACTAGGTACCACCTCACTGTGTACTAGGTACCACCTCACCGTGTACTAGGTACCACCTCACCGTGTACTAGGTACCACCTCACCGTGTACTAGGTACCACCTCACTGTATACTAGGTACCACCTCACCGTGTACTAGGTACCACCTCACCGTGTACTAGGTACCACCTCACCGTGTACTAGGTACCACCTCACTGTATACTAGGCGCCTCCTCACTGTATACTAGGCGCCACCTCACTGTGTACTAGGTACCACCTCACTGTGTACTAGGTACCACCTCACTGTGTACTAGGTACCACCTCACCGTGTACTAGGTACCACCTCACTGTGTACTAGGTACTACCTCACCGTGTACTAGG
>CM052701.1:99943237-99968009 GCA_028551405.1 Uromys caudimaculatus
ATTTAGATTTTTAACATGTGATGAATACATTAGACCACATGACCTGGAAAGCCTTTCTTGTACTAGCATCTCTCTCTCTCTCTCTCTCTCTCTCTCTCTCTCTCTCTCTCTCTCTCTCTCCCTCTCTCTCTCTCTCTCACACACACACACACACACACACACACACTGGGTTTCAGTGACACTACTCTGTTCTCTTGACTTCTTGATCTGTGCTTTCTTCTCTTGTCTCTGAACTTTCCAGACAGCTTTCCCAAAACAATCAAAGGTTTTTAGCAACAAAGTCATTGACAAATCACACCACACATCCCATCAACTGTTTTATTTTTTCTTTAATAAATAAAGTTTTAGTGGGCCACAGCCCAGTAAATTGATTTCCATTTTATCTATGGCTGCCTTTGTAATTTAGTGGCAGGGTTGAGTTGTGACACAAACGAAAATATTTACCATCCAGCCCCCTTTTAGAATAAATTAGACAATTAATATTAGTTTTTACTAAATATGTGTCTACACTGATGACAATGTGTGTCTAACGTGCTCTTGTTCCCATTTAGAGCTTGTATCATGGCTGGTACCTTTTCGTCCTTCAAGGATTTGAGACCCTTGTAAGGTGGGCTCAGGCTGAGAGGCCAGCGAGCCTTCTCTGTCTGTTGCTGTCGCGCAGTCTAATGAGTTTCCGAAGATTTTAGGTTTCCCCCTCTCTCATCCTTGAAACAGTGATAGCAACAATATATCAAAATAAGGCTCTTGTGAGGGGTTTTTAATAAAATAATGTATTTTAAGTATTAGATGCAGGTCCTGAGACATACAAAAACAATCTAAAATTGATGACAACTGATGTCGTTCCCACGGTGACTGCGTACTGTCACTCTCCTTTCTCTACTTAATGCAAGTTCCTTTATGACCAATGCATTATCTGGGTTCGAGTTTTATGATCAGAAAGTTGGGGTTCTTTTGATAGTGAAGGGAAGATGGCAACAGGCCTGTGGAGCCATAGTCACTTGGCCTGTCTTCATCGGAGCCATATTCACTTGGCCTGTCTTCATCATCGTGCCACAGAAAGGCGTCAATTCTTTCCCGGTAACCAGTTTGCATCAACGAAGAGTATGAACGATTACTGAAAACTGGTAACCTGTTGCAGGAGTGGATGGGTTGTCATTATGAAGAGAATAAATACCATATCTTGTGCCTCGATACAGAGAAAATACCAATACAACGAAGCTCAAACAAAAGGTAAGAGAAAATTTGAAGAAAATTAGTCCCCATCCACAAACCAAGAGAATACAAAAGTCAGTGGTACAGTTATTCACTTTGATAACAGTATTATTTGATAGAGGCAAATTCTGCCTCAATAATACTGTATTAATCACCTCAGTCACCTTCTACGTGCCAAGCCTTGTTTGAAATCTTAGGCAACTATAATAATCAGATTGAAATCTTTGTCTTTGTGGATTTTCATTCTCTTGGGGGAGAAAATAAAGTAGATAGCTACACAGATCATCAGAAAGTGGAAAGTTGCTAGCTGTGAAAAAAACAGTTAGAAAAGAAGCATCAAAATGAAAAGAAGATTTTTATTTTTAGACAGCATAGCTAGATGGTGTTTTGAGAAAAGACGGAGGGTTCCAGGAGGATGGCCCGCAGAAACAACCCGGGCAGAAAACTTGCAAGCAGAGGAAACGTGCTGTGCAAGTGTCCCCGGGTAGAGATCTGTATCTGTGCTCAAGGAACAGGAAAAACCTGTACATCTGACAGAAAGCATGATATTATAATAAAGCAGACATCCTTTCCTGAGTCTGTACTGTTTTCTAAGCAAGATAACACATCTTGAAATCAATAAATATGTATATTAGAAGCCACATATTGGAAGCACTGTTTTTCCTTGCATTTTATAAATAAGGCAAAAGATAAGGACAGCAAGAGTTTTAAAACCCTGGGTAAGAACCCAAAAGATGGCCTAGCAGGTGAAGGCACTTGTCCTAAGACCGTGGTGACTTGAGTTTAGCCCTGGAGGTCATGTAAAGGTGGAAGGAAAACACTCAGTCCCAAAATTTTGCTCTGGCTTCCACAGTGTGCTGCTGCACCTGCACCCACATGTGCACATTGTACAAGCACACACGGATGCAAACACTAGTGTTAATATAAAATGTATAAGGTTGGCTCACTTTCATGGATTATACACAGCAGGAAGACACTGGAGTCTGATGTACCCGCGTCCAGTGCTCATGGTCTTTGCCACTCAGCCTTCACCTGTTTTGGAGATTGGTGTGGAATGGATTCAACTTTGCTCTCCCTGTTTGACTAAACTGCAGATTTATTGTTCAAAAAAGCATTTTATTAAGTCTTTAAAATTTTATGCAATGTATTTTATCATATTCACTCCAACTTTTCCCGTTAAGTCTTCCCAGATCCACTTTCCCTTCCTATTAAGTGCAATTTCATGCCCTTTCTCTCTCTCTCTCCCTTATCCTCTCCCCCTCCCTCCCCCCCTTTCCCTGTCTCTAAATAAGCCACCAATTTGAATGACTTTGTGTTGTTCATAGCTTCCTGGGTGTGGGGGTTTCTTTTTGTGACCTTGTTTATTGGTAACCTTGCCTTTAGATTCTTTTAAAACTAAATTTAGAGCTGAAAATATCAGCAGTTTTCCATGGTTCCTTACCACCTTTGCAACAATGGCTTCTCCTCTTTTTGGCTTCTCCTTTCTTCGTTTACATCCTGATCTTCCATTGTTTTACCAGTTCTGCCAATGTGCCCAAGCCGGGAGAGCTCCCGAAAAACCCTCATAGGAGGGGCCTCATCAACAGCAACTTTGAGCCTTAGGATGGAGGGTGGAAGGTAGCTGGTTTTGTACACACACACACACACACACACACACACACACACACTTACTAATTTGTGACTCAGATTGCTGACAATCCTTCAAGAAGACATTATGTATGCAATTTATTTGGATACATCCCTTCCTCCTGTTCTTCTACAAATATAGTTTTGAAGAATAACCTCAGTCTTGAAAAGCCTTATGAACATCCCCCTCAAAAATTATGTGCACGCACAACAACAGCAACAACAGCAACAACAACAGCAACAACAACAACAAGGCCTGAAATCCAATTGGAGAGCGATTACTTTGTTCTGTCAGTGCTGGAGAGACAAAGACTGGCTGATTCCTGAGTCTTACTACCCACCTCACTGACCACGTTTCTTCTGGAAAAGTTACCCCATTTCAAAGTAGGCTTGGAAAGACAGAAGTGATCACAAGACCCTCATATTAGAAAAGACAATGAGCATGACAAAGAAGAAATCTTGGACCAGTGTTTGCATATAGATATTCAGTGTTTGAAATCATAAATATTTTCCTCTGAAGAATATCTGAATTTGTGACCCAATTGTTGGTATTCTTGGAATGCAGATTAAAATAATTAAAAGAAGAAAATACTCTGGCTTTTTATGTTCTTTTTTCAAAGGACATTCTAGTTTGTTTGTTTTACTATGAATATACTAATATGTTGATGGTATACATTTAAATGGCAAAAGGCCAATATATGATAACTACTTCTTGAGAAGCTAAAGCTACCTTTACATTTAAATCATATGGAAAAACAAATACAAGGAACCACCAAGCTCATATTAATATTTACCCAGTGGAAACACATTCTCATGCCTGATCGCATGATTGACACTGTGGAGACAACTCCTCAAATCTTCATTGCAAACACTTGAGATTTCTTATCTTTCTAAAGGGATGGAATCAATACCTACCCAGGTAAATATGACTCTACAGGATGTCTTCTTCATTCTTTTATGTAATTTAAAAAATAAGATACATGAGTAGAATTATAAATCTTTAGTTCCCATCACTCAACTTCAACTGTAGCGCACACACAGACAGTCTTGTTTCATCTGTCTCCTCTTCTTAAAACTTTTCCTAACTTATTGACAGTTCTTCTTCATAAAAGGTAAGAGCAACCACACCTGGGAGTTGGTCTATGGAAGAAAAAGTCAGGAATCTGAAGACCCACAGTGGATGTAAATGATTGCTTGGTTTGTCTAATGTCTGAGCACTGCCTTCTGTGTTCAGAGACTTTGTTCCATTGCAGCTTTGTGGAATGCAGAGCCTACTTTCTAGTTTTTAAGATGAAGATGTCCAATTCTTACTTTTCTAGTTCCTTCATGTCAAGAATCATGGCCATAACTGACATTTGCCCATTGAGCTATTCCTGCCATTTGTCCTCAAAAGGAAGTAAGTGACCAAAGAAATGGGAAGACACACCCACTGAGGAGGCAGTGGCTCTGGTAAGAGCCTCAGTTTCTCCAAGGGAAGAGTAGATTAGAAATGAAGATAGGTATCAGTGAAACAAGGGTCTGAGTTCAGCATCAGTACACAGACCATGCTAATGAGTGCTCAGCCATGTGACGGCTGGACTGTAAGGTTTTAAGAAGTTCCTAAGGCACTGTTTCAGTTCATGGGCCATTTTCTGAGCTATCCTGTTTTTGTTATTGACAAATCTAACTGATACAGCTGGACTTCATTGTCCATATCAGTCGTCTCAGAGGGATCCTAAAACATAAGCTATACCAAAAAAGAAATAAGGTGTGTGTGTGTGTGTGTGTGTGTGTGTGTGTGTGTGTGTGTGTGCCTATAGTTCCAGCTACTTAGAGACTAGGGTGGATGGATAATTTCAGTTCAGGTATTTGAGACATATGGGACATGTTCCCAAGGGGAAAAATGAATAAATGAAGAAGGAAGGGAGGGAGGGAGGGATGAAGAGAGAAAGAGAGACAGAAAACATTACTCAAAGATTTTGAAGAAAAAGAAAGTTCGCATAAAACACATCACAGTAGCAATTTGAATTTCTTTGGCTGCATTTTCCAATGTACCTTATTAGTGTGGAGGATTGGGAACGCGTAAAGGTTCCGGACAGTCTATAGTCTTAAGAAGAAGCAAAGGAAAGATTTCCTTAAGCCCACACGCAATGGTACACATTTATAACCCAAGGACGGAGGCAGGAGGATAACCAGTTTGATATTAGCCTGGGCTTCATAAGTGAGATTCTTTATCAGTCCTTTGCTACCACCATTACTGACCCTCACTAACTTCAAAAGCCACTTTAAATATCACTAAGTGAATTATAGCTTCTGCCTGTGTCCCTGACATAAGTAATGGAAGTTTGCATATAGGCAGGGAAGAGGCCATGGTAAACTGTTAATCTAAAAAAATTAAATAAATAAATAAACAAACAAATAAATAAATAAAACATCACTCCAAGGACACCTTCTATAGGTTGCTTGATTGAAAATGTGAGCACAGGCTTAAACACGTGAACATAGGCTCTTCCCTGTGAGTGTCAGTGAGAGGGACAGGCGAGGCATTCTTGCTTTTCATCAGGCTTATGCATTGGTTTATACAGATGTGTGAAATTCTCACTCGCTCAGAGGTTTAAAATAACATATAATAACACACACACACACACACACACACACACACACACACACACACACACACACACATATCCCCTAATGACTCAAACTCTGGTGTCTGTTGTGAGTCTTTCTGCCCCTGGACCAAGGAGTGTGTGGAGTTGTGCTCCCTGCAGGCTGGGGAGGGCAATTTGCTCCCTTGTGTTCTCTGAACTTTAGAGGTCAACTCTGGGTCTCAGATTTTGACCCCTTTTCTTCCTCTGACTTCATGGTCACTCCTTTTTTCTCCTTCAGAATTTGATCCAGTCTTCCTCCTTCAAAAACCCTCCTGGTGCTAGCACTGAGCTTACCAGAATAAACCCAAATGCTCTCTGATGATCCGGGTTGGGTCACAGCTACATGATCTCACTGGCCACAAAACGTAACACTCTGTAGTTTTCAAGATTAGGTTTCAGCTGTTGGCAGGGCTGTTATTCTAAGACTGCCCCGCAACCTCAAAGCAGCTTAATGCTCTTAAGATCTTATTTTCTTTCTCCTAGAAGCCCTTGCCTTGATAATTTATTTGTTTGTAATATAAGTACAAAATCCCTACCAAGACTCAGACTGCAATATTTAAGCCAATGTATTAGATCATATATATATATATATATATATATATATATATATGAATTAGATCATATATATATATATATATGAATATTATGCAGTGTTTACTTAAAAGGCAAGATTATTCTGAAACTGAGTGTATTCCTCTTCCTTTTCTCACTACTTTTTTTCCTGCCACAATTGTTTATAATCTGACTTGCCTTGAGCAGATATTAAAATACAATAATTCTCTCAGGTTTTAAAGATATGCACTGTGTTGGGTGCCACTGAATATAAATATATGCTTAAATAAGCTCATTAGAAATAAAATAAGTCACAAGGATGATAGATTTAAATGATAACTCATCAGGCATTACTTCCATTAAAGATGGACTGCACTTGATATTTTAAAATATCGTCTAAAGGAGAGAAAAAGGAATCATTTCTCGTACAACTGTGTTCAAAAGCAGAAGTCTGTGATCATTAATTAGATTTGTGTTATACTTATAAAAAATAAAACAGGCCGGGCGGTGGTGGAGCACGCCTTTAATCCCAGCACTTGGGAGGCAGAGGCAGGCGGATTTCTGAGTTCGAGGCCAGCCTGGTCTACAGAGTGAGTTCCAGGACAGCCAAAGCTATACAGAGAAACCCTGTCTCAAAAAAAACCAAACCAAACCAAACCAACCAAACAAAAAAAACCCAGCTTTACTTATAAATACTACTTGTCATGAAAAAGGTTTTAGTCCCATTCCCTGTAAAAAGAACCTTTATTTTTCGTTCATGTTCTTTCAACCTGTATCAAATCTCCATCTCCTAATTTATAGAATACATGATGGAAAATGAAATGCCCATTGGTGATAGCTCATACAGCCAGAGATATCATTGCAAAGGATGAATGTGATTTACAGGCCTGGGAAATGATCCCGACAGGGAAGAAAAGACAATATAGAGTCTGCTTGACAACCTGCTTTAAAAGCAAATGACAGGAACAATTTTTCTCATTCCTTTACGAGCCAAATGCACATACACGCTCATTAGTAGGCTGATGTGTAGTGCCGTGCAGGTGCCCCTTTGTCACATGGGACTGTTAATGAAGTCTTTGTAGAATATGCAGCCACTAATTACTGTTGAGCTTCACAGGTCTTGTGCGTTGCTGTTTTCCTTCCTCAGCCAGCCTCCTGAGCTTGGCAGAGGATTTCATTCACCATCTCCCTGTGTGTTTATAACCACTTCTCTGGCTCAGGCTTTTCCCAGTCCTCATAGAACCTCAGACACTACGGACTGCACCCTCACACTGACACACTTACTCCACCTCCTCTCTCCGCTCGGTCCATATTATTCTCAGTGATATCCTGCCAACATTTTAGTTGCCTGGGAAGCTTTCTGAAGATAACCTTTCCAAACGATGTTATATTGGCAGAAAGAATCACATGCTGGAAGATGGGTTTGCTTATTTCAGGAAAAAATGTAAGACGCACACAGAAAATATTACAATTATGTGGAAATTTCCTGATAGGAATATTTCTCTCCCAATGAAGAGAAGCTAGAGCAGTCAGGTGTGGAGGATGTACAATTCCTCAGTGACTATTCCTTCTAGTTTATGCTTTCCTGAGGCATTCTGGGCAACCAACCAAGTGGGATGATTCTGAGCTCTGCAAAGTTACTCAGCTCCAGATATTTCTCAGGGGTTTTCTGGTAAAGATGTTGTTTCCAGAAGACATGGGGCCTGCTTTATTACCATTCACGATGTCCTGACAGAGAGAATGCCCTAAGGGAATTCATGATGGATTAGTCCTCAATGGAAAACAAACAAATGACTGATTGGGACAAGAGCCGAGCCAAGTCCAGTGGAGAGTGGGAGAAGGGCACCGTGCAAGCAGGTAGTTTGTGGTTTAATGTTCTTTAAAAGAAAGGAAAGGCAGGGACATTTTAGGGAAATTGCACATACACACACACACACACACACACACACACACACACACACACACACACACACACACTACTGTTCCCTCCAGTTTTATGTTAGTGATTTGCATGCTTGTAGGCCAGAGTCATCATTGGGTTTCAGCTACCTAGAGCAGTAGTGTTTTACATTTTTATTTTTCATGCCCAAATGTTTCAAAACACGATTCCCTGCCCTCAGCCACTGGAAACCACCAACCTACTGTCTGACTTTATGAATTTGAGTACTATATTGTCTTATGTAAGTGGAATGATGCAGCAGTGTTTACCTTCTTGTGACTTGCTTATTTCAATTAGTGTGATAACTTAAGGTTTAGAATGTCGGGGCATGTATTGAACTTTTCTTTCTGAAGCTGAAAAAATGCACAGGACAAGAAGAAGTCTGGAAGTTCACACACATACACACAATTATACAGTTTTAAAAAGCTAAATGTATATGGCAAAAAACCCAACATACACGAAGGCTTTAAATCTCCCCTTACTCCCAGATGCCTAACTTCTCTTTCTAGGAACAAGAATTATGATTCGTTTTTTGTGTGTGTTCCTGATTTATGACCAAAGGGAAGCTGATCAGGTAGCCAGGCTTATTATTATTAGCTCATTACCATTTGTGATGTTCTGATAGGGTGTATGACTTGGGAATCCTTGGCAGATTAGTTCTTGATGGAAAATAAACAATCAAACAAATGTACACTTGACATTATCTCTCAAAGACTTGTGATCCCTGCCTAATATAAACACTGTATAAATAGTTGTTATCCTCTGTTGCTTAGTGAACATGGCCCTTGTGGAAGAGAAACGGTACACACACATTTAATATAGGAATAAGCTCTATCTGTGGTTAGTTCAATCCACAGAGGCAGAACCGTTGGACTCAGAAAGCGAACTATTCTGTGTTATCACAGGGGTATCCTGCTTCTTTCTTGTTTCTCATTAGCGAATAGCAGGGACAAATGTCTCCAAAGCTACACAGTTAGATCCATGGGCTGGTTTGAGGCACACAGGTCAGAGTCACTTAACTCAGAGCCACCCAACTGGCCAAGTAAGGGAGGTGGAGCAGCAGCAAGGCTCAGAATCAGAAGACAGAGCAGTCAGCTCTCAACCAATGTACTCTGTAGATGGCCATAAACACACGGAAGGGAACGAAGTTGTTAAACAGTAATAACCTGTATCATCAACATGTGGACTTTAGGACAGGCAGTATGTATGGTGATATTTCTTCATCAGTATTTTCAGAAATTTATTTGCTGTGAAGCCTAATTCTTTCCTATAACATTTGTTTCTAAAACTGTGGTTGTCTGAATCAAAGGTTCTGCCTCTGTGGATTGAACTAACCACAGATAAAGCGTATTTTTTTTTTAAAGCTTGTACCTGCATTAAACATGTACCACTTCTTTCTATGCCATATCTACTAAGCCACAGAGGATAGTAGTTGCTTATTTATACAGTGTTTATATTAGGCAGCAACCACAAGTCTTTGAGAGTTAAGTTCAAGTGTACATGAGGCTTGCATAGGTTATATGTAAATACTCTGCCATTTTAGAAAATAGGCCTCTGTAGATACAAATTTGGCATCAATGTGCAAAGCAGTCCTTCATGGAGAGTGAGGGACAGCTACATTCTCAGCACATTTGACTGACAGGACACTTGCCATATTGCTATCATTCCTTTTGGTCTTCCTTTTCTTCTTCAATCTGTTTGAAAAAAAAAAAAAAACCACTTTTCAGGGCTGGAGAGATGCTCCGGTGGGCGAAGAGCTGGCTGCCTCACCATGAGGATCAGAGCAGTCCCACGAAAGCTGGGAGTGACCTTGTGGCTCTTTAACCCCAGAGCTGGTAGGCACAGATAGGCTAATCTCATGGGCTTGATGGCCAACCAGTCTAGCCTAAATGGTAAACTTCTGGTTCAGCGAAGACCCTGCCCCTCCCTGCAAACCAAAACCAAGCCAAACAACCAAACAACAGCAAAAAACAAGGTGCAGAGTGATAGAGGAAGATGCTGGATGTTGACCTCTGGCCTCCACAGGTGAATGCCCAGGCAAGCACACACACACACACACACACACACACACACACACACACACACACGTACATATATACAGATGCAGATGGGTGCACTACACAAATGAGCACATGAATGAATATATATATATATATATATATATATATATATATATATATATATATATATACACACACATATACATATATACTTTGACATAACTATTCTTTCCAAACATAAAATGACAGTATTCTATTCTCTACTGCAGTGCCATTTGAGTTTGCTTGGGTGGGAAGGATCCTAAGGTTCCTTGACTTTCCCATAGGTTTTTGTCAGTCTCTCTTAGAGACATTATGTACAGCAACATTTTAATGTTAGAATAAAACCTTTGAATTCTTGGACTTCCATATTTCCATCATCAGAAAATATTCAAGAGTCACTTCTGAACACAGGCTTAAATCTTTTACATGACAACATCAATAAGGCAAGAAGTGAGCCTTTGGCCTAAAAGAATAATGGGAATCCTGGGCTCTTTGGTGATTTTATGAAGAAATATCATCCTTAGCTCTCTATTTGAGGCACACCAAATCATAAGGTTATATTGTTCTTTGAGGGAGAGAAAGAAGGTAATTCGAAGTCTTAGTAAGACCATAAGAACATATTAGTCTTGTAACCACTGCTGGATCCATAAATCTGAAAATCTATACCTGTGAGACAGGGAAGAGTGAAGCCGCAGAAGGAGTGAAGTAGTCTCAAGAACAGTTAGAGGGGGAATCTCTACACACAGTTAAGGTTCTGTGTGTATGCGCGTGCATGCATGTGTGTATGCGTGTGCGTGTGCATGTGTGCGAGTGTTTGTGTGTGTGTGTTTGCAATACACGTCAATGTCTATTTGTCATGTACTAGATGCTCTGAAAAATGTCAGATAAAGAAGTTTCTTAGCACATAGGTCCTGGATACAATGAGTATGAGTTTTTAATGAGATTGTAGACATGTCATCAAGGTGTTACAGCATCTCAGAGGAAGAGTGGTCAACTGGCATGGCACTGAAGGGCGATCTGGGTAAAGCGTAATGGAGACATAAGTCAATCGGGCACAGAGCTGTGAAACTTGGGACAGTGGCAGTGGAGGGAGGGAAGGAAAGTAGTGTTGATGCAAGAAAGGCAGCTTCCCCTTTAGAGGGGCAGCTAATGAATCCAAGGCTTGGCTTGTATTAATCTCTCCCTCACTAGGGTAGGAAAGACAATAGGGAAATGATCTGCTCTGGGGACACTTAGAGTACAACCAGATGTGGCAATACATTAGGTGTGAAAGATTAACGTTCCTTATTCTTTCTCCACTGTAACTCCCTCAACAGCAAGGTACCTGTGAACTCAGTAGAGAACTGTTATGTGAACAAAGCAGAAAAACTAGGTGAGGACATTTGCCAGATAAAAGATACCCTCAGGGCTCTGTAATACCTACCATATGTCTAATATACATTTTCATGTTATGGGAAGCAGTGAGGAGTGCTCATCTGCATGGTAAACCCATTCCCAAGTCTACCTGCAGCCATACACAAACAAGATCATAGTTGTGTGCTTATACAAGAAAAAAGATGTTTGATCCCTTTTCTTTAGAAACAAAGGACAGAAATGGTGAGCTGTTATCAATTCATTTTAGGCAGTTCTAATGTAAACGTCAGTCTAAGTTCTAAACAAAAGAAGTTCTCAGAGAAATTAGTACTAATCTCTTCCAGTTTTGCAACATACAGATTTTTATCTTCTCAAAAAGGCATTTACAAATCGTCTGCGAAATTATTTTTAAAATATTGTCAAATATCATAAGTTGCAAATCCTACTTCACCTCATAAGAAACAAGATCATGATTCTATTAATTCATGACCATTCTTAGAGATTTGTTCAAAGAACAATGTATATTGGCCTAAGACCCTGGTCCCTCCTGTATGCAGAAAGTCTTTTGTCTATAACAGTTGGCTATCAATTGAACAGTGGTTTTGAAGGAGATCAGTGTGTGAAAGACAATGGGAAAAGAACTCCAGTAGCCCATCATAGGAAGAGCCTATTTCAAGAAAGATTTTTTTCCCCCACAATGGAGACTCAAAAAGCACAGAGAACCAGGCACATGGTACGGTGATGCTTGACCATAACTCCAGGGCTGTGAGCAGGTGAGGGAGACAGGTGAATTCTTGATGCTCATGGCCAGGCAGTCTAGCTGAGTCAGAAGCTTCACATTCACTTAGTGACCCTGCTTTAAGAAATAAAGGTGGAGGGTGATCAAAAAAAACCAATGTGCCATCAACCTCTGGCACCACACCTACACTAACAAGTATAGATACCACACACACAATAACACAAACACACACATCAAATAAATAAATAATAAAATAATAATAATAACAATAATAATAACAATAATAATAATAATGATAAACCTTTGCCAAGCACAGCATATAGTTGAGATCTTAGCATGCAGGAAGGAGAGGCAGAGGAACTGCTGCAACTTTGAGGAAGATGAGCTTAGAGTGTATGTTTCGGACCAGGTATGGTCGCATAGCAAGGCCTTTTCTCAAAACCAAACAGACTATAGACAATTGTAATGCATATGGCACATAAAGTCAGTGGAAATAGACGATACGGCAGGTAGCAGACTAAAAACCTTCAAACAGGCTTGGAGCTCAGCGGTTAAGTGTGTGTGCTGCCTTTTCAGAGGACCTGAGCTCAGTTCCCTGCACTCACCCCAGGTGGCTCATAGCCTCTTGTGACTTCAGCTCCAAGGAGATCTGATGCTCTCTGGCCGCTGTGGGCACCTGCGCTCATGTGCGCATACCCATACGCAGACACAGACATGTAATTCAAGATAATAGAATAAAATAAAAACACTTAAATCTCTTCAGCTACTTCATAAAGTAAATGGGGATAAGTGACAAATCCTACATGAAACTGATAAAATATGTTGTACACTTCTACAAGTAAGATTTGCCATAAACGTATGTGGGCTTAGTGACATCATCCCCCCCCCCCCCCCCGAGAACTAGTTGTTAATCACTTACCAAGGGAACATTAGACAGGGACCAGAGCACAGGTGAAGAGAGCCTAAGGGGTGGTGTTTGAGACCTCGCAGCCTGCAGCACTTATGAAGGAACAGGCAGATCCTCTCACTGTGGCTGATTTTAATGGGATTGCTGCCAGTGAGCTCCAAGCAAGACACAGACCTCTGTGTGCCTTGAAGCAGTGTGTTACAGACAAGTTCAGAGAAGCAGCTTTTGTTTTCCTTCCTGGTTTTGAGTAAGGAGAAAGACATAGCCGAAGGTCTGGAGATGTAGCTCACATTTCGAGGATCAGATCAGAATATAATGGGAAGAGTGTGCCAAGTGTCTTCCTAATCCCTGCATCTTGCCTTGCTGGTCTTTCTGCTTCTGTATCTCGATCTCTTACCTCACTTCTATAGCTGAGTCTGTTTCTGAGCCCTGATTCCATTTTTCACTCTTTTCTGCACACTGCTCTCTTTTGGTTTGTGCATTGGCCACACCTGCCTGGTAGAGAGGCCTCAGGACTAGCCTTGCTTTTTTGCTTAGCAAATGCTACAGACATTTCTGTCCCCAAGGCCCAGATATAGACACAACAGTCCTTATGCGGCTGGCTGCCAGCGAGCTTCTTTGTGAGGCCAGCCCCTTTTCATGCAAATGTCTCCAGGGTCTTCTCCTGTCTGTACGGTGGTCCATTATCACAGTATTATGCAGCCTGCAGCCTGCTGCACAGTGGAGCTCAACAGGCCCTACCCAGTCAGGGCTTCCTTGTACAGTGGATGTCTGCCAGACCTCTGCTGCAGCTAACCAGGCCAGACCCTAGCAGGTCCCTTCTCAGAACTACCTTACCTCCTGTGTGTTCTCTTTTGTAGAACACAAAACCATATACTGCAGTTCGAGAACCAACTGTGTGACTGTTTTCACCTCAGGACTTGAGTAAACAGAGATGAAAAGTTTCATTCATAAATATGAAAATTTCAGTCTTTTTCAAACTTTTTGTCATTAAAAACATCAATTAGAGCCAGGTCTAGTGGTACACACCTTTAACCCCAGCACTCAAGAGGCAGAGGTTGACGGATCTTTGTGACTTTGAGGCTAGCCTGCTCTACATAGAGAGTTCCCAGGATAGCCAGGAACACATAGTGAGACCTTGTCTCAAAAAAGTAAAAAATAGAGAAATAAAAACATCAATTCATTTTATGCAGAGCTGATATAAACTAAGAGATTTACACAGTTAAGATGGTTTCCAGTTGCTAAACTGTAATCTCTCTCTTCCACCCTCTCTCTTCCACTCCAGCTGTTTCTTTTCTTTTTGTGAAAGAAACCACTAAAGCGAAAGATGGAGAGATTAATCTAAATTTCAGACAATAGTAATAGTAATAATGATAACAACAACAACAGCAACAACAACAACCACCCTTCTGTTCACAAGTCCCTAAGACAAGAATGGCTTCTGTCTCATCTTGTTAATCGAGTATACACACTGTCACCCTCTTACTATGGGATCTGAATAAACCACATCCTTCTTTTTGCTTTCAGAGAAACAACTCCTGTGCGCACACTGTAATCATGGAATCATTAAAATGGCCCCATTTGCTAACATCAAAAAGCCTGGATGGATGAATTCAAACATCAGAAAGTAGGCTAATTTTCTTTATTCTACTTGAGAGAGGGTGGGAGGTGAAGCAAATGGGACCAGTTAAGAACCTGAGGCTTTTGAAAACTGTCATAGGATACAGGGGGAAATGGAGAAGTGGTGTTCCATAGATAAGACCCACTCAAAATACAGGAATATAATAATGTCTTTACTACAGGAAAGAACTCTCGCAACTTGTAGCAGACTGGGGACTTCCCTACAGTAATGTGACGCCTATTAGTTGCTCACTGGAGCAGCTGCATTCAGACTTTTTGGACTACAGCTCTTTGTGGATGACATTTAAATATTCAACCTTCCCACAGGAATGTCCAGACGTCAACAAGTTCCTAACATTTCATATGTGTGCGGAAATGAAGCACTGTGGTGATCTGTAATGTTGAGAGGAGCTAACAGTAGTTCAGAGAAGGGCAGGCTAGACCCCCATTCCCAACACATTCAGCTAGCACTGTATCTTTCCTTTCATCCAGGAAGGCTATGGATTTAGATAGAAAGTTTAGGGGAGAGACTTTAAATCCATTTTTTTATTCTTATTATTAATGAAAACATTTGCCTTAGTGGGGAAGTGGTGGTGCATGCCTTTGATCCTGTCATTCCAGAGGCAGAGGCAGGCAGATCTCTCAGAGTTCAAGGACAGCCAGGGCTACACAGAGAACAACGACAACAACAACAACCACAACCCCAAAATCCCAAAGCAAAAAAAAAAAAAAAAAAAAAAAAAATGCCAGTGGGAATTCTCATCCCCATCAGTTATGGATGTCATTGGATAGTAGGAAGAAAAGGGAAAGAAGAGAGGGGGAGGTGTTTTTATAGGAAACAGAAACTGGGGTGCAAAACAAGAGTGAAGGGAGAAGACTGTGGAAGCAATGTGTCCTGTTACAGCACCTCTTGGCTTCCTCGCCGTAGCAGCTGCAGTTGGGAGACAAGGGAAGCAACAGACATTTTTTCCTTTGTCTGGAGCCCCAGGTCTGGGGTGCAAGGCCAGAGGGTGGTCTAGGATGAAGGAGCAGGTCCTATGACTTCTTATGGGTATGAAGAAGCTAGAAAAGAGGTCTCCTTTCTTTTATGAGACTAAGATTACCTTGTAGTCCAGGCTGGCCTCCCCTTTAGGGTCTTCCCACTCAGTCCCTCATGCCGGGGTTACAGGCGCTTTTGACAGCCAGTCTAAGCCACTAAAACAGTTTCCTGGACTCACTGAGAAAAAGTCCTCACTGGCTGTCTGATTACCAAATACCTTCCCTTGTAAACATGTCCATTTCCTAAAAGTTCACTCTTTCAAAGGACAGCATCTGTTTCAAAAGCCTTTCATATCGCAATCTGTAGCAGCACAAACTATTAAGTAATTCCATAGAAATTTCAACATCAGGAAAGGACTGTGTGTCACAATTATGAGAGGAAACAGCACATTCATGGACTTGATCGTGGCGGGTTAGTAAGGAGACTCTTTACTGACATAAGAGTAGGATCAAAAGAAGCAAGTCATAAAGTCCCTGGTATTAGCACTACTGGGCATCTTCTCAATCTCTGGTCCTGCAGTGGTCAGGGGTGTGTGAACTGTTATGTGACCTCTCCCAGGAAGACATGAACAAACCTTTGTTCATTCCACATAAGACACCAAAGACAGACCAAACAGTTCCATCCAAATCCAGCTTGGTGAAGCAAGGAGTTTGTTGGGGCTCCTTACAGAAGCATGAGGAGAGGGCTCCTTATGGAGGCATGAATGACATAAGGTAGAGGCATCACTGGAAAGCCCGCCCAGTTGGCATGGGTGACCACCCAGGAAAGCTGTTCTCCAAGGTCTCTCTGGCTGATTTGCAGGCAGATCCTCAGGGATGCATCTCCCCCTCCCCACCCCATCCCTGCTTTTATAACCTTAGACCGGGGCCAGGGCCTTGAGAGTCCTTCAATTTCTGAGATTCTTCAGTCTTGTGATTCTCCCTCCTCCCTCCAGGAGGGAACATTTCAACTCAGAGGAAATAGCTACGCAACCTCAGTGGGGAAGCCATAAAGCTTGGAGAGCCGTGAATGGCAGGAACTGGGGCTGAACATAGAAGGGGGCAGACACCAGGCAAGCAGAACTAGGCCAGGAGGTTGCAGAAGTTGGCTGAAGGAACTTGAGTTGTTTATGGGGCTCTGTCCAGAAGCCAGAGGGAACAGGAAGAGTAGAGTGAAGGTCTTGGAGGCCAGAGCAAGGTGAAGAATAGAAAACACAGATCAGACAGAACAGGTGGAGAATGAGCTGCCCAGAGCATCTCCGCAGAGCTCACCCCACCCTTCTGCCCCTTCCTTCACCCTTCTGCGATCATTGACGACAGGTAAAAATGGAGACTTGGAAAGCTAAAGTTTCCAAATCTCGAAATGCTCACCATTTTGATTTGGGGTGACTTCCTTTATTGGTGGGTAAGCAGATCACATCCCAGGCTGTTGGTAGCCATAAGAGGCAATCTACATAGTTTGAATCAAAATTGAATCCTTTCCTGACTGCAAATATGATCTGGACATAAGTATATCTTGTAACTTGGTTTCTACAGACAAAGGCCACGGAGATTAACAAATTGTCCCCATGCTTCCACTCCACTTTAATTGCATGAGGACCCATAATCTGCTGGACTCAAGAGCTGTGCTTCCCACTTACACAGGGCTGGCAGTCTTTGCTCATCAGTTCTGAAGAGGCTTGAAGCAAAGCTCCAAATGGCAAAGAAGAGCAGCTTGAAATTAACAAGTCCCAAAAGGTTTTGTCTCACTGTAAGAGTAAATGATTTATTCTGGCATTTTGACAATCTGTACAGATGCCTCAGGGAGACTCCTGGGAGCAAGAATTTTACCTCTCCAGGACTTGTGGCTCTCCTTGTGTTATTCAAGATGCCTGCGGGAGCCCAGTACTCTTAAGGTGCTCTTATCCCGCTCTGGCTGCCCTCATTCAAATTCTGTTAACGTTTATTACACAGTGAACACATATTTTTGTTAACACAATGTTTATTTGGGTACTATTTGTACTCAGGAAAACAGTTCTACATTCAAACATGCTTAAAGAAAGACTAGATTAAACAAACAGAAATAGAAATGGTTTTCCTATTATAGAAACTTACTTCCTTTTTGTGTTAATGTGATTTATTTATGCAAGGGTGCCAATAAGTGGCAACGTGTCCAGCTCCCTTGCTATGGCATATCCTATGCCAGATATGCTACACGTAAGACTAATGGGCTCCTTAGGGGGTTGGAGTTGTTGTTGTTGTTGTTGTTGTTGTTGTTGCTTTCGTCAGTCTGACACAAGCCAGAGTCATCAGAGCAGAGGACCATCAACTGGGGAATTGTCTCTATAAGATTGTCCTGTGTAAGCCTGTGTGTTATTTTCTTGATTGGCGATTGATGTGGTTCCTTTGGGTGGTTGCCACCTCAGGAAAGGTGGTCCTGAGTGGTGTAAGAAAGTAGGCTGGGCAAGCCATGAGCATCAAACCAGTTAGTAAGCAGCACCCTCCATGACCTCTGCAACAGTTCCTACCTCCAGGTTCCTGCCCTGAATTTCTGCCCTGACTTCCCTTCACAATGGAGTGCAAGCTTCAAGATAAATTAAGCCCCTTTCTCCCCAAGTTGCCTTGATCATGGTGTTTTTCACAGTAACAGAAAACAAACTAACACACGAATGTTTCAGGAAATACATTTTTAATAGAAGTTCTCTGAATTCCCATTGTTTAGCAATGATACTGTCAATGCAGTTAGTCTCAACCTAATGGTAAGGAAAAAGAGTTTAGGAATGTCCATGGGCTTCTCAAAACGTCTGAAAACATCTTAGAGAACTAAGTTTATTTTTGGTATATTATTGCTGACTCTGCAATGTTGAGCAACTTGACGTGACTTCTGAGTTGTTTCCTCATTTCTAAAGGGGAGAAGAGCAAGGGCTCTGATCTCACTGTTGATAAAGTTTCAATAGTACCTTGTCAGTTTCACAAAACATTAAATGTGCACCTGATCCGGCCCTTCTAATCAAATTATTTGCTCAAAGCAAGGCTTATACCGTGCAAGAATGTTCATAGCAGCTGGATTTAGGTATCACTTACTTTTCTTGCTGATGTGACCTGAGAAGAAGCACCAGAGAGCTTATTTCAGCTCATGAATTGAAGATACAATTCATCATGGCAGGGATGACGTGGCAGGTGGGGCTCACAGCTACAGTAATGGGCATTTTCTTGTATCTGAGCCACTTTGGAACAAAGAGAGAGGTGTTCATCTGACTTTCTCCTTAGCTGTTATAACCCATGGGATGGTCTATCACCCACTATCAGATTGACAGCTCTTGAAACTTTGTCAGCAACATACCCAGAGCTGTCTCTACTGGGTTACCCTGAATCCAGTCAAGTTGACAATGACAACCAACCCAGTTTGTAGTAGCCAGAAATGGAAAAAACTCAACCATCCCTCAACTGATAAACAGATAGACCAATGGTATCATATCCATAAAATAGAATTCTACTTAGCAATACAAAAGAATGAGTTACTCACATAAGAAGGATGCAGCTAAATAAATATGGCAGACAAATAAACCAGACAAAGCTATGCAGGCCATATGATTCTGCTTATATAAAGGTCTCAAAAAGCAAACTAATCCCAGTAACGATGAAAGCATGCTTTCTGCGTACCAAGGGACAGCAGCAAGAATCGGTAGGAGAAAACAATTACAAAGAGACCCAAGGACACTTTGGGGGATGTTGTGAGTTTCTACTTCATTTATGGCTGTTGGATTTCAGGAGAATGCATGTTTTTCATATTTTACATGTTAAATAAGTGTGGTTTAAATGCAGAGATGTTTTGTTTCTCTGTTAGTTAGGGTTGTTATTGTTTTTACCACTGTGACACACACCTGATAGAAACTACTTCTAGGAAAAGAGTCTCAGTCATGAACTGCTGGTTCCATTATTTTGAGGCTTGAGCAGAGACAGAGAAGTGACAGGGGAGTCTGTGGGAGGGCACATGGGCTCACCTCACAGTGATAAGGAAGCAGAGACAAAAAGAGATAAGAAAGGGCCAGGGGCAAATGTAGACCTCAAAGATGCACCTTCCCCAGCCCAGCCCCATACACAGTGACCTACTTCTTCCAGCTAGGCCCCACCTCCTCAAGTTTCCAGAATAGCACCATCAGTCAGCTGGGGACAAGGCTTCAGCACAAGAGCCAGCGGGGCACTTTCATATTTGGATTGTTTCATAATTGCAGTTATTGTTGCCTTTGAATGGTATCAATGTATCTCCTTCTGACTTGAATTGCTTTTTCCCTGAAGGCAAATTAAATATTTTAAGCACCTTTTCTTATGCCTATTTGCCATCAATGTATCTTATTTGATGAATGTGATTTCCTATTTTTTCTTTTCCTGTTGAATTTTGACAAGTTTTCAAATATTTTTGATGTGAGTCACCTAAAAGATACATGGTTTGCAAGCATGTTCTCGAAGCCCATCTTGAAGCCACACAAGTTTACTTATTTTCAGTAAATTATTGTATTTAGTTTTCAAATGTTGCTCCCCATCCCAGTGCCCCCTCCCAGAGTTCTTCACCCCATTCCTCTTCCTTTTTGCCTCTGAGGGGGTGCTCTCCCCACTCCCCTCCCATCCCCAGCATCCCCCTTTCCTGGGGCATCAAGTCTCTACAGGGTTAGGCACATCCTCTCCCACTGAGGCCAGACAAGGCAGTCTCTGCCACATATGGGGGGGGGGGGAGGCATGGACCAGCTCCTGTATGCTCTTTGGTTGGTGGCTTAGTTTCTGGGAGTTCTGGGGGGTCTGAGAAGGTCATCCAGTGATCAGCCCAACTTGGGATCCATCCCATGCATGGGCAGGCACCAAACCCTGACACTATTACTGATGCCATATGCTTGCAGACAGGGGCCTAGCATGGCTGCCCCCTGAGAGGCTCTACCAGTAGCTGACTGAGACAGATGCAGATACTTACAGCCTATCATTGTACTGAGGTCAGGTCCCTCCATGGAAGAGTTAGGGAAAGGACTGAAGGAACTGAAGGGGATTGCAGCCCCATAGGAAGAACAACAATATCTACAGTGTCTTCTAAAAGGTCTCACACGTGCATCTATTATCCAGTCTGCGCTGAGTTTTTACATGTGGAATGCAGTGTGGATCGAAGTTCACTTACTCAGTTTTCCAGAGCTAGTTGTTGAGAAGCTCTGACGTCTCCACGTAATGGTCCTTCTTCTATTTGCCAAGAATAAGTGATCCATCTAAGCTGGAGGCTATTTTGGGACTTCTTACTCCTTCCCACCGACTGGGTTGCCTTTGTCTTGACTCTGGCACTGTGCCCCCTGACTCTGCGGCTTTATCAACCAGAGAATCAGGTTTGCTTACTCGGCAGAGCCTCTCTTTTCTCCCAACTCTAATTGTTTTACATCCTAACACATCCATCTGCATCTAAGGTTCATCTCAGCAACATCGTAGGAAAAAAGAAAACCATGGACATTCTGATGCTAGCAGTTAAGCTGTAGATCAGTTTTTTTCTAACTTATCAAAATAAACTCTTCAAATCCATGGTAACGGCTTGTCTGGACTTAGGGTTTCTTTAATTTCCTCTAGAAATGAATGCTTTATAACTTTCTTTTTTTAATTAATTATTTATTTTTTGAAACTTTATTTACATTTCCAATGTTTCCCCCCTTCCAGGTCTCCTCTTTGGAAACCCCCTATCCCCCCCCCCCCCCCAGGGGCTTTATACCTTTCAACATAGACATTTTACGTTTCTTTTGTCAGCCTTATACAAACATCACTTTAAAAGTGTGCTTGGTTTTCTTGCCCATCTCTGATGGCTTGTTGCCGGACTATAGGAATACAATTGATTTTAAATGTCAGGGACCTAGCACCTTTCCAGCAATTTCCTCTTATACTGCTTTTCAAGATTCTTTCAGATTTCCTAAGTACACTGGGGACCATCTGGAACTAGAGAGCTTGCATTTTCCCTTCTAATGGGAAACTATGTTAATCTTTTCTCTTTCCAAAAACTGAGAATGTGCTTGTTCATACAGTTATGGATGCCACAAGACTGCCTTGGGTGTTTTCCTCAGAAGTCATCTACTTTGTTTTTGGAGACAGACTTTCTTACTGGCCTGGAACTCACCAATTAGGCTAGGCTGCCTTGCCGGTGAGTTTCCAGTATGCTCTTGTCTCCACCTCGCCTGCCCTGGGATTATAAGCATGTGCCACCATGGCTTTATTTTTACATGGGTTGTAGGGGTTAAAGCTAATGTTTGCAAGTCAAGCATTTTACTTGAGCTACTTCTCCAGGCTGCCTTTTCTCTTTCTCTCTTTCCTTCCTCGCCCCTTCTCTTTCTTTCTCTTTTCTCTTCCCCCTGTCTCAGACCCCTTTCCTCCCCTCTCTGTCCTTCTTTCTTTTTCAATTTTGATTGCTGTGCCCTCGTACTGACACGACACCTGTCTCCCCACAGATCCCTGGCAATGGAGCTGATCAAGCGTAAGCTGAACTTGTGTCAGGCACCATGTCTAATCACAGAGTCACAAGACTCTCCATTGGCCTCTACTGTCTATCTAGCAAGAGCAGAGACACTGTATTAGAAGCCTATAGCCTCCAAAAGACACACCAGGGAATGCCACATACTGCTACTGCCAGGGGTGTGCCAGAGACCTGAGAGTGGGGGCAAGCTATGCACAAGAATTGCCATCGCAGAATATGGCCTGAAGGCAAAGTCAAATCCTGTCTTGACCACTTCTTCGTGTGTTCTTGAACAAATTGCAATGAGGACATCGATCTTGACTTCAGAGAGTCCTTGTGGCAAAATGTATGTGGAAGAAAAACCCTTTGAACTGTGAAATGTTACAGAGCTTCGAAGGTTCTCATGAGCATCATGGCCAGTGTGTGCAGAGGGGCTGGGGATGGTATTGTGACTGTGCCTCTTTTCTAATCTTTGTATTCTGAGGGTGACAACAGCTTCGGGCTTTTGGTATATTCTTGCCCTCCAAAGAAGATGAATCAGAGACTCTTTAACCAGGGGAATCCCCTCCCCATGTGGTGTATTCATGCCTAAGTATGTACATGTATGTGAGGGTATATATGCAAACCGGAGATAAATGCGTAACATTTTATTATTATTATTATTGTTTGATTAGGGAAAGGGCCCCTCGTTGAGCCTGGATCTCACGAATTTGTAAAGAGTAGCCGGCTGGTGGGCTCTGAGCATCCTCCTGTCATGGCCTCCCATCACCCGGAATACAGGAGCACACTTCTGCGTCCAGCTTTTTATGTGCATCCTGGGATTTGAACTCAGGTTCTCATGCCTGAGCAGCAAGCACTTCAGTGAATGAGCCACTACCGAGACAAGGCTAGCTCTCCGTATAACTCTTACTCTTTATGTGGGGAGCATTTGATTATTTTCCATATGACCCCACTATTTCGTCCTAAGTAAAGACATTTTGAGGAAAGTCACATATGTCTGGATTCTTTCAGCCTTAGAATAGGAACGTAAATCTCTTTGATGATAGGATAGTGTGTTTCCCCAATGCCCAGCCTGCTTGTCCCCATCCTATGTCTCCAGAGGAAACCACTTCCTTTTCATAAAAGCATCCTGATGCAGAACATACCTCTGCCTCAGAGTCTCCCATATTCCCTTGAACTGTGAACATAAATTTTAAATTTTTCATCATTTAATTTTTTTAGATTAACATTTGCCTGGGAGGATCCCCCCGAAACCTTCTACCTTTCAATGATCAGTACATAGGTGTCCTTTATAGTAGGGCTGGATACTGGAATAAAGTAAGGAAATCCCCTGGTCCAAAAATTCAGTAGCAATGACAACTCAGAACATTGAGAGCATATGTAGCTGCTGTAGTCACTCAGAGCCAAGGTTCCCAGGCTTAGAAACCTGAGGCTTGTGTTATCGTGCTCAGGCCAGGGCAGAATGACGCTGAGTATCACAGCTGCTACCTCGTGTAGAAAGCCTGTTCCCTCCAGCACCCTGCTCAGAGGGAAGGACAAATCAGAGGAAATGGTGCCATTGGCTCGTGGAGGCTTAAATGAGAACTTACTGTGTCTTTTTTCGGCTCTGGAGCCTAAGTGCCTTTAGAAAATTGTGACCCTCAGTCAGTAGATCGGTCCCCATGTTGGCCATGTTTCTATGTATTTGCTCAAACATATCAGTGCCTGATGGAACATATGCCCTCTCCCTGAAGTTCAGACCTTACAGGAATGCCCCAGAGACTGCCCGTCATGTGTGAGAGAGGGTGGGCCATTATGAAATGGGTATAATAAAGCAAGGTAGGCTCACATCCCTGTGATAATGGATGGGTGTAATATCACTGGGATGAGGCGTTTATCATGATATCACATTGCAAGTGTTTTACAGAAGGAGAGCAGCTCCATAGAGATGGCACTTCATTCTCAGGAGACCCAAGGAAGGTTCTTCTGTCATCCCTACATTCATGGGTGAGGACAGCAGGGTCTTAGTGTTAGAGAGCCACACAAGCTGGTCAAGTGCTACCCAAAGTATCAGGCCTGTTCACCCGTGCCATCATTTCTCCGAATACCAAGGCCCTCCTTTTCAGGAGTTCTGCTAGGTCACCTGAAGACTTCTGTGCATTTAGTAATGCCACACTCTCAAGTGTGTTGTTGGCTAAATAAATACATAAATAAAAATCCCGAAGAAGAGGCCAGAGGTTCAGAAGGAAAGACAAAAATTGGGATGCTTGTGCACAAATAGCCACTGTAGTTACAGAGCTAATAAGTTTTGAAAACAGTTTTTTTTTTGTTTTGTTTTGTTTTTTACTTTTTATGGTACCTAGTCTTGCTAGAACCAGCCAGCTCCTGCTGGAATCTCTTCTTTCTCTAGAGGAGGCCCGTGGGATGAACATTTGCTTGGGAGGCCTGCCCTCTGCTGGGATAATGAAGTATTACAGGCCAGTTTTCTTTCTTTTTTTTTTTTTTTTTCTTTTTTTATTTATTTTTGATACTTTATTTACATTTCCAATGTTTCCCCTTTTCTGGGTCTCCTCTTTGGAAACCCCCTATCCCCTCCCCCTCCCCGCCTCTGTGAGGGAATTCCTCCTCCCACCTACCCGCCCACCCATTCCCATATTCCCACCTTGACATTCCCCTTTACTGGGGCCTCTAGCACCCTCAGGCCCAAA
>CM052701.1:99968109-100005356 GCA_028551405.1 Uromys caudimaculatus
TACAGGCCAGTTTTCAACAGTGGCCTAATCTGAGTCTCAGGTATGACTGTAGTTACTGTTAAGTTTTTTTTGGGGGGGCTGGGGAGGACAAAACTTTTTGATATATTTTCCTCATGATTTTGGATTCTTCTCGTATAATAATTTATATTCATTTTATATGTTTTCTGATTATATCTATTCCCAAAGCCTTAAAAAAATAAAAACCAAACATTAAAAAAAAAAAAAAAAAAAAGGTTAGAGAGCCCAAAGAAATGGCAGCAATAATGGTAAATGCCCCATGAGCTTTCCCTGAAATGCTTTGCTTATCAAATTAGCCATAGTTAATTGGACCGGGACTTGTCAACTAAGGCATATTAATTAGGTTATTTTGATAACAAACATGACCTCATCCATTCCTGATGGATATTTGAATGGAGGTCACATAAACACAGGACTCAGGCAGGAAGGTTGTCCTGTCATGTGTGTGGGGAGAGAGAAGAAAAAGAGGGAAGACAGAGTTTGCGTGGATACTGACAGGAGTCAAATTTCTTGTCCGCAGTCACAACCCCTCCCTATGCCTCTCCATTCTAATTTAGTGTGTAAAATGAGTTTCCAAATTACAGTGCATATATAAGCCAAGGCCCAAGGACATGCAAAAATGAACTGGATCTAGTTGAAAAGGGAGAAAGTCCTAGTTAATATGGTACATTGAATGGTGTGCAGAATTTTTATTGTTTTCTACCGAAATTAGGTTCAAATAAAGAACAATAAGTGAAAATAGCTGAAAGTATTTTGGAAACAAAGTCAAGACAGCAGCTACAGAGTAAACATAGGGAGGACACATTACACACTGTATCAAGTTGTAACAGAGTTCCTCTTAAGGAACCTGGGATTAAAGGCGAGGAGTCTAGTGTTCTCCACTTCTCTGGCACCTTCCTTGTTTATTCATCCTCCCAGGCTCTGCCTCGTCCCTATCTGCATTTCCAAGGAGGAGGAACACAGTGATGGCAGCAGGAGCAGGTGTCTCCTTTAGAAACGCTTCCTTAGTTTAGGACTGGAAAAAACACAGAACCCAGAGCATCTGAAGCGGAAGTTTCCAGAACATTCTTCTTGTGGGCCAGGGTATCTCACCTGTGTGCCTCTGTATGAGAGGCTGGGGATGAGACAGGTTCTTACCACACGAGACTGCCTGACTTAGCTCTCTGTGCAGATCCCTTCCGTGGGCAGCTAGAGTAGACAGTGCCCACATGGATTTCAGTTACTGGAGTTGTTGGACTCTAGCATCAACTCACTGCTCCTTACACTGAGGGAAGACCATCAAGGAACACTGTGAGCAGTTACCAAACACCTGAGGTTCTAGTGTAGTGTGACAAAGTAGCCAGGACTGAAAGTGAGAAAAATGGAAACACTGGAAATACTCCTTCTTCCACAAACTTTGACCATAGTTTTGAGACGAGGGCCTTTGCATCCCAGTGTACCCCACAAGATGTACTTGTATCTTTGAAAATGGCATCCCCCATCACCTAATTAGCTGTGATTCTCACACAGGGACAATACCACATCATGGAAAGGACTGGTCAGCATTTACCATTAATTGACACACAGCGGCACGGGAGAAAATAATGACAAACTGGCATGTCCGTCTTCGGAGGCCACCAGTGGTCAGACATTCGCCATTAACTAGTGTGAGGGCTGAAGGGACCATGAGATCTGGGGCTGTTCTTACCCTGAAGCAGCACAGTAACTTCCAGGCATTTTGTAGAACTCTGGGTTAAAATAAATACTAAACAGTCTAGGAGAATAAAGGCTGGGGGTGAGAACAGGAAGAAAATTGTAGGAGGCAGGGAGCCGTTGTCTCAGAGTTGGCTTGTGCACATGAGGGCTGTTTTTAAGCACTGAATCATTTTTCTACCCTCCACAGCAGCTCCTTCCTGTACCCGTCAGACCCCCTTGTCTCACTGAGAAAGGAGAAAAGAAAGGGTGCAATTTGTTCGGAATCCTGCAAGTGACTAGCGTTCATTTGGACATCTCATCTGTACAGGTAACGGTGCAACGGGCCATGTGAGGTAGAAGTACTAAAATAGACATTGAACCACCAGGAGTGGAAGCAAAAAGCTGCCAAGGCAGACAAGAACAAGGCTTCAGAGACCAACCAAACCATCCACTTCAGCATGGCAAGGAGGACATCATCCACAAATGCCTCACAGAACTAGACTCAGTGTAGAAAATAGGAATCAGGACCCAGGAGATGGACGGAAAGTATCTCCAGAGCCCCTCTTTCCTGATTTGAGGCACCCTTAGTCTCAAGTTACAAGACTGCTTCCTCCCAGTCCCAGACACTTAGGCGTCATTTCTGGTGGTGAATAATTACAAAGGTCAGGGAATAAAGTATAAAGGGGCACTCGAATGGAGCAGACTGACACGTTCATATGCTTGTGTCATACTGTTGCTCCTACCTCACACCCAGAAGTTTCCTGGGAGGAACATTAGTTTGTGACATAGAGATTGACCTTTAGACAGTTAACCCACAGCTGGACTACATTTCCCAGCCTTCCCTGGGTCGGGCACAAGCATGCAAATGAGCTCTGCCTGATGAAATGCAGGTGGAAGAAGTGTTAGATTTTCTTCCAGATATGATCAGTACGGACCCCCTCACCCCCACTCGTCATCCTTCATGATTTTTCCACAGATACTGTGATGGTACAAGATGGAGGACACATGGGTCATAAGAGACTTAAAAGAGCTACTAGTCAATCAGGAACAAGATTTTTGAAGCTTGAGGTGATGATTCAATTCTCTGTTCCCGCAGAATGATTCTAAACAGTGCGTTAAAACAATTTGTTTTAATCTCTATCAGCACTATAGGTTGATTCAGATGGGCCTAACTCGGGCTGCTTCATAGACTTGCAGTCAGATGTGAGCATATCTCTTTCAATTCTTAACTCTATTCACTGCTCAGTCCCTCTAACGGCTCCTGACAAATACATTTAGAAGTCATGGGCCTGGAGAAGATGGTTAAATAGGGAAAATGCTCACTCCAGAAGCTGGAGGACCCGAACTTGATTCTTCAATCCTTGTGCACATTCTTGTATCTCAGCATTGGCTATGTGGAGATAGGACCACTGAGTCTGCTGGCCAGACAACTTAACGCAATTAGTGAGGTCCTAACAGGGTGGTAAACATCTGAGCAATGTCTGTGGTCATCCCCTGTCCTCCAAGGCACATACAAACATTCAAAGATGTCACGTCCGAGGCCCTCCCTGTCCGTAGATACTCAAATCCATGTGGATTAGAAAAGAACCTAGAGACATACATTTTACACAGCACTGTTTGCCAAACTTAATTCTCTTCTCAGTCCTTTGAATTTTCTAACTCCCTGGCTACACATGGGGGAGTCAGCCTCTGCAAACCTGACTGGTCACTCCTGGAAGCCACAGCCATGTTGCTCCTCTTTTTGATGACATCCTTCAGGGTGGCTCTGGAGAATTCTCTTCGACACTTTCTGCCACATACTAAGGTTCTGGTGCACTGAGCTAGGATCTTTAGTCTGGATTTTCAGCAGTGATAAACTTCTTGGTCACTCACTCAATCTTTATACACAGGCTGAGCATCCACTTCGATCTTTCTGCCTTCTTGCCCAGAATCCAGCTTGTCCCTCTAGCTTTGTCTGCTCATAGGCATGACGTGAGGTTCATGTCCTCTCTGCTGGAGGCTTCCATATAATGCAGACGTAAAAATTGATTTCCAAATACATCATGTCACTGCATTTTTTTCTTCTTGAAATAGCAATGTCCCCAAGGTCATTACATGCCATTATGCACACACTGCTGCTTTCCCTTCATCAATGCAGCCTTCTTTAGCCTCTAGTGACTTCTTGGAAGAGGTTGTTTTGGGTAGAGAATATTCTTTGCTGGGAAGTAAAGAATCTTAGGCTTTGGTCTCTCTTTGTCCAGTCCTGTGTTTCACCACACACTCACAGAATGGCTACTTTAAGGGTCATCGGAAGCGTAAGGAGGCTCCCAGCCCATTCAGCAACCCCATCCAGAGCTGATCAAAGTGGAACACACCTTTGCTCAGAAGAGCATGGATTCTAGGCCTGAAGACTATGAGAGAGCAAGTGCAGTTGTGCAGACCACCCTGGTGCCAGGTCATATTCAACCATGAGGAGACAGAGTAACTGACAAACCCACACCCGTTTCAAACCCAGAACCCTAATACTAGAATTCATCACCACATTTTGCCTCTTTAGTTTTGACGACCCCTTCACCAAGTCTTCTGCAGGAGCTTGGCTCTCTTCTCTTCAGTTCTTAGTTCAGGACTTTCCATACCTCCTCTGGGCTTTCTGTTACAGTGGTTCATTCTTGTTGGAATATATTCTTCTTAAACTGTCTGTGCTTCATTTTTATCCTCTTTATAGAAATTTAAAGCAAACAAACAGCAGAACGGACTTGTCCCACACTCTCTGGGGGGGGGGCAGAACCTGAGGGATGAGACAGATCCTGTTCGTGGTCTGGCTTTACTATTACCTGGCTATCTTAGCAGGCTTTATTTTCTGGGCTTTATTTTCTTCATCTGCAAAATGGAGTTGGCATAAACAACAGAATTGACAGCATTAGACCAGTGGTGGAGGCACAGCAACCTTCTTCCAGGTATTTACAGCCATCCTGCCTTCTTTGGGGTTCTTGAGAAAGCAGTTCTCTTACCTGGATCACAGTTATCCTCTTCCTTATCCTAGCCGAAGTGCTTTCTTCTGTATCAGTTCAGGTGCGACTCTCTCAATGACTAGGTCAAATGTCCATTTCATATAGTAATATATAAAGGTGCCAATTCTTCAGTGTAAGGCCACCAATCACAGTTTTAAGATTATATTGTTCTGTGTGATTATTTAATTAGACCAGCTATAGACCATGTGCTTTGTGAGGACATACACATCTGTTTTCTCTCACCGGTGTCCTTCAACACCTATACTCAACATGTATTTATGGGATAATGAGGGCTGTAAATAAATGGATACGAACGGGGAAGATGGGTACTGTGCAGAACAATCGCTGTGCACTCTGTTGTTATGAAAACTATATACTTCTCCAAAGCAGAATTTATAATGCAAATGAGTCTCTATATCAGAAGGGCGGCAAAGTGTAATGTTTACTCCTAACACAGATATCTGGGCAGCTCAAAACTTTGCTCCAAAGGGTATATCCAGAGTTAAAACAAAACAAAACAAAACAAAACAAAACAAAACAAAACAAAACAAAACAAAACCTGTAGAAGATTAAGAGCTCTATGGTACTGGAACTGAGATGTGGGTCCTAATGTTTCAGTCAAATGCAATACGATTCTTATGAGTGCTTAAAGCCCTGGAGACATCAAGAGAAAGGGACAATGACAGAGTAAAGATAGCCTCAAACTGTTTGACACTGTTCTGATTGAGAGGTTGAGACTAGATCTATTACTGTGGAATTTAGGCAAATTTATGACCACTTAATTAGACTTTTCCTGAAGAAAAGGTGGCCTGGCTTTAGAACCCATGACTTCCAAGACCAGTAGAATCTGTCTCCTAGACTATTCCCTCCCAAGAAGTCAGAAACCCACCTAACCCAAGATCGTCATCTTGGTTATGAAACTACATTAATATTGGTGCTACTCCTGTGATATACAAAAGACATTATCTCATAGCAGATGTCTTGGCTCTTATTTCAATCCTGTCTTCAATGACAAGCCCTGAACATTAGGTGAAGGAGTTATATTATCTACATGTCAATTAGGGATGGACATGCTTGGCCTATTCACTTTGCTGTGGGTATTAAGGTAGGTATTTAGAATGCAGTTGGGAAATATACTAATTTAGAAGCAATAGTAGGTTCTCCTATAGGGTCCATGACCTTATCAGCTCTGGATGTTGGACAGGTTTACAGTATCAGACATAAATTCCCTCTTATTAAATTGGCCTTAGGTCCAATTAGATGGCTATTAGTTACTCCCTAACCTAAGATATAATTACCACTATTTACTCTTAGGAGTATCTCGTCATACTGGTCAAGTTTGTGGTTCATAGGCTTTTCGGCAGGATAGAATTTTTAATTATCTCTCTTGGTAGCTCGCCCAGAATCTCCTGATAACATTAAGAGCTCGGTGTTGGGGTGGAGGCTTCCAGGTTAGTTGCAGCTAGATTCTTCCAAGTCCTGAACCCCTAAGTGTGTGGAGTCTTCAGCAATAGGGTCTTAACTTTAACTTAACTTTAAGTGTCCCACGGCTGACATTGGGGTCTTCGTTAGTCAATGGATCTTATTACCTCAGGTAGTTTAAAGTCACTTGAATCATTCACAAATGTATATACACATACTTAATACATTCTATATGTATTTTAAATAAAAACATGAAATAATATTTCCTGATAGATTTTCAGTCAGCATTAGTGTTCTTTGTCCCTCTCCCTCCCTCCCTCTTCCCTGGTATTTATTACCCTTCTTTTGAAGCCTTCCCCACTTAAAGTGCCCTCCCGTGTTTTTCTTTCCTCTTTCCTAGCATTCGTATCCCACTGTCTTCTTCTCCTTTCCACACTCGAGCCTTTTTTTACTCTCCTCTTTCCTGTGGTTCTGTAATCACATCTAGAGATCTAGAGTTAGGATCCATGAATAAGGGAGAACGGGCAATACTTGTCTTTCTGGGTCTGGGTTCCATCACTCAGTGTAATTTCCTAGTCCTAACCGTTTACTTAAAAATTTCACAATCTCGTTTTTCTTCAGAGTTCACTGGCATTTCATTGCTATTTGCATCATATCCATTTGCCAGTTGAAGGGCATTTAGGTTGTTTCCATTTCCTAGCTATTGGTGAATAGAGTGGTAGTCAACAGGACTGAGCGTGCATCTGAGTAGCAGGATGTACAGCCCTTTGGGTGTATACCAAGAAGTTACGCACACATAGTTTAAAATGTATTTTACTTTAAGGCAAACTAATGGAGTGACTGCATCATGTCACTTCATTAATGTGTCTCTCACAACCTTTTAAAGGAACCAAAGACTTGACCTCCAGACCATTAAAATAATCAATGAATCTCTTTCTTTTTCAAGGTTTTTTTTAGTACAGCTTCCACACCAATTTCATTGAAAACTTTAAAGCAGTTTTCAGAACCTAAACAATAAACATCAAGTCCTATCAAAGTCATTTATAATCAGGCTTCATCCATCTTTTCAGACCTTGTATTCTGTCCTAGTTAGGGTTTTACTGCTGTGAACAGACACCATGGCCAAGGCAACTCTTATAAGGACAACATTTAATTGGGGCTGGCTTACAGGTTCAGAGGTTCAGCCCATGATTATCAAGTTGGGAGCATGGCAGCATCCAGGCAGGCATGGTGCATGAGGAGCTGAGAGTTCTACATCTTTTTCTGAAGGCAAACAGGAGAAGACTGGCTTCCAGGCAACTAGGACTAGGGTATTAAAGCCCACACCCACAGTGACATACCCACTCCAACAAGGCCACACATGCCTCCTAATAATGCTACTCCCTGGGCCAAGCATATACAAACTATCACATATTCTCTTAAAACTGATTTTTATTTTGTGTGCATGAACATTTTGCCTGCATGCGTGTGCATGCCTCTTACTTGTGAAGTACAGAAGAGGGTGCTGCGTCCCCAGAAATTGGAGTTACAGGTGGCTGTCAGTCACCATGTGGGTGCTGGGAACTAAACCAGATTCCTCAGCAAAATTAGCAAGTGACCTTAACCGCTGAGCCAACTTCCCTGCCCCATCAGACCTTGTATTCTAATGCAATCACTTCCCTGGGCTCTGGTCCACCAGCATCAATATCAGCTGAGAGCTTGTCACAGACACACTTTCCTCGAGCTTCTTCAAGCACTTTCTGTCAGAAATCTTGGTGGCTCTAGGGAGACCTAAGAACTCCAGGTGATTCTGAGCTCCGCAGCCACTCCTGTACTCAACTTACTTGTGACAATGCTTTCAGAGCATGTCTGATGTTGCGCATTGAATTTGTCCTCCTACAGACCCACCTGCTCACAATTAACCTCACTTTTAACCAATCCATATCCTAAGCAACCCCCAAACCTCATGCTGGTGGAGACCTTCTTCATGTCCCCTCTTTCTACCTCTTTCACACCAGGCATTTTTCTCCTGGCATGGGTCTGAGATGGAAGAACAGCCGTCTGCAGAGTCAGTGCCCTTGGTGCTCACGTAGCAGGCAGTGACTGGATTGTACTGATCTGGCAGATCTCGTTCACTGCTACTGCATTCAAAAGGCAGCTGAGAAACTTAGCAAAAATCCATCCCTAGTCCCTTCAGATCTGCTAGTGCTCCATGCTGTTAGTCTGCTCTCAAATTATATATGAAGACAACAACACATTGTAGGCATAAACTCAACTGTGCTCTAGAAGCCCTGAAATAAGGGGCAGGCAGTAATGTGAAGAGGAGCGACAGTCAGTTAAGTTCTCAGGTAAACCCTGCATATACGCACATGTACATATTTATGCTTATATATGTGTGTATATATAATAGTGTAATATTGAGACTGGGCTGTAGTAATAGGTGATGAATAGGAATTAGGGAGACAGGCTCTCTCTGTACTCATCAGGTGCCTAGGATCAGGTGCCAGTCTCCTCATAGGCTGTGTCCAGTCCTATGAATTTAGGCAGATACATGAAAGCATTTCTTTTTCCTTTCGAGTTTATGACACATAATCTAAAAGCTTATTTTTAATCTGATTGCTTCCCTGCAATTACTCAAAAAAGGCATAAACACTAAAATTTGTCAGAAAGCCAGGAGGGAGTGACAGGCTCAGTTAAATCTCCTACAAAGCCTGTGCGCAGGAACCGTGGGAAGGCTGGATTTCATTTTCCTCCCAGATGCTGAGACCGCTCCTTATTTGAGCAGGAATGTTGTGGTGCGTTACAGCGGGAGACTCCTTTGTGTTCAAGTGCCTAATTCACTAGCAAACAGGGAGGGGATGCGTTTCTATCTGAAAAGCTGTTACAGAATTAGTAGAATGATGAGTGATTACGATCATTTTCCTCCTAATAGTTGGTTAATGAGGATGAAAGCAATCATTTTTATAATACATTTTCATGTAGTTGGTGGCCAAGTATAATCCAGAGAATAATAAATGTACTAGCATTCGATGAATTTCTTTGAGGGGAAAAACGTGAGAAAGATTAGGAGGATTTTGGAGAGTTTTATCCTTTAGGCTATAAGAGAAAAATGTCCCCATCAGTCATGGCCTATAACTCCAATATCTAACTAAAAGGGGAACAATACTTCCTGAAAGAGGCCTTTGTCTTCTGAGTCCTCTTCTTGGAATGAGTTTGCAGTGTTGCTGAAGATTCACCAGCCACATGCAGCGACAGGAAAAACATGCTTGCTTTCTTCATTTGCCATTTTCAGCAATATGGGCTCAATGACAAAACAATCATATCTAGAATTATGCTATGATTTGACGTACCAATGGAAGCTGTTTCCACTGAATCAAATTAAAAAAAAAACAAACAAGCAAGCCTCAGTGCAGTTGAGGGTGGGGATGGGGACAAGTCCTTAGTCTTGACGAAGAAAGCGTTTTAAGTCTTTTTCTCAAGAGGCTACTGAAGAGAGTATTTGCCTATTTGACCAAATCAGTCAGTACTTATTCAGATCCTTCTAGAAAAGTTTGATTTGATCATTTCTAATTCCTAGGAAAAGGTCTCAGATATATTCAAATGTTCTGATCACTTCCCAGTTTCTACTTATTTATTATTGACTATATCTATTTACATTTTGTATTTATGTGGTCTTAGGACGCTCATTCAATGTCATCTGGGAGTTCTATGAGTTTCCTGCTATTTTAATGGGAGAACATTCTTCCTGGGCAGAATCTGATCAAATCCAACGATGAAGTTGTATGAAAAAGACTATGCGGCCTTTATCGTGAGTGACAAACTGTGTTGACACGAAACTAAACTCTGTTGTCTCTAGAGGGGAAACTCTGATGGCTGTATAGGGGTAAGGAACGTTCTGTCCAAAGTTTCAATAGCTTGAGTTTATAATAGCAAAGCTGACAGTAGAGAGAAAAATGGCAGAAAGGCAGGCCAGCCCATTGGCACAGAGGAATCACAGAATGTGAAATTCAAAAGGAGGGCCATATGTTGAATCTTAAAAACCTTATTCATAATTTAGTGGCAAGGCGAGGATGTGGGGAACTTTGGGAAACTAGTGAATGATGTCTGATTCAACCATAGAAACAGAAAATGGCTGGGAACAAAATTCATCCAGCCTCTGAGTGCTGCATCAACTCTAGTCTTTCTTCCTGTGAGATTTCCGTAAGATTCCAACATTTTCCTCCCTGCTCTGGGCCTGCACGTCCCAGTGCACACAAACCTTATGACCTCTGCTTCCACCACCCTGAGGTAGTCACAGAACCTGGTGGTCAAATTACGGGTTACACATTCTCTCTCCTTATAAGGACATGTCAGGCGTGCAACTGGGATTTCTCTTCATGCAAATGAAGCATTCCCAGCACCTCAACCGCAGCCAATGATGTACACTCACCCTGGAAAACACCTACCCACTCCCCAAGGTTTATCTCGCCCTTGTTCACCTCCGATAAAGAAAGCTGTTTCACTCAAAACCATCTCTGGAGAAGGCTATTTCTCCCGCACTTGTCTGCTGAGATTCTGCTTCATTCCTTCTTGTCCAGCCGGGTACACAGTGGTACCTGGATATCCTGAAGGCAGAGGCAGACCTGGGTCATCAGGTTCCTTAACCACTGTCTCCAGGGGTCTGGTTCCCACAAGGTGGTCACTCTTCCAGGGCAAAACTTGGTAAATCATTAGCCTCAGGTGAAGTCTGTTGTGGGAACTCCTGTTCCAGGAATCTATGGTGGAGCATGAGAATAGATCTAGGTCAACGATTTATCTCTCCTCCTTCAGGAATGGATAAAGAGACTAGGGGCACGTTCATGTGCTATTGAAAAAAAAATCTACTGGACTGGAGAGATGGCTCAGTGGTTAAGAGCACTGATTGCTCTTCCAGAGGTCCTGAGTTCAATTCCAGTAACCACATGGTGGCTCACAATCATCTGTAATGGGATCCGATGCCCTCTTCTGGTGTGTCTGAAGACAGCAACAGTGTACATACATAAAATAAATGAATAAATGAATAAATAAATAAATAAATAAATAAATAAATAAATAAATAAATAATTATTTTAAAAACTCTACTTAGTGTTGCCTGCATGTGTATAGAAGTAGGAGAGTTAACTATAGCCTCGCAGGCTCTGAATCCCTGAAAAAACTGATGCTCCCATTAATTCTCAATAGCTCTCAGCTACGGGTGTGCTCCCCCAAGGCCTACGACCTCCTGAACTCTGAAATCAGGGTTACTGTACTAAGCATGAGTTCCCACCTATGAGCAGATCTTGACTCTAATAAGAAACTAGTGGTTTCCTTCATTCTACTATTGCTCCAATGGGTTTGTCTTGCCTGATTAGTCTATATTGTAGGAAATAAGGTCAGTGCTAGAAGACTATTGGTAGAGTTCCTTCCCAGTGACCACATAGCACCTTCTGACACTTTGAAAGCTAGTCAGCAGGGAGAAACTTTTTCAGTTACAACTTCATTTCTCTATGCTCTGCAACCCAAGTGTGTGGTGTCATTAGCAATGGGTCTTCCTATCTAGTTGTGGTGGCTAACCATGAGCCATGGCAATAGCCCATGTTTTAGGAATTTCTGGGTCTACTTTGACCAATAACTTATAGGGAAGAAGCCCATACCTGGCACTGAGATTTCCACTTAATAACATGTCTTCTTAGAGAACCCTTAGCCACCCATGCAGGGTGCCCCCAGTCAAGTTTCTTTTAAAAAATGTATAAATAATTAGCTTATAGGCAAGTGAGATTCCATAAAGTTTGTTTCATACTTTATTAGTTTTGACCAACCCAGCCCTATTCCCTGCTATTCCTCACAGCCTGTCCCCTCACACTGTGTAGCACATGCTCAACCTTTAGTTACCAGCATCCTACCCCTCCCATTGCATACCACAAGTGTTCTACTACTTCTTCCAATTACATTTTTTAATTGTGTATTTTCAGTTTTTGATTTTTAATTGCAGGATAGTAGGTTTCTTTGCTGCTGCTCCTTCCTTCTCAGTACCATTCTTCAGAGTCATTGAAAACACAATTTCAAAATTTCAATGGGAGCACAAAAAGATCGAGAATAGTCGAGTCAATTATGAAGAAAAAGAATACCGTGGGAGATTTCACATTCAAATTTCGAATTATACTATAGTGCCATAAATAATAAAACAGCATGGAACTGACATGAGCCAGATGCACAGATCAGTGGAATAGACTAGGGGACCCTGGCATAATAATTCTATACACATCTTCCTCATTTTTTGACAGAGAGATAAAAAAATATAGATTGAAGGAAAAACAATATCAACAATGAAGCATTGGGAAACCTTGATTTCAGCATGCACAAAAATGAGACTCGTGGCTTAGCTCTATAGATATCTGTTAGGTCCATTTGAATCATTACCTTTGTTAGTTTCATGATTTCTCTGTTTTGTTTTTGTCTGGATGACCTGCCAATTGGTGAGAGTGGGGTGTTGAAGTCTCCTACTATTAATGTGTGGGTTTCGATGTGTGATTAAGCTTTAGTAATGTTTTTTTTACAAGCCTGGGTGTCCTTGCATTTGGGGCAAAGATGTTCAGAACGGAGATATCCTCTTGGTGGATTTTTCCTTTGATGAGTATGAAGTGCCCTTCCCTATCTCTTTAGATTACTTTCAGTTGAAAGTCTATTTTGTTAGATATTAGAATAGCTATTCCAGCTTGTTTCTTGGGTCCATTTGCTTGGAAAACCTTTTTCCAGCCCTTTATACTGAGATCATGACTATCTTTGTTACTAAGAAGTGTTCCCGCATCCATTCTGTTAATCTGCGTCTTTTTACTGGTAAATTTTTTTTTCTTTATTTTTGATACTTTATTTACATTTCCGATGATTCCCCTTTTCTTTGGAAACCCCGTGTCCCCTCCCCCTCCCCGCCTCTGTGGGGGAATTCCTCCTCCCACCTACCCACCCACCCATTCCCATATTCCCACCTTGACATTAAGCCTACTGAGTTGAGAGATGTTAATGACCAATGATTGTTACTTTCTGTTACTTTGTTGTTGGTGGTGGTTGAGTGTGTGTGTGTGTGTGTGTGTGTGTGTGTGCGCGCGCGCGCGCGCGCTCACATTTCTCTTATTTTGATATGGAATTGGTATGGTATTATTAATGGTATGGAATTATTCATTTCTGGTGTTTTTTTGAGTATAGTTAGCCTCATTCGGTTGGAGTTTTCCTTCTAGTACCCTCTGTAGGGCTAGGTTAGTGGAGAGGTATTGTTTGAATTTGTCTTTGTCATGGAATATCTTGGTTTCTCCATCTATAGTGACTGAAAGTTTTGCTGGGTATAGTAGCTTAGTCTTTTAGATCTCTGCAAGACCTCTGCCTGGGCCCTTCTAGCTTTTAGAGTCTCAGATGAGAAACCGTATACAATTCTGATAGGTCTGCTTTTATATGATACTTGGCCATTTTCTCATGGTGCTTTTAAAATTCTTTCTTTTTTGTTCTGTATACTTAGTGTTTTGATTGTTATGTGGTGCGAGAATTTACTTTTCTGGTCCAATCTGTTTGGTGTTCTGTAAATTTCTTATACCTTTATAAGCATTTGTTCCTTTAGGTTAGGGAAAATTTCTTCTATAATTTTGTTGAAGATGTTTTCTGGGCCTTTGAGTTGGTCCCTCCTCCTCCTCCTCCTCCTCCTCCTCCTCCTCCTCCTCCTCCTCCTCCTCTTCCTCTTTTGTCGTCTTCTTCTTCTATTCCTATTATTCCTGTTTGGTCTTTTCATAGTTTGTGTCCCAAATTTCCTGGACGTTCTGTGTCATGAACTTTTTATATTTTGAATATTCTTTGACTGATATATTGATTTCTTCTATTGTATCTTTTACACCTAAGATTCTCTCTTCCTTCTGTATTCTGTTAGTGATGCTTATGTCTTTAGTTCCAGTTCTCTTGCCTAGGTTTTCCATCTCCAGGATTGCCTCAGTTTGTGTTTTTGTTATTGCTTTCATTTCCATTTTCAGGTCTTTGACAATCCTATTCATATCCTTCACCTGTTTGAATGTATTTTCCTGTATTTCCTTAAGGGATTTATTCATGTCATATTTAAAGGCCTCTATAATCTTTATATGATTAGATTTAAGATCCTCTTCTTGTGTGTCAGTTTCATTAGGATATGCAGGGTTTGCTGTAGCAGGATAGCTGGGCTCTGGTGGTGCCATATTGCCCTGAGTCTTGTTGATTGTGTTCTTACACTGTCCTTTGGGCATCTGGTTTTCTCTGGTGTTAGCTGGATGATCCTGATGACATCAGGACTTCTCAGAAAGGTGGGAAGAGCCATGGACCAGACAATGGAGGTCTGTTGGCTGTGCTTCAGGCAGACCCCACTCTGCAGGCTGTGTCCCCATCAGTCCTAGCTAGGTAGATCCAATTAGGATGGGCGCTTGGGCAGGGTTCCAAGCTAGTTAGTTTTGGGGTTCCCTAATATTTCTATGGGGAGGTAGGACACTATCAGGGTCCCACAGGGCTTCTCTGAACCTAGGAGCAAGGCCAGAGCTAGACAATGGTGCACAGGGGACTATGCGAGCCACTCACCTCTGCAGGCTGTCTCAGGCAGACCAGCTGGGGTAGCGGGCAGACCCAAGGTGAGGTAGTATGTATGCTCTTGGGGTTCCACAAGGCTCCTCAACCACAAACATTATATACAGCAAAAGAAACTATCAATCCAGTAAAGAGGCAGTAAATAGAATGGGAGAAAAATCTTTAGAATCTATATGTCCATCAGAGGGTCAATGTCTAGAATGTATGAAGAAAACACACACACACACACACACACACACACACACACACACACACACACACACACATACACACACACACTAACATAAAAAAAACCTAATTAAAAATATGGCAACGTAATAGAACAGAAATTTCTACAAATGGCTCATAAACATTTCTAAAAAGCATTCAACATCATTAGCTTTCTAGAAAATGAAGATGAAATTACTTTAACATTCTATCTCACCCCAGTGAGAATTACCATCAGCAGCAATATACATGCCAGCATGGACGTGGGAAAATGGGAACTCTTACACACTGTCGGTGGGAATGTAAACCTGTGTAGCCATTTTAGAAATCAGTCTAGACGTTTCAAACACAAACAAAAACCCTGTCCTATAAATAAAACTACCATATGAGCCAGCTATAGCACCCTAGACATATACCCCAAGGACTTTAGATCTACCAGAGAGATACTTGCATCTTCGTGTTCTTTCTAGCTCTATTCACTAAAGCTAGGAATTGCAGTTAACCTAGATGTCCGCAGACTGATGAATGGATAAGAACACCATGTACATAAATACGATGGAATTTTATTCAGCTGCAAAGAAAAATGAAATCATGAAAATTGACGGCAAATGGACAAAACAGAAAAACATTAGTTCTCAAACCCAGGACAGAGAACTAACTGAGGCATCTATTAACACATCTAAGTGGACTCTGAATCCACTCAATTCCTACCTGTCACAGGATCCTCCTGGCTGGCATACCCTGCTCTCTACCTAACCTTCTCCAGCCTAGAGTCTGGGTTACCCTTTCCCCAGCTGCTCCATTTATTTATTTATTTATTTATTTATTTATTTATTTATTTATTTATATAATGAATCATAAGTTTTATTTCAAAATGTTAATGTCACTAAACATGCATACATGTCAAAACAATAAATTTACAATTTTATTAATTTTTTTCTTTTGTATAGGACATTGCAATATAGAATCTATGCCTTACAAAATACATAACAAGGTTCTATCTGAGCAAGCCAAGGCCAGATTGGGAACTGTACAAGTGTAATACTTCACTGTAGTGATCCAGGAATGATCCAGGAACAGGGCCTTTGGAAGCATGTTGGGAGCTAAGGTATTTTTTTTTTAAGTTCCTATGGAAAATGAAACTGGGAACTTGTTGGAAACGACCTTGGACCCTTGGATTTTTGCCTTGGGATTTTGGCAAAGGATCCCACAGAAGTTCCACTGATGGCTTTGGATGGGAAGCAGTCATCTGGGCCTGACTTATAATGTCTATCCTGGTACGTGGGTGGAAGGATCTTTCTGTTCCTCTACCACACTGGAGAGGCCCTGGGTGCCCAGTGTGGGGACCCCATGGACAGTACCATAAGGCTCCCTGCTGAGCCGCTATGCATTGTGGGGTCAGAGCTCCTGTCCCTCCTTGGTGACTGGAAATCCCTGCTGTGGGTCTGCTCTTCCCTTTATAACCTATTTTGGTTAAACACTTTTTTTTTTTTTTTTTTTTTGCTTCTTGCCTTTTTGCCTCTCTTTACCTTCTGTTCTCATGGCCCAACTCAGTCTGCTGGTCATGTCTGAAGTTCAGATGTCCCTGCCTCTGCCTGTGATCTCCCTTATATGTATAACAAACCTTCTCATCCACCATACCTAGGAACAGTCATGTCCTCCTTTTTAGTCTTCTTCATTCTTTCCTTCCTTCCTTCCCACTCCTCCTCCTCCTCCTCCTCCTCCTCCTCCTCCTCCTCCTCCTCCTCCTCCTCCTCCTCCTCCTCCCTCAAATTCAGAAACACTTATACCAAATGAGGCAAATGCTGTGTGTGCATATGTGGATCCCAGCTTTGTCCCAGTTTTGTGTTAGACTTGGGAGTACCAGTAGAAGTCAGGAAAGATACCTATGGGAGAAGTGTATTGAGGGAGGAGGTGGTGGTAGAAAATAAAAAGAGTTTGAGTCTATTTTTAAAGGTATAATAGAACTTTGAACTTTTGTCTTAATAAATTGAGTTTGAAATATTAATCATGAAAAATTTTAGCATCAAAGTCTTGGAACAGACATTAACAAGCCCAGCAGTGTCTTCAACGGACTATATAGGGGTCTGGGGAAGGGGCTAAGGTTAGAGTCGATGATCTTCACGTCTGTAATATCCCCTATCCCATAAGAATGACCAGTAAGTAGATGTCACATGGAAAGCTGGTCCTCATTCTTCTACATCCATGTCACCCCTGATCTAAAGCCTTCTGAGGTTCCCTGTTACCATCACTGCAGAGCTCAACTTCCTTCATATCCATAGCCTGCCTGTGTCACCCTGGCAGAGGCTCACTTTGTGGGCCTTTTGCCTGTCATTCACCAGCTAAAATAGCCTCTGTGTGCCAGCATCTTCCACTCCATCCTTCAAAACCTAGTCCTACCCCTTTTCTATGCTGATTTTTCCGTTCTGCAGGAATATCTTTGCTTCTTTTCCGAACTCCTCAAACATCAGGTCTCTCTCACTCAGCCCTGACCCCATCCCACCCGGCCTGCCTAGAAGCCTAGAAGACATATAGTTCTCGAGAATTTATTCTCTGCACATAGTCCAGAAATCTTTACCAGATATTTAAAGTGGACAAGGCACTGGGGGGGGCGGCAGGACAGACTGAGGACATAGCTGTGTCTTGAAAGCTCAGTCCTCTCACAGAAAGCAGGACTCACCATCCACAGGCAACAGCAAATTACATGGTGGCAGATCTCAGAAAGAGCAGCAGAGGGCAGCACAGGCGTAATTTTGGTCCCACGTCTCCCATCTTGGTGTAGGAGGCTAGGGCAACTTGATACTTACTGAGTCACTGACCTTCCTCTTAGGCTAGAGTCTTCTTGGAAGGACCTCATGGTAGGGTTGGAAAGAGGAAGACAAGAGATGTTTGTATCCTCCACGTTCTCCGAAAAGACCCCAGTCCCTAGCTAAGTCCCAGCTTGCTAGAACTGAGAGGGGTCTTTCCCTGGGAGGTTTAAGGCTGTTGTTGATCCTTAGAGCCCTGGAAGCTGTCCTGGGAGCCTTTATTCCACGCAAAACTAGAGGCTCCAGGATAGCCACACAACTGAGAGCCTGTGTCCCTGGATTCTGGCCCAGAAGCCCTATAGATGCATTCCAGGGCCTCTGCGCTTAGGTTTCCATCTTATCCAGGGGCTCCAGCAGTTCCAAAGCTCCACAAGTACCTGGGTGCCAGAGGGGCATGTGGCTTTCATCTTTCTTAGCATGCTCCATACAGGGAGGAGTGCCTAAGGAGGGGAGTTTAAAGGCTAAGCCTCTAGGTGCCTCATTAAAATGGGAATGTCTTGAGGCTATGCGACCACACCTCTACCTGTGGAGGGGTTTGGGGCTTGGTATGTGACTGATGGTCACAGATCTATGGAGAGCTGCTGCCTCATGTCAGGAGCCTGGGGCCCAGGAGCATGGCAAAATGCCTACCATCCCTTATATGGTTGTCCCCTGCTGGGGACCCCCTACTGGGGCTCCAGAGTTTTAAACCTTAGCTCAACCAGAAACCAGGCTGCCTTTCACAGTCCTACAGAAACCTACGGCTGTGGGAGCTCTCTAAAACTACACACACACACACACACACACACACACACACACACACACACACACACACACACACACACAGGGTTTGAGTAGAGTTACCCTATAATAGACATGGGGTAGGGGGAAGCCTCACCAGACACAATTGGTCATCAAATAAAAAGCCCACCATCAGGTATGGATTACTTGTTTTTGAGTCATTAGTCAGTGAGTTCCATGTGCCCTCCCCAAAGTACTACAGGCTATTGTCATTGCTATTGGTAATTTTCCAGAACTTGATGGTATCTTATTACTGAAGATACCCTATATCAGACATATACCCACAGGATATGGAAAAGTCAAGTTCATATTAACCTGGAAGCTTTGTCTCTATTGGTCAGCTTTCACGGTGCTGGAAGGCTCTATGTATACTACTGGGGAGAAAGGTCATTATCAGTATAACCAGCTGTGAAACCTCTGAGTCACACTAACAAATGGCCTGGCAACTTACGTCCACTGTTGTAATAGTGGCAAAAGCATTAGGAGAGCAACCACTCACTTTCTAATTGGATTTAAAGCCCAGTTCACAATATGGACACCATTCCTGGTACTAATTAACTGAGCCAGAACCATGGCTGGTTAGGTCCCAAGAAGAATTTACTACTGTTATTCTGCTTAATGGGCATTGTGGGGCAGTGGACCCTGCCACCAGACAGAAAACCTGGTAAGGTTAAGCTGATTCAGGAACCCTGGCAATCTCATAATTGAGAATGGTAGGCACTTAAATCTACTCCTCACTTACCGGGTTTCTTTCCTGGAACATGTGACCACAAGACCCCATGGAGGTGACTGTGACAATCAGTCACATAGGAACAACACCTGAAGCCCTTCCGCATGCAAATGAGGCATCCGTAACATCTTGGACCAAGCCAATAGAAAGCATCTGCCTTTAGATCCCAAGCCACCCCAAAATGTTTATAAGATCCTATCCACAAAGAATAAAGTGCATGAGCTATTTCACCAAAGATCATCTGAGAGTGCCTGTCTTATTGAGATGTAATACTCCAGAGAAGAGTATTCTCTCCAGAAGCTTTCGTCTGGACCTGGACCTGGTTCAACCAGCTGGATGCTCGAGCCTCCTGCAGCCACTTCCTGCTTGGTAGCCCTGACTTTGGCCCCTAGCTGCACGCCACATCCACCGACTCTGGGGCAGCAGCAACCATGAACCAGTATGTAGACTGGCAGGGCATAGCAATAAACTGGACCTCCAATTACTTACTTTCAAATCCTTAAATTAGTGAATCTCTCAGACCGTATAAGAGAAAGTTCTTTTTGTAGTAGATAGCAACTAACACAGTGACTCATGACTGGTCAACACGCAGAGAGTAAGGGACTGTGGAGTCTTCAGCTCTAAATAGGACATCTACATCACTGAGGCTCAGGGAATGTCATAGACCAGGAGGGGGAAAGGCTGGAAGAGCCGGCTATAGTGGATGATTGCTGTGAAACAGCATTTGAAAAACACAAAAGTGCAATTGCAAACATAAACTCACAGTGACTGCTGTTGACTACATTCACAAGATCTGCAAACAAACAAACAAACAAACAAACAAACAAACAAAACCCAAGCAAGCCAAAATCCCAGCATGCATGGTGAGGCTCATGAAGACAAACCCTGTCTGAAGAGGTATTGGTAGTTCGTGGCCACTGGGCGAGGAAGAGCACGTTTTCCTTAGGGGTATGTCCCTGAAAGGCTACCAGTTCTCCATCCTGGTTCCACATGCATGCATGTACAGGCATCACTAAATGGACTCAGTGGGAATAAATTTAAAAATAAAGATTGAAAAAGCACATGAAGTTGTGGAGGAAAAGTTTTTTGGGGAAGGGCAGGGATAGAGAAAGAATGGGGCTTGGGTTTGATCCAAACACATGGTGTGCATGCATGACTGTTATACATAATATTTAAAAATGATCAAGCCAACCAGCAAGTCTTAACATACACATTACAGTCCTTTATTATTTACATCCCGAATATATATTACATAAATACTAACCCCTCATTTCCACAAGAGACTAATAGATATTTCTAGTATGTCATTGTTCTTATGATATCGCAAATCTAAATTCATCATAGGGATTTGTACTGTTTTAAGACTAAACCAAACATTAGAGTGTGACTCTAATGATGTAAACTTACTGCTTGTTATTTGTTGAGAAAGGAGGAAAAAGATTGCTAACCTTGCACCCATGCTGGAAAAGAACCTTCTTAACTTCGAAAGGACATGCCTGGGAGGTAGGAGCAACCCAGAATAAAATTACTTTTCTACTGCCCAATTATTTAAATCCAAGCAAAATTTTGTATTTCCTCTATTTCAATTTCTTTTATTTGGCTATACAAAAGCATCAATTAACCTAATCTTTAACTCTTCAATTAAAGATGCCTTTAATCCAGGTACAATATAATAGTATTGTTTATTCAGGCAATAGAACCACTGTTTCCAAGTGACACCGAATAGCTTCCATTCTGTGAGGTTTAGGTTGAGCCTTGGGTATGGTGTAATTATCTTTTCCTATTTTATTTGCAGAATGTCTGCCCTTTATTCCATGGATGTCGGTCACACAGGTCTGCAGAGTACTTAAATTCTCCAGAAGAAGCCGGGGGCACAGGCAGCATACACCTGACACAGCTTCTCCTTTAGTACTGCTCTCTCCATGACCCTGGCCCCAAGAGCCTGCCAGAGGTACAGGGGCTATGCAGGGGCCCTGGTCAGCCAGTTCCCTTGCCTGGTGTCCTTCGTTCACATTGGCTTTCTGGACAGGGAAGGGACTAGGCAGGCAGCCTCTCTCTGGGGCTCTCCCTCTGGGGCCATCACCTCTGCTGGACTTTGCCTGCTCAGCAGTTCGGTTTGTTCCCTGGCATCTGCAGCATGCAGGAGTGGCCACTGTCTCCATCACTGGTCACATACAGGTCACCTCTTTGAGGAGCCTTTCTTCAGTCATTGAAGTATTTCTTTGCCCGACCAGGAGTCCAGCAGTATGGGGGAACAGTGCTCAAAGAGAGTGGAGAAGAGCTGCCGGCTCATCTATGGATGCAGGGGTGGGCGGGGAAGGACAGGGCAATCGAGCCCTGTTTTGCCCTTCCCTTTTCCTTCCCTATGGCAGCACACCCCCTCACAAATAGAGGCATAGAAAGATCAATAAATCAAGAATAACTAGAAACATTCACATTTTCACATCTTTTATTTTATGTGTGCAACAAAAATATTTAATGTAGAATATATCCGCAGATCAAGGGGAATTGAAGGCATTTATTATTTATGATAACTTATCTCAGAACTGATTAAGCTTAATTTGTGCATTTCAGAAATGTACCATCTTTGTCTTCTCTAGCAGGGGTCGTATAATTGCTGCCATGTCTGCAAAAATTCAAATAACATTTATAAGACTTCTGTCAAACAAGAAATATTACTACAGGAATGATACTCAGAAAATGTGCCCTATAGTATTGTGGGTGGGTAGGTACAAGAGGTGGGTAGAACGAGGAGGGGTGGTCACAAGAGATAAGGTGTGCGCTTGGAAATGCTATATTGACACCTCATATTTTGCATGTTGATTAAAAGCGTATAAACTTGGCAAAGGAAAATGTGACCTTTGAACAATTCTTTTAGAGACCTCCTCCACTTGGAGAATAGTTTGAAAGACATCACCTAAGTCAAATCAAAGAAATGCAGTTATGCTTAGAGGTCTAGATTATTTGTGGAATGTTCCTAAGAACGCTTTGAGTAACAACTGCAGTTAACATTTTCTACTTTTTACACACCATATTGGGGACATGGCTTCATTATTTTAGTACAATTAATCAACTCAACTCTTACTTTATTCCAAATTATCACTTAATGATTCTTAGCAAAAAATGCCCTTAAAGAAATTATAATCTGATTTTTTTAGTTTAGTGAATTTTACTTCAGAGAAAAATTCAGTTTTTTACCTTCAGAAGATTAATAATTTAAAGTGATCTGTGACCAATTTTCAAAACATTAAATATACAAAAGGAGAAACTATTATTGTCATAATGACAAATGACCTTTGTCATTTGTACTGCTGGGAAAATATTTAAAATAGTCCGCCACCTGGATTCTGACCAAAGGTTTCAGCAATAAGTTTCCTTTGAGTAGTAAGAGGAATAGAGGCTGGGGGCACAAGTGAAGCTTGGATTTTGTTGCTCTGTGACTCCCTCACATGGAAAACCCTGAGCAGGATTTAACAGAAACGTTGACCTCTTCCCACTCACTGAGCACACCTTTTCACTTAACTGTGAAATGGGAAGGAGTGATTTAAACCACACTTTCAAAGGAGAAGAGGAAGACAAGGGGGCTGGCACACAAGCTGTCCTTAAGAGCTAAAGTTGGGCTAAGTGGCAGATTCAGTAAGCTCAAAGTCTCAGTCGCAGTTACGGTGAGACGTTCAGGTGCGTTCTTGTTCTCAGTTCTGCCCTACTCTCTTCAGGTATGTTGGCCTTTCTGCTCAATTAACAAATGTATCCATTTGCTTTGCTCTGGCTTTCTGGTTAATCCTGAAATTCTTTTCTATTGCATTAAGAACAGGTCAGAGCGTGAGCAGCAAGCCCTGGGCACTAGTGTGCTTCCTCATGCTGCCCAACCACCCTCTAGTTTCATGTTCTGCTGCTGCTACCAAAACAATGGAAAAAATGCAGCTGCTTGGGATCCAGTTGATGTGTTAGTGCATTCGTTTATTTTTCCATTTTATGATATTCAGTTGCAAAATTTATTAGGAAATTTTAGACTTTAAAGATGCCAGTTATGGGAGATAGAGAGTTGAGGTCCTAGTTAATATGAGTCTTTGATACTTCCTGGGATCAAGAAGATCCTGAAAAATAGGGATACATTTTTATTGGTTGAAATGGCTGTTTTAGTAACAGTATAAATAGGGATCCATTTTTATTGATTGAAATTGCTGTTTTAATAGCAGTATATACAGAATAAAAATCTAACTCTATTTTAAAAATATATTTTCTTTTATACATCATCCTAGATCAAAAAATTGTTCCAATAGTAGATATTCATCTCAAACTGGGTCAAGCACTATGTTTTCTCACATACTTTGCAAGGGACCTGCTGTGTGATCACTATAACAGGTTTGGATACACAGATGGTTACTGAAACTTTAATAAAAAATAAAAATAAAAATAAAAATTTTAACAGCCCAGTAGTTGTAGTACATGCCTTTAATCCCAGCACTTGGGAGACAGAGGCAGGCAGATCTCTTTGAGTTTGAGCTGGTCTACAGAGCAAGGTCCAGGATAGTCAGGGCTACACAGAGAAACCTTGTCTCAACAAACCAAAACAAAAATTCTAGCAAATGTTAAATTCCCCTAAAATGACTATATCAATGTTTGCAGCATGAATATTTAAAAAAAAAATACGTTGTAATCTTAAAAAATTTTTTTCATATGTTTAGATAAAAATATTCCTATTTTAACTGCCAAGGACATGGAGATAGCATGGGATCACACGTGAGACGTGGAGAGGAAAATCCTTAGCTCTGAATAGGTAATGGATAGGTAATCCTAGCTCTGAATCCCTTGTTTGAGGGCAAGGTCCGCAAACTTAAAGAAATGCACTTTGGAACATCAGACCTGGCTTAAGAAAATCACCTTCATGATATTAAAGCCTATACAGTAGTGATTACATTGAACCAAACCTGAAATCCACATGTGGTAATTAAAACAGAAATTAAGGGAATATTCTTAATTTTCTGTGACTTTATAGGTATAGAATCTTCATAAAAAGCACTCCTCTCAGCTTCCTTTGAATTCGAAGCATTCACACAAGAGTAACTGCTTAGATGTCAAGCTTGGGGTGTTGGGGGAAGACTCTTAAGAATGTTCCAAGCCTGAGCTAAACCAAAGTTACATAGGAGCTTAGCCAATCCCTTTCTAAGTCTCCCTGTGACTGCAGGAAAATACTAAATTTAGTTTCTCTATAGCCTTTAAAGAAGGTTTGGCATATTTTAGTAGTCACATCTATTGACTCAAATTAAGAAAGTTATTTGCTGAAAGTGAAAGCTCTGAGGATTTATAAATGTATGAAATTGATTTTCTTTCTATATTAACACACAATTGTGATATTAAGATGAGTAAATTACATCACCAAATTAAAAATGAGAATTATAATAGACATATGAAATCATAATTAAAAGGTGTAATACAGCTGACCCTGCATAGGTAGCTATCCAGACTCTCCACAAAATGCCATGGCCTGGAGCCTGGCGTCATGGCTTCTCTTTGCATGAGACTTCCTCTGTGTTCCAAACTGTTGTAGAGTTGTTCAGATACAAACTCTGGAGCAGGGCTTGTCGTTGCACACGTGTTTGGCACAGAACTATTAGCCTCCATTTTATCAAAGTTCCTCCTCACGGACTCGTCTTGCCTGTCCTTAGACCTGTGAAGACGCCAAAGGCAAACTTTATAGAGTGTCTCATTTTCCCTTGAAGGACTCCTTAAAAATGGGGGGGGGGGGGGAGTAAATGACTTCCCCACCTAACAATGTCTAAACGCGGGAACTGTGTCTGATAAGTAATTTGTCCAGTTATGGTTTAAAGTGGAACTGGAAAGAACTATATGTCTGGATTCCAAACAAAAAAGAATACCAAACAAAGCAAGGAGTGGAGAAACGGCCGTTGCTGATGTGGAGCTTGGCTAACCCGCGAACTGTTGGAACGGCCCTACTGTAAGATTTTTAGCGGTGTCATTAGAAATTCTTGTAATTGCCAGGGAATGTGTAGATGATGTCTGGGATAACTTCTTTTTCTGTAATACAAGCTAAAACAAACTGAAGCAGCTTCTCAGACAGCTCATCTTCTACTCAGCAACTCACCATGGACATGGCCAGCCGTTCTGTCTCCACACCTCTTTCCCACTTGTTCCAACCACTTTTAAATTATGGTTCATCTTTACCTTCATGCTAACCTTCTCCTCATGGCTTCACACAGCACAGAAAGCCTTAGGAATACCCTCTGTCTGTACAAACCCTTTAGTGGGGACGCCAAGTAACACAGCTGAAGCAAAGCACCAGGATGTGGCCCTGGTATAGCACTACCAGACCCCTGAGCTCGGGTATCAGACTCAAACAATAGCTCAACTACTAATTTAAAAACTCACAGGTATTCTGATCTTTACAGTTGTATAGCTACATAAGAGATGTGGTATAAGGGAACTGGGTGGAAAGTACCAGGCAACCCAAACTTGGACGATAACAAAAACTACTTTGGCCAAACTTTTTTTTTTTTAAAAGCTCATTTACAAATATTAGTTTTCCATAATTATATTCCCTAGCTTGATTTCACCTCACAAAATCTCATGAATATCTTTCAACAATAATCATTCTTCAGATAAATTTTTGACATTAGTTTTCTTTCCATATATATATGGAAAGTATATATATATATTACTTACTTTAGTTGGTCATAGGTTAATGGCTTTGTCATTTCTGTCCATTCAGGGTGTGGAGCCTCACAGTGCTTTGGTTCCACATTATATGAGGTTTGATGAGTTAATTCTTCTGGGTGTTTGGGCTGCAGGTTTGAAAGTGTGGATTTCTGTGGCTTTATGAGTGAGGCATTATGGTTTCCTACTTTGTCATAAGAAGTTTGCTGATTTTCTTCTCTTACCTGAAAAATTTAAAATATATATATTTAATTTATGCTAACCATACATGTACATGTTTGATTCCTATAGTTTCAGGTCAATTCTGAATATTTAAATATGTGAAAAAAATATAGCTTTAAAATATTTATCAACTATATTGTCTACACTTGATCTGAATTAAAAGCAAAATAAAAATGGATCTAGGCTTATGTGCATGTGTGCTATGGTGCGTGAAAGGAGGCTCTGGGCCATTGGTGGTAAGTCCCCTTCTATTGACCTACAAATTCAGCCTTGAATCATTCTCATGTTATTACCATGGAATTAGATATTTTTGAAAAAAATTACAGAATGAGTAAAATACATGAAGAAAGAATAATTTAAATTAAAACCATTTTCAAAATATGCTATTCTCTGGACCTATAATATAAAGCCATATGTGCTTCAGAAAGACTGACATGAAGGTCATAAAGGCCGATGGAGAAAAATGATGCAAAAGTCATGGGAAAGGGAACAGCGGTTATAGGGAAGCTGCAAGAGAGTCGGCACAGGAAGGGGTGGGAAGAACCACCTCCTGGAGGAGCTGTCAACTGAGCCGGGATCAAAATGACCTGAGGCATTTCCTTCCATCCTAACCAAGCCACCACAGTTGTGCCCTGCCCTCTCTGGCTTCTATCCAGCCCTCACAGTAAACAAGGGAGTGTCCTTGACTTTGTGAAGTACAGTTTGCTTCATCCATAATAACTGATTATGTGATAAGAGGTTGAGAGCAAATGGGCAAGATTTTAAATGGGATGATTATTAGTTTTAGAACCTGACATTTTAAATATTCCTCCACAAATGACGGGATATAGGGATATCATGTGGCAAATGTGATGCCTTGTGACTTCCAGCAAGAGTTAAGAAAGTGTTTGCCTCGCTCTCAGCACCACGGTGTGAGTACGTTTGTCTACAAGGAAGGTCTAGGTGTTCCCACATGAGTGTTCCAACATGTGAATGAAGTTCCTGCCGGCATCTCATGCCAACACTCAGAGCCATCAGACACGTTAGGGATAATACTCCAGAGGATTCCAGCTTCTCATTCTTCCAACCTGCCCTAATCAAATGTCATCAGGGAAGAGAGAATCTGTCTTTGTCAAGTTCTTCTCAAATTGAAGATTATGAGAAAAAATATTTTTAAATTCACTAGATTTTGGATAATTGGAAAATAAATTGGCAAATGACAATTTAAAAAGCTAGTGTAGAAGAACTTCACAGAACTTAGTTTCTTTAAAAATCATAATAATCAAGAGTGACTTATTAATGACAATGATAACGAGAAGCAACAAAAACCACCAGTCACTAGAAATCATGATAAAAATGATTCCTTATCAGTCTTCATAAACGGAATCTTAATAAGACTTTAACACAGAAATTCTTATAAATGCTAAATTTCTATTAATGAATCAGTGCTGCTTATCACAATGAATATTGGGAAAACATACATTTTTATAAATAAATTGTGGGCCTAAAAGAATATATACTTTAATTATATGTTTAAGTGATAGGATTCCTCTTGGAATTCCAGAGGATTTGGGGGAGAATATACATAAGACAGGATAGGAGAAACAGAACCCATATTCTCATGTTGGTTGTGATTTGAAGACTTTATAGTACCCCAATCTGAACTATCATCCCTTCAAGTAAAAACTGGAAAGAAAGACAAAACTGACTCCATCTTGACATTTGAAATATTTCATTAAGAAAATTACTTTTGAAATCAACATGTGGTAAATAAAACAATAATTAAGGACATTTCCCTAATATGTTTGGTATAGCAAAAATTGTTGTTCTTAGATTCCCTTAACTCTAGGAATCCACATGAGATACACAGATATCAAACTTGGGATGCTGGAGGAGGGCTCTAAGCATCTGGGGACGAACCAAAATTACTTAGAAGATGAGTCAACTTCTTGCCAAGTTTACCTACAACAGCAAACAATGCTAGTTTTCTAAAATTTAAATTCTGTACAGTCTTTAAATAAAATTAAATGTATTTGAGTAGTTACACCTATTGGCTCAAATTAAGGTAAGCTATTTGTTGAAAATGCAATCTGTAAGGATCTTTAAAAGTACAAAGGTAGTTTTATTTAGAACAAGTAGGTAAATTAATCAACTGAGTACATCATCAATTTAAAAACTAGACTTATAGTAGACATCTGAACCAAAGAGAAAGCTACAGCACAACTCACCCTGTTGACGAAGCTCACCACACACCCATCTTCGGGCTGTGGACCCGAGCTTTGGATCAAGACTTCTCTTTCCCTGATCTTTCTGTTGTGTCCCAAACTGTCGTAGAGACACCCAGAAGTAGTAAGGTCTGCAACAGGGTTTGGGGTGCACGTGTTAAGTTCAGATCCGCTTGCCTCCATTTTACCAAAAGCCTTCCTCGTGGCCTCATCTTGCCTCTCCTTAGACCTGTGAAGATTACAAAGGCAAATACTAGGCGCCTCATTTTCTCATGAAGGATTTCTAAGAGACTGACATCTAAAGCCGGCAGTAGAGTAGATGAGATTCCCCACCAAAAAAATGAACATTGTAAATCAGCCAGACAAATACTGTGTAGTGTTATGGCTTAAAATTGAACAGGACATAGTTATATTTCTAGATTCAAACAATGCAGGAAGCAGAGAAATGGCTGTCACTGATGTCTGGCTCAGCAGGTTAAACTGCTGTCACTGGGATTGCTCTGCTGTAAGATTTTTGATGGCGTTCTGAGAAACACATGTATTTGCCAGGAACCATGTGAGATTATGTCCGTCCCAACTTCATTATATAGTGGGAGCCAATGCACACTAATGCAGTTTCTGAGACAGCTCATCCCATGATTGCCAAGTCTCCAGAGACATTACTGTGCTGTTTCGTCTCACACATCCTCTCATTGGACGAGGAATCATTTTAACCACTTTTAAATTATGTTTATCTTCACCTTCATGTTAACCTTTCCCATATTGATCCTGGCTTCACACAGCACAGAGAAATTTAGAGGAATCACCCGGATGGCTCTCACGAAACCTACAGGCCCATCGTGTATCGTTTTCAACCTTTCTGCCCAGCCAAGCCCTGCACATCTTGTAGTCAATCTTGTAAAGAGGAAGTTTGCAGAGAAGGAGAGAATATTTCCCGGAAATACATCTGGCAGAGGATTATTTTCTAGAATATATAAAGAACTTAAAACATAAAGAGTTAAAAAAACAAATTAAGAGATCTCTATCTTGAGGGGGGTCTGAGAACTTGATCCACAGCTGAACCCAAGCTGCATGCAAGTACCAGGAAGGACCCCATGGCTTGCCCTTGGCCAGAGTTACTCCACAGTTACTTCCTAGCAACAGGTAATCAAATATCAGTTTGTTTCAGATGTACTCTCAGACCTTTGATGATTATATACAATCTTGCTTCAGAGCACCCACCTGTTGGCTTACAATAGTTGTTCTACCAGATACTTTCAGGATGGACCCCCTCTCACGTACTCCCACTCCCTATAAAGCCTTGTACTGTTGAGGGTTTGAGACTACTCTGCCTTCCAGTCCTGCTGTGTCAGCGTTGGGTCAGAAGAGAGCCCAAGCCCAAACTTATAATAAAGAGACCCTAATTCTATTACATTGAAAATGGCTCCTTAGTGTTCTTTTTGGGTTCACAAACACATCCTGACGCAACAAAATAAAAGCAAATAACTCATTCAAAAATGGGCCTTGGGTCTGCATAGAGAATTCTCAAATGAAGAAAACACATGGCTAAGAAATATCTCAAGAAGTGTTCATGGTCCCAAGCAATTAGGGAAATACAAATGGAAACAACTTTAAGATTTCAACTGACCATTTCACAGGAAAATGGGTGGAACTAGAAAATATCATTGTGAATGAGGTAACCCAGACCCCAAAGGACATGCATGATATGTACTTATAAGTGGATATTAGCCATTAAAGTATAGGATAACCATACTACAATTCACAGACCCAAAGAAGCCAAAGAATTGTTGTATCTATTGAGGTATCTATGTTTTAGCTCATTTACACCCAAAGAAGCCAAAGAGGGCCTAAAGGAGGATTATTGAATCTTTCTCAGAAGGGGAAATAAAATAGATATCAGAGGTGGATGGAGAGAAGGGAGATGGGAAAGGGAGCGGGGTGGGGGAGGGAGGTATCAGGTGTAGAAAAAGCAGGGGAGAGAGAATAGAAATTGGCTGGGGGATATCTCTAGGATGGGCCACAGACTGGGGATGGTAGCGGGAGGCCCCAGGGTATCTGTGGGGGCGTCTCTAGCTAACACTCCTAGCAGTGGGGGAAATAGATCCTGAATGGCCACTTCTTGTAGCCAGGGAGGCCTGTCAGTGGAGGGATAAGGACAGAAGTCCACCTATAAAACCTTTGATCCAAAATTTGTCCTGCCTTACAAGATGTACAAGGACAAACATAGAGCAGGACTGAGGAAATGACTAACCGATGACTGCCCCAAATTGAGACCCATCCCATAGGAAAACCAATCTGGACACTATTAATGATAGTCTGTGATACTTGCAGACAGGACCTTAGTTAGCATAACTGTTCTGAGAGGCTCCACCCAGCAGCCAGTGGAAAGAGATGCAGAGACTCACAGCTAAACATTAGATGGAGCTAATGGAGTTGCGGAAGGGCTGGGGGAAGGATTGAGGGACCTGAAGAGGATAGGAACTCTACAGGAAGACCAACGGAGTCAACTAACCTGGAACCTTGGGGGCTCCCAGAGACTGAACCACCAATCAAAGACTGAACATGGTCTGGACTTAGGCCTTACCGCACATATGTAGCAGATGATCAGCTTGGTCTTCATGTGGGTTCCCCAACAATTGGAGAGGGAATCTGTTGCCTGTCTGTGGATCCTGTTCCCCTAACTGGACTGCCTTGTCTGGCCTCAGTGGGAGAGGATGTGCCTAGTCCAGCAGTGACTTAATGTGCCAGGGTGGGGGTGAGGTAAGAGAGTAGGGGAGTGGGGGAGTGAGGGTGATATAGGGGCTCCCCCTTCTCAGAGTAGAAGGGGAGAAGGGATAGGGAGGATCTGTGTGTGGGGACACTGAGAAGACAGGGGAGCTGATATTGAGATATAAAGTGAATGAATGAATGAATGAATGAATAAATAAATAAATAAATAAATAAATAAATAAATATTTCATCTTATCCCAGTCAGAAAAGCAAAGATCAGCAAAACTGCCAGCAAATGTTGGAGAGTATGCACAGAAAAGGAAACCCTTATTTGTTATTATTGGTGGGATTACAAACTGGTGCAGTCACAAGTATGGCAAACCCTCAAATAAGCTATCCACAAATGTGCCCTATGCCCCAGCTCTATCACTCACTGGCATATGCCCAACTGAATGAACATTCCAGAGACACTTAGCAGCATTCACTGCCACTCTAGCCACAACAGCGAGGGAAGGGAAACAACTGAAAAGTCCTTGAATGGATGAGTGGATAGGGGAGGGGTGGGACCTATACAATGGAATGCTGTTCTGCTGTGAATAATGAAATTTGCAGGCAGAAGGGTGGAACTGGGAAATAGAGGGAGTACAGACACAACATATATAGATTCTGCATGTTTTCTTCCTTACCCGCAGTTCCTAGCTTCATGTTTTCAGGTGAGTATAGAATGTTGAGTAACTACAGAAAAGAAGAAAGTAAGAAGGAACCATGGAACTGGAACAACAGAATGTGCATGGGAGAGGTACAAGTGAGTTAAAGGGGGAACTGTGGAAAATGGCGGTACTTTAATTAGGGATGGGGAGGGTTGTCAGTGCAGGAGGACAGGGAAGGAGGGTACAAACCGGAAGGATACCAAAAAGCTACAAGTGATCATAGTATCTGTTTTCTGAAATTAAGTATAATACATACAAATCAATGTATATTCATATATCTTAAATGAAATTCTCCTGGCCTGTACTGACAATGGTCCTCTATGAGACACAGACTACTTAACAAAACTCCCAATACCGGGCATGAGAAGTCCTCTTTGAGTTATTGGTCAGGGTTGTCCAAGAGATTCCCAAAATATTATAGGCTAATTGCTCCTGCCCTTGCTTGCCTCCCCAAAGGAGGTCTATATTGTTGAAGACACTATGCAAAGACATGGGGGTTTACAGTTAGATCTGTCCTGAGACTCTCTTCCATGTGGATTAGGTGTCATAGGACCTGAAGGTGTCATGTAACTTTTGAAGGGAGGGAAGTGTCCGGTAGTCCTACCAAGCTATGAAACCTATGGACTTCGATGATGACCATCATTGTACGAAAACCGCAAGGATTCACAAAGAAAGAAGGCAAGGAGTAAACGAGCAGTAAGGATGTCAGCAGACACCGCAAGCAATCATGTTGTTAGCTATCTACCTGAAAATAAGTGCAATATATGCTAGTGGGTATATAAACACACAAACACAATTTAAAGGAAAATTTCCCATCGGGCTATCAATGTTCCTTCCAAGAGTTAAGGACTTTTCCATGCAACACTAGGTATGAGAAGCCCCTTTTAGAGTTGTTGCTTAGGATTGTCCAAGAGATTCTTAGTAAGCTATTGCTATCATCCTTAGTGGTCCCCTAGAGGAGAGAGGTAAGTCTCTATTATTGAAGACACCAACATTTCTCTAAGGTCCAAGAAAAGAAATCCTGCCTGGTACTGGAAACCTAGCCAACTACCCTGAGCTAGGGCTGTCATGGATCTTGAAGGAAAAACTAGAAAGGGGAACAAAATACTTATGGGAGCAAGTATGGAGATAAAATGTAGAGCAGAGACTGAAGGAAAGGCCACCCAGAGACTGTTCCACTTGGGGATTCATCTCATATACAGTCACCAAAACCTGACACTATTGTGGATGCCAAGAAATGCTTGCTGAAAGGAGCCTAATATAGCTGTCTCCTGAGAGGCCCTACCAGAGCCTTACAAATACAGAGGCAGATGCTTGCAGCCAACCATTGAACTGAGCGCAGAATCCCCAGTGGAGGACTTAGAGAAAGGACTGAAGGAGCTGAAGGGGTTTGCAACCCCATAGGAAGAACAACAATATCAATGAACCAGACCCCCAGAGCTTCCAGGGACCACGCCAGCTGCATATGTAGCAGAGGATGGCCTTGTCAGGCATCAATTGGAGGTCCTTGGTCCTGTGAAGGCTCGATAGATGTCCCAGTGTAGGGGAATTCGGGGGAGCAGAGATGGGAGTGGGTGGGTGGATGGAGGAACATCCTCATAGAAGCAGGGGAGAGGGAATGGGATAGGGGGTTTCCAGGAGGGGGGATCTGGGAAAGGGGATAACATTTGACATGTAAATAAAGAAAATATCCAATAAAAAAGGGATAAAATAATTTTTAATGATATTATACTATACTCATAGATCCTTGCTTATTCAGCCACTATCAGAGACAATTCCTTCTAAAACAGATAGGAACAGATCTAGAGGCCCACAGCCAGACAGCACACAGAAAGGTGGGGGGGGGGAAGGGGTAGAGAGACAGAGAGACAGAGAGAGAGACACAGACACAGACACACACACACACACAGAGACAGAGAGAGAGAGAGAGAGAGAGAGAGAGAGAGAGAGAGAGAGAGAGAGAAGAAAAACTAACCTACAGCCTACAGACGATAAAGTTATTGGTAAGCATGACTATGTTATATGTAAATAGTATGTTGTTTGTAATAAGGAACTTGGATCTACATAGTGTTGTAGTTTGGAAAGTGATAGATGCCTGTAGATTTGAGAGTAAAGACTTGTTCTATATCTGGTGCTTCCGATTCAAGCACTGTAGTCCTTGTAGACAAGGGAATTGGCTTGACAAGCAGGATTTTGGGGAGAGTATGATTGGCTTATCCCCTGATGCCTCTTTTGGGTTTTTCTGCTTCCTGGTCTATGGCGATGTGAACAGCATGGGCAAGCAAGCAATGCTGGGATGGAAGGTCCTGCCCTCTGTTATGCCTTCTCCACCAAGACTGGCACTTTTGTTTCAGATCACGTTGTAGAATAAAATCTTCCTCCATTAAATTGCTTCTATCAGGTATTTGATTAGAGACATGACAAAAAGTAAAGTACATGGATTTGAGTTTCTGCCAGGTTTCCTCAACTCCATGCCCTCCTGATGCCAAGGGATGAATAAGAGTGTAAGTCCATGGGACTCATTCCATACCCACCACAATTGTTTTCTTTCGGGTAAAGTATGCTTTTAAAACCAAGTAAAAGTGACATAGAAAGTTTAGTATTTGCACACTAAGAAGCATTATAAGGCCTTTGGAACTTGAATTTAAGTCATCACTTCAAGATGAAGCCAGAGACAGTGACAATGAGGTCTTCATTTATCCCCCCAAATGAATGTTTCATAGAACAATTATAACCTTCGTTAACTTAGCCAGGTTAATGTCTCTTGGGGGTCTCATAGCAGCTGCATGCTTCCTTTGTACCCCGCCTAGTAAAACCAAATACTTTTGTTTTGTTTTTGTTTTTTTAAAAATAGTGATAAAATGACTCTTAATGGTATATTGCTGTACTCATAGACCAGTGCCTAATTCAACCACCATCCGAGAAGTAGGTTGGGGAGGACATTTGAGCTGCTTCTGTTTCCCTTTGAAGAGCTTTGAACAGTTTCCCAGACTTTCTTCAAGGATAGCCAAATGCCGCATCAGATCACCAAGGACATCTACACTCATGGTTATTTTCTGACCTCACCAGGTTTTGTTCAGACAAAGAAAAAGAAGGACTGAACTACAACTTCTTCTTAACAACGGTCTTTCACTTCATTTAAGATCCAGTCTACAGGAGAAAGCCTTAGCTCACACACCCCAAACAAATGAATGAATACAAACATATGTAGACATGCAGACAGAAGGACAAACAGACAGACATGCGCATATTAGGTGCATATGGAAGATATCTAGAAGGTGGAATATATCTGATTGGTTTATGTTGTATCTGACCAACAGAGCAAGGGAATATAAGCAGATTCAAGAGACTTTTGATGTGGGTAAAAGGCAGCACTGAGGAGATATTTTATATTGAAGTGTTGGTTGAAGGAAAAGAAGAAACTACTTTCAGAACCACACCGTAGGGTTGATGAAGAGTGTAGCTGAATATCAAAGACTTGACTGCTATTGTTTCAAAATCATTGTGGCTTTGCACAATTGGTTTAAGGGTTTTGTTTAGAACTTCTGAGATAAATTTTAAACTACTAGAATTCAGGTAAGAAAATGCAAATACAAAATGGATTCTTACTTGCTTTTCATACAAGTTCAGGGAAAACAAAGAATGAATGCTTAAACAGATATGAAATGCTAAAGTCTTACGGAGTTTTCTCTTTAGCTCCTTCCAGACATTTCTTCTTTTTTTGATGCAGCTCAGGTTGTAGAGACAGAACCGACTTGTTGAATGCTTTATTGAAATCTTCATTGTCATCCGCAGGCTTTAAAAAGGTGGCAAGTTAGTTTTTAAAAATACAGAACTTGTTCTGTCTGGGACCTACTTCTCACAGGTTTAGGAATCTAGGCAAATTCTCTAAATGTTGTAAATCGTATGCTGGCAACCAAGCACACAAATGTAAGCAGAAGACTTTTCCTAAAACAACTCAGATGTTGTTTGGCATGGATTGGCATTTTCATCCTTTTATGTCGCTGGAATTTATTACACAACAAAACACATTTTTTTTTTTTAACTTATGCCTGTTTATAATAATGGTTTTTCTGGCTGTGGCTGCATTTGATACTAGTCCTAGAAACATTTTACTTTTGGGAAATGCCTGCTCCTGACTGTGCTTTATGTGCAACTGGCTCTAAATGAAAACACCATCACTAACAGCATGCATTCACACAGGAGTTTGCCTTTTCAATACTCTGAAACACTAAATAGGGCCAGGATTAGGGCTCTGCAGATAAGAGTATCTTTGGCCTAGACCCTAGGGAACACATTTGAAAGAGATAAGGGACTTCCCCAAGTTGTCCTCTGTCATCAACATGCTTGCTGCTCCCCCCCAAAACCTAAATAATTAAGAATTTAAAATTTAAAATCTTTTAAAAACTAAGCAGTTCAGTAGTTTGCACATCAAAAGCTAAGATTATATTACCCAGAGGGGAAAAAATTTAATAATACAACTAACCGCATCCAGGTGGGCTGTTATGGACTGATTTGAAGGTGGTGGGCCTGAAGTGGGAGTCAGCGTATTCTCTTGGGTAAAGAGGCTTTCCAATCTTCTATGAAAATTTGCCATGCAGGGACAATCAGAGGCAAATTCGGAGCTCAGCAAGTTCAGTAATGCTGTATTGTGCTGAATCAGCATGACAAACTGGGTGGTGACCTCCTTCAGCTTAGCTTCCGTCCTGTGAAGAGTAGGAAGGCAAGTAGTATCTCATTTCCCGCCCCCCAATCAACTAATTAGACACAGAACTTGGTTTATTTGCCTCCCATAAAGTATCACACATTGAAGAAGGAATTATTTGGAAGCACCACGTGAAATACTCTATTTCATGCTGTGTTAATATTTTCCTATGCTGTGGGTGTGCATTTGTGAAGAATAGAAATGCTTAAAAGAACTGTTTGTGTCTCGGTTTTCTCTAGTGGAAATGCTGGGGATCATTTGTCATCAGTGTTTTTCAAGATTATATTTTCTAGTTAGTGTTTACCCATGATACTATTTTGTTAAAAATGCACATTTGTGACAGATGATTAAGGAGCTGAATTAATATTCTATATTACTCTTGGGCTTTACTCACCCCATCAGTTTATGTGACTGATTAAGTTTGACATAGTTTTCCAGTACCATGACATTATCATGTGTTCGGGTCTTCATTTCAGAGAATTCTCTTTCCAGATGTTGCATTCTGAGTTCCAGCTGGCTCATTACTGAAGTAGTATACATTTCTCTGAAAGCATTAAAGAACTCTTGGCTTGTTTGTGTCTGAAAAAAATTACCAAGTTTTGAGAAAATATACTATCAAATAATCATAATATGATAAGCGGATATTAGCCCACAAGTTCAGAATGTCTAAGTTTCACTTAACAATAACCGCTGGACTGAGAGTGAGGTACCAGATGGAGGGGTTGGAGAAAAGTCTGAAGGAGCGGAGGGAATTGGCAGCCCCATGGAGGGAGCAAGAGCGTCAATGGGCCTGACCCTCCCCCTGGTCGTCCTCTAGTTCAGACCACTA